>OY735216.1:22464036-22604036 GCA_963457665.1 Thysanoteuthis rhombus | reverse complement strand
AAAAAAAACAATAGAAGATATACTATGAATATGTCTAATCGTAAATACCAAACATCAGATCTACGCGATGAACACCTGAATCACATAATAAAAATTCAGAAAACTCTCAACTAAAAGACCAAAATAGAAGAAAAACAGAAAGTTCAAATCATAATAAATGAGAAACAGAAATTAGCAAAGCATAAGATGATTGCATTCTTTACATAATAATTGGTATATAATTAAAAAAATATAAGAATCCAAATTCAGTCAATGTAAAGAATAGAATATGAAATCAGTGAAAAAAAGAATACAATACCTAATGAAACTAAAAAACCCACTTGAAAGAAATAAAAAAACTTAGAGACCCCCCCCCCCCCAAACACTGGAATATCTGGAAGAATTTCAAGTAACGCTGCATTCATCTGCAAAAAAAAAATACTATATCCAACGAATACTACTAGAAGTAGGAATTACTGGGTCACAAACATCAACACAAACACGCACACACGCACACACACACACACACACACACACACACACACACACACACACACACATATATATATATATATATAAATAAAATATCCTTTATGTGTAATAACATTGAACAATGTTGAATTTTAAAACTAAAGACAGAAGTTAAATCAAACACATAACAAATCATGTACCGAATACCTGAACTCCATGAAACTCAAACCAGCGTTCGATTTATTATAGCATAAAAAACGTGTAATTCCATACCTTTGAGTGACGCAATTTCGAAACTGCTTTAATATACAATCAAATAGATAAATTCTATCTAAAAAAAAGTAAACTCTTCTGTAACTTAAATTCATTCTGGGTAATAAAATTATTCAAAGTCGAGAAATCATATAAAGAAATATGTCTGAAAGAACCCGAATTGAAACTAAAACACGCAACTTTTCTCGACCTGGACATAGAAATTGAAAATGGGATATATTTCATTTGATCCGATTGCCATACCACAATAGCAAAATTCAACATTACGTATTTTATGGTACAATACTATTAGAATATCCAATAATAACAAGAACCATATTACAGACAAATTATTTTCCGGGGAAAAGGTCGCAAATTCAACACAGAATGAAGAAGCAAAGAGGCAATATACATATATGTTAACAACTACATGAAGCTGTCAATAGACATCCAGACACTTTCGAACATTATTAAATCAATACGAAAGAATTAATTACCGAATGCCTAAACAAAAACAATGCAAAAGTAAAAAGAAAAAATAACTATAAAAACAGATATATGATAATATATCGTCACATAAATATAGATATGTAAATATGGTCAAGTGTAGATTTATGGGGGGAAATACCTTAAAGAATGATATGAAATGAAATTACTTTACATATAAAAAATCGTACGTACAGAATACAGGTGAACGAGAGAATCCGAGAGGTATAAATATGTGTGTGTGTATATATGTGCACGTATCTGCATATACATGTGTATTTATGTGTGTATGTGTATATATATATGTATATGTGTATATGTATATATGGGTGTATATCTACGTGCGTATGTGTGTATATATATATATATATATATATATATATATATATATATATATATATATATATATATATATATATATATGAAAGTGATATTCTAATCTAATGTATACAAAAGACATTTTGTATGTGTGCGTATATGTATGTGCATACGCGTATATGGACGTATGAAATAGATATTTTAACGATATGATATAATACAAAAGACACTGTAGATAACATTAGCCACACGTATTAACTTACTTACCAAATCTATTTATACATCTACTAAATTAATACATTCTCAAATAACATTACTGTAGAAAAGAATTGAGATGAACGTGTTTGAGCACTTATCAAATCAATTGATAAACCTTATTAATAAACACATATTCTCAACATATCTTCTATAACTATAGATACAAATAGAAATTTTACATTAAAAATAAAGCGCAAATTTTTTATTTAAACCAATAAGCATATCACAATCTTGAAGCATCACATAATAATATATATAGATAGGAACATTACTTTAAGAATGATAAATTCAAGTTCATGGACAAACCGTTTGTTGGAGTGTAAAAATAAATTTACTTTCTACGTAAAGAAAATACAGATATGTATATATACTCACATTTGGATGAAATACCTTAATTTGAGGACACCTATAACCGGTAATAAGATCAAACAAATCTCTAAAACAGAAACTACTAACAATGACATGAAATCACACGCATCTGATAAGACAGAGAGAGACATAAAATTCTTTAAGCAGACCCCAAAAACGTTCCCCACGAAAGGTTAGATCTCACGGAGAAATAAGAAAGTGAAAAGAACAAGGCATACAGAGTTGAGCATATATGGTTAGAACTTTTTTTTATAATTGTCAGTATTTAATTCAAAACTCAACATAAATGCTGATTTTTTTATACATATTAATATAGACACAAATGTAAGAAAATATAATGAGTATATTTAAACAAATTATTACAAATGATATTTCATTGCATAAATATAAATGTGAACGAGAATTTTACTTCAAATTTAATCTGAGTTTATCAGTAACACGTAGATAAATACGAATAAAATAATTTCACTTAAACTATAACCATACTAATATAATAATAATAGATTTTTACTTCAGAACAAATTACATTAAGGAATAGTTACACAATTTTTTAAAAAAATTATTAAACCTATATTAAGATAGATGAGAATCTTAACACAAATTTAACCTGAGTTTATTTTTAACACATGTAAAATCAATGCATGTATAATAAATTTTAATCTAAATCCTTACAAACAGAATAATTTAAAAGATGGTTTATTTCAAAAGTGATAAAAAAAAGTGGCTTACTCCAAAAATTTTTTAATCATGGATTAGTTAATTTGATGGAGATATTGATGAACATGACAAGGAGTGTCATAGCAAAAACTTGTCCTGTTTTTAATACCCCCGAAATAGGGCCATGGTAAAACAGCTGAGGAACTACATAATAAAGAATAGAATTACAAATAAAACTAAATAACATGCAACAAGAACCTAGAAATATGTAATAAACAGTTATGAGACTACACGTTGAAATAACACGTATCAGATAAGAATAGGCTTGCATGACACACGCTTGTGGATACTTAGGGACTACATATAAAAAATGACTGAAAAGTTGTTCTTTTTCAGCATTACAACATGGAAAGTTTACATGATTATATATATATATATATATATATATATATATATATATATGTGTGTGTGTGTGTGTGTGTGTGTGTGTGTGTGTGTATATGTATATATGTGTATGTATATGCATATATATACATGTGTGTGTGGAGGTATGCATCATATATATGCATATGTATACCCATATATATAATCGTTCCCTATCATCTGCAGTTTCACTCTTTTGAACAATCCATTATATATATCATTGCCAGTTAGCTTTTCCTATCTTCTTAATGATTCTGAACAATAGTTCAGCATGACAGAGAAATGATTTGGATCAATTTATATAACTATTCAACTGAATTTCTGATGCCCCCAATCCATGAAATTTATCTTTGAAAGCCACAAAACATGCCTGAATTCATGCCTTGTGCTGATTTCAATGTAATTTCTTCTCCAAAATACGCCACTAACCTAAGTCCTGTGCAATGGAGCTTCAAGGTGAAGTTCGTATATATATATATATATATATATATATATATATATATATATATATATATATATATATATATATATATATATTGTTGAGTCTGGTTTTGCTGGGTAAAGTTTTTCTCTCTGCTATTTCTCGTTGCTTTGAGGTACCTTTTCAAAATACAGGATGGTGCCCGGTGATACCAATTGAACATGTCCATATATTAACTCCTGTATGCACAGAGTACCAAAGTTTTTTTTAAAAATTAAAAAATATACTCCATGCAAAGTTATCGAATCAAATGCCTTATTTTTGCCTTGCCTAATGTTTATATCATATCATGAACACTCGGAGCAAAATGTTTATTTTGTTGGTCATCTTGAGACTGTAGACCACAATTTTATCGGTCAAGCTGTAATGAATGTGGTTGGGTCGCGCATAGATTAGAGCAGATCAACTTTATCAAATGCAATCAAATATACATGTACACAGTGGGCCTATCACGAGATCTGCACAGACACTATGTTACTCGAACGTACCCACAGGTTTAGGCACCCGCATGCACCCTTCAGATTTTGCAGCATCCCTGAACAAGATACGGATACATTTTTAAATCACTCTACAGAGCAATGCTGTGAATTTGATACACAAGGCGTACCCAAGGTATCCACTTACCAATTGTAAAGTTTACTTCCAATCACAATGGACTGTTTTATGTCGATAAACTGTTTGAAACAAAACGGAACTAAAAAAAAAAATGAAAATAGAAATAAACACTAAATTTGGTTATCTCTATGACCGAAATAAGCAGGATTTGGTTTAGGGCATGGACACAAGTAGCTTAAAAAGACTCAATAAAGTAATGGAAAGGAAGTAAGCAGACTGAGTGAAACACCAACACAACTGGACTTTATAAAACACGGAAGGGACCATCTTATCCAGGGTAACATGTGACACGATACATTCGTGGAATATGGCTCCGCCTGTGGAGCGATCAGTTCATAGAGTCCTCGTTCATGACGTGAGGTCACAGAACTGGAGGGAATCGTTGAGATAATATTGAAGCCAGAGGCACTGAAGAACTTGGGCCTGATCCACTGCCTCAACTGTAACATAGTGTCGGATATGGGGATGATAGAAGAGGAAAAGGGCACTTAAAAAGTTCATCTCTATCACAAGAAGGCTGAAATCGAGGTTATAGCAGACACCAATAAGAGAGTTAGGCTTCTTGAGAAACTGGACATCTGCCTCTAATCATTGGATCCCTACGGACATCCAGGGGAGAGCATCGTGGATATCACCAGGGGGAGATAGCCCCACCAACTATCCATGTAGACAGCGCCGTAAAGATTGGGGAGGCAGCGTTAGAAGATTTTGAGAGGACTTGACCAGAGGGATTTCACAACATCTCTAATAAAGAGGAGATAATGGCAACAACAACCAAATTCATTTAAATTGGCGACTGCCTCAAATTCCATTTATTCAAAGGTCATTGCACTGTTGTTTAGTGACCGCGATGTACATGTGAAGGATGTCGTTGTCTATAATGAGCTGGCACCGGTCCCAACTGCCTCGTTCTCTGAGGACGGGATGTAAATTTGTGAACTCAGGTCCATATGAAGAGGAGTCCCAGAGAAACGCCGGTGATGCAGACGTCACTTTCATTGATGGATCTGCTCTTCTGATAGTACCATAGCTGATTCCATAGCTAATTGCATCGGAAATGTTAAGAAACAGCTGAATTCATATCAGTCAGTCTATAACGCCTACCTTATATTTGACAGGTACTTTGGTCACTGTACCAAGTTCGCCACGAAGTATGCCAGGAAGATAAGAGTAAAAAAAAAAAAAAAAAAAGCTACCAGCCAAGGACGTTGTCTTGTCATCCATTGAAATCAAGAAACAGCTCGGCCTATTATTGTGTGAGGAGCAGGCTTTTCCATTTACAGAGCACAATCAAGCACAAGTTGTTGACATGCCTCATCGAGAATAATTCCGAATAAAGAAAGAGACAATATAATCTAAAAAACAAAAACAAAAACAACATGAAGAATCTGACACCGCCATTGTCCAATAAGTCCTGGTGTGAGCCAGCGAAACCCGTCAAATTTCCATGGTTTCTGATGATACAAACGTGTTCGTTTGACTTCTTCACCATTGTCATCAGAAAGAACCGGATGTGACACTCCTTATGGAGACTCTTCACAACAAAAGGGCAATAGTTGACACCAAGGTGACACTGACCAAGCATTCACAAATTGTCAAGAATCTTTTACCAGTTCATGCCATATCGGAATGCGACACCGTGGCGTCTTACTGAGAGCTGGGAAAAGCGCTAACATCCAAGTCCTGAAAGCTAGGTACTAGCTATCGGCAACGTGGATACATCGTCCCAGGAAGTCCTCAATCAAACCACTGCCTTTTATCTCAGCCCCTTATGACCTGAAGGTGCAGATGCGTCATGCACGAAGCTTCGTGCCCGGGGAATAAAGAATGGGGAAGGATATATGTCTGCCCCGACCCACCAGCTGCGCAGAAGAATTCATTTAGAATGTTAAGAAGGCTGACTTCCAAGCAATTCTGTAGCAGAAATATCAATGTAAATCTACCGTCAGCATTGAACCCGGAGGAATTAGGATGGAAAAAAAGATACATCCAAAGGTCACTAAGTTCAACCAGTCTACCAGAAGGAGGCGAACTTGTCCCAAACTACAATTTAGAGATGATCAAGGTCTTTCACTCATGCAGTGAAACCCCAATAAGTGGAGCTGTAAAGTGCAAGTTGGGCCCATGTTTCAGAATAGGATTGTCAAGATCACAATAAACTGAATAGATTATAGTCAGCAAGATTTGTCCTTCACAAATGCCAGTATGTGTTATGTATTCTGAATTTCTACATTGTAATGATCTACTTTGACATCAAATGTGTTAGTTTTTTTGTTTTTTTTTTAAGAGTGCTTTTTGCAAGTGTATTTTGCCAATGTGTTCTCTTCTGACATGGCCTAAAAGGGTAAATATCAATTAATTTGGAATCAATTACATTGTAGGGGAAGGTGGGGTTAGTTGTAACACATAAAAAAGACGCCCATTTCCATCATATAGTCATATTGATGAATTGACAGCATCTTTTTCTTATAGATATCTTTGTGTACATCACATTCAGCAAATACGTTCTATAGATTTCTGAAAAAATAATTTTGCGACCCAGGCCCAACCCTCTCACACAGTGGTGGGTAAATTGGTACACGCTATGGAATTTGTTGGAATATATCAGTAATTATTGGACAATCCAAGAATAATGTTGGCATCAACATTTCAATTTTCGATTTAAATGATTTGTTTCATTAACTAGGCATGATTGCCACTTTGGTTTTTCGCCTATAGATAAAGTTTATAGTTCTACAGCATGCCCTTGCATTTACTCTGGCTTGTAGATCAATGGAAACGCAATTTTTTGCTGGCAATGCTTGGTCCTCCCACTGTTATACAGAGCAAGCAGAATGAAATACGATGTCCTCATATTCATGTGTGCATATTTCACCATCAGATAGTCCTTCCTCGTCAGATACGGTGTCCCAGGGATACATTATCCCTTCACAATCAATCTACTATGTTGGGTCTTCAAACAATTGTTTCGCAGTCTTTGGTTTCTTTCCCCCTGGATGATCTCTTCTTGGTCTGCTGTACGATTTCAAATCGCTCAGGAGTGTCAATGGGGACTTATTCAACTAAATCTTCTCAAACTATTTTTTGCTTCAGCCAGCTTTATTGAAAGGACAGATAGTCCCTGGCATTTAGAAACCTGAATCAGATGGTCTTGGTTGATTTGAAGTTGCAGCATTCGGGGCCATTGGAGAAACTCGAGCGGAACTGGTCGTTGCACCTTCTGTCGCGCCGGAATCCTCATCAATGTTTTAAGGACAATCTGCCACTTAAGAAAAGAGAAAATCACCAATGGTGAAGATATTTTTGTCTAAAGGATAAATGCCTGGTATATACTATCTTCTTCTGTTTTCCTTTATCCACGCGTCGGCAGTAGAGTTGTACTGGTTTTTGTAAGACCCCCCCCAAACAGTCCTATCTATAGGCTGGATCTTGTGTGAACAGTGTGGGAGAAACGACAGTAATACCACTCCATTTTCTCAAAGACCTCTACGCTGATGTGATTCTCATGATTATCAAGTATTAATAGCACATTTTTTCCTGCCGGGGGCGTTTAGTTGACGAAATACAGTATATAAGCACATATTTATCTAATCAGTTTTGAGTGTAAGTGCTATTACACGTGTCGACGTACTTGTGGTAAATATTAGGGTTAGTTTGAACATGTTCCAACTAACCCCTCTTATCACGATCCAGCTTGCCCCATGCAACAATGACCTCAACATATGCAATGTACGCAGTATAAATTGGAACATGCAAATTATTTACTGTAGCATTCCGATTACTTTCTAACAAACAATCAACACACAAAAATGTTTGTTCCAGACTACCGTATTTACAAAACAAACTGAATCTTTCAAATGGAAATTTTACAATTTGGAAAATGCACAAACCTTTCTTTATGATAGAAAACCTTCTTCATTGACTTGATATCAATTTGGTCAAAAGGTGATATAAGAAGCTTTCGTAAGATGGCAGCACAGTCCACATCAGGTTCTCTGTTTCTCCTGAAAGTGAGGTGTTTCAACTTACCCCATGTTCCAGCAAATCCTACCTACATAACTTCCCTTATGAATAAACAGTGGAGATAGCAAATTCGATCAAAGTATTTTGCGAGAAATCTCATATATTCTTATTTTTGTAGGATTTTGGTGCTTCGGGCATAAAGGAGATAATATCTGAAAATGCTCACCGGGAACTCTGTTGCATTTTGGAGAGGTTTCCCTCTGCTACAAGAATCAGCAGAGAAGAAAAAAAACTTGACCCGGCAAAACCATGTTCAACGTCATGGCTCATCGACTGAAAACAGACCATTGTAGATTGAAAGGGAGGGCCGTGGCAAATCCACTCGGGCGTGTTGACAACGTGAATCGCACACTGTAGCTCTTCAGCGCCCTTGATAACGGGGGTGTTTATTCGCTATCCCACTACAGCAAAATATGACACAGGGTCGAGGCTTATCGTGGGAAGAATAGGAAACCATCCGTCCAAAAATGGCTCCAGCCGACGTGGCTTCGGTTTGCTTTGCAACCAAAGCAACCTCCGTCACGAAAGCGTCCACCTGTGGGCCTGCTCCGTTAAGTGCAATGGAGCAGTGCTGCTCCAGAGAAACTGACCCACCGTAGCTGGGCCGAGTAATGATAGGAGGGCCCAAGGACAAGTCCAAAGGCCTCCAATGCGCGTAGCAGCCGCAGTAAAACCTCATTGACTGTCGCACTGCACCGGTGCGCTCGGTCTTGACACCATCCACACGCCAATCTCCGGCCCATTCGAGGGGCAAGTGTCAGTAGCTGCGCCTCAGGCTCTGCTGTGGAACAGATACTACACTTTGATCCTGAAGAAAAGACCAATAAAGACAGGGATGGCAATTACGTGTTATAAAAACGCCTTGCAGTTTATATAGCTTTCAATTCCCAGCGCGGTAATTTACCAACGAATTCAGGAGAAGTATAGATTCACTCGTATCTCTCCGTCCACCCGTGTATCTGTTTACACGATATCCCCAAAAGTTCTCAAAAAGATCTCGTGGAAGGGTGGGCCATGAGCTAAAGAAAAATTGATTAAATTTTTGGGTGGATCCATGAACAGTTATCTCGCTTGCATTGTAAGTATATGTCCACACCACACACCAACGGTTCTCAGTGAATTTCTATGAAGGTTTGTGAAAGGGTGGTCAATAGGCTATGGAGAAAAGTGATTAAATTTCTCATTTACTTCCCCTGCATCGTAGCTATATCCACACGATATATCCAAAAGTTCTCAATGAATTCGAATTATTTTGCTTTGGAAGGGTAGGCCTCGGGGAAAGGAAGAATTGGTTCAATTTAGGCGTGGAACCAAATTTTTTTTTTCCGATTAACAGATATTTTTCATTTTTACCATACATTTATGCATTCACTCATGTTTATCCACACAATATCTCCAAAACTTCTCAATGACATTTTGTGAAAGTGTATGGCATAGGTTAAGAGAGAAAAGATTGAATTTGCAGGCGGATCCAGGTATTTGTTACAGTAACCTCCCCTGCATCGTGACAATATATCATTTTCATTCAGTTTATAGTGACAGTGGCGTTTTGCAGAGATACGAGCTTCCTGGATGCTTATATATATATATATATATATATATATATATATATATATATATATATATATATATATATATATATATATATTATTCTGACCCCAAAAAGGAAGACATATTAGCGTCCAGCTCAAGATGATGCCGGACGGAAGCCAGAGAGCTCAAAAGCCGGACTGTCCGGTCTTAAGCCAGGTGTTGGGACTCCCTATGCAAGACAGGGCCGAAATTGTGCATACTTTAATGGCCGAAGGGTATTCAGCGGAGAACGTCATGATAAAAAGAAACTATTACGAAGAGATGTATGTCGATAATGATGATGAGAACGTCTTGCACTTCACCAAGTATCTAGTGTGCCCCTGCACATTCAAAGCCATAGTTCTTGAAGCCGCTACTGTGATTACTGCTAGATTAACAGACAGGAATCTGCTCTTGGAGTAGGTTGCTAACTTAATCATCATCATCATCATCATCATCAGTCTTTTAACGTCCGTCGTTGGACATAGACCTTCCCCAGGATTCGCCACAATTCCCTATCATGGGCATCGCAGAGCCAGTATTTCCTGAATCTGTCAAGTTCATCTCTCCATCTTAGGCTGAAGTGATTGAATGTTTCTCACCGGTGTTCAAATCAATGTGAAAACTCAGACTTCAAATGCTGATCTTCAGAGCATACCGCTCGCACTTGGAAAGTTGACGCAATACAATCTCCCTTCTCCTCAACTCGCTTCGCTATATTAGGGAAATATGTTAAGGCATTTTGAGTAAGCTAGGTAATCTAATGAGAGAATTTCTCTTACCCCAGTCGCCTCACTCAACCCCCTACCTGAACAAATAAAGTCGGTTGGCTGTGGTTAAGCCGAACAGAACATTAGCGCACAGCCGGCTTACTGACAATAACCTGCAAATCAGAGTAGGCAAATTAGTTGATAAAGGTAATTTAATATATGTGTTTCAAGCAATGAGTGTGCGGAGGACTGTACAGGGTATTACTGTATTAACGGCCATTGTGACCCACTTGGAGTGATCGATATTTAATAGGATCTAGTACGTCACAAGGCAACAAAAGAGGAACTCCCAGTGAGGATCGAGCTCTACAGATGGTCTGCGAGTCAGACTTTCTTAGCATTTCTCTACAGAGAAGCGCCCATAGTATTTACCAAGTTTAGCTTAGTCAGACGCAAAACCATAATATGGAGTACCTAGTAGTAAAGGTGTGCGAAACCAACTCGCTTACCATTGCTCAACGGAGCATAAATCACCAGGGGTAATATTTCCCAAGGATGAGACATCTCCGTTGCACTAGGTTGACCTTTGCGAGTACTCCTAATGTGGGTTACCTAGCCAAATTAATTTTCAAGCCGAGATCTGTGTTAATGTTCACTATTACCCATGTGAAAAAGGCTATTTGCTTTGTTCTTAATCCAGGGTTGGGGGTGTAGGATATAAACAAATACCGTAGATAATCGAGGGTCATATATAATTCTTGGTGATAAATCGGAACACAAAAAAGGGCTTGGTTTTATTCGGAAGCTTAAAATTCACAAACCCCGAATCTTATTCTGAATCAGTGAAAAAAAATCAACAAACAAAAATAAGATAAGATAATAGATAAGTCAATTTCACATATAATAGCCTTCTTTTGCCTTAATTCCCGGCCACTGATAATCCCCCTTTTCACTTAGTTTTTAATGCATTTTCAATATATGTTTAAACATTAACACTAAATCATTGTTATATCTACGTATACACTCGTGGGCGTTTGTATTATGCATTCTAGCCGGAATACCCGCCTTTTCCAGCTAGTTCCCTTCAGAGGGTTCAAATGAGGCCTTTTTCCCTAATAAGAGATCAAAATTGCTTTTAGAGCTACCTTAATTCTATTCCATATTACAATGCACCAGATAGATTGATAGAGCATTATTATCGCACACCCACCATTATTTTTTTTTTTCAATGTTTGAAGACTTATATGCAAAAAACATGCTTGGGGGTTTCATTAGCAACATCAAAAGATTTACGGCCATAGCTCTAGCCGTCCTTGAGTTATATTAATACAGATGGACGAACAGACATTTGCTGAATTATAGTAAGATAGTAAATTCTTAGATAAATGTAACCGGTGCCTGACACAGGCTAACGAAACAATTTAGCATTAATTTACATTGGAAACTACCCCCCCACTCACACACACTAAAAACAAACTTTCGGAAACTCCCCAGGAACAACAGAAAATTTTGGTAATCGTAGCTCCGACTGTTCTTGTGTTATGCGATGACTGACAGATGGACGGTGACCACAGTTATGGCCGTTTCTGAGTTCTGTGTTGACGGACAGACATATGTTGAATTATAGTAAGGTATTAGATTTTTAAGTAAGCATGAACAAGATGAAATTTCATTGTGAACTGTAATGATGCACGCACACAAAGCAGATCGAGGTATCTAGATTAATAGATTAGTCATTTTCGCTACCACAAACAATAGATTTATGGATCAACTTATATGTTTTTTATGTATATTTTGGCTGTCGTACTTGGGAGTTTCTAGTCGTCATTCCCATGTCAAGTCAGATTGTTCAGAAACTTAGCATCATATGTTTCTTCTTTTTTTTAAAAGGAAATTATAACGAAGCGACGTGAAGGGGGTGTATTCACAAATAAGAACGCCTGTTTGTAAACAAACAGTACTGTTTTTCGGTTGTTTACAAATGGAACGCCATTTTTGGATAGTTAGATGAAGGGTGATATAAACAACAACAAAAAATGGTAGATGCCATATCTACGATTCATTTAAGATTTGAGGTCATAAATTCAGAAAAAAGCTCGAATTAGAGTTAAACCTTTGTGGCACCTTCTATATTTTAGTCAAGAATTCGATACAAAACCGTTCTTTTAGCTATTTAGATATCTAAAACGTCATTTCCTACGATAAACCCCCATAAAAGCCCTGAATACACGTGTTCAAACATTTATTGGCCCCGACACTTCTAGCCGGTTACGCTTAGTTGCCCCGGTCTTCTAGCCAGTTACCTTCTTCCTTTCCTTCTCTTTAAACTGGCAGCTGGGGTAGTTTCTATTCCTTGACCGTGACCATATATATTGTCTTTTCTCGCTTATCTCCCTAGATGTGAGTATTCGCAACAACTTTATATTTACTAAATGCAAATACTGTAACTACTATTTCTTTTATTATGGATATCAAGTTCAAAATGCTTGAAAAGATAATAATCTATGAGAGAAATGTCAATTGAATATGGATGCTGCAACAATACTTCATATCCCAATTCTCTAAGCTTAGACATAGTCAGCTGGGAGATCTGGGGTCTGAGACTGTCATGGGGCATTTTCATTTAGTTCCTGTTTGATCCATTTTTCAGCTTTTTATGACGTGATATGGTAGCAGTAGAAATCCTAAAGTCTCCAGAAAGTGCCCGAACCGTAGCCCGTGGGTCACTGCTGACGATAATTCTCCACCATTGTGAACAAGGCTTGGCCTCCCTCGAGGTTCATTATTGATACTTATATTTCCAAAGCTAAACCTATTAAACCGACACTGAATTGTTCGCACTGCAGTAATATTCATTACGAATGCTTTCTCGACGTTATCAGAAGCTTGAGCAGCATAGTGTACTAATTTGAAATCGTACTCGATTTGGTACTTCCTGGATAGACACTATCGCTGTTTAGGGCTCAAAAACCTCAAATAATTATTAATTATACCTCTATTTACGGAGAATTTACACAAATGCTATTACATTAGTAAATCTCACACTTTTCGTATTATTCTCTCTAATGCTGAAAAAATGACATACTAAGTGGAAAAAGTAGACTGAATCAATCTGCAAACGCGTAACATTACCGAAACTATGAGTAGGCATGTGTACACATGCATGCATTACGTGGTTATAAATGTGTGTTTGCGTACATATGTATTGTAGGTTGATGCATATTGCGTCATTGTAAACACGAAACTAAACACGTGTTTAAGTAAATGTGAAAATATGCAATTCTTTTCAATTGTATTCAAATAGCTGTGTACTGAAATTGTAAACGTTTACCAAATGTTTAGTATAGTTTAGTGTAGGTATTTACTATCCTCAACTTGCAGCCACAGCATATATATATATATATATATATATATATATATATATATATTGTTGGACACTTAGAAATTGTGTATCGATTATTAGCACGGAAAATGAAATCAGCAATCCTAGTTCGAATTTAGACAACAGTTGCTTGTGTTTTCACTGTCAACAGAGGCACTTTATGTCCTTAGGAAAGGTATGAATCTACGTCTCTGTGCTCTGTTCCATCATCACTTATCTTGACGGAAAGAAAATCTCGTCACTGGCATGCCACGATGCTTGGCGAATAGAGCAGATGAATGAGCACTTGAGCAAACCACTATCTTTTATCCACCTCACCTCCCAGGCTGTGTACTTGGGATAGAGGTGTATATTCAACCGATATAGCACAAGACAAGATCCCCTTTTTATGGTGTGTCATCCAGAGACTGCTCGGTTTCGTCGGGGTTTCCCGTGGACATCACCTTGAAACCCTGATCCTATTCCGTGTGCGATGAAGAAATGCTGTCTGGAAGACAGATCCCCGGTCACAACCGGACATCAAATGTTTTAGCTTTCCTCTTCCGAAGACAGAAACAAGCTGAATTTCCGATAGCGGTCAGACAGTTGAAAAAAAAAATCTCACAGATATCCCTCGCCTTTTCGAAAGTTCCTTTTATGTCACTGTTTCGCTTTTATGAAAAGAGGCGAAAATCGAAAATGGCATTCAGCGTCTGTTTTGCTGCACGCCATTACAGAGGCAGTGTGCACCTTCTCCTCTTTGTCCTATTCCCCTGTCCCCTGTACCTCTATCTACCCCTACCTCAGACGACTCAGCCAAACATGCTATCATCACCATTGTGGACGGGGGTCTTTGGACGCTCAAATATTTTTCCATATTGATTAATAGTAATTGTTACTTCACTTTACGCCATTACGTATATATATATATATATATATGTGTGTGTGTGTGTGTGTGTGTGTGTGTGTGTGCGCTATCATTGTTATTGAATTTTTGGTACTATTTACTCAAACTATTGTTGTTGCCTTTTTATCGCAACTAAAACCAGGCTGGGTCCCCTTCAGCATTTGATAAATGAATTGATTGCGTGGATCGGAATATCGAATGAGTTTCAGGTAAGAATCGAACTCACGGCCCTTGCAACCTTAATGCACGACTAGTAAAGACAATACTCCATCTAATGAAATAAAATGACCATTCTAGTTTCAGATAACGTGGGGAACCTATGTATCCGATGTCAATCTTGACAGGGGCTACACGCAAGCATCCGTATGAAGGGATGAACGTGTGGTATGTCGTATGATACTAGTAAAAGTATTGTTTGCGAATATTTTTTGAGTGACCACATATTTAGAATGTATTGAATACATAAAAGTCTATCATTTTTGACCATCGTCTCCCCTCCAGGACGAGATGTGACGTGGTCAAGATTTAAAGTGGTGACCTGCGCATTTGTACGTGAATGGTGACAAAAATTGCCCTGTTTTATCGGCACATTGCTGAAGGCATCAGTACGTGCTCTCTAATCCTACCCTTTATGTGTAATGGGAAGGTACTGTCTGGGAGATGGATCTCGAGGAACCAGGCATTAATGTATTTTGCCTGTCTTACCCGTAGACGAAACAAGACTAGTGGTGAACTACCGTGACCCAGAACTTACCAGTGGCGTCTCAAGGGTTGGCGACACCCAGTTTGGTAACTCATGAACCTCTATCTTTACCAGACCATACAGAATGCTTAGTATTTTTTTAAAAATTGTGACTCGTAAATCGTATCCCAGTATTTCAATTAACGTAATGGCAATAGTAGTTACATAAACTTGCAAAATCAAAATTACACTTTTTAATTGCAATATCATACGTATAGCCTTAATGCATATGCATTCATATAGTTTCATGAGGTTAAAGTAAAAAAAAATAATAGGAAAACAGTAGAATTAGAAATAAGTAGGTTTAAGAACTAAATCAAAATTATGTTCATTTAAACTTTAAATCAAAACTGAAAACAATTTAATGTGCATTAAATTTCCCTACCATGGTTTTGCCCGGTACAGTCCGCACCTCCCCAGAGACCATATGTGTACGATTCACGAAGCATGGGCATGGGCAGAGACGTCTACAACCAGTTTTCTATGGGGAAGACAAAAGGATATATTCGTAATATAACTTAGCGGCAACCCTGTTAACAGTGAAGAATAATAATCTTTTTATATGGCTACATTAAGTTGGGGCTACATAAAACAATTGTACAGCACCATTATCCTTTGCTGACTATAAGGTTTCAGCTTTCAACCCCCCTAATCCTATGTGAGAAGACCTGATCCAGAGTGAAGAAATGTCCGACATCGGGTAACCATGTGTATTTACTGTAATAAAAATGATTTACAAATTCTTGAATTTCTATTCTCCAGAGATGTCTTATTTAGTAGATTGTTTATATCATTTTATCATTGTAAATGAATAGATTAATTGAGTTGTACGTTTCCAAAGGGGTGCAAAAGCACCCCCCTCCTTACATACGCTCATGAAACAAGGGCGAGGGGCAAGTACCTCAGGCAAAAGAGTGTTGAATTTCGGACAGAGCAGTGTAATTCGAGCAACATCGTGTAAAATTTCAGGCAATTCAAGCCCTTTACCACCTGCCCTCACGAGAGACTTCCCACATAGCCATGCTAGTGACGTCACCGGAACTTCCAAGTGATTAACGAGTGAGTTTTTTTTTATACGTCTTCGGTAAACATGTGGGTTATAATCTGTTTGCAATCTCATGAGAAAATATTGCTGTTCGTATATTGGGAGTTTTTTTTTTTCTTCATCTTCTTCAAGTACGGGCGCTTCGCCGGGGGTGATAATGGTTAGCAAGCTAATCTAGCAGACGGTAAAGTGAGTTCGATAGTCATTGGGTGTCCCATGCCCGTGGCTTTGATCTGAACCAATAAACAGGTCTTGTTAGTCACTCGATAGACACCGTCACGTGACCAATGTCTTTTGGCAGCAAGCCGCGTTGGGAGATCAATTAAAAGATTGGAGAAAGGGGTGATCGATGGATAAGTTAGTTCTCACTCTTTTTGTTTAGTTGGGCGGTGATCACTAAAAAAAACCCTGAATTTTCGATAAAACAAGCGTGGAAACTGCTGGACTCAAACTAAGGGGCCAATTTTTAGCAAAAACTCACGTTGTAAAAAGACCCTCCTTTAAAAACCCTTTCACGGTTGTGGGAATTTCTAAGTTTTTTTTTCTGGATAAAATAAGGAATAAACGTTTGAATTTTCTGCCCCTAGCTCCATTAGTGGGGCCTGTATGCATGACACACACATAGCAAGCTAGACGGACAGACCAACTTAGAGACTGAAGAAACCTAGATTGATGTTGACTATGATTTCCAATATGTATCCTTTTACTCTGCACGTGTGACAGACATATTTGTTATTGTTTGTTGACAACAAATTGTTAAAAATCATGAGATGTATCATCGTAAACTTCTACTTTGTATTTGTATGTGTGTGTATGTGTATGTGTGTGAGTGCTCACACGCACGAATGTATGTGTGACTCTGTGTGTGTGTGTGTGTGTGTGTGCGCGCTCATTTCGAGAATAAGAATCTGTGATGTGTACGTCTCTTGCTGCATAGAGCTTCTTTCTTTCTTTACTTTTTAAAAATGTTGAAACAGAAGTTGCTTATCATAATCACGAATAAATGTTATCAGTCGCTTATTGTTATTAAAAAATCAATCAGTCCCAAAACGCTCAATTCAAATTCATCACAATGAACGACTTCCACTATATATATACCCTTCGTTCTATAATGTCAGCCGGTTATTGTTATCTAGAATACAATGTTCCAATAAGCTGCTCTCTCTCTCTGTATGCCCATGTGTCTGTGCATTCGTTCCCCATGCATGCACGAGCCTGTGTTTGTGCGCATACATTCGTATTATTAGCTTGCATGTGCGTGTATGTGTGTGTGTGTGTGCGTGTGTGTAACTCCACGATTGGCGATAAGAGATAAATGCAACTGTTTTTGTTGTGTTTTTTTTTTTTTTTTTACTATATAGAGTTTCGGCTGGCAATTTGACAAGTCAGTAACAACTGAACAACCGACAGACGAGCCAATCAACAATATCTGTACAGACTTGCTGAGACCGCAGGGCTAGTTTGAAGATGCACTTCACACACACATACACACACACACACACACACACACACACACACAACCTCTCTCTTTCTCTCTCTCTCTCTCTCTCTCTCTCTCTAAAAGAAAGAAAGAAACAAACAAAAAACAAACGAATAAAATGTACAGCATCACATAAACACACATGCATGGACACATTCATGCGAGCCAGGGTGTATGTGTGTAGGGGGGGAGCAGGACAAGGGGCAACTGCCCCTGCCGAAGTCGATAAAAAAAAAAAAACAACAGTGTAGAAAATTCGGGGCCGAACCGTGTAAACTTTAAGGGCAAATCGAGCCCTCTGTCCCCTTCAGCCAAAGATTTCTCCTCATACGCCCATGCAGACACATGCACACCTCGCGCGGGTACTCCCACATGGGCCTTAAAGACGCGCATACCACACACACAAACGAAATATAAACATCATCCCAGGCATGCAGAGCATGCACAGATAATAACCAATTTATTGCACACACGCACATGCGGGCATAGAGAGGTAGAGGTATAGAAAGAAAATATCATGAAGAGAGATACTGAGAGAGAGAGAGAGAGAAATAGACCGACAGACAGTCAGACAGACAGAGACAGGCAGACAGACAGACAGACAGAGACAGAGACAGAGAGGGTAGGCAATGAAAACAGAGTGGAAAAAATCATAGAGTAACGATGGCAAAACAAAGAAATGAAGTGAATATTAAAGAGAAAGAGAGAGATGAGAGGGAGATAAATACACGGTGAGAGAGTGGATAGTGAGAAACACAGAGACAGATAGAGAGAAAGGGAGAGAGAGACGGAGACAGAGAGAGAGATAGGGGGAGTGGTGAGAAGGAAGAAAGTGATATACAATACAGACTGATAGAAACAAGAATAATGGGAGAGGGTGGCATCTGCGCGTCTCTCCTCGCACCTCCTTTATTATTCATTGTTGTTGTTGTTGGTGGTGGCGGACGAAGGAGCGTGTGCACGCGGGTGTGAGTCTGTGTATTGCTTTCTATTTCTCTTTCTCCCTCACATATTACTCTACTTCAATGCGCGAAGGATTTAACATCAGCGGCGTCTATCCGTCTCCTTCAATTTCATTCATTCATCGTTCATTCATTCGCGTCAGTTTGATTCAGACGAGAAGACGTATGAAAATACTGACTGATAGTCGTTGCATAGAACATATGCCATTCGGAACATAGACGCATCAAATAACAAATACCTGATATTTAAAAAAAAAAAAAAGTATACACAAACGAAAAGATGGAGAATACGAGGGCCAGACATGCAAACGGAGACGCTAGCACAGACAACCATTCTTTATCTCCACCTGCCGCTGCCGGTAAAGACGCGAAAAGCGCCCATAATGGAGATGCCCTTAATTCCACAGTTTCTTCCCCGCAAACCAGTGAAACCACAGGTGAGGAGGGAAACATTCCGTACCATCTTCAACCACCAGAGATGAGGGCCAAGTTCTTCTTAAAGGATAAGCTTCCGTCTATCGTTGAGATAAAACGCAAAATACCAAAGCATTGTTTTGAGTCGAGTATCGCAACTTCGATGTACTATGTCTTCAGAGATCTAGCTATGATCTTAGCCCTTTACTATGGCACGGATGTAGCTTATAATTATGTCCCCACTTGGTTCTTTTGGCTCGTAATTACCCCTTTCTACTGGATGTTGCTGGGGACCATTATGTTCGGCGTATTCGTGCTGGGGCATGAGTGCGGACACGGATCTTTCTCGAGGTATCAGATGTTCAACGATTTTATGGGCACCCTACTTCATACCCCACTCATGGTCCCTTATTATGCGTGGAAAGTATCTCACAAAAACCATCACAAGAATACGGGCAACTTCGAAAAGGACGAAGTGTTCTACCCGATCAAGAAGGAGCTGAAGAAAGAACGCACCATGGTGCCCGGTTTTGCCTTGGGTTTCGGATGGTTCATCTACCTGGGCACGGGTTACAAACCCCGTCGAGTCTATCACTTCAACCCGTACGATCCACTGTTTCAGAAACACGTGCAGGCTATTTACATCTCCCTGACATCTTTGGGAGGCTGGTTGATCTGTCTCTACAGCTACTACCTGGAGAGAGGATTCGTCGATCTAGCCTATTTCTACTTCGCCCCGACTTTCATCTACGCCTCTTGGTTGGTAATAATGACCTTCCTACATCACAATGATGCTGGCACTCCTTGGTATAGCGACGATGAGTGGACATATGTTAGAGGTCAACTGTCGAGTGTTGACCGGCATTACGGGTGGGCTCATGATCTTACACATAACATTGGCACTCACCAAATCCATCACCTGTATCCGTCAGTGCCGCACTATCACCTGGAGGAGGCTACCAGACACTTCAGAGCTGCCTTCCCTCATTTAGTTCGCTGCAATAATGAACATATTCTCAAGACCTTCATCACTACGTACGCAAAATACATACGTGGTTCCTATGTGGATAAGGATTCGTCTATACATTGGTATAATTAGTATGATAGCGAAGAAAGAAGGTAATCCCTCGCTTTAGCCATTGACAATTTGAGAAAAAAAAGAAAAGATGATGATGAAATAAAGCGGCCTCACAGTCATTTAAACCGAACCAGCTACCTGGAATTTTTTTTTTGGAAAAATATCAAATGAATTTTTCATTTTTAAAATTTCTTATAACTATCGTTATTTTGAATTAATCAACCTTCACAAAAATTATATATATATATATATATATATATATATATATATATATATATATATATATATATATATATATATGTGTGTGTGTGTGTGTGTGTGTGTGTGTATGTATTTATATATATATATATATACATATATATATATGTACGTATGTATGTATATATATATGTATGTGTATATATATATACATATATATATACATATACATATATTTATATATATGTATGTATTTATATATATGTATATATATATATGTGTGTGTGTGTGTGTATGTATGTATATATACGTGTGTGTGCGTGTGTGTGCGTGCGTGCGTATAAATTTTGACACCCTATTTATTATCGAAAAAATCCTTCTTAATTGTATGTACAAAATTCCTTTTTTCTTTTATAAAAAGAAAAATAATCCAAAGGCGTTTCTTTAAGAACAACAAAAAAAATATTCCTGCCAGAATGCAACTAAAGAGAGGCAAAACGCATCAACTTTGAACGTGCAAAACTGTTGTTGCGTTTTTATTATTATCATTATTAAATACTTTATTGATATTTTTTACTAATATTTTAGCTCTGATTGAAATTTCAATGACTATATCGTTGTTGCTGACGAGATGCATTGGACGAATGGATATGAATGCAGACTACGAAATGGTGATTTGTTACTATACTTCAACATTAATAACCAAAACTAACAGATGTTACTGCGAAAGAGAATGAAAAAAAAAGACGAAAAAAAAAACGAAGAAAAAGAGGGAACGTGAGAGAATCGAAGAAAAACGTCTGCATAATATTATTACTTATCATTGTTACTGTTGTTTTTGCAACAATTTTATCATTATTATTACAACTATTATTACACTAATCTTTCTGCAATGTCTGTTGTTTTTTGCCTCTTCTTTTTTTTCTTTCGTTTCTCTTGCCGTTACCTGGCCATATGTTTGAATGCTTGCATCAGACCCTTCTATGATATATGTTCAGTTTCGTTTGCTTTCGTTTTCTAACGTACGCACTCTCCGAGGGGGGAGTTATCATCGTCATTATCGGGGCTAGAGTGTTAACATCATCAGTGCCAGTTGCTGCTGTATCTTGCAACATTTTCAAGTTTATATAACGACCTTTCCATCTTCGTCATCAAACTTTCAACGGCAAATTATATAATTCATTAAAAACTATCGGTGTTACTATACCTTGTCTTGTTAGTTAGAATTCAACTCAATTTCAAATGTATTATTTATAAATTTCTCCCTGCCCTGTCTGTTTGTAATATCTATCTATCTATCTATCTATCTATCTATCTATCTATCTATCTATCTATCTATCTATCTATCTATCGATCTGTTTTAACTGACAGAGTTTTCCCTTTTCATTTCTGCATTTATAGCACCAAGTCTTATGTGTTGGAATTTCAAGGACAGTGTATAAGTTACAAATTCAACTGATTTAGAGATTCACTTGACTCGTCAAAACATTGTATTGGTTATAGCCATTTTACACAAACTGCAGTTGATTTTGAAAAAAATATAAATGCAATGAATTATTCGAGGAAAATTTGAAAATAATATTGTGTAGATCTTTATATTCGTATCTGTTTAAATCCACTAAGTAGGGAGTTTCAGAATTGACAATGATAAAAGTTAATTTAGGGGCTATTGGATACAGCGGCGTAGCTGAGTTGGTAGGGTGCGGGGGGTGGGCTATTTGAAAATACCCCTCGGTCCCCAGTGAAGGGGGGAGGGGGAGATCAAAAGCTTTCTTAGTAGTAGCTCAGTTACTGCATTTCTCCCAAAAAATCTCACTAAATGTTAGAGGGAGCCCCTCAAGGAACCAAGCCCCAACTGGGCCCCTCAAAATATCCTAAAAACTCTAGCTGCGCCTCAGGTCGGATAGTGCTAATTTGCGGGGCGTTTTGTTGGTATTTTTAGAGTGAAAGCGAAACTAGACAGAGGGGGTGAGAGAGAGAGAGAGAGAGAGAGAGAGAGAGTGAAAGAAAGAGAAAGGAATACGTACACACATGTTCTTTTTTTTTCTTTTTGTAAAGAGCATATTCATTTCAAGTATAATGATCTTCCCCTATTTTGTATACGTTATTGATTAAAGCTTGAGTAACACTGACAACACAAGCATATATTTATTTTTACGCTATTTTTATTCACCGTACAAACGAGTATTTATTTGTGATCACGGTCTTATCTGTGTGTGCGTGTGAATCAATGCATTGAATATCAGTCAGTGATTAGATTTATTTTTCATAAATCAAATTTGTACGGGGTTTCAGCTAGCGTACACGCTTCACTTACTTGACAAAAGTTGAAACTTGGGCAATCCAATTGATTACAATAACATTTGTTGGTAATAAGATTAAAGTGTATCCGTTCCATTTTGTACTATTTTTGAAAAGGTGTGAGTATCTATTTGTGCTTCACAGATGAGTGGATTAATTTTATCAACGTTTAAATGTCTCTATACGAAACGACCAAAAATATTATTTCAAAGGCATAAAAAACCTTTAAGCCATAAGCTGTATTTTTGGTCGAAAGAAGAGAAACCTTAGTAATTGAATACACTATCATGTATTTTTTCGTTATTGCCTGCAACTTTTTTTCCTCTTTTCTTGAGTCAAGAACTGAAGAAAAATTTTTTTCAAGAAAAAAAGATCTTTCGGTCATTTGCAAGTCTGTTTATCGCTTGGATTATTATTTTTGTTCTTCTTATATAATTATCAGCTGTGTTTATTCGCTATGATTCTTTCAACTGATGGGAAATGTCTGTATGAATGGTAAAGTATTGAGGACAGGCATTAATTAACATTAAACAATTAATTGGACATTAGAAAAGTCAATTCGCGCTTCTAATGAACACATTGATAGTAACAACATTTCGGGGGCATTAATCAACACTATTTAAGAGAGTTACATTCAGGTAGTTTTTCAACCTCAGGGAATTCTTCATATATATATATATATATATATATATATATATATATATATATATATATATATATATATATATATATATATACACACACACACACAAATACGTATATATGTATACACACACATACATATTTATATGTATGATTTTCCGAAACTGAACACACACGCACACACATCAACTGAGAAGACTATAGCCAAAATAATGAAAATTAAAGTAACCATTTTTTATGTTAAATCAGTCAGTCAGATTGTGAGGCTTATTACACGTTTTCATTTTTTTGCCAGAAGCTCTATTTGCTTCGTCTTCAATGTTTAAAAATGAAATGATTTCAAAACAAAGGTAAGGTACTTGAATAAACTATTACAATTATTTACAGTATCGATTTTTCTGTGTGCAATCATATCGATTATTTCATTGGCTTTCATTTGAATTTCAATGTGTTGAACGCGTATACGTGTCGTTCGTGCATATTCGAGGAACAGAATAGTCAGACGGAAAAAAATATGTACACAATATGACAGTGAGATGCGTAGTAACGACCTAAAGTGTATTGTGTACAGACACGGTTTACACATTAGCTGCATCGACTTTTTTTTAGCATTATAATTTTGCAGAAATGTATAATTTTTTTTTTGTCTATTAGTAACTCATACACGAACGCATTCACGTTATTGATCTCATAGATTCAATATATATATAAATAGATATTTTTTCTGATAACCACAATGTATTCTAGCTCAGCGGTCAGTGGCATTAGGCTGTTTTGTTGGAGTAAAGATAAGTTCCATCAGAAATTTTAAATTGACGAGTCTAATTTCAAACCAGAGCAAAAATTTTCTCTGAAATAATCAGTTCTCAAGCCATGCGAATTAATATTCTGTAGGTTAAAAAGAAATGGATTGGGAAATTTTTTATTGCGAACAAATTTCAAGATTAAATGAATGAATGACTGAATGAATGCTATAACTTATCAATTATTGGCAAAGATGGATTAACCATGAAGTTAAGTAGGCTCAAGTCAAGGGGCGTCGAAAGGAAGGGGCCTGACAGCAAAAGCAAATGTTTCAATTGATTGTGCACGCGAATATTTCGGATGGTGTTTCAGTGCTTTTGCAAATATGTATCTTTTCTTCTAAATCAAGCCCCAGACAAATACACATTTTGAAGTATTCTTTCCACCGATAGGTAGAGTAAGATCGGTGGGAGCCTTACTAAAGCTTAGCCTGGGGACCCTGTTTGATAATCCGTCACAGTAGGGTTAATTATTAACACATTTTCTTTTTAAAAAATCCCCAAGGAATTATGTGCATTAGTATTTTTGCTTTTTAGAAATATTTTTTTTTACTGATGTTATCAAATCTAAATCAGTATGTCTTCCCGAGTGTTGGAAAACATCCCGACGACAAACCCCTCTAGGATACCCCCCAACCAAGACAAACCCCTCAAAACAAATGATGTACAGAAATCATATTTTTTCTTATCATTATTGTTTGTAGTTTGTGAACAATTCTATGAGATTTAGAATATTATATTCATCTGCTTATATATTTATTTACTTATATAATTAGCGGAGTGACTTTTTGTCTGTTTATCCGTCAGTGTCAATGGCTTCTTTCATTTGAAGCGAATGATTTTGTTGATAACATTTGGAACAATGAGTTTTTTTTACACTGAAACGAGTTCACGATTTCTGAATAAACAATCATCTCATAGATATTCTATATTTCCGTGAATTAACTATTCATTTAATAAGACTGCAATAAAAAAGGCATTATCGGTACACTACACTGTTGATGGACTATTACATTCTTTTTTTTTTTTTTTTTGTTTTGTTTTTTCAATTTTAAGGGAACCCACAGATTAGGGTCGCCAAAAACAAAAGAAAAAAACTCTCAGATTATTAAATATTTAGTTTAAATTGGAATATAACTGTTTTACCTACTTTTATGTGTAGATGACAATAATTAACTTCACTTCTTTTTCAGTTCCTATCGAGAGAGTAAATGATTTGTTATTCATTACGAAAAGATTTCGACGTTAAATTGACTTTTATACAAGTTTGGCGTTTTTTTTTTTAAATTTTGGTCTTGTGTTGATTTCCTCCTGACATTCTTGTTTATTGCTTGGTTATAACTAATACAACAACAGTACATGTATTATACGAGATTCAACGTTTGATTGATGATTCATTTACCCACTGTTTGTTTGAAAATAGAATTTTATTTTCATTTTAAACACGTTTATATTGTTATATGAGTTATTTTCAAAAAATTGTTTATTTGAGGTATGAAAAAACACGGAGTATGAACTATTTTCAAAATATCGACTCAGAAGCCCAGATGGTTGATGAAAAACCGAGTTCTCGGGGAAAAAACAGCTTTGGCAACCCTGTTGTGGTGGTAGAGGTATTGTTCTTTAATTTTGGGGATATCTGGAAAAAGGTTAAGCTTTGAAAAAATACGCTTAGAATATGAGAGGACTGGCAAACACTTTTGCCGAAGTAAGAATGATCAAATAAAGACGGTAAAAGCAAAATAATACTGTCACCTATTACTTAATTTTTTGTCAAGTTTTAATCAAACCAAGGCTGTATTGTACTACTTCGTACTTTAACTGAGGTGGTTTTGTTCGAAGGGGTTTGGTCCTGGAGGTGTCGAGACCCCTATTTTTCTTCCATCTGGAAATAAATGAATGAGCTTCAAAATTACGCAGTCGTTTGTCACCAGAATTTACACATTTAATCACCAGAAACCCAAAATATCTCATCAAAAGTAAATGAAGAAAAGACATTTTTTCAACAGATACATACACCTCGATCAATTGTCATACACTTCACACAAACTTCCAGTCTGTGATGGGTTATCTATTACCTGGGTCCTCAGGCTGAGCTTTGGTAAAGCTCCCGTGTCCCGACCTTGGTTGAATAGAATCAAGTGACGCTGAGTAATCTTTAAAAAAACCAAAAAAAACTTACATTGTTTTACTGTGTAAAATGTACTTCATGTATGATCTGCAAAAGCACTGTAATATCATCAAAGATACTCATGTTTTCATTCAAATCATCTTGTGTACACTCAATCAAAGCAGCTTTTGGCCTTCGAGTCCTTGTTCTCTCCGGGTCCCAATAACCAACTTTTTAGAACAAAAGTAACTGCTTGATTCTCTATACTTCAACTTAAGGATTACCTTATGGAACAAATTTGTAAAATATTTTACCATTCTTGTGCCATTGTAATTATTTGCATTACTCTCTTAAACCTCAGGTCAATGATCTTCTCACACAAAGAATTGCAACTCTTATACGCGAGGGTAGATTGGGGCCAACGGGCGTTCAGACAAAATCCTGGTGGACTGGTGAATCTGTCGACTGGGGCTGCCTGGTGTCTAGTCCAGTGGTCCTTAAACTGTGTACAGTGTACACAATAGTGTGCAGCAACTATCTGTATTGTGTCTGTCCGCTTTCCCCACAAAGTTGTCAATCTAGTGGTTTTCTTCATTTTGGAGACGTACATCAGTGTCTTGATATGAAAGTTTCGTTCATGGGCTACTGAGATGGCCTTGTGTTATTCATTTGATTTTTATAGTCGGTGTGCCGCATAGTCCAATGTATTTCTTAGTATGCCGTCATACAATAAGGATAATGTTTGGGAACCACGGCAGTAGGGTGATAATAGCAAATAATTAGATAAGAGCATTTCAATCCAACAGGTTTATGCACCGTTTTAAATATTTTTGAAAAAAAACAACATTCGAATGTACTTTTGGTGGCAGTCGAAAAAAGCGCCCCGAACTTGTATAACATTTGATTTTGTTGTAATAGAACTTTGTCTCATTCATAAAATGGGTAATTTGAGAAAATTCTGATATAAAAATTATTTGTTTCCAATGTTTAGAAACAGAAAAGTTGTTTACACTGGGCAAACAGTGAGACGTAATAATTAGTATCTGAAAATGTTTGGTCCCAGAATTTGGTATTATACCAGAAATCAACTAGTTATCGTATGTGGATGAAATTCCCGGTATTCATTCATTTAGGAATATATTTATTCATAAAAAGTGCATTTTCGAAGAAAAAAAATGAAAATATTTGTTCAGTCAATCATCCCTCCTTCATTTAATTCTATGAAACATCTTTAAAGATTTACGTGGTTATTGAAAAAAATTACTTTTCTATAAAGATAAGTCCCCGCAGGAATCAAATCAGTTAAAATCATATTCCAAACCCCAGAGATTTAGAAAATGTCATTAATCGGAAAATACAAAAGTAGCAATGAAACTAAAATATTCCTTTGTATGGAAATATTTTTTGTTGCTTTGATTATCAAAATATATTGTAGACTTTGGGGTGTGAAAAAATATTCGCTCAAAAATTAATTTTTCAAGAATTTTTTCATCAAAATGTTTTTAAAAAAAATATTTTTAGATTCTTTATTTACCGTAATGACTTCTGAAACTTTATTAGTAAATAAAACTGTGTTTTGACTGAGAAATTAATGTTCCGTAGATTCTTAATAGATTTATTTCTATGTTTTTATTAAATACAGATATTATGCATTTAAAATGTATGGAGGCCCAGGACACAATACCTTGATTAGGTCCCTTGTTAGCCTTCAGTTTTCGTATTATCCAAGATACTCTTTCAAAGTGTTAAGACATATCTCCTTTTTTCAACGGAAAAAAACCCCAAAACTTCTTGAGTCTATTTTTGCTTCTAAATAGTGGTGACAGTCCGTGCAGACTACGGAAACATTACTCTTCCGGTTTATGTTGAAATCAACCCTTACTTTTTACCTCGCTGCTTTTGCGTTGACCCCAAAGTATACTATTACTTCAATTCACCAGCTGTCTAACCGTTCATCCGTGTTATCATAACTAAAGGACGGCTGGTGCTATGACCGGCAATTTTTCTATGATTATTGATAAGGCACCGGACCATATTTTTCTCAAATTAAAAATTAAAAGAAAAAAAAAATGATGAGTCTGGTCTGAGTTCTCCCTGCTAACAATGATCTGATATCCATTATCTATTTATCCATCTATCTAATTCTAAAAGTCCGATTCCTTTTATCAGTGGCCTCTTGGTAGCCGAAATGGTGCCTCATAGCCAAAGGTATAGAATTAAAGTACTCAAAAAAAACAAAAAACAATTTGGTCTTTTATTGAATGAAAAAAAAAACTAGCTGGGAATCTCGACCTACGAGTGGTTATTTCAGCGAGTAGAAATAAATCATAGTTAAGTGAAAGCTAATAATAAATGAATAGCTGAACCCGTGGAAATTCCACGGGTGTCAACAACAAAAATTACCCATTATTTCATGCATCTGTTTGTCTCTCACCCTTTGCCTACATCTTTTATCTCCCTCTTATACTTTTCCAATCTCCGTTGCCAATCCACGTTTTCATCTAAATGTTATACAAACACGGGACAATTCTCATATGCGAAAATCCTCCTACCCTCCAGTAAACTACCTAACTTTCTTTTATCCATTCTCTCCCTATTTCTCTTCCCACCCCCTTATTAAACTTTTTTTTTTTCGGTCCACTTTCTTCCGACCCTCTTATCTAACCAACTTTTCCTTGTGTCAATACTGAAAGCGTAATATTAGAACACGGGTACGAATTAGCAGAATGATATAATAGATTATATCTCTAATTACATTAAATCTATGAAAAATGCGTCTAAATCTTTCATTTTTAGCATTATTTTCCATAATCAATATTCCCTATAATTTTTCATGGCCAATGCGGAAGGAAAATGTGAGTAACGGGAAGAGGGAAGCGTGTAGAAAATATTTTACATTTGAGGCGACCATTGATTTTTTTGTCACAAGTGTATGAAACAAAAGTCAGTTACTTCTAACAAAAAGTGTATGATAAAAAAGATGATTCAATCGGTGTATTGGTTTTACTTAATCATTTATGCATTGTTATTTATTCCTAACCTGCGTGTGGCATTGAAATTTTATAGCTCGGTAATATTTTTCTCTGGTGTGCAGCATAATTTTTTCTGTTGAGCAGCTGCACCGTAAAAAAGAAACACTGGTCATAAAACATGCTGTTTTTTTTTTTGTTTCTTTTTTAACTTCAGCCAACCATGTTGGAAGAGTTCTTTTCAATTCATTCGTGTCTATACACGCAATAACTCCAAAAGTTTGAATGAATTTCAATGAAATTCTGTTGAAGGGTAGGTCATGGGACAAGGAAGAATTGATTAAAATTCATGGCGGAACTAAGAATTTTTTGATTGAGAGATATGTATTTCATTCTTCAATGCAGTTATATAATCACTCAGGGTTGTCCACACAGTATCACCAAAGGTTTTTTAATGAATTAGGAGAAGTATAGGCCTTGGGCTTGGGGGTAGAATTGCTTAAATTCTGGAGCAAATCAAGGAATGTTTTACAGTTACCCTACCTGCATCTCAGCAATACATGGACTGATTTTCCTTTAGTTTTTAGTTAGTGTACGATGTTGGTAGATCAATGCAATCTCTGAGTGTTTTCTAGTTTTGCAATATTTTCACAGCGCGTTATGCTTCTTTTTTTAATGTCCAGTACAAGAAAAAGATGGCTCTTTGTAACGATGGAATTAAAACTGAAATATTTCTTGTGTAATATTCAGGATGTTTATGACATGAAAAGTATATTACTGCGAATAGCAACCAATGAAAATTAAGTTAACCATGACCTCCCAAGAAAGTAGGCCATAAAATAGAAATGGTCTATGCTGAGCTAATTTTTTTATTTTGATTGGCAATGCTTCACCTGAGAAAAAATGAAATCAAGAAATTTGATCAGGATAGTGTCCAAATGGAGAGTTTTATCTTTACAAGTACGTTGAAAGGGAAGTGAATTTGAAACATCAAACACGAGAAGGTAATATGCGATCAAGTAATCTTAACTTAAGCATTAGAATTGACCTAGGAGTAAAGTGAGCAAGTTAATCGAAGAGATTTGCCACTGAACTAACAGATGAATCATTATAAAGAATAAAACGAAAGGCGTCTCTCATTTATATCAGATGAAAAATGTTTTAAGGTTAATTCATGATTACTTATGATTTTTTTTCCTTTATGAAATTTCCTCACCGAGACGTTTTTTTAAAAATCAAGTGCGGTTTGCTCGAGTAGTGGTTCAGTCCGGACCCGTTGGATATCTCCGGACCTGCCCTGTCATAGCTAAATGGACTGACAAAAATTACGTTTCTAAAGCCCAGTGCATTCTTGAATCAAAGTAGATACACTTAAACTACTCAATATTAGCTCAAAACTTGAACAATTCAGCTTTTACCTTCAGCTTGCTCTTTGAGCTCAGTTCATCTGCTTCGTCTGTTTCTCCATCTGAGTTATCTAACATGAGATAAGTATTGGATGTGTCTTGTTCTAGTTCTCTTTTTTGAATATTTCTTACCAAAATAAAGCTATGTTAGTAATCGAATCATAAGCCAATCGGATGAAGTATTTTATATTGACCTTAGAATATGTTCCAATGCCCATTTCGTATGGTCTCAAAATATCTCTTTAATTATTCAAATTCCAATTTTTTCTCGTGAGCTCACTGCATCCGAACCACTACCGTGTGCACATCGCTACGCTGGCCAGAATCGTAGCCTACATTAATGGGCCAATTTTAGATGTTTGCCCGAGCCGTTTCAGGATCCCAATTTAGCCCTGCTTGTACGGCACCAAGGCCAACAATAGACTATCAAACTTATCCATTATAAGAGTGACACGCTCCTAGGCATCAATCATCGTGTTATGCTAGTCACGAAACTTTTTTGTTCTAGATATTTATCAATAAACTGAGCTCAGATAGGAGAGGGCTTATACATTTCTTAAGGACATTAAGACCGTAAAGTGAACACAAGCACTAAGTTTCAGTCTTAGCTGATTCCGTTTACTGTGAGGTGTTTATACTACTTTGCCCGCTCACTTTTATGTACGCATCCAGAACCGAATTTAACATCGAAGGGATCCACTACATAACTTTTCTTTGAGGCCTGGGACTGCGCGGGGTCCCAGCAGTCTCACCCGTACCTTGCCAGGATTTGCAGGATTTTATCCCAACTCTTATCATTACTTTAAATTTGCCAGTCTTCATAGTCACCTATGGAGCTGAAACATGGAACCTAACCAAGAGACAGACCTTCAAACTGAGAACCATGCAACGCGTGCATGAGAGAATCATGCTCAGCATTACATGGAGAGATCACAAGACAGTACAGTATATTAGGAAGAAAATGGGAATCTGAGACATCATAGAAACTATTTGAAAAACTCAAATGGCAATGGGCATGCCATGTTGCAAGGATGAAAGTCAACCGATGGACATCACGACTCACAACATGGATCCCCAGAGATCACATGCGAAACCGAGGCCGACAGAATACAGGATGGATGAACCGGACGAATTCAGAAAATACTGGCTCCGCGACGCCCATGATAGAGAATTATGGCGAATCCTGGAGAGGGTCTATGTCCAACGACGGACGTTAAAAGAATGATGATCATGATCATGATCATGATGATCATGATAGTTTTCTAATCGAATCTTGACTGGGCTGGTACAAAATACTGGCACCGCTACTGCTTAGAGGCTCTTCTATTTTTGCATTTAGCATTTATTTTCAAATAAATCAAAACAAAAATGAAATATTCATGAAATTATCAATAGTCTATAATTATGTAAGATAATAAATCCTCAAACAAGTTGAGTCGATACATTTTACCTACTTTACTTTTACATACAAAAAATTGAAAAAAATATTATAATATTTTTAAAGACACCTTTTAGAGGTGAAGGCTAAAACCTTTGGGACACTATACGACTGCACTATTTGCACTACCTCAAGTACGGATGGTCCAACGTGCACCTATGATCTAAAAATTTGTAACAATACCCATTTCTGTAATTAAAAAAAAAAAAGGTCGTCCTGTTAATCCGTTATTTTTGCGATAGGTGCAAATCCGTTGCACAAAAACTGTTTTTACCTTGAAACATTCAAGCAAAACCTATGAATCAACTAGATCGATTTTCCTCATGATAGCTGATCTGGCATCTGAACCAGTTTGGAAAAATACAACTTTCAAATCATTACTTTAAATCAAAATATAGCTTAGCTTATTATCGATTGATTGAAAAAAGAAGAAGAAACGGACGCGCATAAACTTTACATCACTGGTAAAATACAAACACATGCGTCACACTACAATAGCTCTCCGACAGACGTACTTTTGCATAAAATAACAGTGTTTCAGTTAAATCTCATTCAACTAAAAAGCAATATAAAAGTAAAGTAGCGTGTAAAACATGATAATTCAATCAAACTTCATCTGACATAAACGCCTATGTGGCTCGCGATTCTGGCCACTCCTCTATGTACATAATACCAAACCAATATTGCTGCACAAAATGTGCTAAATCAGCTTTACAACCGCTGTATGGTTGCTGCTACTACTACTGCACCAGCTGAAAATGGAATTCACTGACGTCAATGCACAAAGAGACGAAATCATCACAATCATTATTAATATTGCTGCTAATGATGATGAAGACAGTGATGCCGATGATGATGATGATGATAAGATACCAATCGATAGGTTTAGACTTGCGTGTGTGGACAAGTAGTTGAAGCACAGCAACCACGCGCCGGATCGTAACCTTTGACGCTCATCTCAACGCTTTTGCCCCCACCCCTTTCAATAGGGGTCCGTGGCGTTTTCTAATAGCTCATCTCCTCCTCGGCTACACCTCTGACCTGACGGCTATCTATACCAGTAATGGCCACATTGGCATGGATATCTAATTACTAATTAAATTTTGAACAGATTTGCTTACAAGTAATGGTACAAACATTACCACATTTATCATTGACATTTAGAGGTCAATGTCCTCGTGTTTTCAGTTTGATAAACAACACAGGAGCTCTACTCTTTAAATCTTTTTGGAATAGGATCATTTCTTGAATATTCATGAACAACGTCAGCGATTGATCAGTTGCTATGTTCAGATGCAAATAATTTACACAGCGTGTATTTATTTATTATTTCGAAATAGCTTAATTTCAAATGAACGCATCATCTTAGCTAGGTGAGCAACGTTACCAATCTTTCTCTGTTTTAGAATGTAAACAAATTTTACATGAATGTTCCGTATGTAAAGGTCGTCTCACTACGGAAAAAATTTATTCATTTTTTTAATTATTATTAAAAAATAAAATACTTTTATGAGGCTTCATTTGTTGCTATGAACGAACTCAGCACCTTTTCTAAGGTGGGCCTTACCGTTAGTGTAGGTAGGGGTATGAACTTTTTGTTATAAGTAGCTTGATGACAATAAGAAGGAATGAATAATAGTAAACCTTCTGGGGATGTTTGTTTGGTATACGTACCATATATGTACAAGCTATAGACTGTGGGGGGATCCAGGGGCCCGGGGAGCTTGGTTATTTGAGTGGCCCCTTCAAAATTTAATTTATTGTCAGTAGAAATGCAGTAGTTAGACTACTATTTATAAAGTTTTTTTTGGAGGGGGCAGGGGGTCAGGTGGTTCAAATAGCTCCCCCAGAAAGGCCTCTGTGTATGTGTAAATGCATGTGTGTCTATGTATGTGTGTGGCCCCGAAAGAGAGATCACAGGTATGCTAATGTACATTAAGACATTCTATATGAAATCAATCAACGTCTGTAATAGACAGTGGGAGTCATCGATACGAACGAACTCGTTGCGATATTAACTCCTCTCCTCCTCTGTTTATGTCAAACTCCTAGTATTGTTGAGTCTTGACTTCATTTCCGTTTGTCACAACAATGACAATGAACTCACCAAAAACCAGTGACGTCATGACGGCACGAATAAGAGTTGTGCACGCAAGAACATATGACGAATTTACTCTCTCAACTCAGGTCGACTTGTTCTATTACAGGAAGTTCTAATGAAGGAGTTGGATTGGAACACGTAGTTCGGGAGTGATATTGTGTGGAGAAATGAATTCTGTTTTGTTCAACTTTTAGATTTTAATGAAACAAAGGAGTTTGACCCTAGCGCAGCCATGCTTGTCTTTCTTCAAGACGCCGAGTGGTTGATAATTCATCGTCTGTCTGACATCGCATAAATCAAAGACGGCTAGAGATACGGCTACCGAATTCCCTGTTGTTAGTCATGGGACTCAGAGCATGTTTTTAGCATATTGCTTTACGAGAATTCTTCCGTAAAAGATATTGATTTAGTGAAGTCCCTCCAGGTATTTCAATTGGATTAGCTTAAAACTTCATGGTGGTGATGATTTTCAAACGCACTATGATTCGATAGATACATAATACAAATACAAGATCTCTTTCTCTGAATTTTTGAGATGAGGTATTATTATTATCTCTATTAATGTTCGGACTATCCTCATCTTGGTTGTTTTCCTAAATACCAAAAAACTACCACCTGTGGTTTAAGGCTCCTAAAAATTAGCACCGGTTGGCGTAGTGGTTAGAGAATCGTACAGAATTACTACAAATAATCTAATGGTTCTAGGTTCAATCCCAGTGTGAGATAACAATAATTAAAAAATGCTACTAAGGATTGTGGTCCATATACCCCCGTCGGTTAAATAAAAATGATACCTGATGAAGGCCGTAGAGTACAACCGAAACGTTGTATGGAAAACAACCAACATGAGGATAGACCGAACAATAATAGAGACAAGTTCTCTTGTTTGAGTTGAAGGTCTTCCATAGGTGAAAATTCCGTCCGCTTGGTGGATTCAAGCTGGTCACAATAATTCATGGACGAAACGATTTACATTAGGATAGAGAAAATGAAATCACCCATCAATACTTGTTAGTGTGAATTTCTTTGAAGATTTTGACCCTTGTCAGACTGATTACACATCCACTTCAAGATAGCATATCGATAACGCTGAGACGACATACACGTAGATAGAAAAAAATTTTAAATGCATACATAAAAATATAATACAGTGTGTTCACAAAAAAAGTTAAGAGACGATTGAAAAATGTCTGGGCATTTTATCTCAGGAAATCTGAGTATTTGTAATAATTATGTTGTGATGGGAATGAGTTTTTGGGATTAAGTATACGTTAAGGTAAGGTTTTGAAAAACTATGTATACAATAATATCTCCATTAGTAGACACTGAACATGTGAGATCATTGTGCCGTTCATAATATGAATGACTGAAGGAGATTCTGATACAAAAAATTATTTGTTTTCTTTGTTTTGGACCGGAGATTGGCCAGTTACTAGTCGGCGAGAAAAAGAAAATGTAGCTTAATCTTTTTTATCTTTTTTTTTTTTTTTTTTTTTTTTTTTGCTTCTGTACTTTGAAATTATGGACGTTAGTTTTTGGCCGGACTAAAATATCCATCTTTTAGCTTCCAGATTGAAAATATAATTCAAAACCTGCCCCAGTGAAATATCTTTCGCATACAACAGTTATCTAGGAGTAAGACGCAATTTTCTGGAAGAAGTTTTGATTCAATCGCTGAAGACAAATGTTTATCGCTATAAGATTCTATAAATAGGAAGTGACTAGACATCGAGTTTTATGGATGGCGAAACAGCTTTTAAGCATTAGACTGAAACATTAAAAAAAATAAGCGAGTTTAGACTGAAAGATTTAAAAATAAAAATAAAAAGTTGGCAAGTAAGTAAAGAGATAAACTCATTGGCATAGGATTGATTTAGTTATTTTTTCAATGGGGCTAGTTTTCGCTCCTCTGTTTGAGTTTCTCCACGTTCGTTCCAACTACCCAATTTTGGGATGATGTTATTTTATCATTCTTAATTCCTCCCTGATTACTTCTTAGCTGTTGGATTTGACATTTTTAATGCAAATAAATGTCTACATTAATTACTGCAACCCATCGTAAATTTCACATGATTTGGCATTTACGTATTGTGATTTTAGATAAAAAAAGAGAAATAACATTCATTTTATTTTCATTTATCTACAGTTATCGGGCAATCTGTTTAGTCACTCACTAAGTAGAGTAGTATGATTACTAAAGGTAGCCTGAAATAGCAGATTGGCAACTAATGAGCTACCTAGCATTAAAAAAATTCTACTAATAGCGGACAGGGTTGTCTTTTTGTTGCCTTTCAAGTGCTACAGAATGGCAGGTGTAAGTGAGCCCAATTCCTCACGGGTCTCTTTGAAAGAAACGTACTGTTCAGGCAACGTTCCCTCGTATTTTCTTGCTCAAAGATTGTATGTTGTGCACTTTTCTTTCCGTAAATGTAATGCACACCTTTGAATTCAACACAATGAATCATCATTCTTCTAATGAAAATTCAGTAAGCTTTTTAAAGAATTTGAAATCTTCTATGCGCACATTAATTTCCTTTGTGTGCTGGTTGCAAAACATGTGTACACGAGAAATGAAATGACGTAAGCAGTGACAAAACAAAAGCATATTTGAATCAGTTATTTCAAACGGAGGAAATGGAATGGAATTTTTTTTTGCCTCTTGTTTTTTCTTATTCCTAGAAGTGTCTATTTCATGATTCTGTCCGTCCCCAGACTATGATAATGTCCAACAGGGTTTACTTTTAAAAAAATCCTATGTTACACCTATTACAAACATGAACCCAGACACGAAAAAATAGAAACAACCGAGAAAAAATAGTTATTATTAATATTTTAACACATATTGACTCTAGTTCAGAGGATTAAAATAGGGGAAAAAAAAACCCAAAACCCCAAGATGTTATAAAATCTGATAAGTCTTCATACATAAATTAGATATCAACTCTTTATCCCCTAATCTGTTTTTTCTCATTCCCAGAAGTATCTATTCTAAGATTCAGCCGAGTATAAGAAATGAGAAAACCCAAATGGCAGTGGGTTGGTCATGTTGTAGTGAATGTCGGACGGCCATTGGGCGTCAAGACTCACAAAGTAGATCCCTAGAAAACATATGCGAAATAGTGGCCGACAAAAATAACAAGATGACGTGACGAATTAGACAAGTTCAGAAAACTAGGGAAATATCAACCCCCAACAACGGACGTTAATAGACTGCAGTTGATGATGATGATGATGATGATGATGGGACACGCTCTTTTTTTACTGGATTAACAGAAAACAAAGACGCAAGTTACATTCATGGTAGAGAGGTTAACAGTCCAACTTGGAGGGGGATAGCTAGTGAGGTGAAAGATGATGGACCACAGGAAAGCGAGTTCTATGTCAGTATCATGGGATGTACTTCACCACTGCATAACCCCATCTGCAACAGATGTATCTCGATTTTCTGGCCAGACTCACTTGTTCACCTTAGACCTTCCAATCTCTTCTATAATCGTCATGAACTCCTTCTGCTTCCGGTTTCTCCCTGGCTCTTCCGGTCACATGCCACTCCACCTCTCCGTGTCCATTCCTCTGATGCAGGGTTGTTTTTCATCCTACAGTCAGCGTCATCGCAGCCTCAACAGGAACCAGTGTAACACTATATATATATATATATATATATATATATATATACATATATATATATGTGTGTGTGTGTGTGTGTGATATATAACCTATAAAATGTAACCGTATCAACAAAGACAAGTGAAACTAATACATCAGTTGTTGTTGTTGATGTTGTTATTATTGATTACTTTTACTATCTATATGCCAATAGTCTACTTCTACTATAATTTGATTTTTGATCTTCTGACTTGCGAGGGAAAAGTGGTGAATGACATTCCTGTCTGTCCAGAATTGTTCTCTTGCTTTTCATAAAGGTTTAACAGGTACACGTATTTGGTCATTTATCCTTGGGAAGAAAGGATATTTGCTAAAGTCATGCTCAAATAGACTGATAATAACATCCTATTTTATCCCAGGTGATGCTAGATAATCCTTTGAATACTTTTTAGAAGAAGTGGATATTTTATCCAGTTTAGTATGTCACATCAATTAAAAAATTTGAATAATTAGGTCCTTACTGCAATGGCCACATATCCAGATGCCTTTGAAATATATCAAGCTATATAGGTACCAAATTTGGTGCTTTCATCGCAAAATGAACAATAGATTAGCCATACCGCCCCACAACGTGTACGTAGCCTGGTTTTCAGTTTGAAAGCCAATCTCTTGATTAGGTTCCATTTTTCATCTCCATAGATGACTATTGGGGAGATGCATTGGTTGTATATCTTTCTTTTTAGGACTAATGGGATTTTCCTCGCCATGGAGGTTGAGTTATCTCTACCGAAAGCTCGCCAACCGATAGTGATTCTTCGTCTGATTTCTTCTTTTGAGGATTTCATGGAGACTAATTGTCCTACGTAGATGTAGTGATCTTTCTTCAGCTCTACATTTTCGATTCTGATCGGTGTGTCTTTGTCCTATTTGTTGTACATGAAATTTGTTTCATTGGAGTTCATGTAAGTTGCTTTCTTCATTCACTTCGTCTTGCATTATCATGAGATCATGAAGTTTCTCAGCAAAAAGGACAACGTCGTCAGAATATCTGATGTGTCTTAGGTATTCGCAGTTCTGATTCCTTTTCCCCTGTCAAGGTTTTAGAAGATCATCTCGAAGCAGGTTGTGGAGAGTTTTAATAAGCTGGTATCACCTTGTCTTACCCATTTTTCGGGCTGAAAGAGTTCAGGGTCTTTGTAGCTCGATGAAGGAAGTACTGTGTAGGTAGTTATATGTCGCAAGATCGATATTTATGGGGTCTACGCCTTGTATGATAGCATCAATGACTTTGGGGATTTCCACTGAGTCGAATCTTTCGGAATAAATAAATCACTACAGCGAGTGGCATTTTATATTCCATCGCTTTCAATCAGTTGGTAAACTGAATTGAGATGGTCAACGGGCGAGTAGCTCCTTCTGAAGCCAGCCTATTCTTTTATCTTGTCTTTTTTCAATTTATTCTGGATGGTTTTGTTTAGTTTGGTTGCTTTTCTCTTGTTGTAGGTTGATTGAGGTTTCTGCATTTTTACATGAGATTCTTTGTTTCTTCTGAGAGTTTATGGATTGTTTGTTTGCTCTTTGGCTTAAACATATTAGCGACTTCAATTAAGGAGGTTGGTATTTTATTGCTGAGCCCGTTGATGTTTTCATCTGGTTTAGTGATAAATCGATATCTGTTTTTTTTTTTTTTTCAGTTCGAGTTCGGAGGATCGAGTGAGACCATTGTTGCAGTTTAGAGCAAAACATTTCCCTTGCTTTTTTTTCCCTCGTGGTAGTCTGAATTTCACATCTTATTGTGTCGTCGCATCTTATATTGACTTGATTTAGGACTTGAATATTTTTATCGGCGTTTGTCTGATAGGATGTAGTCGATTTCGTTCTTCGATCCGTAATTTGTGCCCCATCAAGTCCATTTTCTATCGGAGTTCATCAAGGTATTCATTATTTTGAACCCGTTCACTGTTTGCAGAATTAGCAAGACCTTCACTTCTTTCGTTCCATGTTTTGTATCCGAACTTTCTATCGCAAATTCCGTCACTTTGTTGTCTCCCATAATGATGAAGTATCTTGAAGTATGGAGTTAAAGTCATCATAGAAGTTATCTATCTCCTCCTTGGTTGACTGTGAAGTGGAAGTATAGACTTGAATGATGTTCAGTTTGTACCTCTTTGACAGCTGTACGATGACACTGGCTACGCGATCTGAGAAAGTTTTGAATCCTACAGCGTTGATTATGAGTTTTAGATTTGTCCATGCAGGTTACTTTGCGCAACATAAATAGAAAAGAAGAGAATTATGACATCATCAAAAGAACATCTTCGGATTATAGATAACGCATCAAGTATTTGCTTGCTACAGTGTTTCCAAATATCGTTATGGTAAAAAAAGTGTGTACTCATTTAAAGCCTACTTATTGAGTAAAATAACCATACACCAGAAAAATATTGATAAGAATTGTACTCTTACTTTATTCTAAACTTACTAATTCTTTTTTAGTAGCCAGGAAGTTAACTTGGCGTTGTTTTCCTTTTTCTTTTCTGTAGCTAAAAAGAAGATCTTTGCTCTTTAATTCAATTAGTCCTTCTCTAGGTATTCTCGTTTCGCCAATACCAATAATGTCTCATTTGATGTTTTTGATTTGGTTTCCAAGATCAGATACGTGTATGTCTATTGAGAGTGTTCTGTTCTTGTTGGTGCCAATGTATAGTGTTGTTTTCTTGGTGACATTCTTGGGGTTTCGTTTGGGTAGAGACCGTTAGAGCACATCATCCCCACCCAAAGCAAGTGATGCAGCAGGGCCTTTTTCAAACCACTAACCCAGCAGGAACGGCTAGCATATTTTTAATCGTACAAACCATGAGGGTGTAAGGAAATATCCTGTTGCACTGACCCATGACGTGTTGATTAGGGGTCAAATTTGTGTGTTACGACTGATTTCAATAAAGTAGCCCCAGAGCCCTTAGCTCTTATTGTTATTCTTCATTATAAAGAACAGGTTTGGGCCTCCTTTGGGGTTTATTATTGGTGCCCATACATACCGATCTAAACCTATTGAACCAATGCTGAACAGTCCACACTGTTGTAGTATTCATTCCAAATACCTTTTGGTCGTTATCAGCAGCTAAGCATTATGTTTTAATTTGAAATCGTCATCATCTTCATCATTCTTTTAATTACAATGTTGGATTCGCCTCACTTCTCTATCGTGAGCGTCGCAGAGCCAATGCTTTCTGGATTGGTCGAGTTCGTCTCCCCATCTAGAATTCTGCCGGCCTCGGTTGTGCATGTGATCTCTTGGGATCCATCTTCTGAGTCGTGATGTCCATCAGTTGTCTGCCATTCTTGCAACATGACCAGCCCATTACCATTTGAGTTTTCTAATGGGTTCTATGATATCTCAGACTCCTCTTTTCTCCCTGTTCTAAATTAAACTTCTTGGGTAGCTGCCATTGCTGCCAGAGGCTGAAAAATCTTCAATAATAACGAATTATATCTCTTATTAACATTGTATCTGCAAAAAATGTAGTTAAATCAATAAATCTTTCTTTTTTAGCACTGTTCTCTACGATATAAAAAATGAGATATCAATCTAGAAATATTTACAATGAATTAACGAATATAAAGCGGCTGTATAATCTTATTCTTTTCCATTACATGCTATCTTTTCTTCTTTCCTTCACCTGCACACCCTCTTATATCACATATGTTCCCATTTTATCCCCCTGCCTCTCTTTCTCTCTCTTCCCTCCCTTATTTTCAATTCAGATATTCTTCTCTTTGCTTGCATAGGCACAATAAGCTTTTCTCTCTGATTTATGCAGCCTTCGTTTTTCACTCACACATCTTCAACTCACTCGTTTTCTCTCTCAAGAACTTAACTATTTCTCCCGACCTCTTCCTTATACCCTCGTGGCAGCAATGGCTTTATTACAATAATTGTATATTTTAAACTCTCCTCTATTGACGTCATAATTCATGTTTTTTTCCACCTATTCAACCTGCAAAAGATAAATGTTCTTATGGCTAGTAAAAATCGATATATTTGCCAACATCAGAGAAAAATGAAAATAATAACAGGCCAGGTAAGTCACTCAATAGAAACCGTTGTATCACCAACATCTTTTGGTTGCATGCCGTGTTAGTGAAGGTCAGTTTAAAAAAAAAATGGAAATGAGTGTGATCAACGAATCAATCACCTCTCTTGACTTTTGTTGCTCAGTAATCACTGGAATGTCTGAATTTTCAAAAAGATCAAACAACCGCGAACGCTGCTGGACACTAAGTAAGAGACCTATTTAGCAAAAAGTCACATTGCGTATTGATCCCCCCCCTTACTAAAAACCTATTGGGGAGAATTTTTAATTTACAATTTTTTTCTAGACATAATGTTCAATGTCTAGCCCTTTAGCTCCATTGGCACGGCCTGTACGCGTGATACATAGATAGCCAGCTAAACAGCCAGACCAACTTGAAAACTAAAGAAACCTTCCTTCACAGTTTCGATGAACATTTTGGTTGACAAAGCCGTCATATAATGTGAAATCATGCATGCGCACACATACATAAAAACGCATACGCACACACACACATGCACAGATAATACGCCACATAACTTAAAACTCAGGCGAAAACTCAATCATACGTGCATTTGGCCAGATCAAAAGTTATACACATAATTACCTTGACAAAACTGTTTTGAAAAAAAAAAGGGTTAAAAAAAACAATTTAGATCAGAGATATCAATCGGTCAATTCCACAAATCTCAAAACTCATCGATAATTTCTTTGTTCTATTGGTAATTTTCTTAGATTTTTTGCATAAAAAAGTATTGTTAACACTTTGTTGCATCATCGATACTGTTGATTACTTGAAAGCCTCGATATGATAGGCTTTGAACAAAACGATCGAAGTACTTAATTCCAATCAGTGTAGTTGACAATTTTAGGTTACTGCACCGGATTAAATTGCCTCCCACCTTCAAAAACCTTCCTTGTAAACAATACCCATTCGCTTTCAACGATGTTGAGATCCTGGATGTTGGTTGGCAAGACCAAAACGTTTACACGTTGCTCTTGGAGAAATCTTTGCATGACTGTTCCAGCATCCTGATAAAACCTGGACTGCTGGTTGCCTATCCGAACACCTTTAGCTCCTTCTTGTTTCTTAGCATATTCACTTATCTTGCTGCGTTTATCCGCCTATCAACGAACTGGAGTATCATCTTCTCACAATATCCTATAGCATCCCAAACTGTGAGTTCAACATCTACACTAGAATGATACGAAAACGTTTCCTTTGGTAATCGTGTGTCATGCCAGTAAAACTAGAGGCCTCTCTTCCATACTGTGTAGAATTAAAACCATTTCTTACAACTGAAACCGATAAATTGAACTTTGAACCCTTTACGTCACGTCAATTGTCACCGAGTTAGAAGTTTATTGGCAATGAAAGTTTCCAATGGTCAAAATACCGTTAAAATTACCCAATTGGTGACCACTGCTCGACTCTTTACGATTGGACAGTGTTTGTCAATGACTGACCAAGAAAGTCACAAACAGTAATGAAATTATTCCAGATCAGTAAGGAAATAATTCAGAATGTTCACTCAAGTTCATAGTTTTGTGGTGCACATAAAGATGCTCTATAAAGACATCGAACGTTAGTTCGTTCGTTCGTTTGTTTGTAATCGTGTAAAGGTCTCATAGCTGCCCAAACGATTGCACACTGGGGGCTAAAAATGTGCATGTAGGAGTATATCGACCCCAGGATGAATATAAGATTGGTGGTGCTGGTCCCTGAGACCCCCAAAAGTCAATTTAGGATCAGAACTACTTTTTTTTCGTCCTAATTTGTAAGCATGTATTTTAAAGGAAATTCATTTCTGAAAAAATCAGTAGAGATACCGAGGGCCAAGCAGTTAAAATCACCGGAAATGGAATCGGCGAAGCGAGTTCAAAGTGAAAAGAATTCTTTTAATTCCATTTACTTTCAATTTATTAGACCTCCAAACCTTCAAGAAATTTCTCAGCTGCGTGAAAAAATGTTTCAGAGGTTTTAGATAGGGGATTCTATTTACGATGTAACATTGGACCCTTATTTTTTGTTCGTTATAGGAAACTGTACATGTGAATTTCTCTCTCTCTCTCTCTCTCTCCCTCTCTCTTTCAGTACTTATGACACTTTGGTAAATTTTTTTTCATGGGAATAAGACCTTAACCCGACATCAAGACTTTTCTTTGCGTGAAAACCTGCAGACAAGACACATTTATATGCAAGTTTAACTTACTATTTTGCAATATTTTACCTGAAACCTACACCCACAAAATCCAACCTCATGTACAAATTTATGCACTCATATGACAAGCAAATCAATGTTAATCAAATTTAGATTTAACCCTATCACCACATCTTCCCCCGAGATGCCTTACTTACATCCATACCCTATATCAACATTACCATCTCAAATTTACGCTTACCTCATGAAACTCCACTTAGGTGAAAATTCCAATGAGTCTTACTAATTACTAATTTTAATTAATTTGAAATTCAATTTACCTGAGCCATAATTTCATTGCCATCTCAGCTAACATATTAACCACCCGAATACATACTAATTTATAATTAACCAGAATCCACGTTCACCCCAATCAATCTCATTAATTTGTCCTCCCATAAAATAAGTCAGAAAGAGCGGGTAATTTACTAGCTAGACCCAATGACAAAGTCATAAAAACAAATTAATTTCATCCCAGAGAATTTCAAAAATACTAGAATAGCTCACAAATTCATGTAATGAATAATACAAGTGTAAATAATTTCATGATTAACTTATACAAAATTTAGAAAACTTGGGATAAAAAATATATTAGCATTGCAATTCTGGAAGTTACCAGCTGAAATACCTAGAAAAGATTAGGAAAACAAAGAATATCTGCCTGTGACTTATATATCAATTGATATACTCTTCCAACTTAGGAATAGAGCACACTGGTGGATGGGGAATCATGCATGAGTGAATATATCGCTTGAATTCAACCTTACTGACCGTCCAGTTCCGTGTAGGGCAGACAAAAGATGCCAGCCTCGTGGTACTCGATGGGATAGTTATATATATATATATATATATATATATATATATATATATATATATATATATATATATATATATATATATATATATATATATACATATATATATATATATATATATATAATTTTATCTTTTGATGGTACAAAATTCTAAATCTATACTCAGAAAAAAGCATATTTGATTCTTTCTCTTCTGCTGAATATATTCAAAATTCTGACGTAAGTTCTAAAGACAATTTTTTGTGTTCTTTCGCATCATAATTGTTTTTACTAATATACCTTCAGATGAGACAATAGATATTTGTGCTGATGCTTTATATCAGCGAATACTTGATCGCACTCATTTCTCTGAGGAATTATTTATTGTAGTTCGCCATAAGATCGGTAGAATTCATCTCCAACAATGAGATGTACCGCCAAATACACAGAATTGCTATAGGCAGTCCGTTTGACCTGCTTTGACTAACATCTTTGTTTTTATAAACGAACCTTTTCGAGCACACTCAAAACAACGTTTATTTCCGATTTGTTGACGACACTTTAGTCATTCCCAGAATACGCTCTGATTGTAACTATTTCTTCCAGAGGCTCAACTCGTATACACCATTCTCTCAAGTTCACTCTTGAAAATGGACAAAATGGCGCCTTGACCTTTCTTGAATGTTCTTACTGAGATTTGTAAATCTAGATTTTTTACCGATGCATATCGAAAACCAACCTTTACTCGCCTGTACGTACGTTGGGATTCCTATAGTCGAACACAAATGAAAGTAAATCTCAACACTTCGGTTCATTGATCAGTTATGATTTGCTCTTAAAGCAAATTAGCCCACGAACTGTGAAGTCTGTACTTTTCGAGGATTGCTTTCCTGAAGACATAGTCATGGAATGCTTCCGTGAAAAAGATAGCGATTTCTTCATAAGATAAAAAGGCTGGTCCACAAAGGTATCATGTCTATCTGAAAATGCAGTGGACAGGCTATGTTTCCATGCGAATTGTTGATGAAGTAACTAAGACTATCACCAGCTGCTTTCCAGCAATGATCCCACGTATTGTACTTGATACCAGAAAAATCTAAAAGGATTGCTTGCCTACCACACAGAAGAGTTTACTAGTTTACAAATTCATTCACGCGCTATATATATATATACACACAGTATATATGGTACAAATCAGGCTAGCAGTATAACATAATATAATAATATAAAGCCACTTCTGAAATGTAATGGATTTATTTCATAGAGTGCTCAATATCTACAACTTTTTACTCCTGAAGTTAAGTTGTTTTAGAGCAGAGCTGAAAATAACTTGATGAAGCCCGAAGAGGGCAGAAACATGAGCTTGTTTGTGAAGCGAATCCACATTCTACTATTTGTATATATATATATATATATATATATATATATATATATATATATATATATATATATATATATATATATTATATATATAGACATGCGCAAATGTGACACAATAAATGACCATGGATAGGTGAATGGAAGTTCTTCCACATGGTACGTTCAGACTATCACTTGATTCATTCAATGAAATATTCTTTGTCTGGTCAGTAGTTCTAATTCATAGTAGTGTACGTATCTGTTTGATTTAGCATTACAGAGACCAACAGGCAAACAAACGAACGGACTAAAAAGTGACAGCCTTTTGATAATGAGATTTAAATGCAATGTAAATTATCTTACTACAGAGACACATTGAAAACCTGGAAGGAAGGAATTGTCAGCGGTCAGGGATTATTAGTGTAAGCATTACTAACAGGATATATTGTTAGAGATTTTATGGAAAAATGACCAGATACTTTTTTTTAAATTACATTATTCAGCTTTGAATACATTGTTGCAAAGAGCTTATAGATTAGAGTTAGTTGTTAACTCAACTAGGAACAAAAAACAAATCCTGTTCAACATGTATGGTATTTATTGAATAGATCTTTTTACCTGATGTATTTGGATGATCTTGAGATATTCTCTGTCATTGGAGGATGTGTTTATTCCTGTAAACTCCTTGGGTATTGGCCAACAACAATAGTTCCTCCAAGCTGTACGAATGCGCACCCACGCATGTTTTCCGACCAGCACACAAAGAAAATCAATGAGCGCCTAAAAGGTTTAAAATTCAATGGACAGCTTAATGAGTTTTTATTGACAAAATGGTGATTCAAAATATGAAATTCAAAAGTGCGCACATACATTTATCAAAGGATAAAATTGGTGCAACATAAGATTTTTGCTCATACTGACTACAAGAAATTAGAGGGAAAATTGCTCACAATCACTCTATGCCAAAGGACTCGGTTCTTGGTAGCTCCCGTCAGCTAGGCCCATGTCACTTGAAATGATTTCCCGCTCACAGATAGGATTCCGATGTTCCAGGTCCTTATCTTATCCTGCTTTTTGTCTTAGTTGTTTGGTGAACTGGCTTTTTGTAGGCTTTTACCAGCATGCTTCACGAGCACTTCTGAAGAGGAATCTTCCTGACCAGACTCACTGGTGAATTCGCCGTAACAATTCCAGGGGCGATGCTGCCACGGTTACGGTAGCGAGTAAGTTTTACACGATAGAGTTGCTAGCTGCACGCCCAACCCTTCTCACTTTCCCAGGCTAGAGACGGGCAAGATGACCCGAAAGGAACTTGCCAGAGCTCCTTGGAGACGGAAATCTCTTAAACAGCCTTTTGTTCAATATTTTTTGGTTCCATTTTCAGTGAATTTGAGTCTGGGCTCGGAATTTGCCAAGAGGCAGTTGTACTGCACCAGAACCTGGAAGCTGCTTCAAGAATTTTCTTAGAGTGCAGCTCTGAGATTGTGCACATGGGCAACTCTTCTTTAGCTTGGGTAGGAAAATGATGAACAGAGATAAATATGTGAGAAAAATGATGGTGGGAACAAAAGAGTAGATGAAAGAAGAGATGAGAGACAAAAATAAGAAAATCTATTTATATATCAATAAGTGGTAACTCGCATATGTGTTTGTTTTTCTATGCAGAGCTTTCAATTTCTCGGGCAGCAGAAGTGGATTACTGTCCCTACAACTCAATGTTTTGCATAATTGAATAATTCAGTAACTTTTATGTAGATTTAAAAAAAACAGGCTGCAATACAATGTTGTTATTTACGCATTAGACTATCTATCTATCTATCTATCTATCTATATATATATATATGTGTATATATATATATATATATATATATATATATATATATATATATATATATATATATATATATATATGAATATTTCTTTCAAGGAAGCACACGAAAAATTGTGTTATACATAACATAACTCTATTCTGTCAATAATGATTGCATTAATGTCCGACTACTGATAATACCTCTTTTCTAATTTACAATGTATTTCTGGATTGAAATCAGTTACAATGATGAAATCATCAGCAATATATTTAGACTAAGACAAGCCATTTATATTTATATATATCTGAAATAGAGCATTTTGGTTGACGGGGAATAAAGCGTAAGTAAATATACGTTGCTTAGTTCGACCCTACTGACCGTCCAGTTCCGCGTAGGAAAGGAGTAAAATGTGAGACTCTGGGTCTGAAGCGAAGGTTTCGATCCTACATCGTGGTGCTAGATGTTGGATAGGCTACACTAAAGGGTTATAACTCAATGAAACAGCTGCTTGTGGATGACACACACACACACACACATATATATATATATATATATATATATATATATATATATATATATATATATATATATATATATATATATATATATATGTATAAAAAATGAGTAAAGATTTTTAAATGGTTCATTACAGATTGTGCACTCTGTTTCTCTTGAAGAAGATTACCATTTGAAAATTGCTCTACTGATGGTTTTGAGCATTTTTATCATCATCTCTTATCGTCTGTCGTTGAACATAGACCCTCCTTAGAATTCGCCACACCTCTTTATTATGGGCATCGCGGAGCCAATGTGAGTAGAGGTAAAAATCCCATGGATCCGCCCTAAAATTTAATAAACTCTTCCGTAACCTAGTGCCCACCCTTCCACAAAATGTCACTGAAATTCAGAGATAACTTTTTGAGATCTCAAGTCATGCGACTAACATCTTTTGGCAGCATGATATGTTAGGAGTGGTCAATTAAAAAATTGGAAAAAAGGGATGATCAAGTTAATTTTTCTGCCTTCCGCTGGGAGATGATCACTAAAAAAGTCTGAATTTAAAAAAAATAAGCATGAAGGGCAACAGGTTTCCAACAAACGAAAAATGTTTCCTAGACATAATAAGGAGTAAATGCTTAAATTTTCAGCCCTCTGGCTCCATTGGGATGGGCTGTATGCATGACACATATGTTGTCAGCCAGACTTGACATGCCAGAATCATTTAGAAACTAAAAAAACCTCTTGGCAGTCTTAGTGACAGTTTTGGGTTTGCAGTTTCTAATAATCCTGAAGAGGTTGCTTAAAATTATTGAGCTGGAATTCAAAGCCTGTTGTCAACAGGGAACATTAATATCAAACCAGAGTTGAGAAAAATAGCTCTGAATTCAAGAATACAGAAGAGAGATCATTCAGAATTCAAAACCACAAAAGAAAGATAGCTCTGAATTCAAGAAGACAGAGGAAAAATACATTTCTCAGTACAGTCAGTTTTATATTACTATAAGCTTCTATGTAGCTCTAAATAACAAATAGATGGATTGAAATACACCTCTCAGGTTCTAGAAACTCTGTGCTATATTTGACAAAGATGCTCTTTATGTATATCTTTGGAAGGGAACAAAGATGCTCATGTGTTATCAAAGTCCCATTTATTCATATACTTGACAACTAGTCAGAGGGGACCTTACTGCACATACATGAACAGGCTCTCTCATTGGGTTACTCAGTCAGCAGTGATATGCCATTGAGTGAGCTTGTGCACTGAGTGGCCATCACATTCTCAGTGACAGAGCAAGTCATTCTTCATCTATCGTGCAGGGTTTTTTCGGTAAAACGTTGCATCACATTGATCTAGCAGCATCAACCTCTGTGGTCCGGATTTGGCTTCTTGCAACCTCTGGCCTTTCCCGAAGAGATTTTAGACTGTGGAAGAGATTAGGGAGAAATCTCCATGGTAGATGATGACAGTATCAAAAAAGGACCTTACCGACTGTTTTGAAAAGTTGAAGGGATGCTAGTATTGTCCAAGGTACTTTACTTTCTTGTTAATATTAAATGGCTGGATACTTTCAGGACAGACCTAGTATGCTACTTTAGTGCAAAAAATGAACTGAAATGTTACATGCTGGACAAAATTACCGAAGATGTTAGCACTGGTATATAAAAATAATATTTTCAATGGATACAATTAAAGTTAATTATATTATGGCTGTGGTGGCCATTTTCCAAGACAGGCACCATTAGAATCATATATATTTGAAAATGGAAACAAAACTGTGTACAGACTTGAATTTAATACTAAAATATAAGTATCTACCTGCTAATTCGACCTTGAAGGTTTCGAAAAATAAGGTTCCCAAGGATGACCTTATTTTCAACCCTCTATTAATCATTTGACCTCTTGAGGTCATTTCAAGGCCATTAATAATACATTTTTATACCAAAAAAAAACTTTAGAAAAATTAACGTCAGAACTCTTATTGATTCAACAAAAATACATTACTTATTCCTGACATCAATATCATGGTAGTTATAAGGTCATAATAAACCAAAACCCTCCCAACGAGATATGAGGAATGGGCAAGCTCAGTCATTGTGAATCATACAGTACACAGGCTCACTCGATGGCGTCTCGCTACTGACTGAGTAATCTTACTTATTAGTTCATCTTTTGTCCATGCATGTGCAGTAAGGTCCTCTCTGATTGATTGCTCTGTTACATAAAGGTTGCACGACTGGTTCTTGAGTAATTCAAAATGGCTGGGTATTTTCCGGATACATCTTGTACGAGTCAGATGGAAAATAATAGATAAAACATGGCATAGATATCATCAAAAAAACAACACATTTCCCCAGCCCACAGCAAGTACCAGTGACGGCATCTGATTATCCAATATTTGCAGTAGCAAAACAAAGTCACTGGCGCTTCCCAGAGTTACTTTGTGAAGACAAGTTTTTTTCAGAAATGTTTGGCATCCTTCATCTTGAAAAGTGAATGCGAAACGCCCTGGAAGACCTGTTGGAAGGATATGGATGGAGTATTGCAACCACCGGAGTAGGCATAACAACAAGTAGGTCACCACAAGCATTATTACTGCATGCGCACATAACGAAAAATGCTCACCAGATGAAAGCCAGCAAAGCTTCAACAACAAGCCTATATTTACCCAGAGACAAACATTCCAGGAATGAAGATCAGTAAGAAGTCTTTTCTCTTCTGGGTCATTATGATAGAGACAGAATTACAAATTCTGATTTCCGCCAGAGCACGTCTTGAAGGGAATTTCAATCTATAAGTAGAGGCTCTCCCAAACCTAATGGGGTTCTTCTTCAGTCTTGACCATTTTAATTACAGTAGATGCGTAAGCATTCACTTGAGGGATATGATGTTCCTGCCTAAAAAAACTAAATCTGAATTTGGAAGGAGTTGGCTTGTGAATAAAGCAGACAAACATTTTTCGTTTTCCAAAATAAAGGGAAATGGTGAAAATGTAGGTTTGACACAAACTCCACAGGCATATCATCACTGGATGTTAGCTGGACCAGATCAAGCAGACCATATACATTAGTTTGAAGAAGCAATTTTTGCTTATAATGATTAACACTGATTATAAACATCACAAGGAAAGAGTTGCATCTCAGATGCATTTGGTAAGCAATTTGCAGAGAAATGTACAGAATTACTAATGCTTGATATACGTTCTTGCACTGAAGACTCTGTCGAGATAACTTTCCAGAATGTGAAGTACGTTGGATGAAAAAAATATGAGTCATTCAAAGAATAAGTTCTCGTTAAACCAAAAGCTGTTCAGGTTACAATTAAAGAAAATTCTCTGCCATTGTTCAAAACACCAAAGCCCAAGAAAAGCATCACTGGGAGATAATTTGCATCACCAAAGTCTAATATAACACAGCGCTCCAGAATGTTGTGAATTAGCTGAAACAAAGAGACTTGGCTGATTTTGGACAACATTACATAGGAGCAAAGTCAGAACTATTAAAAATCTTTGAACCAGTAGTTTCGAAACTAAGTTCCTTGGACCTCTGGAGTTCCGACAAATAATGCAGTTTCCTCTCTAAACCTAATATTGCAAATCTAGCGATAGAGAAAGAACAATATCCACCACACAGTATTAAAAAAAAATTCTTCTGTACACAGACCTGTACTACATACTAAAATTCAAATGAATGTAAACTATCTAGAATAAATATGATTTTTAAAGGTCAAAAATTGTTTATTATTATCCTCCATTGATTACAGTCTAGAAACTAGAAAAATATTTCCTATATAAAAGAGGTCCTTGAGTTTTCAAAGTTTCAAAAACACAGCTTTAAGCCAATCAGTCGAGTTGATAAAATATTTGATTGCTCAATTGAAGATGGTGGATCACTGCTGCACATAATTCACCCAACACGAAACACCTTCCAAGAATATGCAAACGAGTTTGTGCAATACATCAAACAATAACTGAAGGCTGTCAGAAATCATCCATGATTGCTACTTCCAGTCAAGAATTAAAAGTGGAATCCATGATGGATGAGTAAAATAAAGAGTCAAAGTATCAGGATCTACAAAATCCCACAGAAAACCCATTTTGAAGACATTTTCAGGAATTTTCAGTCATGCAGTTAGCAAGACAGAATTCCTACCAGACCGAGACATCCACATCACTCAATACATATCTGTAATGCACAAAAGGGTAGTCCTTGAAATGCAAGATCCACCATACGAAGAAGCTTAGGTGCGGATAATTGTACTCATGAAGCATGCTCTTTATTGCTATCATATATCAGAGAGCAATAATCAGACATATATGTCAAACTTCAACTTATTGGACACTTCTGAAGCTTCCATGACACATTTCTTGAGATGGTGGTAGAGGTTGATTTCTGAAAAGGAAAAGAGAGGTATATGGATGAAATGAGAACAAAACTTGGCTGAAACAAGTCAATAGCACTTCCTGTTTTTTACAGTTTCACCGATACTGATATAACATTAGCATTCAGTGGAAAAGGAAAAAACGGTGACATAGAGCATATCGGTGAAATAACATAAGCTTTCCTATTCATGGCAAAAAAACTCTTCTAACCTGTTACTGCTGAGGCTTGCCACTTCAAAACTCTTGAGCTCTTCAGGGATTTACAGTATGATAGAGGGACAGTTGCGAGCACTGTCAATCATGAACAACAATAACTGTTCACAAAGATGAGCCAATCATTGAAACATATACCACCAACAGGAGAGTTACTCCTGAAATTTCATTTTTAAAATTGAAAAAATCCTTACCTTGCTAATACATTTAGGTAATTTGCAAAATATGTTCCACATATAAAAGTTTCTTACTCAATTTTTACAACCCTACAACAGCCCATGTAACTCAGCGTAATATACCTTTGTGACATTTATACTATTACTGATTCCTGGCCTCATTAAAGGCAATGCATGTCATTTTTCTTGTAAGATCCACTTGTACAGCACATCTTATACATGTGGCATCTGGACACCGTGTATACATCCACGATTGACCGTTCCATCTCCTAGTGACTGCAGTTGAAGGAATGACAAAGAAGACTGGATGCCCGCGTGGGTAATAATAGCTGAGGATGGAATGAGTTCCATTCATACCAAGAGAAAAGCTGGACTTCAGTGCACAGAATTGCAGTGACCTTAGGAAGTTGAAATTTGTAAGTAATAACCAATATGTCATTTCATAAAGGTATAATTGCATTATTTTGGTAATTATAGCAAAGTTTTGATCTTGTTTTCAGTACAGCTTTATTATATATGGAATGATAATGACATAAACACTTTAATAGCAAAAGCAGGCTATATACGACAGTTGGTAGAATATTTCATTAAATTTCTATTGTCTGTAGAATTTTTCTAATTGAGATAGAACAATCATTGTTGTATGTTTTGTAGCTGACTCCTCCATTTACAAAATAAGAAAAGATGACTTGTTTTATCTCAATTAGAAGAAAATTATAGGCGAATGAAAGGAGTCAAGTGATAGTAAGAACTCACTGGAGTCATCAGTGAAAGGGTTTATAACATTAAGGTGACCTTGGAAGTCATGGCAGTCATGTTAAGTTGAAAATAAGATCATTTTCTCAATCTTTAGTGTCAAATTAAGGGATCAGTACCAGATTGAATAGATATTATTTTATATTTCCATATATTGTAAGAGTTTTGGGCTGACTATCCTGGAAAATCAGCACCTCTAGTCATAACAATAATTTTGCTTGGATCCATCGAAACTATCAAATACCTCGAGTACAATCCTTGAAAGTTTGGTATTTTTGTCCAGTGTGAAACAGTATAGTCTCTGAGGGAGTATACTAATAATGTTATCCTATACTTATAGTCTGGAGTATTTGAAGTAGATTGTTTGCCTTGTACCTTTCAATAAGAAGTCATAAAGGTGTACTGAAATGTAACAGATGGGGTTGAAATAGAGCACCTGGAAGGTGAGGTAAGTAAACAGTTTAGTGGAGAGAATTTCCAATTATCTGGTCCTGTCTGTTTAATAGCAGGGTAGCTTGGTGGTTGTCCTGAATTGACCCTCCAGATAAGATAAGAGCGAAAGATGTTACAAATTAAGATAGTGAAGAAGGTTATAAAAAGGAGAAACACAGTGGAGGAATGAAGAGGGAAGGAAAAAGAGGAAGGAAAGAAAGAAAGCGCGAAGGAAAGAAAAAATATAAAATATGTAGAAGTGAAAGAAGAGGAAAGGAATAAAGAGGTAAGGAAATGAAGAAAGCAAAAAAAGGTGTGGGGGGGGCTATGCTGAGGTAGAAACAAAGTCATTGAAAGCAAGAATCCACGAAAAAGGACAGAGGGCGCTGATGAAAGATAGGAAAGAAGAAGGAAACTGAGGGGAAATTTGGAATGAGTCTAGAAAGAGAGAAGAAAAAAATGAAGTGAACGAAGAAGTGAGAAAAAAAAGAAAGAATTGAAAGAAGGAAGGAATGAAAGAAGGAGGGTATCTATTTAATCACTGTCCCACCTCAGCAATATTTGACACAACGTCGGGCTTAATGTGGGGGAAAATAGGTCAACCCTTCCAAAAATGGCTCCAGACGATGCGACTTCGATTGCTGAGTGACCATAGAAGCTACAGCAACCTCCGTCATGAAACCGTCCACCAGGGAACCTGCTCCTTTAAGTGCAACGGAGCAGTGCTGCTCCGGAGAAACTGACCCCCCCGCAGAAAGATAGAAAGAAGAAATTTTTAAAAAAAGAATGTGTGAAGTGAGAGAATAATTTTTTGAGGTTCTTTGTCATTTTGTTTACTCTCCTTGTATGGAATATCAAATCTTCTGTCATCAGGTTTTTCTTTCTATTTTTTTTCATAGAGATAAAATTAGTGAAAAAAGAAAGAATTAAAATATGAAGACAAAAAAGGGAAGAAGGAAAGGACCAAATAGTGCAGGACTGTCACCCCAAAAGTCTTGAATGTCTAGTATATAATAAGAGAGGATAATGGTAGATGTAGTGGAATCATGACTGTTCGGGAGGCAAATTCATTCTGAAATAAAGATTATGTGTATATACATGCACTCATGTAATTGTGAGATGAGTCATTATCATTCCAAGAGTTATTTGGACTATTGATCTCATTCATTCTCTTGATACCTCAATATTTTGACCATTTCTTTCTATTACCCAATTCAGGTATAAAATTCATGAAGAAAGAGAGGTCTCTTTTTCTTAATAGTGCTATAGCTTCACTATAGTTGGTAAAACCCAGTGTGCCAACTCATAGTTTTATGTCCATGGACATTCCACTTGTACCTGACCATGACAGGATTCTTGGTAATCTTCTTGCACTAATATAACTTGTAAATCACAATTCTTATTGATGGCAATAGTAGTACATAAACAACTACAAAAAATTAAAATTACACTTTTTAGTTACAATATCTTACATAAAGCCTAAATAAAATTACATTTATATAGTTCTGTGTAGTTGAAGAGGAAATTCTGTTTGAAAACAATACAATTTGAAGAAAAACATTTAAAAACTACTTCAAAATTATTTTCATTTTAACGTTAAACTTCAACATTGATTATTAATGTTAGAATAATTGTTATACAAGTAAAATATCTATCAATCTTATCCTGGAATGATATGTGACAAATACAGTTTTAAATTACTTAAATGTAATATTACTTAGATTATAGGAATCCTGGCAATAGAATTGTTTTGTAAAATCTTTATTGAAATATGATATCATAAGTTACAACATCATTAGAAACTGGGCAGAACCCATTTTTTTAATTTCTCTTCAATCATTGCTTCAATTTCAAAAGAATTGTTGATATTAGGTTACAGTTATTTATTATCACATTAGAAAATTTGACAAAATCAATAACCATAAAAACATCAGCAGCAATGAAAACAACACATGGAGTTGAAAAACCATGAGTAGGAGTAGTGTAATCTGTCTCCCCTTCAGATATGATCTGCTATGCCAGATTTCTTTTACTTCATCTTCAGTTTCTGACATCTGACTAAGAAGTTGGCTGATACCTCCATTATATTGTTTTGTCATTTGTATAGGATGTTATACAGAGGGAGAGATCCGTTCATTACAATCACGGATAATGTTATCAGATGATTATTGGTATAAAAATCACTTGCTCTCAACTACTTAATCTAAAATGAATTCAAAACTCATATTAATTTCATATTATTTTTTCATGATTTAAAGTTATTAACAACAAGGAATTTAATAACAATGAATGTAAATACATAACAAAGAATAAAAACTTCTGGAATTTTCATATCCTCTGCTAAATGTTATCAGCTAGTTATTGTCATAAAAGACCGTCCCAAATTGATCACAAGAAGTGGCTTCCTCTGAAGTTATACAAAAGAAAGTAGAAAAGATACATTGGTCAAAAATATAGCATTGATTAAATATAAACAATTACATTACATCTGATTATTTTTCCAATGAGATTATTGTATATAAATAGAATATAAACAAACAGGCCAATAAAGTTGCCAAAGGCAGTGAATAAATATCTTTTTTTGACACTCTGCCAATTGTCAGGCTTATTTATTCTTGAGATAAGAATACCAATGCCCCAAAGGCTATAGGGTCACAAATATAGATCAAATTTCTTCAGGAGAACATAAATATAGACTGCGAATGTCAATTTTATTTTTTAGTTATAATAAGAAAGGAAAAAAAAACATTGCAACCGAAAATAAGTCTGCAGTATAATGACGGAAAAAGCATTCATTTTATACAATAACTATTCATATTTGATCATAATCTCCTTACTTGTCAATGCACTTTGACCAATGCTTCTCCATAGATTGCATTGATCAAACATTATGAAAATTTCACATCAAAATCCAGCTAATAATTGTCCGGCTATGAATGAAATGATCCACCCTCATAGGCAAAGGCAATGATTATTTATTGTACTTTATAAGCGTTATCTGTACGTGATTATTAATTTTTCTACTAGTTTTATCAGTTACATCAACTTATTTTCATCGCTTTTTCTCCAAGGGCTCAGTTCTTTTCATTAGATTGTTACTGATGGAATGTTTTTTGAATAATAAGATAAAGGATGATGAAAACAATGAAAAAACAGTGAGTGTCTAATCGAAATATGACCCATTTGACACAATAATATTTTTTCAATGATCCTCTGATGATTTCACTATGAAAATTCATCAGGTTTCGTGGTCATAAATTCAGTAAGAGCACAAATTTTGGCTTCCCTATTATCAAACCTTTTATAACAGACATGCTTAGAAAAATGATAATCTGCGGAAGAAATATCAAGTGAATATGGAGGATGCTGCAAGACTTCATTTCCCAATTCTCTAAGCTTACACACAATCAGCTAAGAGGTATGGGTTTAGAACTGTCATGGAGCATTTCATTTAGTTATATGCAATGCTTAACAGTTCACACTGAAGTTGTATTCACACCAAATGCTTTACTTATGTTATCAGCAGCTTCATCAGCATCATGTTCTAATTTGAATTTGCACTTGAAAATTAGTCTAAACAGTGTTCATCATCATCATCATCATCATCATCATCATCATTAGTCTTTTGACATCCGTCATCGGACATGGACCTTCCCCAGGATCTGCCACATTTCTCTATCATGGATGTCAGGGAGCCAGTGTTTTCTGAATTTGTCTAGTTCATCTCTCCATCTTGTATTTTGCCGGCCTTGGTTTCGCATGTGATCTCTGGGGATTCATGTTGTGAGTCATGATAGTAGACACCATTGATGTCAAGGGCTTAAAAATCTCTAATAATAAATTGTACCTCTGTTTACATTGAATCAGCGGAAAATTTAATTACATTAGGAAATCTCTCACTTTTAGCATAATTCTCTATGATGTGGAAAAAAACAATATTTCAGATATAACTGATAAGTCGTAAACCTGTTTAGATGTGTTCATCCATTTTTGAACCTTTTCTTGTTTTTATCTTATTTTTGTGGCTTCTTTTAATGGCTCAGTTTTTTTTGTAACATTCTATGATGTCAGTAGAGAGGATCAGAAATAAAGAATAACCTCCCGATGAGAGTTGAGCCTGTATTTCTCGTCCTTGGTAGCCCGTCTGATTGAACTACAAAAGCTAACAAGCAGACATTAGTCAAATTTAATTGCATAGCTATTTTCCATAATTTTATTTTCATTCCATAACGTATTGTTCGTTTGAACCTAGTAAGCTTATTTCTTTTATCTTTTTATCTCTGCTTCTTTACTTAGCGGTCACAAAATATGAAATTTCGATAAAAAGCAAAAAAAAAAAAAATAAGATGGAAGAAAGACTGATCAAAAAATTAATAATGACTATACTTCATTTTTCTTTCATGTGCACGTTGCATGGTTCTCAGCTTACGGGTCTGTTTCTTGGTTAAGTTCCATGTTTTAGCTCCATAAGTGACTATTGGGAGGATGCATTGGTTATACACCCTTCTCTTTAGGATTAATGGGATCTTATTATTTTTGAAGGTTGAGCTAGCTCTGCCAAAGGCTTGCCATCCTAGTGTGATTCTTCGCTTGATTTCTTCTTCTTTTGAGGGTCTCATGGAGATTCGTTGCCCTAGGTAGATGTAGTGGTCTACTTTCTCGAGTTCTGTGTCCTCGATTTCGATCTTAGTGTTCTTATCTCCAATATGGTTGTTGCACATCGTGCACATGAAAGAATAATGCTGGGCCTCACATGGAGAGACCACAAAACAGCACAACACATCCGGGAAAAGACAAGAGTTAGAGACATCATAGAATCCATAAAAAATCTCAAATGGCGGTGGGCTGGCCATGTTGCAAGAATGGCTGACAATCGATGGACATCACGACTCACAACATGGATTCCCCGAGACCATATGCGCAACCGAGGCCGGCAAAATATTAGATGGAGAGATGAACTAGACAGGTTCAGGAAGTACTGGCTCCATGACGCCCATGATAGAGAAGTGTGGCAAATCCTGGGGAAGGTCTATGTCCAACGACGGACGCTAAAAGACTGATGATGATGATGATGATGATGATGATACTTCATTTACGAAATTTGGTCAACTTGAGATTTTCTGTTTTTGGTTGATAATATCAAAGACATGTGGTTTCAATGTACACTCTTGTTTATGACTTGATAATATTCCATGTATTTTTTTCCAGATATATGTATTTTATGGTCCGATTCAAAGCTGTGATAAAAAGCCACTAAAAATTAAGGGTGAAAGTATAAACTAGTCAAAATTAACAATGATGTTGCAATACTTCATCCAAGAATGGAAATTTGAAAAACTGATAATATTGTTGAATCAAAAGACTGCTAGGTCTCAATTATAAACATCATCAGCATGAAATATCCATTGTAAGAAGTTAGGTTTAAGGTATAAAATCAGCTTCCACTTAACTATACAGTCCCCGTGGTCGAATGGTTAGAAGTGGCCAGGTGTATACTTGACCCCCTCTGGGGAGAGGGTTTGAGTTCTATTCTCATCGTGGGCTTGCTCTTCATTCTCCACTTACGCTGTCTATTTGTTGCTGTAAAATTATGGTCCGATTCAAACTTCTGATAAAGAGCAACTGAAAATTAGGATAAAGTTAAAAAGCTAAATTAATAATAATATGTAATTCTGTCTTTACAGTAACAATAATGCCAAAATGATTTGGAAACTAAAACCAAAAACTGCAAATCAATTTTTTAACTTCTTTTACCTAAAGCACTGCCTCTCTTTCTCTCCCTCTCTTTCTCTCTCTCTCTCTCTCGTTGACTCTAACCAAGCACACAAGACCACACATGCACCGAACTTTTCACATATCAAATGAACACTAATGATGGCAAATATCTAAGCGGGAAAAATCACAGAGGGAAATTACCACAAGGAACAGCGTGTGTGAAGGGAAGGTTGTTGTTAGTGTGCAAGTATCTTTGTTTGCATGTATACAAGGCTATGTGCAATACGTGTGAGCGTGCTTTGGAGTGTGATACTCTGTTGTCTTTGATGTCATTCTCATATCATTATCAGCCTGCTTGTATTTGTGCCTAGTTCAGTCAGTCAGAGTAAATCAATTAATGCACAAGACAATGGTCTGTCACTTTGCCAGGCTCCATCGATGTTACTAGTACAGCGTAGACTGTAATGAAATACAATAATGGCAGAATTTCAATTACCAGGCAAAGATAACGTCCATCTTACAAAACAGAAGGTCATACATGCGCAAATATATAAACGTCTGTTTGTGCATGCGTGTGTGTGTGTGTGTGTGGTGTGTTGCTAAGTATAGATCTATTCTTGTGTGAATTTTGTTAGACGGGTTGTATTAATCATTATGTATATGGTAGGATTATTGTCTTCATCTATGTGTTCATTTTTTCACAACATTTCAGCCATGTACCCTCCAGTCCTCGTCGGGTGTTGTTGGTTCCAGAATGTGGAATCACTGCTAAGATGCTTCTCACCTGAAATCATCTTCTACTCAGAGTAATGTGATCAGGCAATAAAAGCGTTTAAACTTTATAATGGACTTTTCATTGAACTTTCAGTTCTTGTTTCGGGCCTAATTAACTTACATTTATGCCTTGTAATGGCCTCTAAGCAAAGTACAGGTGTCAGTAGTAGCGTAAAGTGCAAATTTAAGTCTGTATTGATGGAAGAAAAGGTAGAAATGCTGAGAAAACTCGATTGCTGTGCTTCAGTACAGAAGCTTTGTGAGACATATGTTGATCATCCACTCTATATGATACTTATATTTGTTAATTGATATTTGTTTAGTTAATATGTGTTTAATTCATATACTTGCGTTTGTTTTATTTATATAAATAAACCATATCATTTATATTACTGTATTGCATTTAACCATTCCATTCATATTTGATATTTGTTTGATTCAAGTTTCTAACAGCTCTGATACTTCAAAGATATGAGATGTGCATAATTAGTGGGTCAGAGGTGTATTATTGAATTATGACTATATGACCTCTGTTGTTCCACCAAAATGGATATCTGGTACAGTTCTGGAACCAACGGTATCGGAAAATTGGTGATGTACCTTGTCATATGGAATTTATCTAAAGCTTAAACAAAATGAAATGTCTCAAAATGTATCTAACAAAAAAAAATAAAATAAGAGAAAAATTAAATTTTTTTAAAATGGAAGGCTTTGTGAATTTTTCACAACATTTCGGCCATGTACCCTCCAGTCCTCTGGTTAGCGAAATTTTAGAAGTATATTATCAATGGAATATAATGAATAATGGCAATAAGGGTCATGAATTTCAAGGATTTTCTTCGTAAGAGATGAGTTTAGTTCTACTACTCTTTTACAAGGCTATGAGCAGCTTACGGTGCCAAGTATTCCTAAGAAGCAGTTAACAATCTAACCACTGACCAGGTTTGTTACTGCTTAACTTTAGTGTTTTTAGTTTGATCTAACCATTGACCATCGAGTTCCCCAAACTGTCAGTTAGGACAAGAGATCAGACCTCTTTAGTTTCTGATAGTCAAGGGATGCTCTCAAAATTAGCCAAAGCTACAACAACTCTTTGTTGTACATCCTATGTTCATAACAGAATTGCCTTTGGTTGGAGTAAAAAGCAATGATGACCACAGAAAAAATTAAATATTAGATTAAAAACTAGGAGGAAACTCAAAAAAAATGAATAACAAACACCTACCTGTTCCCCTTCACACACAAACTCTCCTTCTCTCTCTTTTATAACTGTAGTTCAAACAGAAAGAGAGAGTGAACAAGATCAATGAATACATACTACTTACTTAGATGTCAAATACTTTTTTTTTTATTGATCTAAAGAAAAAAATGTTTACCAAAAAAAGAAAATGTAAGCTTATAGTACTAAAGTGCTACTATTGATTTGAGGGAGAAGTAATTAAGTCCATTAGATAAATAAAACATTACCTGTTGTACCAGTGAAAAAATACAAAGAAAAGTAAGAACAGACACACGTTTACACACAGATGTGTGAGTGATACCTCTTCATATGTCTTTTGATTGATCTATCCCCAAGGAAAATGAATGAATGATGATATGGACCAATCAAGAAGGAGAAAGGAAAGAAGAAAGGAAAAACTATCCCAAAATGAGGAAAATCAATTCCGTTTGGTTTCTCAGACTGGGAGTTATACTAGTTCAATGCTTTTCTTCTTTTTTTTTTGTTCTTGTTAGTTTCAAAATTGTCAGTGAGATTCATACCAGATGTAGTTATAACGGCAGTAGTAGTATCGTACCCCTTCCTCTAGCTTACTTCCATTCAGTTATTATGTACAGTAATAATCATAGTTCAAGTTGAAATAGTAGTAGTTAATTGAATAACTGTAGCCATCAAAGATGGCAAAGGGTTCTATGCTTTTTCATATGTGTGTGTGTTTGTTTGAGTGTTCCAGCATTCCTCATCATACCATTTTGTCTAATGACTTAAAAATTGGTATCAGTACTCCACTAGACCCCTTCTAATAATGTTTTTTGGATGGAGGGGAAGCTTTTTGACTTTTTTGGAGCCTTGTTTTGACAGATTTATTGATAACATCAGAATGTAGATGTTTCTATATGTTTTATTACTCTATTTTAGATGTCTTTTGGTTGGTGGGGATGCCATTGGTGTCATAAATAGAATTTATTCTGACTATATCTATTCTTTGAAGGAATTTTTTTTTAATTTTACAAATTTAGATGCTACAGTTGTTTAATTATTGACTCTGATGGCAAGTTGCTATTCAATATTTGTTCAAGTGTCATTCAAGTTTGAGTGACTATATCTAGATTTGAACTTCACAAAGAATACAATGAAATATATGCTTCAGCTTTGCAATCCATTTGTGATCTCGACTTCACAGGATGCTCAGGAAGTATGATCTTGTGCCTAACTTGACTAAGAAATCAATAGACCTCAATGTGTGCTAACCATACTTCCAAAAACTCATCATCTATCAATGTAAATATTTTGTGCTACTTGTAGTCTTGAAGACTATCTAGGAGTATAAAAAAAGGTTGACTGAATTCCTGCTTAAAATTCTTCATATGTGTGAAAATACAAAAATTTTCAAATCAAAAAATAAGTTAAGACTAGAACTGGAAAACTCATCATCACCTCGACCAGTCTCTGGAGAAATAAGCAAGGAGCAAAATGTTTTTTCATTTCAATGACTGGAAGAACATATTAGGCCAATCAGTGAATAGGCGATCTTATCCATCCACTGCCTACATAAACTCAGAGCTCTTGGGAATAACTTGAGCAGCAAAAAGATAAGAGAAGAGGCAACAAAACTGGTCGGTCAAATTTCGTAGAGTTTGTCCATTTAGTCAAGAAATGCTGAATTAACATTTTTCTCCAAGAACAGAACATGAATACGAGTTCACAAGAACATAGTAAGTTTAATTTTACTACTCTTCATGACACTATAAACTCACTCTCTCACATAGACGTTTGAGGGACCATGTAAAAATACATTGCCAATTGTTGACAAGTCAACTGAACTGTAGTGTGTGAAAAATGCACTTTTCAACTCTATTACAATATCACTATAAACATTCATTCAACTTTTGTCACTTTATTAATTGTGAATATTGTGAATAAAATGTTTTAATGTTATTGCAATCAACGCCTTGTCCATTATTTTTATAATCACCTCAGTTTATATCAATGGATGCTCACGGTCAAGACAGATTTCTTTGCTTGATGGTACCAGTGCTCTACATGGTTCAGTCATAACACTAAACCACAGAATAATTTAGCTGTCAAAAGAAATAAATCTTACCCTAAGCACTAATGTGTTAACCTAAAAAAAATAGATGAAACTGAAAAAAGATATCATGAATTATGTCCCCAAACACTCTTGCTAGAGAGAAAATCATAGAAAGTACTGAAACATTCTTTTTTTCATTTTTACATAAACATCATGTGAAAAAAAAAACTTGAAGAATCGGTGTTTTGCGAGAGAAATCATACATTGCATTGTTTCTTGGGGGTTCAGGTGCAGTGGTAGATATGCCCGCATTGTGAAAACCGTGGAGTTGGATCAACAAAGTAAAACGCCCTGTGTTAGAAACAAACATCTCATTTTCTTTTCTTATGTCGACTGATGAGAGAGACCCGCTTCAAAATATGAAACGGTGCTACAGCGAACATAGAATGCAAAATGTGTGAATCACAAGCCAGGTGGATATGTCTCTACTACTGTCCATATCTTCTCATTTCTTCTGGGTTAACTCTTTTCTTTCTGTTACTATCTGTGACCCTTCTGCTCCTGCTGCTATCATGGCCCCTCTACCCATCTCAACAGATCTTCCCAAATAAATGCTTTCCTTTGTGCTGTCAGACTCCATTTAATCTAAATGTCCAATTCTCACCTCCCAACTCAGAGGACGCAACGATTTTAGTCTTATCTCGATTCCAGCATTAGCCAATGTCACCCACATTACATCTTGTTGCACGTATTCCTTTGCAGCATAGTTGACATTTAAAAGAGTTGTTTGGATTACTGAATTCATTCTTTGTGTTGCTTTTGTTATAACCTTGACGTTTTAGCCGTTCCATTTGACAGTCTTCTTTAGGCGCTAGAGAGTTTGCTGTGAATGGAATTGTTTGTTTGGCTCTTGTTATGTCAGCATATCAACCACCATTTTTTTTTCGTACATCACCCTTCTCTACAAAGATAGATACACTCCTCTTTTCTGATAGATTGTGAACACCTGAAGGAAAGCAACACAGCAAATGACTTCAGTATAGTCTGACCTGAACTCTTGAAATGAAAATGTCTCCTCTCAAAATTATAAAAGGTATCTCCATACTTGGCATGTTATGTACAAACAGTAGCATTTTTGCCCAATGTTCAAGGATATTCATACTATTTTTGCTTATTGCTAATAATTAAAATCCAAATTCTATAAGTACTTTAACTTACTAGACACTGCAAGTATCAAGTAAGAAAACTTATGTGAAGATCTTTGTATCAATTCTTAGAGTTGAATTATCCATTTTCATACTGCCAGCATAGGGAACAGCACAATTGTGCTTACAATTGTCAAATAAGGCAATGAGTAAAATGAGTGTGTTTTGGACTCTTGCCTTACCATGAGAGTGTTTCAAGCTCAGTGGTAAGAGCAGAGCCTGCATGTAAGGCTGCACTGCACCCAAGGTGGACGTAGATTTGATCCCTACACTATCTTCATTTTTTTATTTATTTACACAATCTAGGGCTGTTTGATTTGCTCCCAAGAAGAATAGATACCAAGAATTAGTTCCTAATTAACTGTCTTTATAATTATCACATTCTGTCTGATGTAAATTGTCCAATTACTGATTTTCATTATATATATATATATATATATATATATATATATATATATATATATATATATATATATATATATCCTGGGTTCATATCTGATAGCAAGCATCACCAACCTGGTACTATGCAAAGAACAGCAGAGCCGATTATGCTCCTCTCTCTGCTACATGCAGAATCCTTTACTAGGAACATAATAGCACATTTTTATCAATTTTGGTCAAAAAAAAAATTCACTATTGATAATGAGCATCACCAACCAGGCACTTGATAAAATAATCCATGCAGCAGGGTATGCTCCTCTCTCTGCTTCGACTACTCTTGGCTATAACCATAATCCTGTGCAATCAATGAATAAGAAGATATAGCAAAGTGTTAGTTTTCTTAAAACTGAATTTTCACAACTTGTTTTCATTTTTAAATGAAATACTGAAATCTTTTCAAATCAAGACAGATAATTGAATGATGAAGAAATTGTGGGATGAGTTATCTCCAGTATTAGTTAATTGCCTGATAAGGAGTCTGTAGGTTCAGACATCAAAGAGTGCACAGAATGCATTTTCTGCCACTGAGAACGGAGTTATTGATTATTGGTACTGAGACTGATCAATGTACTGTATATCAGATGCAATGCTCAAAGCAGCCACCCTTTAGAGGTTATACACTGAACCAGAGTTGTGAACTGGTATCATGACCAAAGGAAGAAAAGGAAATATAGGATTACTCTGTCAAAAGAGGTTCACTGTTGATCAAATTTATTAACCATTGAGCTAAACATCTAATTATATGCAGAAATACTACAATTTTTATCATTTTATGATTTCATATATTGATATGGAATGTGATACCGGCAATAATGGAAAACGCTACAATTTCTGAGTTCGTTTTGAGTAAAATATTAGCATAGATCGGCACATTTAGGATCAGAGTATCAGTGCGTTCTGTCTAGGATCAAAGTGTAGCTCCCAAATACTTCGGCATTGTATCAGAATATAGTATTTGTGCAGTCATTAAAAGTCTCACGGACAAAAAGATAAATAAATACATACTGTATGGATACACATTGCATTTTATACATGTGGATTGTTGATATTGTATACACTGCTATAGCAAGGAAATTACTGATAAAACAAATGCATTGTTGCAATTTCTAACTTAACAATGTTTTCTTTGTTGATAGAAAAACATTACTGCGATTATTTTCTAACAGTAAAATCTCAAAAAGATTTCTACGATTCATTTTGTCAACAAAGATACTATCTGTAATGTACACCCTGTGAAATTTTTGTGGGCATGTAAATTTGTTAAATTTTCCCCCAAAAGCCGTTTTCATCGAAATATCTGTACCTTGCATAAATGAATCAGCATAGCCCGCGTTTGTACCAGAAATAATTGTCTGAAAAATTATCTAAAACTTTCTAAAAAAAATAGATTTTTTATCTAAATTTATTCCTAAAAAGATACAAACTCAAAATTTGGGAATTGTAGAGACCAAAAAGAGGACTTTTTGGGGAAAAAAAAAGAAACATTTTTAGATGGTGCCTAGTGGTATACTCATGCAAATTTTCAAAGTTGTCACCCCCAAAATGTAACCGTGACTGTACTAAGACACACACACACAGATGAGCTAGGAGAGAAGAATCTATTGCCCACTTGTTTGTTTGGTCGGATGGGCTATTTGTAAGGTTACAGTGGTTTAATCAAAGAGAATGATGGAATGGTAATAGTTGGTATTTTTGATGGGTATCGCAGATTTGGCCAGGTTTTGGGAAAGTATCACAGGTTTGGCTACATTTGGGGTGAGATATCACTGATGTGGCCAGGGGTTGGAGGATACAATAGATTTAGCAAGATTTTCACTGATGTGCCCAGATTTTGGAGGTTAACACAGATTTGGCCAGATTTCTGTGATATAGTTACAGATATTACATTTTTTTTTCTAAAAGGTACTTGATGGAAGAATATCGAAAATGGATATTTTTTTTCGGATTCAATCCAGAGCCTGCTATATCAACAACATCTGGTAGGTTGGTAGATACATTTAAGCTGTCTGTAAGTGCTTGTAGGTTCCAGAACTATCTGGTAAGTCAGTTAGTAATTGTATAAACCTAACTCTGTATGCTAAAATTATTGGCTTTATGGTAATAACATTGTAAAGTGAATGATTATATAAGTCATAACATAAGATATTAGCTGTTTCTGGGAATTCTTATTATGCTAAATTTTTGATTCATTATCCTGCTTTCTTAGCCTGACACACAAAGTTGTATACACGCATATTGTGAATTGATGTCTTTCAAAGGTGGAAGTGATAATTCATGTTTCGATGGATCAATATCCACAATTCATTAAGGGATTGCTCGGGCATCACAAACACATTACAGATAATAGATAATAAAAACAGCTCAATTATCTTAAAATGCTAAAAGGAGTCTTAGCAGCGTTTTATAAACAAATCGCCTGTCTCTGTTGGATGGACATATAGATTCTTTCATATCCACAGTAGGGAATTGAATTATGGGTAAAAAAATAATGATAATGATAATAAATGAAATACAGTGTTCTGATTGATAAATCTCTGACTGTCATCAAGTGAATAAATGCATAAAGCTTTATGTTTAGGGGAAAACGGGGCACAGCGGATCAGAAAAATTCATACTAGACAGGAGCTAATTTTATTGATATATTTGGGTGAGAAAAAAGAAAGATCAACCCTGTTGACTGTGAAATAGGTTATATAAAAATAAGTGATATATCTATAAGCTAGCAGCTAGCAAGCACTTATTCCTTTTTTTAAATTTCTGATTAACTGTGCCCCAGCCCTGAATTTGTTGAGGAAAAGTGAATCTGCATAAGATTGAATGATTCAAAGAAGTCCCACAGTGAAACCAATAATTAATTTTATCAAAATATAGTTGAATTGTCGACTATATCATAAAAAATGATCATAAAAATCGCTCAAACATCCATTGGCAAACGTTAGGAACACTAAAGGAAATATTAAACACAAAATCACATTCACATTGTCTTAAAAGCAATTTTTAAAAAAGAAAAAAAAAAAATTGTACGAAAGTAAAATTGAAATGTTCTTTTAGTTTCCTAATAAACTGCATGAAATCAATTTTTGATTAAAAGGCTTGATCCACTGTGCTCCGATTCACTGTAAACCACACATACCATTGAGAAAGATAATCTCACATCTCTCTGAAGAGCAAGGACAGTGATTGCAATTTGGATGAGAAATAAATCAATAGATGAAATCTTGATTCAACCTCATATTGCACAATTAGAAAATTCTGGATAGTTGTGGCTCTATAATGAAAATAAGAGTACCTCTTGATATTACGTTTGCTTTAAAATTAGATCCATTAGCTTGCACACTGTGCAGCAATGCTTCGGTAGGCAATTCTTTCGCAAAATAAGATAACAGTGTTACTTGAGAAGAGAAAGTTGTGGATTTGAATTATTGAAAAAAATGATGGTGATTCACTGTGCCCCGTAGTCTACCAAATCCTGTGATCCAGTGTGCCCCAGTTTCTCCTATATAATCAGATAGAGGCATATTTTTGGCATCTAGAAATAAAAGTTCTCAGTGAGACTTACTCTCATATTCTTTTTGCCTTAGGGAAGTCCAATTATCTGTACCAGTTGACCTTATAGATTGAGCTACAAGAACCCTATAGTTGGCAGAAATCCAACTTTTAAACTTTCCCAATCTCTTAGTGCCATGTTTGTTATTGTTTACATTCTAGTTGTATTCGTAGCAGCAATATTATCTTTTTTTTCCAAATATCAAGACAATATTGCTATTACCAATACTACTAGTGTAAAAGCATTTGATTTGTTTTCAAAATATTTGGGATTTTCTCACATATAACCTGATTTGTTACTTGACTACATACTACTTAAGTGAAAATTTATAGCCCAGGGTACAAAAAAAATGCAACTTAATCTATGATTTTATGCAATGGGGCATCAACTTAACACTGACATAGATTAACATACTTATGTCAACATGTTTGTGGACGTGAAACCATTTGCATAGGTTATAATTACACTTGTCAGACTTTAGCGGCAATGAAGGTCATGGGTATAAGAGCGGAGATTATGTATCTTGATTAAAATATTGAGTAGATTCAATCTGAGCTTAAGTCTTTCGTTATTTTCTAAGTAGAAAAATAAAACATAATGATGTTGAGGTTCGGACAAGTGGCAATACGACTGTAGATTTGTCCTGTTGAACTGCAGACATGCATGGTTGAATCGGTTAAGGCATCATACGTGAAAAAATACAGGTTCCCAGGATATGGGATGCAAGGTCAACCCTCATGGGGAGTGGCTCCTTTATTTTTATTTGAAAGGTGTGAAGGAATAGAACAACCAGATGAACAAAAGGCTTGTCAAAAATTAGTAATGAAAGAGGCAATCTTATTAGATCACATAATTTCTCAGTACTTTTTTGAAGACGTTTTTACCTGATTGTGGATAGCGTGTATGGAAAAGTAAATTCAAAAATCAAAAAAGAGTTTGAAAGGATTAAACGTTTGCTTCATTAAAGCAAAACTAATGAAAACAAAGTCAAATGAATCGATACATCTATCACCACAGAGACATATTTTGGCAGCATGCCATGTTGAGGGGGATCAATTAAAGAAACTGGGAAAGGGATGATCAATGAACTGATGTTGGATCACAGAAAATCAGAATTAAAAAAAAAAACAGATATGAACAAAGCTGGACACAAACTAAGTGACCGATCTAGCATGGATTTATGTTGTAAACTGAACCTACCCCCAATAAAAACCTATAGCCAGCCAGCCTGCCTGACCCACTTAAAACTTAAAAAGAAACAATTGTTGGCAGTTTTGGTTGACAGTTACTAATATCTCATCATATCTGATTTACAATATTGAAGTGTTTATCTTAACGGTATCATAAAGTTTTATCCAGATTTCAGCTTCTTGCGGAAAATTACCATCAAGTTTGTTTTTTTTTTTAATTACGATGGTATCCTTCACTTTTCATTAGTTTGCTCTATGACACTTTTTTAATTTTATGAAAAAGAGGCAAAAAATGAAAATAGTATACAACGTTTCTTGTGAAGAGAGCATTTATAGAGACAATAAACACCCGCTTCCTCCCTCTCTTGAACCCCTGTCTCCTACTCCAATCTCTGATGACTCAGTCTAATATAACATCATCACCATTTTAGGGGTCCAGGGATGCTCAAAAAATTTTCCCGAGCAAATTAATGGTAAATGCATCTTTGCTTTATGCCATTTCAGCCTATGAAAAGTTTTATAGGAACTCTTTATTTTCGAATATTGGGAAAACCCAAGATAGCTTTCTGCAACCCTCAAGACCATTTATGTTATGAATGCTCTCTCTTTTTTAATTGGTTGCGTGAAGTATGAGGTCAGGTAAAAAAGGAAAAAAAACATCTAAATGAAACTCATGACTGAAAATCTTCAGGCTAATTCTTCACAACAAATCAATTATCTGTGGATCTGTGGATTAGAGTCTTATAATAACGTTTAATCCCTGTCTTTTTACTAAGAGGTGGAATTATACTAATTTTCAATCGTTCATCTGAATTCTCTTCAGTTAACACAACCAACCACAACGATAATTTATCCTGCGGTGCTTTGTAATGCAGCCTACGTATGCTTTTGGATCAATTTCATCATTTATTATGATCGACTGAGTACTCACAAGGCAGGTAACTCTGTTAGTATGCTAAATTAATTATATAACCATCTGCTTTTATATTCATTGTTCATTGATAATTTTTAAGATCCAAAATGAATAAATTAAAAATTGAAAAGTTATAGTAACGTTTTTTGATAACTTATTATAATCTTTATTGAATGTGCCTGAGCTTTTTGCCAAAAAATTAAAGTCACTGAAAACATATTTATTATTCATATCAAAAATACATTATTCACAATTTTTTTTAATCATAAATAAATGATTATAAAAGAAGCAATAGAAAAGGATTTAGAAAATAGAACTTGAACAATATTCAATAGTTTTACATTGAAAGTGACTTTGAAAAAATGATTTTCTGATAATCCATATCTATAAAACCCAATAGGAACTTATTTGAGTATGATCTCCTGTCATTAAATAGTTAATGTATCACTCGCACTGGACAACGTGAATAATTCATTTGTTTATTCAGTTTATGTTATCTTGGGCAAGTGATTCATTAACCGTGTAATAATAGGAAATCATCTCAAATAAGTTTCTACATAATAACACACAATTTATAATTCATTCTGTTGCACCAAGTATCTTCATTTTCTTAATATAGATTGATAGATAGATAGATAGAGAGATTTTATTGACAGACTTGAAGTATATATATATACATACATATATATAGAATCACCATAGCCATGATTATTGACCCAAACAAACAAGGTGGCTAGGTATTCATCCCTTTTCACTCAGTTGTTTTTATTGTGTCTGTACTACTGGACACATCATTTGGCCAAGAACCTTGCAAATTTGCATGAACACTCCCCTATAAATCTTCTAAAAATGTTTTTGATTTATGGAAATTTAGAAAAATCTTAATTTTTTTAAATTTTGTCTTGTTTTTTAAAACTTGAAAAAAAAAAGATTTAGTGACAATGCTACCAGACACACCATTTGGCCTGGAACCAGGGGCAAGACACCTCCAGGAGTCCTGGAACCAGGGGCAGGACACCAACAGGAGTCCTATGGAGATTGTTGGTGGTCATAGAAATATTTTTAAATCTTGTCTAAAAAAAAAATTTTTTTTTTGATTTGGGAGGAAAATGCTTAATTTTTTTTTTTTTCTAAATTGGGTCAGCACTACTGGACATGCTACGGTGATTCACTTAATGGCTGGCGTACACATATATTTCATTTTATGTAACACTTTTCAATAAGTACACAGATACTACACTCTGACTGAAGGCAGAGTGCCAGTGATACTTTGATCCTAAGCCGATTGCACAGATTTTTCTAATCCCAGGCAGAAATTCTGATCCATTTGTAAATAATCCCATCATTTTTGAAAGGTACTCCTCTAGTTGTGTTGAAATAACATTTACTATCATACTGCATTGGAATTTGTATATTTATTTGGATCATTAATCTGATCCTGGTGAGTCAATAAGTCCATAGCTTGATACAGTTATTAGCTGAAATTTGATCTGAAATTTTCACTGTATTATGTGATCAATATACACCACTGAATCAAGTACACTGACAAGGAAGGAAATTATGTCAAGAAATGAAAACTTGTAGATAAAGGCTCTTTTTGTCATTAATCTGTAGGTTTATTAATGTATCTACATATGTAAAGGCTTAGTATATCTCTGAATTTTTGAGATGAGGTATTACTATAATTTCTATTGATATTCGGACCATCCTCATCTTGGTTGTTTTTCATACAACATTTCGGCCGTTACACTCTACGGCCTTCGTCAGGTATCATCTGGTAGATGTGGGGAAGTAACGAACTGAACCCTTTATTTATCCGACAGGGGTATATTGACCGTACTCCCCTCTTAGCATTAGTGGTATTGTTATATTGTCTCACGCTAGGATCGAACCTAGAACCATCAGATTACTTTCCAGTAATTTGTCTGATGCTATAACCACTGCGCTATGTGTCCATCTACCAGATGATACCTGACGAAGGCTGTAGAGTGCAACGGCCGAAACGTTGTATGAAAAACAATCAAGATGAGGATAGTCCGAACATCAATAGAAATTATGTAAAGGCTTGTTAAATCAGCGCTACCCTCAACACTGGTTTAGATACTGTTGTTTAGTTTAGGTTATTCATGTGTTCTGACACCACAAAGAGAGAACACAAAGCAGCACAGAATATTAGAGAAAAAATAGGAGTTAGGTATATCATGTAATCCATTAGGAAACTCAAATGGCAATAGGCTGGTCATATTGTAAGAATGGCAGACAACCAACAGATATAACAACTCACAATGTACATTCCCAGAGATCATATGCGAAACTGTGGCTGGCAAAATATAAGATGGCATGATGAACAAAACAAGTTCAGAAAGTACTAGCTCTGTGATGCCTATGATTGAGAGGTCTGGCAAATCCTGGGGAAGATCTGTGTCCAACGATGGACTATAAAAGGCTGATGATGAAGTATATATCTATCTATTTGGGTTTAGAATTTGGGGTTTGGTTATTCATGTGCTGTGACATTTATGTGTATTCATGACTCAGTGTATTTACACATCTATATATCTAGACTTTACCCAGCCATAACCGTTCATAGTTATAAAACACACTGCTTTTTTGTTTTTTTAAAATTCCCCTCTAAAATGAGGTTTTAGTGGGGGGTTCAATTTCCAATGTAAATTTATGCTAAATCGGTCACTTACTTTGTGTCCACCTACTTTGAAAATTTGGACCTTTTAGTGCCAATCAAAAGGCAAGAGAAGTAACATTTTCATTAATCACCCCTCTATCCAATTTTTTAATTGATCACCACAACACAAGTGCCGATAGACCTTGGTCACTAAGTGGTTAAGAGAAAAACTCCTCTCCACATATATCTTATCTATTAGCCGTATAATTGTTGTTGCTGTTATTAATCACAATAATAAGAGAAGTGCCCATCAGAAAATCTGACCATTATAAAGTTATCAAGAGTGGAAAACAGCCCATCAAAACTTAATTTACCCATCATTCTCTTATTTTCTATTCCTTTTTAATTAATAAATATTTATTTTGGATTTTTTCTTTTCACACACTGGCTGTCTCAAATTTTAGGTTTTTTTACACACTGGATGTCTGGAATTTTAAAAGTGTCGATGAGGTTTTATCAAAAACTTTTGACATAACTTAGCTACGGTGGTCCAGATTGGAATTCGGAGTATGAAATAAAAAGAAAATAAGCATGGCAAAACAATTTTTTCAAAAATTTATTCAAAGCAGTAATAATACAAAGTTTTTTTCTTTCAGGAGTTCTCTTATTTCTTTTCATTTTTAATTACCAAATATTTGTTTTTTTGAGGTTTTTTTTTGTTTCCACACACTGGCCATCTCAAATTTATCATGGGAGGAAAAGTGCCCATTTCATAACGTTTTATTAAAAACTTTTGGCACAACTTAACCACAGTGGCCCCAATTGAAATTCTGAATGAGCAATTCCTTATACCAAAATTTTGGCTTTTTAGTTTTTAGCAAAAACAAGAAAAAATTAATGATGATGTGCAGTTTTGTTTTATTTCGATTTGTTTTCTCTTTTGATTTAAGAAAAGGGAAAAAATCTGAACAAAACTATTCCATTTTGTGAAAATTGAAAGAGAAAATGAATCAAAAGTAAAAGGAAAATTTGTGTTGTTAATTTCTTTTTGTTTTCGCTAGAAGTGGAAAAACTAATTCATTTATTAAAAATGGAAAGAAGTAAGAGAATTCATGAAAGAGAAACAAAAGTAGATAGATACATTGTATTAAATTAGCTTTGGATCAATTGTTTTTTTAATTGTTTTGCCTTGCTCAATTCTTTCAAATTTTTATTAATTAAAAATGAAAAGTGAACTCATGAAAGAAAAACAGCAATAAGTTATGTCTCGAATGGCACTTTTCCCCCCTCAATAAATTTGAGATGGTCAGTGGGTGGAAAAAAAACTCTGAAAATACAAATCTTTATTAATTGAAAATGAAAAAAGGAGAATTCATGAAAGAAAAACATTGAATTATTATTGCTTTGAATAAGTTGTTTTTTTTCAATGGTTATGTTTATTTCTTTTTATTTCACACTCAGAATTCCAATCAGGACCACCGTGGCCTAGTTGTGCCAAAAGTTTTTAATAAAACCTAATGAATGTGCACTTTTCTCCATGAATAAATTTGTGACAGCCAATGTGTGAAAAAAAAAAACAAGTTGAGATGGCCAGTGTTTGAAAAAGAACCCAAAACAAATATTCATTTATTAAAAATGAACAGAAAATGAGAGAAAGATGGAAAAATCATGTTTTGATCGGGAGTTTTTCTCCCTTGATAAATTTGTGATGGGCAGATTTTCTGATGAGAAGTTTTGTGGGACCCATTAATCACCACTTCCCACAACAAACCAATTTAAACACTTTTTCTGGGTTCAAGACAATTATATATATGTATTTATCTATGTATCTGTGTATCTGGACTTGGCCCATTTATTACATTACATACATAGCTTTTCAGGTTTCTTTCTTTTTCTTGACCAAGATTTAAAAGATTTGGGGTCATAACCCACTTGCAATTTGGAACATAATGGCTGCATACATTGACATCAGTGGATGATGCAAATGAAGCCTTCCTCATAATCACTTCCTTTTTCTTTTTTTCTTTTTTTCATTCTTTCCTCATAATGTATCCCGTTACTCTATTTCTCACTGTTAAGTGATGTTTAGCAGATCATTACCTCTGTGTAGTGAGTTTGATCTTCCCACAATTGTGGCCTTGTGATAAAGTAAGCTAAGCTAAGTTAAAACCTATAAAAAGTAATAATAACAACCAGCTGAAAATTGTCCGTGCAGGCAAGACTTTTTAGCTAGTACCTTCAGAATTCGTAAATTGTCTTGTTTTTATCTAGAGACACCTTAATTTAATACTGAATTTGACAATGTTGTATCCCCGATTGCTCAGAATACCAAATGGTTGAAATGCTGATGGTTAATATCTCCCAAAATAAAAGTAGACAACTTGTGTAATCAAATAGTACTTTCTTAAATACTATATTAAAAGTTTGTAGATTTAGTATTTTCAATAATTAATTTACTATTAAAAAAAACTTTAGTGAATTCACGTAGATATTTTTTAAGCTTATCAAAGAATTAAATTTATTTTTTTAAATATTTTTAAAATCCTTTTTTCATTAATTTTTTCCCTTTTCATTCATTCATCTATTTTTATTTTATCATTCATTTATTTACTTACCTATTTTCCATTTATTCATTTTTTCTTCATTCATTCATTTATGTTTTCTTTTTTTATTAATCCATTCTTTTTTTCATTCATTCATTTTTCTTTTTCATTTATCCACTTATTTCTTCTTCATTCATTCGTTTGTGTTTTCTTTCTTTATTCATTCATTTTTATTCATTTATTTTTTTGATTTATCCATTGATTTTTCTTTCATTCATTAATTTGCATTTTCTCTCTTCTTTCATTCATTCATTGATTTTTTTCTCATTTATTCATTTCTTTACATTTTTTTTCATTCATTCATTCATTTTCATTCGTACCTTCAACTCTTTTAATTTTTATCAATTTTTCCCTGTCATTTTTCTTCATTAGCAGCCAGTTCTATTTTTCTTTATCCCCTACCATTCAGTCATTTATTCTTTCCTTTTTTTTTTCATCTTCCTTCATTCATTTTCATTCATTCATTTCTCTTGAACACCCTTTCTTCCCTGATTTCACACTCATTCTCCAATCCTTTGTTTATTTCTGTGATTTCCTCTCCCCATTGTCTCAAAAACAACAATTAATAGAAAAAGTTTTCTAAAAAACCTCATTAATAAGATTAATTGAAAATGGTTATTCTGAACAGCGAACAGAATCGAAAATGAAAAAAATCTAGGATTATTCTTAAATATACCGGACGAAATTAGATATTTATTTATTTTTACATATAATATATAGTAAATAAATTCATACAGTCACGTATATCTAAGAAATAGATAGTTCGTAATAATGGCTATTCTATTTTATGAATTGTTAGATAACAATAAAAATTAACAATAGAATGAATAATCAAACAATTGTAAAGTAATGAATGAATCATGAAGTGATTGTAATTGTTTACACAACACAGACCCAAAAGCCAAGTAACTGGAACATCGCCCGGGGGTTTGAAAGTCTTCTTTCTTTTTTCTATTTGTTATTTATTATCTGAATGACTCTTCTTCTCCTTCTACTACGGAGTCGAAATGCCTGACCGTGTTCCTGGACCTGTCATTTCAAAGGTATTATTCTTAGCCCGAGTAGCTGGTGTCGCTAATGTGTACGAGAAGTAGAAACATGTATGCATGTATGCACGTTCACACTTCCTTTCATGCTTGTGTGTGTCTGCTGGTGTGTATGTGTGTCTGCTGGTATGTATGTGTGTCTGCTGGTGTGTATGTGTGTCTGCTGGTATGTTTGTGTGTGTGTGTGTCTGCTTGTACGTGTGTCTGCTGGTACGTATGTCTGCTGGTACGTGCGTCTGCTGGTGTGTGTGTATGCGTGCGTGTATGTGTGTATGCGTGCGTGTATGTGTGTATGCGTGCGTGTATGAGTGTATGTGTGTGTGCTGATGTGTGTATGTGCGTGCGTGTGCATGTGTGTGCGTGTGCATGTGTGTGCGTGTGCATGTGTATGCGTGTGCATGTGTGTGCGTGTGTTTGCGTACGCATGTGTGTGCGTATGTATGCGTATTCATCTGTGTGCGTGTGTGTGCATGTGTGCATCTGTGTGCATGTGTGCATCTGTGTGCGTGTGTGCGTGTGCATGTGCATGTGCACGTATGCACGTGTGTGCGTGTGCATGTGCGTGTGCACGTGAGCATGTGCATGAGTGCATGTGTGCGTGGGAATGTGTGCGTGGGAATGTGTGCGTGTATGTACGTATGCGTGTATGTGCGTATGCGTGTATGTGCGTATGCGTGTGTGTGGACATATGTGTTAGAGTGTGTATACTTGGCTTTGGATTAGTGAATATCTACAAATATTTACAGTGGTGGCGGGGTGGGGGAGAGATGGGAAGTGAATTAAGAAATGGCAAGGATCCTGGTTCTGTGAGTAGAGGGAAGGAAGGAGACTAGATTAAGTGTGGGAGGTTAGGAGCTTAGAAATCGAAAGTACCTCAGAAGAGTGTCAGGCATGGAAAGTGGGCATTCAGCATAGACATTCATGGACAGATTCACATACTTCCTGGGTTCACACACACACACATACATACACACACACATACACGCACACATCAACTCTCACACAGGTACGTATATAGACACTCAAGTAAACTTACACATACACACAGAAGCATGCACAAACTTTGTCAAACTAAGCTCCCATTCACCTTCACCTCCACAAAGAAAGGATGTGACACAAGGTTAATTTAACATGGAGATACTATACAGGTGAGCGTATTGGTAGGAACTTAAAAAAAAATTCTCTCTAGTCTTTACAACTATTGTCACCAAGACATAAGAGTGGTTTTCTCCAAGACACGGGACGATTCCTGAGCCCTTTGAACTTGTCTTCACAGCACAGTACCATGCCTAATGGGGCGAAACCCCATTGGCTGTGACACCAAATCTGCATCTGACTGGTCTTATATAGTCTGATCTCTGATCAAGGAACCAGAGATCAACCAAGCTAAACTTGGTAAATATCAAGCATGTAGTTTTACCTTGACTAGTGCAGTTAATTCATAGCAGAATTTTCCATAAAGCTAACTGTTTAAAGTCTTATCAAAATTTATTGCATTGATTTTATTCCAGCTTATACTTACCAACTTTAATTTGTACAGTAATACCTTAACCAAACTACATCAAAACCGCACTATTCTGCTTCAGTATTTACTGTGTATATACAGTAGTAAGGCACCCAGTGAGGATTAAACTCATTACAGTAATAATGATCAGAATCAAAAGTGTGTTAATCATTGCTTAACTGATTGTGAAACTAGGGATTTCATGAAATTACTGGAAAGTTCAGAAATTTCACAACATCCCTGGTGATTTCACATTTCACCAGTTTCACAATTTTACTGTAATACATACACAACAATTCAGACACTTCTTAACTCTCATGCATACATAGGCACAGAATGCATGAACCCACACACATACACATGTGGGCACACACGCATATGTGGGTACACAAAAATATACTTTTCAATCATAAAAATTGATTGAGAGACACATACACACAAACTCACACACTTGTTAGACTAAGATATATATACACAAAGATGTTGAGGCCTGCATATACACCTAGACACATACATATATGAATGTAAAGAAACACAAAGATACAGAGGCATACTTATATCGAGAAGTACAAATATGGGCACATATGTATATAATACTCACATATATATTCATGCCAACATATAAATAGTGACTGACCAGATCAATGCTAACCATAGCTGTAAGAGCTATTTTGCTACGAACACCTTGAAGGGATTAAAACATATATATATAGAGATTTTCCTTTATTTTTGATTCGTTTCTCCTTGACCAATTGGGCTCTTCTAAGATCCAAGTTACAGGCATTTTTATTATGGTGATTGATGAGAGCGTTTCAGTGGTCATCTAATTTTGATACTCTCTGATGTTCATGCACTCTCTTTCAGAGAGGTTTGGAGGTTTCCCCAGTGTATTTATTGCGTAGGTCCTTACAAGGCATTTCATAATTCCTACCTTGGACATAGTTCCCTCGGTCTCTCGATCATATTTTCAATTGGTTTGAAATGCTTGTGATGATTTATTTTCCAGATTTTTTAGATTGTTTCTGAGTTCAGTGGTTAATGAGGTTGTTGGTAGTGGGGTGCACTTTTCCCCATCAGTGGCATTTTTCATGTCATTTTTTTTCTGGTCCTGTAGACTTTATTTTTGGTTCTGTGTAGTTGGATACCAAGAAACAGTAAAGTTTTGTGGGTTTCTACTTCTTATATAGATTCTATGGTTGATTCTATTTAGTTGAATCTTTGTGTTGGGTAATAATAATTTTGTTATGTGGAGATATATTGATAGGGCATAGTCAATTTATCAAAAATATTTTGCCAATCTTATAAATTCCAGAAAGAGGCATGCAAGTGTCCAACTGAGAGGTGATCTCATAGGTAAGCCAAATTTCTGTTTGTAAAATTCATGGTTGAATATGAAGAGGCATTTGCTTGTGCAGAGTGTGCATATTTTTACGATTTCATTGATAGATAGAGATAGCTTTTATTTCTTGTGGTAATGTCTAAAGAGAATCAAACATTTATTTACTGGTATGTTCATGTAGGGAGATTTAATGTCTAAACTCGCCATAATCTTATTTCACATCTTAATGTTGTTTAGTTTATTGATGAGATCCAAATTTTTGAAGTGTGAGGTGCTGATTGTTCCTACGATAGGAGTTGAAATCTCCTCCACAGCTTTTAGCTATTTTGTGAGGGGTAATACCTAAGCCTGACGTGAAAGGTCTCATCAGGATATTGGATTGATAACTTTTAAGGAATCCATATAGTTTAGAAATTCTTTTGTGGTATTCAATGATTGTTGACGATTTTTTTGTCATTGTTTATCATTATTTTTTTTGACAGCTTTGTTAAATTGTTCTGTCTCTTTGTTGGTGATTTGTTTATCTATTTTCTTGTTGGTGTTGTCATCATCTATAAGAAATGTTACATTGTTGTTGCAGGTGTTGGTGTCAATGATAAGAATTTCTCTGCCTTTGTCCGAGGGTGCAATTGATATTTAATCATTTTTAGCTAATCTTTTCAATGCATTTTGGTGTCTTTTTGGTATTGTGGTTTCAATTTGTTTGTTTTCTATATCTATGATTTTTTGTTTCTGGATTAATGAGAAGAGTCTCATGGTCTAGTCTTTGTCCAATAAACCTTGCTTTTTCAAAAGTCAATATTTCATCATTCTGTCTGAGGTCTTTGTATTTGAGATATTCAAAGACATATTTTGGGTGTATGTGGTCTGATGTTCTTGGGATTCCATGTTTTGGGTGTGACTTTTTCTTCGATGCAGTTGAATGAGAGATTCATGTTTCAATTTCTTCATGAGTGAGCTTAGAAGTTTTTTGTATTTCTGTTTCTATATAATAGGACTGAGATTAGAAGTTTTTTGTATTTCTGTTTCTGTATAAGTTAACTGAGATTGGAAGTTTTTGGTATTTCAGTTTCTATATGAGTGGACTGAGATAAGTTTTATTGAGTTTCTGTTTTCTATATGGATGGGCTGAGATTAGAAGTTTTTGTATTCCTGTTTCAATATGAATGGACAGTATTAGAAGTTTTTTGTATTCGACAGAATGATTATGAATTGCATATCATATTGGAACTCATATTTGAAATGATTTCTCATTATTATCACAATGAATGTATCATTTGGCCTTGACAACATAAACTGAATAAACAATCAAAGAAAATGGTTAAAATTTTTATATACAATCAGAAAAATACAGATAGGGTGAATAGGTATTTATTCATTCCCTATAAAATGTCCATGAATAAATACCTATTCATCCAATCTCTGTTTTTTCCCTAAATTTCAACAAAAATTTTCACCATTATGTCAGTTATAGCTCATTCATCCAATGATTATATATATATATATATATATATATATATATATATATATATATATATATATATATATATATGTGTAAAATATGGATAGACAGACAAATATCTACATGCACTCATGTATACAAAGATATCTTGAATCATCACTCAATAATATGCTATTAATAACACTACTTGGGACAATGAATAATCAATGTAGAAGAGACAAGGAGTGATTCAAAGGGAGATGCTGAAACATGCCACAAATCAATGCTCTAGACAGATAGAGAGAGAGAAAAAGTGAGAGAGAGAGAATATTTGTTTCGATAACTTTGCTAGAATATTCCTCTATGAGCATTTATGGAGCAGAGTTTCACAAGCTTACTGGACATTTCACAAGTGTTGCTTAGTATCTTGATAAACTAAGCTTTCTGAATATTTCTGTGAATTGATATAAGATTTATGTGTGTGTGTGTGTGTGAGAGAGAGAGAGAGAGAGAGAGAGAGAGAGGAAAAGAATGTTAGAGTTTATGTAATGTTGCCAGAAGTCTTTTGACCTAAAAGACCAAATTTTGAACTTGTTTCAGAACCAAGATGATCAAATACCTCAAAATCAATAATTAAATTAAGCTCGCAGAAAAAATTGATTAAAATCACATATTTTTTCTACTGTTCTTACATATTTATGTCATATCATATCATTCGTGTGCAAGGGATTATTATCTTTAGAAAATTTTCTTTTTGCTTAAGTATCAAATTTTTTTTTTTCAGAACCACAAACCTTTTTTCAGTACCAAATTTGACCGATTTAGGCCATAAAAGGTACCAAATGGCTACCCAGTGTTTATGGTTATGCATTGTTTGCATATTTTGGCTGTGATTGCCAGCATATTATTTTCAATTGAAAAGTATTGAACAGCAGAATTGTAATGTCTGTTTTAAGAAAAACTATCCAGCCAAGCAATGCAGATGAAGAATTGTTAACCCTGAATGATTTAAACTATTTAGACAGACGTGCACTGTTTTTCCTATAATTAATTCATAGGCTACACTCAAAGATGATTTTTGTGAATTGCTTTTCCATTATTATATTATTATATGTTTTCAAGTATTAAGTTGGTGCAAAAAGAATCTTTCCACCATCAACTTTAAAGCAGTATATCTCGGCTTAGAATAACATTATCAATCAAAATAAGAACCTTCAGAATCTACACATCTTTGCCAACTAGAAATAAGTTCATCTATTCCAAGAGCATTGAATTTTAGATCATGGAAAAAATGAATTCTTCAAAGGCATTTTGAGCCACTACTGCTTGGTTGTTGAAGACCCTCCTTTGCAGTAAGTTGTCAAAATGCTTGATAAAGTAGTACTTAGTTGGAGAGAGGTCTGATGAGTAAGCTGAATGAGGTAGAGTTTCATAGCCTTGTTCGTTCAACTTCTGCTGGGTCATACACGCAACAGGTAGTCAGGTATTGTCATGGAGAAAGATTGCTCCCTTTCGATTGACCAATTTTGGATGTAAGCATTTCAGTTCTTGATGCATTTTGTTGATTTCCTGGCAATATTTTTTGCCTTGATGGTTTCGCCAGGATTCGAGAAGTTGTAGTGGATGATTCTACTAGCCGACCACCAAACAGTGACTGTAATCTTCTTTTTTGATGCAGGTTTGGGGATGTGTTTTAAACCTTCACCCTTGTCCAGCCACTGTGCAGGACACCATTGTTTGTTGTACATCATCCAGTTTTCATCACATGTCACAAAGTGATCAAGAAATGGATTGTTTTTGTTGCACAAAAGAAGTGCTGAGATTATGAGGCACTTATTTCTCAAACTTTTTTGCTGGCGAAATACTTGGTTGATATTGCAAGCAGTTTCCATTGCTTTACACTCCATTTTGAACTCATACAACAAAATTGTTTGGATTTGCTTTTTTGCCATCTCTGATTTGACAGACTTAAATAAACCAGAATGAATAATGAAAAGAAAGTGAGTCGTAACAATAATCAAAACAAGATCTCATATATACTCTATTTTTGTATGCGGAATTTGCTCTGACATTCTGGACTTGATTTCTTTTCTAATTTGCTTATTATGTTCTGTGTTCTAGATTTGAAATTTTTTATCAGTACTCCATTGGACCCCTTCTAAAAATGTCTCTTATTTTTTGGAAAAAAAGCGTTTTTGATTGTTTTGGAGCCTTACTCTGATGACTTTATTAAAATGGCTCACAAAGGTTTATCATTGGAATTCCTTACTTTTGGATAAAGGTGAAAACCTGTATCTTGTCAGTCACTTTAGAAAAATTATTTCTTCCACTGATTTTTTAAACATGTATGAATTGTCTTGACTCATTACCTAATTCACAGTCAGAGTAATAAGACCCAGAACAAACACATTTTTCTTGAGATATCACATCAGCTGCTTCCAAAGAGTCAAGAGTCCAAAATTCAAATCTGAAACATTTATCAAGTTTATTATATCATCATTTGAACATTTGGGAAAAAGTGTACAAAATTACCCAACCAGTGGGGGTAGTTGGTACAATCTAATTGGGCAAGACAGTTCTCTTGTGATTAGGAAACATATGTGATTAGTATATTGTTATAAATGAGGAATATAAAATTTTAAACCAGACAGAAGAATGTGATTGAGTAAAAAATAAGATTATAGGAATTTAACTACCACCTGGTAGGACAAGTGGAATCATATGTGAGAGGGAATCAATGATGAATTGTAATAAGATGGAAGATGGGGAAAGAACAATTAGAAAAGAATGACGACACCAATGACTTGTTTGAAGTTTGTTTTGTTATTCTACAGTCTTTTATTTCTCCTTTGCCACAATTACATTCAATTACAGTGTACCAAGTAGCCCAGCTTACATTATACCAACCTGCCCCAAACACACGGTTTTCTTCACATTCAATTCCAAGAGAAAGTTCTGACAAGTTACTTGAAAAGCAGTATATGTACTGTTTATTGACACTTCTCATAAACATTGACTAGGCTATCATCAACCGTGCAATACAGTATAAACTAGGCTCTTGTTTGTCAAAGTGAAAAAGTTACTTTTCAGGGTGAAAAAGTTTTTTTTACATGCAAGATTTTTCGTGCATAAAATACACGACTCTAACAACAAAAATGGCTTACATTCATTGACTCAAAATGAGGCTAACAGTGTTGCAAGCAAGGGATTCAACCTACCCCTACGCCCAAGCAGCCCCTATCTCCCCAACCTGGTAATTTTTGAAAATCACCTCTATAGAGACCTTATCAATATTACTAGAATTGAAATTGGTTTGAGAAAAAATTGGGTTATTATAGAATTTGTATTGGATTTTTAGCTCTTACGTTAGTCCATTCATTCTTATCTTGAGTTACCAATTCCCCATAAGGTTATCATTGTACAATATGGGCACCTTCTGTAGAGCAACAGTAAGCAACATAGTCTTGCAATTAAAGAGTTCACTCTTCAGTGAGTGCTCTGCAATTATAACATTGTATCTGACAAATAAAGAATTGTGAGCATTACAAGCATTTTTCTTATTTTAAAAAATGATCAAAAAAAGCACTTTCCATTTTAAAAATTAAATAACATTTTTGATGAAAAGTTGAAGTAATTTTCTTTCCAGATATTTTTATTTTTGACCTTGGAAATTACTTTGAATTAATTGTGGAATATAACATACTTTTTCAGCTTCTCAAATCATTTTCAAATGGATCAGAAATCGACTGGCCACGGCGTTCACCAGATTTGAGAGCTCTTGATTTTTTCCCCTGGGGTTATCTTAAATAAAGAGCTTACATAAAAAAGCCTCAAAACTGGATTGCAGAAAGAGGTCAAGCTTTCAGTCCTAAAAAGGGAGACTAACTGAGAATGTGGGCTTCTATAAACATTACTGTCAATCTTCTTAACATGATTGGGTCTTGATTTCCTGTCACCATTGTTTTGGTTTTAGGTTCCCTGAATCAAAGACATTTTTCTTCTATTTTTTTCATACCTTCACACGATTTGTCAAATTGAACAAACCTATCACAACTAAACATATTAAAAATTAGATTTTTTACTTATAGTACCACAGGATATAATTGATATAGATACTTACTAAGCTTTACTTAGTCTGGCACTCAGCCATGATGAAACAGAAATATATTGGCAAAGTTGTACCGATCAATATCTCCATAATCACAACCAGTGCAAAAGTACATCAGTTCAAATCACTAGAGATATACCCAATTGCTGAAGTATGTCAGTCGATATCCAGTTATGCTTTTTATGCATGACTGCATTATGATGTAAAGCAGTTTGCTTTTTTTAACTTTATAAAGTAGATATCAGAAAATAAATATGTAAGGCCGATATTAGAAGACATTAACCAAAACTGTCAACATAGTTTCCTTCAGTTTTCAAGTTGGCTGGCTGCATATCACACATAAAAAGGAGATTGACTTAAATATGGGCTTGTATAAACAATGCAGCTTTGAGGACTGAAAATTTAAACATTTATTCCTTATCATGTCTAGAAAAAACATCTTATTTTTGAAAATTTCCCTCTAAATAGATTTTTAATAGGATAGTGCTTCAATATACAATGTAAGTTTATGATAAATTGATCCCTTAGTTTGTATCTAGTAGCATTCATACTTTTTCTTCCTAGAATTAAGTCTTTTTTTTTTTAGAGATCATTGCCTAACAAAAGATGAGGGAACTTACTTATTCGTTGATCAACCCTTGTCCAATTTTTTGATTGATCACTCCCAACGCAGCATGTTTTCATTGTGTGACATTTAGACCTGGGTTTTTTCTTGTCATCTAATGATACCACTGAGAGTAATCAGATAGTCCCCAGGAGCCATTTTGGAATATCAAGTCTTGAAACGACTCATTACCAGTGATGTATGATGGTTATTGTTACAGGGTGTGTTACCATGCTGAAGCTACTACTCCAGAGGTAGAGTTGAAGAGGGGAGGTACTATTTGAAAATGCCCCTCCCGCCCCCTTTAGTGGGGGGAAGGTCCTAAAAGTTTTAGAAATAGTAGTTCACAAACTGCATTTCTACCGACAAATCTGGCTATGTTGGAGGTGGCCCCTTAAAGGAGCCACCCCAAATCCCCTTAATCTCTAGCTACACCTCAGTTTCTGTTAATTTTTTAGTAATATTGGCACTTTAGTAAAGGTATACCTTGATTGATGCGGTTAGTTAGTATCAAAATTTTCTGTACTGTTCAAAACAGCCCTGTTCAAAACAGCCCTGTTCAAGGTCTTATAATAATTTGAATTGTTTTTCTTTCAGTTTATACTTAGTTACATCAATTTGAATAGCAATACCATAGCTGCAATACATCAAAACCTACACTAATTAAAACCACACAATCCAAGGTATTTCTGAATTACTAAAAAAATAAACAGAATTATTAAGTTATTCATTCATAATACAGATTACAAATTGAAGTTTCTGATTTTCTTTAGTAATATATTACTAAAAAAAGACATACTATTATTTATACATAGTTCAGATTATTTGCAACTGATATGAATTGTCATACACAAAAGAATAAACTGAATAAATCTCTAATATTCTATAAATTGTATAAATTACAGAATTAGAGATGACTTTTACTTTGTGCTCATTTTTTTTAAACTTTATGCATAAATTTCAAGATAAAAATATACAAAGTGATTTTTTCTAAATCTTTCACTTGTACTTGAGGTACGGAGGTAAAGAGGAGATTTCAGTCACATTAAACATCCATCCGTTCAAATAATTTTACTTATTCAATTCGGTTGTATGTCAGCAATTTTTTTCTTTCATGACCCTGATACGTTTTGATTTTTTTAAAAATTTTGGGAAAAGCAACTACAGACATTTTTCATTACAAAAAATTTCATATTATGATGATGTCATTATTTGCAGTTTATTTTTCCCTAGCAGGGAGAAAATTTCAAATATAACAAGAAAAAAATTAATATTTTATAGGGATTTATTAGAATTAAAAAAGGTTGATAGACTTGAAAAATATTTCTACAACTTTTCCTTACATTACAATAGGTAATGTAAATGTTTATTCAAATGGGACAATTAGAAGATTTTTAAATCCCTGTTGTCCGCAGAGATCATTATCAGATCATTATTAATACTGATGAGGCCCATGAAGGATCAAACAGCTTATACATAGCAAAGAATGTGAGCTCATGTAGAGCTGCAAAAGTGGATATGCACATGTTGCATATATATAAGATAGCTGCATGTGAATCATCATCATCATCATCACCACGACCACGACCACGACCACCACCCCACCATCATCATCATCATCATCATCACCACCACCACCACCACCATCATCATCATCATCATAAACATCATCATCATAAACATCATCACCACCATCATCATCACCACCACCACCACCACCACCATCATCATCATCATCGTCACCACCACCACCACCACCACCACCACCACCACCACCCTCATCATCATCATCATCATCATCAGTAGTAGTAGTAGTCTTTCAACGCCCGTCGTTGGACATAGACCTTCCCCAGGATTTGCCTCACTTCTCCATCGTGGGCATCGTGGAGACCGTACTTTCCAAATTTGTCTAGCTTGTCTCTCCATCTAATATTCTATCGGCCTCGGTTGCACACATGACCTCGGGGGATCCATGTTGTGAGTCGCGATGTCCATCGGTTGTACGCAATTCTTGCAACACAGCCAGCCCACTGCCATTTGAGATTCTTTATGGATTCTATGATGTCCCTGACTCTTGGTCTTTTCTCCGGTGTACTGTGCTGTCTTGTGGTCTCTCCATGTGAGGCCTAGCATAATTCTTTCATCTGCATGTTGCATAGTTCTCGAACTTGGTCTGCAAAAAGCAGGGATATACATGCATAAGCACCTTCATGACATTATGGAGCCTGCCCATGCAGGATACACATGTTTACAGCAATGACCTGGGTCAGTCATGGAGAACTTGTGCAGTGTGGGTCTTAATTCATTCTAATACTTCTGGGTATACAATGTTTTTAGTTTGCTAATGCAGCTATGTGAGATCAAGATATGCACTCTGAGGCATGATTCAATGAAAATGGTATAAATAAAATGTAATTATTCAGTTTTGGTGAAATAGCAATAGAGCTATTCTTCAAAGCAACAGAAAAATATGAAAATTACCACCACCCAAGTCAAATGATTGACAAAAAATATAAGTAAATGAAAGTGCTGGGGCTGCACTCTTGCAATAGAAAAATCTGAAAATTTGTATTTGAGTGAAAAATTTTGCTATTCTTTTAAAAAAGTAGTGAGCTGGATTATTTTAAAATTGTAACCACTGCCACATTGAGGTCACTCAGTTGAAAGTATGCCTATAGTAATAAAATATGTCTTTTGCAGTGATCGAAGCAGAAACGTCAAGGAATATGTAGCGTTAATTAAACTGAAATAGCAAATAAACTTCAATTTTGAGTGTTGCAGAAAATCTTTTCCTTACCAAATGATGACTATAAAAAAAGAAATTACATCCATTATTTCAAAACAATGCTTTGCGTACAGCAGTTATATTTGTTGAGTGATGTTTTGAAATGATATTTAGATATTTAGAACCTGCCTTGAAAAGTGCTTTTTATCAATTTATTTAGAAACATTCTTTGATCGGAAAATTTATTACAAATTTCAATAAATCTATTGTTGTCCCTCCAGTTTAAAGAACCTCACCTTGAAATTGGGTTGTTCTTCTAAAAAAACATGTACATAATTCCTTGACCCTGCTTGCAGAGCATTGTTTTGAAAGCTTTAATTCTTCACATACTTTGAAAAAATTTTTATTCTATTTTGAAATCTTTGGAGACATGATTCACATCATTTTTACATCGTTTTTAAATGGTCACAGAATATGTGTACATCCAAGTATAGGTTTTTATTGTAAACAGTGCACCCTCCTCTAATCGACTAAGAAGGCCTCAAATCGAAAACACTTGGAATCAGACTGGTGGGGGCTGGACATATAGGAGTTAATAATCACTATGTTATCTCGATAACTATTATTGATTTTGTTAAAAAGGGAAAAAACGCATGAGCTCATTTGCATGTATTCATTTTAGTATAGGTAGATGCCTATGTTAAGGATAATCCATTAATGGGTTAAAGGTAGGTAACAACTTGATTTTGCCTAAATTTAAGCTCCCAGAGTTCTGTAATTGCTCTTTGAAATTAGTTTCTGAGTAGTTATACTAAACTATATATAATGGTTTATTTATAATACATTTGTCATACATTTTATATCTTTATTTGTATTTTTACCTCTGACAATGTCATTATCACTAAGAACAAAATCAGGTTATATATTGCAAGGGAAGTAACCGTTATTAAATTCGGCGCAATTTCACTTCAGCCAAAACTTCCCAGATTTGCTACAAAATTTAATTCCTTCTTCTTTCGCCCAAAATATCATTGGAATTCATAGAAAACTTTTGGGGATACTGTGTGGAGAGACAGACGATCAGATAACACGAGTGAATGCATATAGGTACCACATTTACTGGAGTACAATAATGCAATCTTGAATATAATGCGACCCTCTCTTTTTCTCACTCAAAATCAGTAATTTGTCAATATATATTATCATTTTTTTACACTCGAGTATGATGCTACCTCTAAATTTTAACCTTTTTTTATATCAAATATTTCGCATTGTCCATGCGTAATTACTATGCCTCTTCTATCTTCTTAGGAAGGGGTAAAATATTCGAAGAGAATATTTCTTTCTAAAGGGAGGTAATAAAGTCACAAAGAGTTATCTACTCCTCCTTTTCTCACAGTCACTTATTTATGTTCGAAATGGCAGCTCGAAACCCAGGAGTCGATTTCGGTGAGTGAGAGAACTTGGTATTTGTTATCCGAAATCTTTAATTAAAAAAAATGAGATCTATTAATATGAGTGAGATAAATCAAATCATATTATTTACTTCAAGCTTCCTCTGTTCTTCCTGAAAACTAGAATAATTACTCTCTCTAAAACTAAAAAACAAAACAAACTTGTCCCCCCCCCCCAAAGTTTTCGTTAAGTTGTTTATTTAGATTTTTTTTCTTACACTAATTCTTATAAATATTTTTCTGGTTGTAAGAAACCCGACACATGTAATCAAAAGTTTATAGTTTATAGTAAACGTTTGTGTGAAAGTAGAGAATAATGCTGCTTTTTTTTAAGTGGACAACATTCTGTGCTCCACTTTTTGCTCTTGATTTCTCGTGACCAACAGAAGGACTTCCTCCCCAATTATTTAATCCTACACTGTATCTTCTACTCCTGTGTTTGTCGAAAGGGTAAAATAACAATGACAGGACTGTCATCTCTTGAGTAGATTTTTTTTTTCAATTTTCATCGTCTTAAAATGTATTTGCTCGAGTTGTATACTTTTTTGTTGTATTGAGTTTGATTGAGACATTATCAAATGATTTTTTTTTCGATCTGGTTCAGTACTGTCCTCTTGAAAGTCGAGGCGAATAATGAATTGAATTGTGAAAGAATACTGCGTATCCCATCTTTGAATTAACTAAATGTCTGTCCGTCTGTATGTCAGTATGTGATACTACAACCTACAGCAAAAATCACACAACATAACCTCATGAAATTTTCTGTGTGTACCGATGTAACCCCTGTAAGAGTTTTCGGTTTTTGAAAATCACCCCTAAAATATGTTTTGTTTTTTGGTTGGGGGAAGGGGCTCGATTTACTATATAAATTCATGCTAAAGTGGACACATGGGGGGGGGGGGCTGCTCCTTCAATTGGATCCACTCCAGATGAAAAAAAAATGCATAATTGCAGACCGAATGGGGACTTAATATCATTCATAGGGAGAAGGAAGAGGGAGACTGATTGGAAATTCTCCATCTCATAGGTATCTTTTATACAGAGGGGCTGAATGTAATAGAAAAAAAGACTTTATTTTCCGTTAAGCGGTGTGTATGAACTTTCAACATTTTTTCAAGATCGTTGAAAAATACCCTCTGAAAGTTTATAAGTATTTTTTTTTCAAACAAATTAGATTGAACACCATCTGATTTCCATCCATCTATTTTATATATTTTTTTAACAGCAATATACACCACCTGATAGGGCGTGTATTCAGCTACATACTTGAATTTTTTAACATCACATTTGTACGTAAATGAGTAGCTTTCTAATCTAATAAACTTTTCAGAATCATTTTTTGACATTATCAACATTTTTATTCCTATTTATATTTTTTATTAAAAGAGTATTTTTGGGAGAATAAAACTAAAAGAATTTATGAGCTCCTGAATGGTATTGTTGAAATAGCTGCTGGACTATCTCCTTTTATTTTACTTTTGGACTCCTTTTTAGGCTTTGGTTTTATTAGATTCAATTTCTTACTGTATTCTTGTTTGCTAAATAAAATGTATATTAAAAAAGAATCTAATGAGATTTCATTTCAGCCACTCTGCTGCTATTATCTTATCCAGATAAAAACTTAGGATAAGATTCAGTCAGTCTGTCAGGGCAAAGGTTAGTTTGTGTTGGGGGCTTTTAACTTTTACAAAAATTTACTGGGAGCTGTAATAGCTATAATCATTTAATGTGGTGGTGTTGGAGACTAACAAGAAAGAGTCTAGTGTTCTCTGCTACTAATTTTAATGTATTCGTTTCTCTGTAAAGTGCAGGCATGCTTAAAAAAGGCAAAAAGCAAAGAAAATCAAGCTGAAGTTATTGAATATAGAACAGATATCAGTTTGTCATTTCTGCTTATCTAAGATCTATAACCCCATTTTATTGCTGGATGAAGAAAAAATGTTTTTCAGAATTTCGGCCATGACATTTCTCTCCCTGATAACAGTTTTCTTTTAGGTCAAACAAACAAAAAAAAAAGCTAATATTTGGCAATTGAAGATAATATAGCTAGCTAGCTACCAAAAAATTTGAATACTTAATCATGCAAAATGTGTCTTACATTTTCTTACGTGCCAGGAATTTTACTGCAAAACTCTGACTTTCTCTTTCTTACCATATATTTCTTATATGATACGAAAGTTTGCACATCTTGAAAAAACATCGCCATTTCTCAGCAAATCTTTATCAATCTTGGCACATAGGTCCAGATGCACTCTAGAATGATGCATAAACAAAGAAAACACAGATCCAGGCTACCTCCTGGATATCATCTGATGTAACTTCCATTTATTCCTGTGTTTTGATGTTTTTAGATATTTTCTAATTAGATTTAGCTAATTTGATTTTCAGCATGGTCATTTATCAATTCTTTTCCAATTTTGACATGGTGGTCCAGATTCACCCTAGAATAGGGCATGAACAATGAAAATCTGGATCCAGGATCCCTCCGTTATAATATCCAATGTAACTTATCTTTTTTCAAATAAAATACTTGGACATGAAGCACTAAAATCAAGGGAGATAATTCTATTCCCATGTTTTTAGCTGTTTCTCATCCAGATTTGGCTGTTTCAGGTTTTATCCTGTCAAATTGACAGTATCAACATTTTCTTTTTATTGCTGCTTGTATTTTTGAAGCAATCTTTTAGTATGGGGGACTCTGACATGATGAAAATTTTGCCTGAACTTGACAACTAAAGGATGCAAAGCATAAATGATTAGTTTTTCATTGGAAACTTTTGAAGACACATAATAATTTTTTCAAAATTACTGTTTTTCACTGGGAACTTTTACGCATGCAAAAAGTTTACCCTCACTCTACAGAAATTTTTTCACAGACCTGATATTTTTCCCTTATTAGTTTTAAACTGGAAGTATATATATTTGATATTTCATTAGAACATTGTAGTTTCTAGAAATTTGTACTGGTATTTTTTTTTTCAATTTTTTAGATGAGACATAATTATAGGTTTTGTGTTTATGATGAAGTAAAAGTTGCATCCCCAAAAAGGTTAATATGACAACATTCCAGTCACCTTATTCTCAAAGGCAGATTTGTATTTTTATAATTCAAGTATTCATTTATGAATAGCATTTTCAGGAAATACTATGTGATTTTTTTTCATTGTTTCATGTTCTTTTTCCTTGTATCATCTAGATGAGAAATGGTTACACAACATTTATATCAACCTTCCAGCAATAAAAAGGCGAGCTGACACATTGGCTACTCGTCGAACTGTAAAGAAACAATGGCAGGTAAAATATCATGCAATTGAATAAAATCACCCTTCTTTCTTTCTACATACATATCTAGTTCTATCCTAATTTTTTGACAAGACAATCTATTTGATATATGTGTGTGCATGTGTATATATATATAAATATATATATAGAGAGAGAGAGAGAGAGAGAGAAAGAGGCGTGTGTGCATTCTTCTAAATTTCTAGACTTATTCGTATCATGGAAAGCAAATCTCATTGTACCAATCATGATGAAAATAGGTACCATCTAAAAACTTTTGTTTTTGCAAAATAATGCTTATAGGGGTCTCTATGGTCATTTTGGACCAGCAATGCGCAAATCTTGTCCTATTTTTTTTCTCTTGAAAAATTAGTTTCGGTACATGCTCAAGCTATGGTGATTCATTTTGGCGAGGTACAATCATGTATTGTAATTTTGTTTTTTAACAAATTACCTATTTGGGTTTATGTTAAAAGTGTGAATGTTCAGTTTTCAATTTATTTTCATTAACGTGTTTTTCTATTTCATAATAGGACTTTTTTCACAGTATGACTATGTTTTTTTTTTTTATCTGCCTGTCATATTTTTTAGTGTCCTGTTATTTTTGTAGGCTGCCTGGCTTCTGCGAGCTGTTACATGCATCGACTTAACCACCCTGTCTGGTGATGATACTTATTCCAATGTGGAGAGACTCTGCTTCAAGGCCAAAAACCCAATCCAAACAAACTTGTTGAAAAATCTCAACATGCATGACAAAGGTTGGCAGTTATGCAATTTTTAATCACACAATATAATGAAAAAATATATAGAAATCATAGGTTTTACACAGCCCTGTGTTTGATTATAGAAATTTTACTATTGTTAATTATTATACATTTGTGGCTTCCAGCATAACTTTAAAGAACTACAACATAGGACATTGCATGCATTTAAAAAAAAAAAAATTTCAGATGCTTTGTTTCACTCCTATGAGATTTTCAAGTCTACATTTCTTTTTATTCAAGAATACTATTAATTAAATTTTAAATTTTATTGGACAACATAGTTGAAGCTGTTTAATGCCTGAACTAAAAAAAATGCTTGCAATCTTGAGAGATTTGATGATGGTTGACAGTATCCTAAAATGAATTAAGATTGAATAAATACTGTTTTATATTTTATACTAAAAGTCCCTACAATTCTTCTAATATACACACAGATTCTTCACTGTATGTGATCTAGTTGGAACCAATATCATCTATTTGTCATTGCTTTAACATTCCAATAGAAGAATTTCTTGACTTGTTTGATTAATTTTTAAAAAAAAGATGTTTTAAAGAAAAAATTATTTTGTAACTAAGTTACAAAATGTGATCAAATTCCAAGCAATGATAGTCTGTGTTTATGTGCAGGTATCTCCACTGGTGCTGTGTGTGTCTATCCTAATCGAGTGTCTGACTGTGCCAAAGCACTAAAGAAAGCAAGAGCCACACACATTCCAATTGCATCAGGTAAGTTGATATTCTGTTTTTGTAAAGGGGAAAATGGAATATCACCAAGTGATCAAAAAAGTTGATGCTAAAATAGAAAATTAAAACCATATGAAATAAGGATTATAGCAATAGTTGTTTGAATTGAGAATTTTCAGTATAATATGCCATTTCAAATTTCAAGTCTTTGAGTGTTGAGCAATGCAGATCAAAAACATATGCCACTTGATGATCATCATTTAGAGCTGGAAATCTATTTATCAATTTACATGTTCATTAATTGAGTAAATAAACTTTTTACAGTTTGGCACTCTGTAACCTTGAAGCAGCGATGATGGTTAATTTTGTAGGCTTTTGAAGGATTTTTAAAATTCCTTCTGGGCGAAGATCTCCAGATCTAAATCAGGAACATGTTCGGGAAAGTATGGACTTATGGAAATTCTAGCTAAAGTGTGTGTCCAGTGGGGGCAGGATGCCCTCTTTCCTAGATCATTAGATAAGGCAGCACTGCAAGATAAAAGCTGTGTTTATTATGTTTAAACAATGTGGAGAAAATATTGTCATACATTTCTGAAGCTTTGAATGATTTGAGCTGAAAGGATGAACCTGGATCCAACATGAAATAATCATAAAAATGAATTCACATAGCCTGTTGAGTTTTGTCTTTCATATTACCAAAAGAATCTTCAATATGCATACTCTTGTGATATAAATAGTTATTGCACACCAGCTGCAGAGAGATGGTTAACAAGCCAATTTTAACAGACCACACACAAGTTTAATGAGTTTTATCCTCACATGGTGCCTCACTCTTATGGCTTCCTGTCAAACAAAGTTAGATTTGAGAAATAATTATTTAGATATATCTTTCCCCTTTTCTGTCTTCAATTTCTATCTTTCATTGTTCTATTTCTTTCTCCAACTCAATTTCTACAGACTTGCCTGGCTACTACTTGCTGCATTAGGCAACCACTCTGTTGTGGGTTTGTAAGCACTTTCAACCTCTGCCATCAAAATTATGTATCTTCTAATTAGTTACTTTTTACAGGAATAAATTTCATTTCTTCCGCACCCTCTTTGCTGTATTTTTTTACTTCATCAATTGTTGTAAAGCAGTAATAGAGGCTTAGACTTATGCTTTCTTTTAGTAAAATTAATTGCTTACAGTTGATTATTGTTCAGATTGATTAACACAAGAGTCTTTATTGTCACAGTTGCTACTGGCTTCCCAGCTGGTCAGACACCGCTGAAGACTCGCCTGGAAGAAATCCGCTGTGCAGTGGCTGATGGTGCCACAGAAATTGACATTGTCATCAACCGTCAGTTTGCTCTCACTGGTAACTGGCAAGGTAGGTAACTCTTTGCAGAAAGCACTTCGAGATTTGTGCTAATATAAGAAGTGCTACTGGAACTCATTTGAATAATCCATCGAATTGTAGTGAAGTCTCTTGCCATTACTCTTTATAAGCCTGTATGAAAACAACAAGCTAAGAACTGTTTTGTAGGCAGTGTTGGAAACTAGGTTTTAGTGTAAATATTCTTTTTTTGATGACCAAATTCCCCAGATTTTTGAGTAGCTTTTAATACATAACTGCACTGTATTTATTTGGTATTTCTTAGATCCTGAAAATGCAAACATTGTTTCATTTTCGTGTTATTGCCTGTTAGAAACCGTCTACCAAAACTGTCAACAGAGGTTTCTCTAGTTTTTAAGCTGATCTGGCTGGCTATGTATGTATCATGCATACATGCTGCACTAATTGAGCTAAAGGGCTGAAAATTTAAACACTTATTCATTATATCTAGAAAAAAATTGGGGGGGGGTTCAAAATTCTTTTTGTTCATTCCTATTTACTCGATGTTGAGCATAGGGCTGTGACCATTCTGCTATGGTTTCAGTAGCTAGTAGATTTTACGGGATGGAGTTGCTAGCCTCACATCCCATCTTCCTCCTCTATCCCGGGTTGGGATCAGCTATGGCAACTACCAAGCTGTAGTGTTTCTTTCTCTTAGACAGACTGCCCTACAGGGCTAAAGGGCTCCAACTGTCCTGCTATTCACCCATAGCTGGAGGGAGTATTGGATCCATGCCTTTTCCAATGGCATTGGTACAAACAAATGTTAACAATCTCTGCCAAAACTCAGGCTCAGTCTGCTAATTCCATTTTTCTATACCAGTGAATGTTATGTCACTCCGCACGTCCAATCAGAAGACTTTGACGTATTTTCCAGGGCATGGACTGGATGAAAACAAAATTTCTAGTCAATTTCATTTTAGTATTAATAAGATATTAAAAGAACAAACTATATCTTCTGAGATGAATGATTTACATTTGAATGAAAAAAATTAAGACCACTCAGTTTTGTATGGGTACATCTTGTAAGGAATCTTTGATAATGTTTTTTTTTAAAATTAATCTGTAGGTTAGATTCCTACTGATTATTTGTGTTGTTCACTTTGATGTTTATCTGTTTTCCATGTTTTATCAGATGTCACTTACACCAATCAAACTATGTTACTCTGCAGATTTTACCATGATATAATGCTATGAGTTTTATTTCTTTTTCTTTTTGTATGACATAGATAATAAATGTTTTAGCTTACAATGGCTGTGTCTAATACAAATGTGTTTTGTTGTGCAAGATACACTCGAATGTTGTCGAACTTTAGTCCAAGTTGGAGGCTGGAGTTGAATTCATTTTATCACTGTAACAACAATAACAATCTTCACTCTATTTAGGTGAGTTTGTCTGTTCTGTCATGATAAGCCAAATAGATGTATAAAATCAACATTTCCCTACCATGATTTAAAATCATAAACGAATGGTTGATAGAAGCTCTCTGAAATTGCAAGGCTCCTAACGTATACTACATCTGCTTCATATCTAATCCAGCACTCAGTGAAATCTATGCTACTAGACTAAATACCTTTCCTTACAGGTGAGTTAATTTGCTGTAAAAAAGATAAATAAATAAAATAGATAGAAATCAGATAGTGTTTAATTCAATCTGCTTTTAAAAAGGAATATTTGTGAGTCTAAGAGTTTTTTTTATTTTGTTTATAATCTCAGAAAGACACCACTTAGCAGAAAATAAACAAAAAAGAAGCAGGTGCCAAGAATGTGTCCTTTTCAGCATGAATTTACATTTTCATGGAGTACCATTGGTACACATAGAAAATTTCATAGGCTTATGTTGTCTGGTTTTTACAGTAGACTATCTCAGACAGACTCTTGGTGAATTGTGATAGGATTTAAAATTTGAAAATTTTCACACATACAAACAAATTTCACTTGTTCAAATAGACTGACATACACACTTTTAACAAATAACATGGTTCTAATTTGGCTCTTTTATCTAAAAATCAACCCACATCATGTTCCTGTCAAAAAAATCAATTGACATGTATGATAGTGAAATTGTTTACATACAGACATAACTTTAAGAAAAAAATTTACTTTTATTTTAGGTGTCTATGATGAGGTGAGACTAATGAAGGAAGCTTGCGGTGATGCTCACATGAAGGCCATTCTGGCTGTTGGGGAACTTGGTTCTATGGTCAATGTGTACAAGGCTTCATTAGTCTGCATGATGGCAGGTAAAGAAAAGCTGTAATTATTACTGAGTAACATGGTTTAATTATTGGAATGGAAAGGTTATTGATAATTTGGTTAGGCAATCGAAATCATCGTAATATGCCAATTAGCTTTACTTTTGAGTTAGAAAAGGCTCCAAGCTTTTTCAATGATTTAAAAGCTGTACATGCAGCTGGTAAAGATGATTGTGTTGAGTATCTTGTTGTGAGTGGTCAGACAGACATTTGACTAAGTACTAGTACTAAATGAGATTGTATGTACCTGTTCTGACTTATCTACAAATTCGACTTGAAGGCAGACTTAGGAATAAATCTTATTTGTAACCCAGAGACTGCCTGTGTCACGCAAGAAAGTGGAGCAAATATTTTGTGAGTTCTCTTTTTTTTCCTACCAACTTGAAGCTCATGTCTAAAGAACAACTCCAAATTTCATTTACTTTATTATTCTAGTATCAAATTGAATACTAATTGAACAACCATAGCCATCAAAGATGGCAAAGTGTTCTATCTTCTTTCTTGGCCGTATTATTTTGTCGACAGACTTGAAAATTGGCATCAGTACTCCACAAGACTCCTCCTGAAAATGTTTTTTTTGAAAACGCATTTTTGGACCTTATTTGGAAAGGTTTATTAATAACATCTAGATTCTGAAGGATGCTTTTAGATATTTTTTTACTCTATTTTAGATATTTTCCAGTTGAAATAACATCTAGATTCTGTAGGTTTTTTTTTTTATATACTGTATTTTGGATTCTTTTCCTGTGGAAAATGCCAGCGATGTCATAAATAGAATTTATTCTGACCATATTTATTCCTCAATTGAATTTTTTTCATGACTTGAAATTTAGATGCTACCATTGTTCTATTATTGACTGTGATGTTGAAGTTAATTTCATATTCTTAAATCAGTTTCTGTTTCATTTTGTTGTTTCTATTGTTGTATGATTCTAGGGTCTGACTTCATCAAAACTTCTACAGGCAAAGAAGGAGTGAATGCTACTTTTCCTGTCGGCATAGTCATGGTCAGAGCCATACGGGATTATCATGAAAGAACCAAATATAAGGTTAGTAATTTGGGACAAGGTCTGTGATGAGCTCTTAAAATTCACATCTTTTTAATGTGATTTTCTAACAAGGTACCATATGAATCCAAGTTTAATTGGAAGAAAAATTTAATTTGAGATATCTATCTTTTGGCCAGAAATAGTAAAATAGAAATCAACTCAAGAAATCAGTGTTTTCTTTATAAATTATTTTTTTTAAAGTAAAATCGGGGAAATTTTACCATACATAATTTTCTGATGAATTCATTTGATTTAGGAAGTGATCTTTTTACCAATGTCTTCTTGAAATGAGGAATTATTTGGATTGGGAAAAATCAGTCTTTATTTCAATGAAAACATTTTAAATTTGCTATGCCTAATCATTTCCCAGATAAAAGTGGTTATGATTCTCATATTTCCACCTGGAAGAATTGTCATAAACATTATAAAGCAGAATTGAACAATGTTAGGAAATTTCCAGAACTTGGCCAATGAACTTCTGTTGTGCAAATTAAATTATTCTTAATCTAAGAACTACTGTTGACCTAAGTTGTATCTGATTCATATAAGCTTCACTATATGAAAAGCATTTATTCTTTCTCTATTCATCTACCATAAGCTGCTGTCAATTTTTTTGTACTGAATCTTTCCTTATTCTTGCTTTAAAGCATTGATGCTCATCTTAGTCATTGAGCTCTTACTTGTTGGTCATACATTGGAATTAATGAAACACTAGAACAAAATATGAATAATATACAATTATTTCATAACAGCTTCACATTTTTAGTACTTGTAAATCTTGTTTCTTGACAAATTCCATTTTTTTAAAACTCAATTAGATCAAGGATTTGTAGTGATTATATGTACTTTATTCTTTGCTGTTATTCTAAAAATTCTTTTTTTTATCATTATCATCATAGGTTGGTTTCAAGGCTGCTGGGGGAATCCGTTCTGCTAAGGATGCTTGCACTTGGTTGTCTCTGATGAAAGAAGAATTAGGAGAAGAATGGACAAAACCCACTCTCTTCCGTTTGGGAGCCAGTTCTCTCTTGGGAGACATTGAACGGCAAATCTACCATTATGTCACCGGACGTTATGCTTGTGGACAAGAGCTGCCTTTAGCTTAAACTTACCTCCCTCCCTTTTCCGAATTTCTTTTTCCTGGCTTCGGCCTCTGTTCTCCCTCTCACCTTTTTAGTTCAGCTTCTCTGCAGTTATCTATTTTTTTTTCTAGAACATTCCTTCACTTCTGTCTTCATTCAATTTTATTCAAAGAATAAGTTTACCGCAGTCTCCCTGATTTTGATCAAATAATCTTTACATACATGACTTCCATAGATGTCTAATATCTTTAATGCCTGGATAAAACATGAAATTTACGTATATAGTCATCACCTAAAAAAAGAGAGACATCTTTATTCATTTGATGGTTAACTATGATGACGAAGAAACTTCAAATATATCACTGGTTGCAGATAAATAAAACTTTTTTGTACAGAGCAAATTAGATGGGGAAAATTGCTTTTTCCTGGCAATCATGGTACAACTGATTGGGTTCAACTTGATCATAGAGCAACTGAATATTAAAGTATAGAGGAAGGGAAGTCATTATAACCCGAGTGAATATCCATTTCCAAATCTGAGGTTTTGAATAATGATTATCAGAAAGGTCTGTGATAAGCTTAGTTACTGAAAATCTTTTTTTCTTATCTTCTATCATCCTATGTTGATACCTATTTTTCATGGCCTTTGTCTAGTTTATTGTGGATGGATATTACTATAGCATTTTAAAAAAATTGCTATGCATTTCCTAAGGACACATTCTACAAAGAAGTATCATCTCTTCACAAAGTTCCATATGAAAAGTGACCCTGTTTTTATCTATAGAATATCTGTCAATTGTGTAAATATTCCTTAGTTCATCTGATAATTTTGTCTGTCTGAAGTTCATGAAAATGCAGAAAATATCAAACTATGTTTCTTTTGTGGATTGAGTAATTCTAACAAGTAAATTTTAGAACTTCTCAATCAATCAACACACTTTCTGAAAACTTACTTTTTTTTTTTTTTTTATTCCATGACTGGATCTAAAAGATTATTGATAATCAAGATATCTATATATTTTGTTAGAGAAATGAAAACATGATTTTTTTAGAAAATATTTTCATATGATTTAATAAAGGATTAAAATACTGCTCTTTAATTGTTTTGCTTTTTTCTGTCCTCAACATCCTATGAGCATTTTTGACGGACTGAATCCTATTGTATTCATATTCCCAGCTCTTGATTTTCTCTTGTCTTTCAAGAGTTCAAAAGAATAAGAGTTTTAAACAAATTATTCTATACTTGAAGATAAGACCACTTGACAATAAGAATCAGTTTTGCTATATTATGCTAAAATATGGAAAATAACTTGAGATAAATCTAATATTAATTAATCAGTATTTATGAAGACTTACTTCTGTGTTCAAATATTACCATATCTGATTTTGCTACTGAAAAGTTCAGAGAAATGAATTGAGTGAAAAAATTTATTCACCCTAGGCCTCTTGGGCATGTATACAGATATTATAACAAATACTGAAATCATGTTCATCGTTTTAGAACAGCATCCAGGGCTATCACACCCTTTCATTATTAGTAATGGATCGAGCCATCATAAATATATACTGGCTGATAGACAGCTATAGGAGATAAGATCATTTCTGATTATATCAGAGGAGATCATACACTATTAGAGTGGATCTGATTATGATCTTATCAAAGATCAGTCCAGAGAGATTTTATATGTTATCTATGAACAGATTGATAGTTTAGAATATTTCTATTTTTAAACGTCATTTTGAAAAATATATATTTTTCTAGGGGACCTAATTTTTTTAATTTCATTTCCAAAAGTAAGATGTACATCCTACTCTTTGTTCCAACTCAGTTGGTGCCTAAAAGAAAGAAACATTCAAAATTGATATATCTCTGAATTTTAATAGAATTTTAATAGAAATTCAAAATTGAGTTCAAACAGAATCCAATCCACTATAATTTGTTGGTGAAATCTACACTGCTGATGCATTCAGTCACATAAATTTTATTCTCTTCCCTTTTTTAATCATCTTTAAAGAGAAGTTAGAAATTGTTTGTTTTTGGTTTTAGATTCTGCCCACATTGGATCTTCAGCTTAATAACTCACACACATATACAAAGCTAGAGCAGTCAGTCTCTCTTTGGCCACTACCTACATTCTGTCGCATGAGTTTTACTCTCATCTTTAAAGGGAGTAAAACTTATGTTTTCACTGATTCTTTGACATGAACAGACAAATATACATACTAACCAATTAGGTGACACTGGCTTTTATAAGTATAGATTATATGATTCAATCAACTAAGGCATGTGACTTGAATTACATAACCCAGAGGAATGATACAACCTATGTTTGAGTACCGTAATTGGCACTGAAGACAAGTACATGAACTCGTGCAAATATACAACTGCAGTGATCTTGCAAAAAGTTGTGTCAAAAGTCCATACTACGTTTGTTATTTGTGCACTGTTCAAATTCCTAGTAAGTAACTATACCTAAATATATTGACTTGTTGTGTATATCTGTGTGTTTGTACTCTTATAACTTGTGAACTTCACATTCCAGAGGAAAAAAATATTAACTCAATTAACCTGCAGCACACATTTTTAGCTTGAATCTTGCGGAAAATTGTTGGTTTTATATGGAGTCTGCTTTTGCGCACACTAAAAAAGTTTTTTTTTGAGGGAGATAACTGCTAAATGCCAATTATAGAGTACTATCTCTATTCATCTGAATACATGTTGTAGTGTGCGCATATGCGTTTGTACTCAATCAAAAACCCTGCATTCCAGAGCAAAACTGGAAACAATATTCAGAATCAGTATATCTTAATTCACCTACATCATACATTTTTAGCTTTAATTTCATTAAAAAAATGCTGGTATAGTATAGGTATATTATCTTCTGATATAAAAGCCATGTAAGTAAATTAGTGTTTAGTTGGTTGTCTATCTGATCAGAGTTCTATTATACCTGAAAGTTACAATGGATTGGACAATGTGAAATACAGAGCTAAAACAAAATCGAAATCGAAGTATACCCTAACCAAAAATCTCCTGCCCAAATGCTCTCTGAAAAATCCAGATTTGTCAAATTTTGCCATGATCTTTTTAAATGGCCAAAGAAGGGAGGCAACCAATACATTAGTATTTGATGGTTATCTCCCTTTTTGAAATATCTCTTAGATGGCGGATAGGCTGAATAGGAAAATTACTGAACTTGACCCGGGAGTGTGTGCAGACCCATCAAGACTTATGCAAGAAGTTATTTTTTTCCCAGGGCAACCACAGGAATCCCAGCTAATAAGTATATATATATATATATATATATATATATATATATATATATATATATAGAAAGAGAGAGAGTATAAATTAGGTTTTAGGAGTTTGCAAGATCTTACAAAAAGAGTTATTGTAAAATCCACAATTGTATTCTGAGAAAAACTTATTGCTTGCAAAACTTACCATATAAAGCAGTCAAATTCTTGAAAAAGATATCAGAAAACAGAAGCATACTTCACTGTGTATTTATAATTGTAATGTTTGTTGTCAACTGAATTTACATTTGTCAACAGTCACATGATGTATTATATAAAGCCTTAGTTTTAATATTGCCAGTAAGTTAGAATATCAACTGTGATTGGGAGATTTGAGACACAAGTACTCTATTTCTTATCCGAAATTCTGAAAACTGAAAAGTTACAAAAACCGAACATTTTGCCCATTGAAAAAATGTTTGGTTTTCAGGGCTTTTTCTGATTGAAAAAAAAAAAAAAATTCTAAAATATTTCCTCCTTAGTACTAAGAAATAGAAAGACAATAAAATTAGTAGCATACTATCTTCATCTCATTTCACTTACCACTGTACCAATAAACTGTAATATTATCTAGTCTTAATTTGCCCTAACAATCAACTTAATTGACTTCTCTATATACGGTACATATACTACAATCAAAACAGAATTTTTTTAACTGTCATTAAATCATCTATCTACAAACCTATGCAGGTTAAGTATGTGCAAAAAAACTATATCCCTTCAAGTTAAATTTTTATTGTGAATGGAGCACCCACCTCATATCAAGAACCGTAAATCCAAATGACTTCAAACATGACACTGCAATGTCTGGCGCACAGACCAACAAATCTGGTGAATATCAACTTCATACAATGGCCACACACACGGATTTCACAAATTATAGTAGCAATACTTTCTGATGTAATCCTATTCTGCAAAAATGATGTGAAATTGGCTTAGGGAGTCTAAAGTTACAAAGCCTTTTTTTTTAAAGATACATACTGATACAGTCGTTCCCAGTCTGGAGTCCACAAAGATGTTAATTCAGGCTCATTAGCTTGTTGAATAGGCAGGGTCCTTGGTTATGAAAGGGTTAGGAACTTTTGAACTAATAAATTATCATTTAGAGTACCATACAAACAAGTGTGGTATGATTTTATGTATAACTACCTTGCTATGCAGCTTTTAAAGAAAACCAGCTTCAGCTAGCTTACCTGCCTGGAAATATCTGCATATATCCACATTCATGTCTTGATATTTTGTCATCCCTTGTTCTCTCTTGAATATTTAGAAGAGCAAAAATAATTTGCTGGATCTAGCCCCTCAAAATGGCTGATCTGGCAACTTTATTTTTTATTGACAGTTTTGTGGGTGGGGGACTCTTTCTGATTGGGAACCACTGAACACATCACTATCTTTAGTCAGTTTAACTGCCTGAACCAGTCTGCCTGGAAAATAGTCATGAGTCTTGGTAACCTGTCATGTTATCCCTCATTATCACTCAAATAGCTGTCAATACAAAAAAAAAAAAAAGAAAAAGAAAATAGGCAAATTTCTCATTGTTCCCAGATAAAATTGACCCCCACCACATACAAGTAAAGGTGATAAGTGGAACTGAAATACTATTCTTGGCATTTCAATGAAAAAATATATCAAGTCACAAATTCTGTCTTTTGCTTGGATCAAAAAAAGGATTTGCTGCTTGTTATGTACAATGTTCGTACTTGTAAACTGAGCACTAACACTTCAAGCAATTAGTCTTACCAGCCACTTATTTGAAATTCTATCTTTAATAATTGATTCAATACAGGGGCATAATGCTTATTGGCACAGAAAACTGAATTGGTAAAAATCCCTGGTCAGGCTGCTTATGTTCACTTCACTCTAATACCTTTGGGAAAGATATGAATCTACGTCTCTCAGCTCTCTCTCTCTCTCTCCCACTGACAGATATGTTAGCTATTATGGTTGTTGACACAGAAGAGAGTAAGTGAGTGAGTACTTAACATGACAAGAAAGTACCTACAAAAAGCTATTACCTCTGTAGTCAACTTTCACTGCATAGCCTGGGGGAGAAATAACTTGAAATTCATCACCACAGTTATGAGATATGATCACTAATGTTTCCTAACACAGCACAGAGCACAACCAGGTGAGCATGGGTCGGAGACAAAAAATGATTCTAGTCTACTGAGCGCACTAACTGGCAGGTCATGTGATCAAATCACGACTTGTGCACTATCCCGAGCAGATCTGCATGGGCCCACACACATTATCTGGACGATGAACATAATCTGCACTGCTTTTCATGTTACCATAATGAAAATATTTGAAAGTGGAAGATAGGGTTTAAGATTCCAATGATATAAAATTAGAGATAATTTCTTTCTACCGTAAATGATTTTTTAGCAAATAAAGAACTAAATGAAAGGAACTAAGGGAAGTAATCGAATGCTTTGCTGATGTATTTCCGTACAACAGACAGAAAATAACAGTCCAGTTTAGCATGATAGTTACAACATAAGTAGAAATATGTCCTATAGGCTTGAGAAATTAATGTTCATCAAAGGTAGGAATAAAGCGGTTATTGATTGAAAGCTGGAACAAAAACATGGGGAAATCATTTTTATCTGTTTTTTTTCAAATTGGACAAAAAAGAACTTTTTGGCGCACATCAATTTTTTAGAAAATTAAAAATTTCCAGAAATGGTTAGAATGAGTTTTTTTAATCACTTGCTCCCACTCTAAAAGTAAATTTTTCTCAAAAAAGCTATCTGAAAGAAATGAAGTTCTGCTTCAGTCAAAGCTGTTTATGACTGTAATATGAATACTGTTGAAGTTTACGACCAACATTAATTTTAAATCTTAACCAAAAAGAGGAAAACATTGACAATAAATGTAAACTTAAACTTATAAAATAGAAGTGAGGGATTTGTATTTTCATTTTATTTTCAAATAAACCAACTTGAGCATAAATTAAAAACCTAAAATGTAAAGCATAAATTGAAAACTTTGAAACGTATGTTATCTTGCAAACCAGAAGTCTTTTATCGTTCATTCATCAGCGGATATACTTTTTTGATATTGTAGAAATGAAAATACAAAGTGTAGTGGAAAAAAAATTATACTATTGCAGGGTATCATGGATGTGTTCATAGCTCAGTGGTCACAGTACCCAACTATCAGCAGGCAGATTGTTCATTCAAATCCAGGTACTGTCATGAAAAATTTTGAATTTCCATTCGGATCATTTGTGCATACAAACACAATTACATATATATATGTATATATATATATATATATATATATATATATATAAATTTAAATTTATATATATATATATATATATATATATATATATATATATAAATTTAAATTTATATATATATATATATATATATATATATATATATATATATATATATATATATATAAATTCACTACCATAAAGAAGAAGAATGTTTCTTTGTTTCCAACTTTATATTTTATAAACTCCTAAACAGTTGCACCCTCGAAGCTGGAAATTTGTGTGTAAGAGTAACATGACCCTAAGATTAATAAAGGATTGGTGTGATGACCTCTAGTGGCCTCAAAAGGTCAATTTGGGTTCAGGTCAATTTTGTTATTTTCAAATCTAAGGAAGACAATCATAGCCTTAAGGTTACAAATTTGTGTACATGAGCAATGTGACCCCAGGATGAACTGAGGATAGATGATGCTGACCCTTGGCGATATTGTAAGGTCAAATTTACGTCAGGTCAATTTTGAAATTTTCAAAAAAGGTCCATCTTCAATCCACCTGAAGGGTCGCATCTGGAATTTACTTCATGACCTTTCAGTATTGATTACTTTTATGTGCGCGCAATACCCCAGCTATATATAAGTATATATATATATATATATGTATACACATGCATACATACACAAACATACACACACACACCAAAGCAATATTACCCAAAAGTTTCGGGAATTTGACCACAAAAAAACTGAATCGCCCTATACCTAATTTCCGCCATCCCCATTCAAATAGTGCTTTAGAACATGTATACTGAAAAAGTTCATACTACTTCCAGATTGTACAAACTGTTGAAATTTCCAAAACTCTTGGGTATCACCGTATGTGTATATATATATATATATATATATATATCTTCTAAACATATAAAACAACTGGCTCTGTCTGTCACTGTGTACCCACACCCTCAAACATTGGTGCAGCTCAACAAGTGCTAGAGTTGAGTGTTCAAGCCAGGGTACAGCCATAATTTTGAATACTGATTTAAAAGTAGGCAAGCCCTCCCCATTTGTAAGGTTCCTATCCCTATTTCCTCTTATCTGGCCTTGTGATAAGCGTAGCTTAGTAAATATCGATAAAACTCCTACCGGATAGACAAGCCCAATACTCTTCCACTGAGCCTTGCAGACAAATGCTAAAATCCGATGTAGTTATGTCCCTTCACGCACCACTCTTCTTTAAGTTGACCCAAACAAACCCAGTCTCAAAAATAAGAAAAAAAAACTTCCCTGTCGTCAGCCTTGTTTCCCTTCAGGCTTTATAAAGAAGGAGGGGGACATTATCGATAAAATCCACACTCTCAACTACTATCACAAAACAATACGACGGAAGATATATCTATGGCGGATGAAATGGAAATTCTCAATAAGTTGGAAAATCTCAAGGAATTAAGGTACTGAACGATGAAACATTGTTTATGCTTGATTCAGCTTCAGTAATTCGACTTTTCTGTTTTAAATTTTGTTTTTTTATCGGACTTTACTAAATATGTGTTTTTATTTGATTAAATTTGTATATCTTCTTTGCCTTTTTTTTCCTCGCCTGTGCGAGTTTCTTGTTTTTTTTTAAATCATCTTCATATTTTTTTTCTTTCACTGATTGAACTGAATTGTTTATTTTTAAAAGTTTTTGTTTTGGTTGATTAAAATTTGGATAACCCCTAACCGCTGGTATGGAAGGTTATTTGATGTGCTTTTCCATTTAATAAGAACCTCTTTTCTTCCAGAAATAACGATTTTTAAAATATCATTCTCGTCGATAGATTCTGTCTTCTCAAATTAACTCTTCACTTCGGCATCAATCTGAAAACAGGAATTTAAAAAAAAAGAGTGTTTGTCTCCTTCTTTACATTGCTCTTTAATAACATAGAGTAGCACGACAAATTGTTGTTTGGTTTTGTTTAGAGAGAAAAAAATTGAAATACACAAGGGCCTTAATTTACTTACTATTACCAAATTTGACGGCATATAAGACACCCCCTTTTCTTTTTTTTTTTTTTTTTTTTTTTTTCACAAAAAACCCCTCAAAACTAAAGTAAACGTATCCTTCATGGTCCAGCCCCACATTCGCCAGAATTTGAGGGGAAGTATTGAAATGAATTAATGAATGAACCTGGGTGATACAAAATCTGATAGGAATTCAGGAAAATGCAGTTTGGGGTGGGCTTTTTTTTCTCTCTCGATATTCCCTGTTTGAATAGGAGGATGGAGGGGTCTTATATGTCACAGTTGGAAAAAAAGAAAACAAACCATTTTAAAACTAATCTAAGAATAAAAGATGACGATGAAAGAAGGAAAGAAAACTGGACACATTCAACTACTGTTGCGTATTTTGGATTTAATTTCCATAAGTTGTCCATTTTAGGTTACGTATGGATTGGATATTGATTTTTAGAATCGGCATTGCTGTAATCACTTCTCTCTCAGCCTCTGGTTTCATGCAGTTAAGCATTTAGCAGCAATGATGCAGCTACATCTTTAGGGGACTGGGGGGGGGGCTTGGCTCCGTGAATGGGCCCCCTCCAACATTTATTAAGATTTGATGAAAAAGGAAAAATTGCAATCAATAGACATGCATGGCCTAGCAGTTAATTTGTGAAAAACAACCTCAATGGTTGAATTTATTTGTTTACTCAATTCCTGTACGAACAAATATATATATCTTGATTGTGTAACTTGACGTTCGTGGTAAATGCAGTAGGTGAACTGACTTATTAAACTATGGGCGAGGACTATTTTCAAATCCACACCCTCCAACGCCTCTGTCCAGGGTTAATGATCATGATTGAACACTCCTCTGACAGACAGAGGTGCCGTCCAAAAAAAAAAAGAAAAGGAATTCTTTTTTTTATTTAGGGTGATTTTGTTGTTTTCTATCCATTAGACCTTCATTTCCTCAGGGAACTCGTCAATTTTGAAAATAGTAGAAATTTTTCAAGATTTAGACGGGAGTATTTACAACATTATGCAAAACTAGGAATATACTTTCTGTCATTTTCACAGAAATAAGGTTTTGAACAGTCTGTTCATTTTCTTGTTTTTCTACAGGGATGTAAGAATTTGTACTTTGTTACATATTTTTCAATGCTGAAGGAAACTCCACTTGCATCTAAAGTACTCTTCTTCAGTCTCAAATACATGTATTTTCCAGAACCACTTGTGGAAAGAATAGAGGCTATTTCTCTTCTAATTACTCATCCAGAAAATTGGAAAGAGGGATCTAAAAATCTTCATTACCTACATTGCTCTGAGACTCACCTATTTTGATTGTGATTGTATAAGATCTTCTCTCTCATACTTTCAAGTCTGGAAGATTCAAATGTGATGGGTATTACTTTCACAAGACTTGTAAGAATAGCTTGCTTGGGAATTGCAAGATGAGACATTTCCTGTTTATCTTTGTTGGAAAATCCTTCTTGAATTTCCAGTTTTTCATTGTATAGAATTACTTGAAGGTTTGCTTTTTTTTTTTTTTTTTTTTTTTTTTTTTTCCACATTCTTTGCCTAGTCAACTTACTATTCAACCGTATTAGATTGTTAGGGGTACACCTACTAACAACCTTTTGAAGATATATTTGAATTCACTAAAGCATTGAGGATATATTTTATTTTCAAATAAAGATCGATTTTTTTTTTTTTTTTTTTTTTTTTTTTTAAATCCCCCCCCCCAATTGCATACAGTAAATCCTTGCTATAACAAATTAATTGGAAAAGGGGTAAAACTGAGAGTTCGTTATACCCGATGGTTACCCCTTGTTTGGTACTAGGTAAGTTTGGTAGTTTACTGCATTTACCAAATATCAGTTCGCTTGCCCCTCATTCTATTTTTTACCTAATCTTAGGTGTTTGCCACATTTATCAAACTTTGTTTGTTAAAGATGAGAAAGTTCAGTACCTTCTGATTTTGTGCGTTGGGATAAACACAAAAGAAATCCCTTGTGAAATATCATATCTGCATTACCCAAAACAATGCACAGCATTCCTGAATTTTGATTTTATTTTCATAATTTTTTTTTCTCTAAATTAAAAGCTTAAATTTAAAATCTAATCAAACCCACACAAATGTTATCTGAATCAATAACTGCGCTGAAGAATTCTATGATATTGTTTCCAATTTTCAATTTGAATTTAATTCTATATTTTCTTGAATTTTTATTTGATTTTTTTTTTTTTTATAGATTTTTTAATTTTGCAAAAAATTATTATTTTCAATCGTCGCTTTCATGCGACATATCATTTCAAGATATCAAGTTTAAATTGAAAATTTAATCCATTTCACCCGAAGAAGTTATCCACTCCAATCTGAAAAATCATGAGTGCTTTGATTCATTTTTTCATTAATCTTCTTGATATGCTACTCGATTTTATTTCAATACATTTACAATTTCATTTCATTTCAAGTTTTTTCAAGGTGTATTTAGATTAAATTGTTGATGAACATAGAACATACAAAACAGCTACAAACTTCGTATGCTTTGAATTTATTTTGTTTTAAAATTAAATTAAAAACTGTTCATAAAATCATTGATAAATTATTTTGTATTAAAATAGATTATTATTTGCGGTGTTGTTCAGCGAACATGTTGGGGGTAAAGACACAACGATCAAAATTGAAAATATAGAGCTGGAGAAAATAGACCACTACATCCATCTAGGACAGTGAATCTCCATGAAGTCATCAAAAGAAGAAGCAATAAAGTGAAGGATTACATAAGGTTAGCAAGCTCTTGGTAGAGCAAGCTCAACTTTCAAAAACAAGAAAATCCCGCTATACTAGGGTATACAAATAATGTATCCTACTGATAGTCACGTACAGAGCTGAAACATGGAACCTAATCATAAGATTGACCCAAATTGAGAATCATGTTCAACTTCACATGGAGCAACCATAAGACAGCTTAGTACATCAGAGAATATACAGGAATCCGAGACATCATAGAAAGTGATAGAAAACTCAAATGGCAATGGGCTGGACATCATGTCACACAATGGAGATCCTCAGAGATTAGGTGCATGGTTATGGACGACAGAAAGTAAGATGGCATGACGAACTAGATAAATTCTGAAAGTACTAGCTCTGCAATGCCCATGATATAGATGTCTCTCAAATCTTGGAGAAGGTTTATGTCCAACAATGGACACTGATAGACTGATGATGATGATTGTTTTCTTTGTAGTTTTTTGATGAAATTATTGAATGTTATGTTAAAAGTTTGAACGAGAATTTTACAAATACAACAGAATTATCTTCAATATGGTTATTTTTTCCATAACACCTGTATAATATCTAGTCAGTTTTTTTGTGTGTGTGTGTGTTAGCAGCAACCCACAAAATCAGAAAGTATCAAAAGTTCATTGTCCATATGTTCAATGCATTTGCCTAACTTTGTTCAATCAGTTCCGATGAATCCATTAGTTCATTAAAGCCAAAATTGGTTATCAAGGTTTGTTATTGCAAGGGTTTATATACAGGAATAGTTGGAATTTTTCTTAGAGAGAGAAATTGAGGTATTTAAAAGTTTTTAGGATAAATGCAATGTTGTAGTGAAAGGAACAAGGCCGGTCATATGAGTGAGTAAATGTGACTAGATAAATTGAAGATAGGATAGTGTTAACCGTCACCATCCTCCCCCATTTTGGGCCTTGTGTTCTATTTTTTTTTTTTTTTTCTTTTTTTCTTTTTTTTAATTTTATTTCTCAGCACAAGAATAAATACTGAATCACCTGAAAAAAAACTGCCTTTTTATACTTTTCAATTTTTAAAAAATAAAACGAAAAGCAATAATTTAGAAAAGTAATGCCTTTCTTCAAATTGTATGGCATTGATCTTGGTTATTAATTTTCTTTTTCTTTTGTCACAGGTCCAAAACTGTACAATTAGAAAAGGTCAAGAGTCGTCTGAAGCAGGAATTTGAGTTGACCGAAAATGAGGAACACTGCCTTGAAGAATACAAACAGGAAATGGAACTTCTGCTACAAGAGAAAATGGCTCATGTGGAAGAACTTCGTCTCATCCATGCTGATATTAATTTGGTATATACTTTCTTTAGTTTTTCTCATTATCATATGAATGTGAAGTTGTAAAAAAAAATTTTGAAACTTCTGTGATCCATTTCTCTTTATTATCTTTCAAGTTGACAATGTGTGCATAGCATTATCATGCCAATGTCCAATGTTTATAACCAAGTGGAAGCAATTGCAGCCTGAAGTAGAATCATAAAAGTGTGATCTAATCTTAAAAATGAATCTTGTCGTTCAATCAAAGCAAGCTATGAACATCATTCATTGGGTTATGAATGAAAGACTAAACAAACTAAATAGTTGAATTTGATTTGAATTTGAATCACTGAATTTTGAAATTTAGGAAAAAAAAGCCCTCAAATGTGTTTTAGCCCTCAATATGTATGTGTTGCACTGAGATGAAGGGATTTCCAATGCAAGTGTTGTTGACAGATAAAATAGGGCTTATATATATATATATATATATATATCCTTTTGAAAAAGAAAAAAATTCATCTAAATTATTCCAGATTATATTGGTCAAAGCAAAAGTGTTATGTTTTCTTTTGTTTTAATCAAATCAATTGAAGAAAAATGTATTTTCATTCCTTTAGATGGAGACTACCATAAAGCAAGCAGAAGATGAAAGAAACAAAGCCCTGGAAGCAACAAAACGTTTGTATGAAGAATACCGTCCTTTAAAAGATGAGGTGGACAGCCTCAGATCCATGATTGGATTAATCAAATTACCTGATCTTCAAGAAGAAGAAGAAAAACTCACTCCAGAGTAAGTAAATCAAAATCTTTTAACTTGTCAAATGTTTGAATAAAGCCTTGGCTCCCTGGAGGTATGCTCACTCTACAAAATAAACATTTATAATTGCTGATTAAGATATATATTAAAAGTAAATTTCATCGAAGAATAGTGGTTCTCATAGTAAAAACTTGATCTTTGGCAGGCACTCTGAATGCAACTTTGAATATTATAAGAAGTGATTATTGGGCACCTACCATAGTATACACTTTTTTCCCCCTATTTTCTCTGATTTGTTTACATATCTGATAGAGAGCAATAGTTGGTTCTGTAAACCATTGCTAGTGAGATTAATCCTTACTGAGTGCTCCATGAAGGTTGAATTGTGTCAGATTAGACTAAGTTCATTCAATATCTGCAGCTGTTTGTTTAATGATCTGCTGAGCAATTTTTAGGTGAAATGAATTTTAATTTGAAGTGACTTCCTGATGATAATCCTATAACAGAAAATGCATCTTACTATATTGAAAACTTATTTATACTTTCTCAAAAAAGGAAATTGAATTTCATTTTTTATGTTAATTATCAATAAAATTTACCTTTATTATAACATTTCTTTAAAAAAAAATGTTGATGTGACATCCCCAAATACTGGCTGGAGGAGACTATATATAAGTAATTTCAAGTTACTCGATTTGCTAACATATAAGATGCATATTTAAATATTAAAAAAAAAAATGGTACAAATATTACATTGTATCCATTGCGCCAGTATTCATGACAAGGGATTCAATCACTGAAGCCCGAAATGGACCACTGTGAGGTTTTGATGAGTTGCATTGAGCTGAAGTCTACCTATTACCATTGTAAACCATTCATCTTATAGGCGGACAAGTACAGAATTTCATTTAGATTTCTTACCAGATAATAACGCAATGGGAATCTTTCTCCTTGTACTTGATTCAGCAAAATTTTATGACTTGTAAAACTGGTTCCAACGATTGCAGATATTTATTTCAAATGACAATAAATGGAGAAGTTTTCTCCCTTGAATGAACTTTGAAGTTGACGTCTTGGAACAATGTATACTGGACAATGGGTGTCACGACTTATTACCGTTATGGGAGAGTGATATGATATATATGGAGTCATGCCTTTTCCCCAAAGGCATTAGTTCTAAGTGAAGATGTACAGACTCAGCCAGAATACGAACTCTATCCACAGATCCCTTCTCCTACGTTTGAACAGTGCAAAGCACTGATTGAACAACCATATCCATCAAAGACAACAAAGGATTCTATCCTTTTTTTTTTTTTTTTATATGTGCGCCTGTTTGTATCCTAGCTCTCCTGGCCGTACTGTTTTGTCTAGACTTGAAAATTGGCATCAGTACTCCACTAAACCCTTTCTGAAAGAACAAATTTGGGTTGGGGGGGGGCTTATTCTGACAGGTTTATTAATAACATCTAGATTCTGGAGAACTTGGATGTTTCTATTTACTGTATTTCAAATGTTTTTCCAGTATCATAAATAGAACTCTTTCAGGCTATATTTATTGTTCAATGGGATTTCTTTACATGATTTCAAATTTTGACACTAAGGTTGTTCAGTTATTCACTGTAATGACAAGTATATGTTGTAATTGATAATAAGACATTGAACATTTCTCACTTAAAATGATCAGTCGATTTCAAACTAAAAGGAGATTTTCTTCATCCAGCCATGTTAATATATATTCTTGAAATCAACAATTATGTTCTATTTACTCTGTTTGTTTGAAAATACTCTATAAATATGAAGACATCATGATAGTAAGTGTGTATTTCAGGTATTTTGAAAAGCAAAATATTGAATGGCAGACAGAGACGGTTGAATCAACTTTGCCTCAGTCATTAGCAATTGCAGCTGCTGCAGCACAACAGATCCAAGTACCCCGCAACAAAAATGAACGACAAGCATTCCGTCAGCAACCACCACCCATGAAGGTAAGTTCATCTGAAACACGCATTCAAATATAATCTGACCCTGTCAGCGTTGACTGTGGGAGTAACCACTTTCCCATGCTATTTGCTTGAGTAACCTAGTTATGGAAAGTTGGTTTATCTGAATGGTCACTCACCGATCCATCCACCTCTGTCAACCACTGTATCATACCATGTTGGGATATCAGGCGATGGGGCAGAGCAAGGAGAAGTGGATCCATGCCTTTCCTAGATGCATAAGCATGAATTGAACATAGATAGCCTTGGCTGAAATATAAACTCTGCCAATTCTATTTTCCATGTTGATAAATACAATGCCATCAGGTACAGGTTGCTAATTCTAGCCAGTTTTTGAATTGTCCTAATCAGTTGCACATGGAAGAATTGATCCATTTTGTTGCCTACTGTTCTTAATTTTTTTACTATTATTTAATTAATCTTAATATCAGTTTATTGCAACTCTTAAGAACATCATCGTACAGTTGTTAGCAAGTAATATCTTATTTCTTATGAAGAATAGACTTGACTTGAATTCACATCCCTTTTTCTTGGGAAGCCACACATTGAGATATGCTTAAGAAAAAGGGATTTGTCCTAATGTGAGGCTTCCCAAGAAAAAGGGATGAGTTCACTTCTCACCAGAACTCTATTTTTTATAAAGTTGTTGCTTACTAATGACAATAAAATAATGGTCTGAGATTCGTGATAAAAAGCAACTCTAATTACGATGTATGAAATATTAGTAAAAATATCAACTGACAATGCTTTGTCTTAGAAATCTAAAAAAATAAAATATCATTACTGTACTTGATACTAATACTCCTAGGATAGGTGTGGCTCTCTGAACTACTGTTTAAATCCAGATGACGTGAAAAGAGTTTGGTTGCAACAATTTTTTTTCTTTCTCTTCCTAACTAGTATTCTCAACATCATACTGTGGGAGATATTGATGTTGTGTTCGTGACAATCATCATAGTGTAATTGTTAGTTTTTGGTGTCTTCTTAATTGATGGAAGCGTCATTTCCTCTCAAAAACTTTTGTTCTGGGGCAGTGATTCTCGAACTGGAGGCACTTGGTTTCAAGAGGTGGAATTTTACCCAAGGGAGGTATTTTAATTGTGAAGAATGTCTTGAGGAAAGTATACTGATAAAAAAAAATACTAGACAGTAATTCAAAATGTGGGAGGAATTGTAAGATGAATGTGACTGAGAACCACTAGGGTTAAGTTTATTCTAAACTCAAGTTGCAATTGCAGGATCACTGTCAGTAAACACTGAGAAACCATTCTTGTAGTCTTGTGGGTAGAATCAGTCTTACTAATGGTATTAACTTAATTCATAGGTGTGCAATATTGAGCTGTAGACTATATAACTCTTCTGTGATCAGAGTTTGTGAGAATAGTAAATTACTTAAGACCTCTCCACTGGGTGCTGGCTGTAATGATTTGCAAGCTCATCTTGCAAACCTATTACTGTACTGAGTTTGATCTCCACTGAGTGCTCCAGACTTATCACCTTGTGCCAGGCTTAGTATATACCTATATCCATTGGATACTTTTATTTTTCTTCCTCAGAAAACAGTGTTAGAGATTAAGCACTGGCATTCTCAAACAGGTACAAGATGCCTATAGAGTTATTAGTTTTCCAGTTCAATTCACCAAAAGATTTAGAATAATTATCAATTAAACTTGATTAAAGTAGTGATTGCTGAAAATAAAGGGTTTGCTTTATCATTTTTATCGTTCTGAATATTTATGCAACCAATGGTGTCAAGCTTGAGCATTTTTTTTTCTCTCATTTTTTCAGGCATGTCTCTCGTGTCACCAACAAATTCACAGAAATGCTCCCATCTGTCCATTGTGCAAGGCAAAAAGCAGATCTCGCAACCCCAAGAAACCGAAACGCAAATTAGATGAGTGAGAAGTCCATTTTGTGTGGAGAGCTCAACAGACTTTTTTTTTCTTTTTTTTTTTTTTGTCTTCCATTTGTTTCATTAATTTTCCATTTCTCTTCATTTTGTCTCTTACCATCTGATTATCAACTCATCTGTAAAAGGTTTCACCTAGATGGTCTTTTTAAAAAGTCATTAAACATTTTTTTTTTTTTTTTTTTTTCTTTTAAAATACTGCTGAAGATTTTTACCTTATGACCATTGCAGCAGATTCTACAAGTAGTACAGAATTCATTTCATATTGATCAAGCAAATCCTTGCTTATACTTGGAAACAAAAACATTAAAAATGGAATTCAACCCATATTTTTCTTCTTCATTGATCTGATCTCAAAAAAGTGACTTAAGCTATATTTTGTTCTTTGGTTACTAATTTACTATTTGTCCCCAAAGTTAAATATGATTTATTCATCTACAATTAGAAGATTGCTAGAGACAGTTTTAAAATAAACTTACTTAAAAGCCATTGTCAGTAGTTGTTAAGCTCAATGTCAAGTTGCTTTCTATTAATAGAAATTACTTGAAGATAGATATGTTCATTTTGTAAAAAAACATTTCTTTCTTTGTAGAAATATTTCAATTTTTTTACAGAATATTGGTATCATTACTTTACATAGCAATTTGTAATCTTGTCATTTTTTTTCCTCTTTCAATATTGATATTTTCTTTCCAGCCTTTGTAAAAGAGAAAAAAAAAAATATATATATATATATATATATATATATATATATATATAACTAACATTCAAAGATTTGATCATTATTGTAGTAAGCGCAAACTCTGTCCCTAAAATTGTATTAAGTTGCAACTTGATCCAACTTCCGTCATTCATGGCTCTTTAGATATGGCGCATGCAGCTTAGGAACTTTGACAAGGATAACTTCTGTAAATTCAAAAATGTAATCAGATCTATCTTATATACTTTTTCTCCTAAGAGGCTCTGAAAATGACCGAAAATTCAAAAGATAATCGAACAGCCCATTTGAGAGATTACATTTTCGATTTCTACAAAAAACACTTGGCCCTCATTTCAAAGCTGTACATGCTATAAGGACTTATGCATGTTGCAAGTTGGATCAAAAGGCCCAGTCAGCAAAATGCATAAAAATAAAAACTTTAATGGGGCTGTAGTGTCAAAACTACTAGATAATAGATTTAATACTTGGAATTTCAGTTTGGTGTTGAAGTATCCGTGAATTTATTTAGAGATTGTGTGAACAAATCTTGCTACTGTGTGTCATTACAGAAGCAAATAATAAGCAGAGCCTGAAAGCTTATGTGTAGGAATGTTACAACACACACAATCATGGCTGCAGTTTTCTCCGCTTAGTGGCTGAACTGCCTTGCAGAGGGTACCTTCAAATTACAGGTTACTAAGTGGCTTTTTCTTTTTCATTGATGGTCATTGTACCGTAGAACATGAGGTACCTTTCCATTGCCATGTTTTCAAATTTTTTTTATTCCAGGCATTGATATCCATTGTAGCAATGTCAGGAAACTTTGGTCAAATTTATTATGCATCAAAATTTTTAGGCTATAGAGATTAAGAAGACCTAAATAGAAATTCAAGTCATTGTTTTATCTGAAAACTGTTGAAGTTTGATAATAGAACACTTACAGATTTATAGATCATCAAAATTGCTGTACTGTATTTTTTTTAGTGCTTAAAGTAATCAATACCCAGTGATTGATTATAGCATGCTGAATAGAATAACTCAAATCTAATCTGGTTTTCCAAGTTTCATTTGATTAGGATGAGAAATGAAGGGGTTATAGCAATATTTGTATTTGCCAGAGCATTTAATCAACGAGTGATTGGTTTGAATTGTGTCATGTTTTGGGCATACCATAATCTCATCCTAATTAAATGAAATAAGGACATCATTGCCATTCATTTGTATTTTCTAGAGTGCTCTTAATCAACTCATCAAGTCAGTCATTACTCGGTATTTGATTAGATTCGTCATTGACCTTGTGATGTCTTGGTAATGTTAAAATGATAGAATCTATAGGAATGATGCTCCTTATTTTTTTGGCAACTTTGAAAATTCACCTGCAGCAAATAAGTTTTAATCGCACCAGATTATTCAACAGAAAATTTGAAAAAAAAAAAAAAATTGAGAAAAAATGCTAAAAATCCAAATGCTTTTATTTTCCAACAAGATTCATACAAAGGTAATTTAAAAAATAGATTCGATGTTTTTTTTCAGCAGTAAAAGACAGGAAATATAAGGCATAAGAATAGAATCTTTTGGCTGATTCTGCATAGAGAATTTTAGAAAATGTCTTTTTTGTCAAGAAAACTTTTGTTCTATGTACTTTGAATTGGTCCTTCCAATAGAAGGAAGATGTGCCATGCATTGCTAGATTACTAAAAGCTTTTCAGATCTTTTTGCAAAAACCTAATTTTAATTAATTTGATAAATATAGAATGATATATGTAAGGCTGTGGTAACAAATACTCAGAACAAGAAATTAGAATATTGTACTTGAGGTTGAATTTAAAGGTTTTAACAAAATCAAAATCTCTGTAAAGTGATAATATCACAGATTTTTTTTCATCAATATTTGAAAGGATCCTGGGGCCATTTCACTTTGATAACCAGAAATTTTCTCCAACTGAGAAGGTAGGTATCAGCTACAGAAGCTTTTAGTTAATCATATGCCTTGATATGAAAACTAGAGATATAAAGACAAAGATTTTAAGAATAACACAAATTTATTTTGATTAAGTTTCTATTTTTGGGGGAAAAAATAGGAAATTAAAATAAATTTTGCTCAGTTTAAGACATTCAGAAGCTCACAAGTGGAACCAACAGAACAGGTTACAACCTTAAATAATACATGAATGACTAAAAACATCAAGTTGTTAAGAAAACTTGATTCAAAAGCCAGAATAGAGTTAGAAATTTTAATTCAAGGTGTAGATTTGAGGAAATGTATTTTAATGGGTGAATAATTCTTCAAACTGTAACATTCACTGAAGACTGGAACAATATTATTCATTATTATTGGATAAAATTACACTTCATATTTTATATTACTATTTGCATTGCAGGTTATTCATCAGAAAAGCAGGCAAGTTTAGATATCATTAGAGTCTAACAGACAAAATCATCTTAAACTAATGATGTCACCATGAATCATTTAACCAATTGAATTCATTATTTAGCTACTCTTTCCTGGCCACATATTCCAATTATATATTGAATTGAACTATTTAACCAAGTCAGGAAACTTACTAGAATGTTTTTGTGACTTGTTTACAAGGAATCTTTATCAGAGACAAGTAATTTTCAAGAATTTCACACCTTTCAAAAATTTTCTTTCATCAAAAGTGATTATGTGTTTTTTTTTTAACTGTCTTGATTGCGAGACAAAAATCAAGATATATCAGGTTTATTGCATTGCGTCCTCTAAGATTTTCTATAAACATTTTGAAATGGGATGAAGTAAATTATTACTTACTGCATTTATTAACAAGTTATTTTCATCCAATTTTCACAGAGCAAAAAAAAGCAAAAACTATTTTTTCAAATTCTGATTGCATTCTAAAGTATTTCAAGGTTGTAAGTTATAATAAATATATTTATCATACTGACCAAAATTCTAATGGGTTAAGAACATGCTCCAGGGTCATATGAGCAACCACAGAAAATTTGGTGGTTACAGCATAACTCACACTACTAGAGGCATTTGGTAATTCAAAAAAATACTAAATTTCTAGGTCAGTATGAACATTGTCGGACACAAAGTAGGGTACCAATTAAGTATAGATTTTCATTGTAAATTGAAGACCAGCTAAAAACTAATGGGGAGATGGTATATATAATTTTTTGTGGTTATCACCCACTAAAAACTTATTTTGGTAGTGAATTTTTAAAAACTTACTTGCTAAAAACCCTGCTCTTGTGTCAAATTAACAACCACTGAAAATTTGGCGGCCATTGCTTTGCCAGTCGTTGAGTTTTGCTAACACAGACGGTGAATCATGGTAAATTTTCAAGTTAGTGCAAATGCTGCCTGACTCAAAGCAAGGGACCACCAATTCAGCCTAAATTTTCCTGGTAAACTGCCCGATCCCTGAAAATTAACTTGTGAAAAGCCTGCTCTAGAGTCCCACCAGTAACCACAGAAAATTTGGTAACAATAGATCGGGCAAATCTTGAGTTTTGCAATCATGGATGAATGGACATTCAGTGAATTACAGTAATAGCTAATTTTTGTGTGAACATTGCCAGGTACAAATTAAGGGACCAATTTAGAATAAATTTTCATGGTAAATGGAAACCCTACTAAAACATATTTTGGAGGGGAGTGGATTTCCCCAAAACCTGTACAGGTGTCCCAGAAAATTTCGTCGCAAGAGCTCTGACCATTCTTAATCACAGTCAGACATTTGTTGAATTATAGTGAGATACTAAACGTATATAAATATTTTTTTTCTTTTACACACACACACTATATATATATATATATATATATATATATACACACATACACGATGCACCACAAAACTTAAAACACAAATGGAAATTCTGAATAATTTCACTACTTGTCTGGAATGAACTTACTACTGTTCGTGATTTTCTGGGTTGGTCATTTACAAACACTGTCATATAGTAAAAAGTTGAACTGGTCATTAGTTAAGTAACACAATTTCAATCATTGAAAAATTTCCATAGCTACTAAACTTCAAACTCATCGATAACTGACAAGATAAAAAGAGTCCATCATTCAATTTATGGTTTCTGTTGTCGAAAAAATGATCCCACGTCTACACAGCATGGGAAAGAGACCAAAGCTGTACGATTTCAAACATGATAAGATTGTAGAATTTCACTATCAGGGGCGATAATAATGTGCAGTAGCAGAGCAAATTAATTAAAAAGTCACATAATTGTGAAATTTTTTCTGCACAATCCAATCAAGAAAGTTATGGAGTAAAGAATTGAATTACTAGACCCAAGAAGATGCCTGATCATGATGTGACGGCAGTTATGAGAATGCTGCAGCAAATACTAAATCAATACATGGATCATCTGGAAGCAGAAACAGGGGCCCAAGTGCACAAAGAGACCATTAGATGAACATTTCTGAAGCCAGGATTTAGGCAAAGGGAAAATAGCAGCGAGATCCACACAAGACTTCATCAGATGTGGGATGAGAAATGACACAGGGTCTTCTTCATAGAGGAGAATATTTCGACCTAGATGGCCTCCAGTATTACAGGCAAGACTCACGATCATCAAAGGAAACCTTTTTGAATTATGCTTGGCTCATTGTGTGAGATGATGTACGACGAGGCAGGAAGATGACTTTCAGTTTGTCGACAGTCAGCTAACCATAGCAGGATACAAGGCTATGCTGAGAAATGTGAATTTAGTAGCCCAAGAAGTTCAGATCAGAGGACAATAGATCATGTTCACAGGATAATGCTCCTATTCATACTGGAAGAGTCATGCAATGATTTCTTCAAGAGCAAATCTGGCCAAATCTACACATTATTAAAAATATGGAGATGGTTGGCATGGAAGATTTTTGAAGGTGAGAGGCAATTCAATTTGGGTGCAGGAAATCAAAACTGCCATTTCAGCAGCTTGGAATTAAGTGCTTGATAAATTCCTCCATTATTCAGTTCAAAGTGTGTTAGATCAGATCTTTCCAGTAATTAACAAAAATGGTGGTGTAAGAAAGTATTGAAAGTAAATTTTTTTTTTTTTTTTTCCACAAAAAATCCAATAAAATTCCTAATAAAATGATTAAATTAGCAATGAGTTCTAAAGACTTATATACTTTTTAATCAATCAATTGAAATTCTTTATCTAAATAGTTAATTTTAACTTTTTTTTCAAAACAACTCTGTTAAGGTAACTATGTTTATAACTTATTATCAGGTCAAATGCATGTGTTCATTTAAAAGTTTGGAACAATGCATAAATTAGAAATTTGTGCCTGAGTTACAACTTTTGTGGTGCTCTGTAGTTATATCATTTATAATGATAGTGTTTTGCATAACCTCTCTGTCACAAAGTTTCTCCCTGAAAACTGCATATTACCCCACAAAAATGGTTGTAGGCTTTAGATATTTCATTGAAGATGGATATAGACTACAATTTCTAAAGTATGCCATGAAAAACTGGGGGGGGGGGGCATTTAAAAAAAACTGACTGGCTAAAACCCTGCTCTTGTGTCCCATTAATAATCACAGAATATTTGGAGGCCATAGATTTGGCCATTCTTGAGTTCTGTGATAAACAGAATTATAGCGAGCTAACTTTTCTGTGAACACTGCCAGGCTGGTTAGGGGACCAATTAGAACAGATTTTAAATGGTAATGGAGATTTGTTTAACCGGTCATAAAATTTCTCCCTGAAAATTGCAAATAGCCTGGGAATGATCACAAATAAAAAGGCCATCAACTGTGAAGACCTGATAATTTAAATGGTAAGAAAAAATACACATTACTTCAACCTGAAAAAGAAAATCACCTTTCAAAAATTATTGATTATTATAAAAAGATATTGAACATGTGTGAGTTATAAGAAAAGTACTTGGATCTTGAGATCTCTTCCCCGTTTTGAGATATATTGAAAAGGCCGGATCAGACTGTATTCATCAGGAGATATCGATGAGAGGTTTTGTGTCTGATGTATCGCTGACATTATCATCCACTACATTGGGTTCTTGGATTTGGGGAATTGGATTTGCTGCTGCTGCTGCTGAAGCTGCTGGTTCCACGGGCTGAGTAGAGATGGCAGGAGGCTATGAAGAAAATAAACATAAAAGATAAATAGATTCTGGAATTTTCTTTTCACACAAATAATAAACATCAGCTGGATAACTTGAACATCAATTCCCTAAAGTGGCTACTTGAACAACCTTTCTCCTCAATTTTGTCAGTTGAACATCCTCTTCCCTAGAGAAGTCAAAGAAGAGGATGTTCAATTTTAACGATCGTAATTTAAGGAAAAATCGAGGAAAGAACTAATCAGAAACAGTCAACCAAAACTGTCAACATAAGTGTCTACAGTTTTCAAGTGATTTTACCAGGCTGTGTATGTATGTATGTATGTATGTATGTATGTATGTATGTATCACATGTGCAGAGCTGGAGGGCTTAAAATTTCAACATATACTTCTTTTGAAAATTCCTCCCGAACTAAATGATTTGTTTTGGGGATTTTTTTTTTTCTTTAGGTATGGGGTCCCTTAGTTTATGCCTGGTGACATTCAATCTTGTTTTGAAAATTTGAACTTTTTAGTGATCCAACAAAAGGCAAGAGAAGTAATTTATTTATTGATCACCCTTTTATCAAATTTTTTTCATTGATCATCCCAGTTTCTTTTGAGTGACTCACCAGACCTGCTTATTTTATCTTTTCATGTTAAAGATATTGATCACTAGGGTGAGGATTATACTAAGGATGGTTGTTCAATTGTAACCAGCCATAGCTGGGAACAGGTCCTCCTCAAGCAGACGAAGAATGATGGCTTAAAATGTGTTGAAAAGGATCACTGTAAGATCCTTCCCAACTAGACTTTTCTAATTTGTTTCTAATCTGTACTAGATACTCATTGCTGTAGACTGATGGCCTGAGTAAGTTGTGATAAAAAGAAAGCAAATAAAGATGAGGATGAAAAAAAATGATAGAAAAAATTTTTTTCAAATTGCCAAATTATTCCTCAAGCCAATCAAAAACACAGACTATCAAAAACTATTGTTGTGAGCTAGATTATTAGAAATGCAGGCTTGGCTATCATATTCAAGGGGTTCAATTTAATTCTGTGTATCTTTGCACAAATGTTGTAAATCAACACAGACAAATCAAAGCCTGTAGCACAGTGCTTCCCAAAGTATGCACCGCGGCTCTCTGGGATATTCAAAATTTACTATCATGATTCAATGAGCTGATGCACAGTCACAATGACAGGAAGTGACATCAAAATGACACATCGCAAATCACTGCCTATCTAAGATTGAACAGTTTCGACATCAGATGGTGCTTGGTCAACAGACCAGATTTACCTTCTGGATTGTCCTAAAACTGTGCCGGACATTCTCGAAACGAAAGTAATTGCATATAAGTAACTGCAGATTCTCTGCATCTTCATTGAAGATTGAATCTGCTGGATGGTAGTGTGATCAAGCTACCAAGTTAAACTGAATGTTTGAATAAAAAAATTAATATGTCTATTTAATACGAGTAAGTTTATTTGAAATTAGGTATTTTTTCAGGTTATACTCCAACCTATTTTCTGTCTTGGGGTGCCATGAAAAATCCTCATACATTAAAGGGCATCAGGATTTGAAAAAGTTTGGGAACCACTGCATTTGCCTAATGATAAATATACTCACCTTTAGTTCTCTGCTGCTAAGTTGTCGAGATACTTTCGCTTTGGCTACTTGGATTTTCTTTTGGATGTCAATAAAGATGTCCGTTTCATCGATAATCTCCTCTTGGATCAGTTCCTCTATGACGTCCTCCAATGTGATTATTCCGATCAACTTGGGAGACGGGGGGAAAAAATGAGAAATTAAATCAGTCTGTGAATCGAAATATTGTGTTTGCCAGCCTACAAGACATACTTGGAAAGGAAAAAAAATGAGTCCAAATATTGTAGCATAAGAAATACACAGGATATTATGTATTGGTATTATGGATAGGAGATTAATCTTCAAGGTTCAATCAGTACAGGTATGGAATCGGGGATGAGTTGCAATGAGCAGCAGACTAAAAAAATATCCAAGTAGAAAAATGAATCCTGTGAGTCTGCAGATATAGTATATGTAGGAATATCAATCATATAACAATGATAAAAAGGCATTTATCATAGAAAAGGATGATTTTTTTCTAAATAACCCACTTATCCTCAATGTACTTAATTCAGTGGTGAATATTAATCACATAGAATGAACCTTATACAGTGAAATATTCAGATCAAAATTCAGTTAGTAACTATGTGGTAAGCTTTGGTAATTGTTGTCTCTAAGTCTATTTCTCATACTGCAAACAGGCTAAGTAGTAATGTGATATTTGTAGCCAACCCAGGGACTGTTGAAGCCATAGTCAACTAAAGGGCACTATTCATATACAGATTGAATCACTTGGTGAATAATCAATATTTGTCTAAAGAGGGTAAATTCCATTCAAATATATTTCCAATACTTTGAAAGATTAGAAAAGTGACTAAAAAATTGCAGGACCAATAAAAAGAAATAATAGAAGGATATTTCTGTGGATTGAAATGAATACTTCTGTTGTGAAGCAAAAAGATTTCATTTCTCCTCATTTATTAGATACAAGGTGCTACCCAAAAGTTTGAGAAATTTGAACTGCTTACACAAACTGAATGCAGCAGGGACTTTTGCCACTAACCTTTGTGAGCCTGTGAGCAAACAGCAAGTGATGTTTTCCTTCGAAGAAGACCACGGAAACAAGGTTTTAGGGTAATTTTTTTCAGGGTCAAACTCCCTGAATTTTTGGTTAGCACCATGTATATAAACTAATGCCTAATCCATTCCAAACTAATTTACTACACAAAATATGATCAATGACCAAACAACAGCTCAAAACCAAAACATAGAAAGGTTATAAAAAACGCTGAGGCTAAAAAGTAAGAGTTTTGGTATCACATGTAGAATAAGGACCCAAGTTTGATTCAAGTCATTACGTCAAAATCTGACCCGACAGGAGTTGTCATAAGGTACAGCAGTCGTTATCAGTGAAAAGTGAACAAACAAATTTCACATGAAATTTATTAGCTGAATTTTTTTAGACAAAAAATAAATTTTAAAAAAAAGGTAGTCATAATTTAATCAAAATTTTATTTAATTTTGTAAAAAATAGAAAAACTTTCTGCAAGTATTTTTTTTTGTGTGTTCAATTAATAATACCTTACAAACCTCTGAAAATTGGTCAGTTTTAAGGAAAACTAATTCAATTAGTTTTATTTATTGAATTAAAATTACTTTGCTGACATTCGATCAACTGGTGTCTGGTCAAAGTTTTGACCTAATGACTTGAATCAAATTTGAGGTGCTTATTCTACATATAATCCAAATTTTTTTCACATACCTTCTCATTTGATTGAGTGTCTAAAAGATCACAATCATCTGCGGTATCTGAAGGAAGTTCTTGATCTGTCACAACACAAAGATGGCCTATAGAAAAGAAAAATATTAAGCAGAAAACATTTAATGAGACAACATTACTCAACTAGCATAGTACCTGTGAAAAAAAATATGTTGGGATTATTTCTTTATGGATAAATTATACAAAATTGCATTTTAATATAAGTGTTGCAAACAAAAATATGCATACCGTATACAAAATCTATTTTTCCAGCAATTTTCTACAACTCTTCATAGTTTCTGTTTTTCAATAATTTCAAAACAATAATACAACAGAAATGGGTAAAGATGATCACACAGTTGCTTTACCCACTTTCTCTCTTTTTGTTTGCTTTAACATGATAAAAAATAACAAACAAAAAGTGACATAGGCTTCTCTATTATAAGATTAAAGCATTACATTCCAACTAAAAAGACCATCTTTGAGCTTCATTTCCAAGCTTCTGTATATTTTTCTGAAGAAGCAACTTCTTTTGCACTGAAATTCTTTCTCAGAATATCCTCAAAATATCAACCATTTTTTTTCATCTTTCCCATTTTAGCACTATCTGTTTTTAGATGGATTAAAAGATTAACAACAATCAAAATGAGACTTACTTTTACCAGTTTGGAAAAGGTTAAGAAGAGTAAACAAAGGCATATCCTTTGGAATGTGTGGTACTTTTCGGAATGCAGAACCAATCAGGAGATCTCTTACAGGAGTGGCATCATCAGGATCGAGGATAATGAGGTTTTTGATTAAGAGAATTCCTAGAATCTTTCCAGCATGATCGACCACAGGGACCCTAGAGTGACCAGCAGAAAGCTGAAAGAAAAAAGAATGCTTTTAAAAGTCAAAACCAATCAAGAGTGTTGATAGACACATTCACAGAAAAGCCAGCAGATCTGAAGACATCTTCTCCTGGTCTGTTACACATTTTAGATTAACTAAAAACAAATCAAGTTTATCACCTCAGCCAATTAAGTTGAACAGAGGTTATATTTCACCAATGTTTGTCCACACAATATCTCCAAAGTTCTCAGTGAATTCCGACAATACTTTATGGAAGGGTGGACTATAAGATGATAAGAAGAAGATTTTGTCAACAGTTTGTGATCTGCAAACTGATGTTTCAGTCTCTAATAACAGTTGTGTTGACTGGGGTATGCAATCTGAGTACTTTCTTATCTATGTCAAGAGATGCCTTTACACTTACCAAAGTTGAAGCTCAATTTCTTGACAGATTCATTCTTTGTTATATAAGTCTGTAATGATCTACCTTCATAGGGCTGCCAATACTATGTTTCAAGTCAAGCAGGATTTATAATTTCAGTATTGAGTGAACAAATCATCGAATAACTTTGGTTGTTCAAACATACATACACACACTATATATATATATATATATATATATATAGATATATATATATATATATATATATATATATATATATATATAGTCTAGAAAGCTTTACAGCTTTAAACACTAAACATTAAAAAAAACTTTTTCAATAGATTTTTTGTATCACTTCAGTCACCCATTTCCCATTATCTGTCAATGCTATTTATATTATCTTCAAAAGAGTTTTTTTCTTTGTTTCCCCAATACTTTGTTATAATAGTACAATGTATAAATTGTCTCTTGTTAAGATCATCATAGTTTACCATGTCATTGTCTCGAGGATTTTAAAAACAAAACAGTTATATTAACATGTCACCTCAGTAGTGTTGATCAAACACCACCTCCATTCATCATATAGTTTACGCCATACATGTAGATTGTCATTTTATAAAAGGTTTTCCGTGTATTTAGCAGTTCATTACAGATTCTACCTTCTAATAAAATAATTCTCATAAAAATTAATAATAATACTTCATCGATTAAAATTGAATGAAAAATATCTTCATTCAACTCCTGGTAATGTAGCTCAGACCTGGAAATGAGAATTTTTTTTTTTTTGAATCTTAATTTTGTTTTGAAACAAAACAAACACATTAAGATGTAGAATACATTTGGATTCACATTTCTGCAATATGTACCACGTTTCCCACATCCTAAAAAAGAGTATGACCTGGCCAAACATTTTTTTAAAAAGTGTTTCAAAGGGAATAACTTTTTTTCTTCACTCTTTGGACTCCAGTCTTGTACGAGTGTGTATATATATATATATATCAATCTATCTCACAACCATCACCATCACAACCACCACAATAATATCATCATCATCATAATAATAAAAATATATATATGAGGTGTTACCCCTGAATTCAGGAATTTAACAATGGAGAAAAAAATATTACATGCCTTTACACCTAATCTCCAATGGTTCTGCCAAAGAAATATTTTTGAAGGTGACAGTGGAAACTAGCAGTTAGAGCACTGCTCACAAAGGGTGGCAGCAAAAATTGATATTACATTCTTAAAACCCTTGGGAAGGCCTGCGTCCAACAATAGACTTTAAAAAGCTAATAAAAAAAACTTTCTTTTATTTTATTTTTTTTTTTTTTTACTTAGAAGAGGAAGATTCTGACTTGTAATTGTCTAATTTGTTTTGAATGTGTCTGTTTTTTCCTTCTATACTTCAACAGTGAACAGACGCCAAAAGCTCCCCGAGTCTAAAAGTCCATTTTAGAAAATTGTTTATCCATTTGGCAGGAGACACTTGCCATCATGTTCTTAATGCTCTCTACTCACCATTGAATCTGTTTTCTACAGTTTTACATAAATGAATAAACGGTAAGGAAACAAAAAAATACATAGATACCAATAGATAAATAAAACACTGCTCTGTTTACACACTGAATTGCTACAATCTTTGTAAAGAGCAAGGAACCATTTTAGAGTTATAGACTAAGTGCTCGAATGACGCTTTTATCAAAGAACAACATCTTCAATTGACCGAATTGCAAGATCACAGACGGCCACAAGATACACGCAAAACAACTTGACATAAATCAAAGAATATACACTTTCTAAAAGCAGAAAATGACAGTTCCAAATGAGAAGAAACGAAGGTACACAAACACCGAGAATTAATTTACAAAGGTTTCAGTTTTGTTTGTAAAAGGGCAGACATACAATGAACTTGTAAATGAATACCAAGTAAATAAGCCACTGTTTTCGTTCTGACCCAAGATCAAATCAAAGCACTCAAATTCATTTTACTATAGCATTTTAACTAATTACACATAAAAAAAACATCAATCTTACAAAAAAAATCAGAATTAAGTCCTTCATGTAGGTACATCAATAAGAAAGTAACCTAATGATAAAAAAAAGCATTTATTTTATACAACAAATTTATCTTTCAAAATTATCCTCTTTGTCAATGTACTTAATTCAGTGGTGAATATTGATCACATAGATCGGACAATATACATTGAAAATTTCTTGTCAAAATCCATCCCCATATGGCATCATCATCAGTCTTTTAGCGTCCGTCGTTGGACATAGACCTTCCCCAGGATTTGCCACACTTCTCTATCATGGGCGTCACGGAGCCAGTACTTCCTGAACTTGTCTAGCTCGTCTCTCCATCTAACATTTTGCCGGCCTCGGTTGCGCATGTGGTCTCGGGGAATCCATGTTGTGAGTCGTGATGTCCATCGATTGTCTGCCATTCTTGCAACATGGCCAGCCCACCGCCATTTGAGATTTTTTATGGATTCTATGATGTCTCTAACTCTTGTCTTTTCCCGGATGTACTGTGCTGTTTTGTGGTCTCTCCATGTGAGGCCCAGCATTATTCTTTCATGTGCACGTTGCATGGTTCTCAGCTTATGTAGATCCTAACAAATATTTTTTTTTTTAAATAAGGTTTACTAATAATAAATTAGACAAGGTCAGTTCAAATTTCAGTGTACAATTGAATGAATTCCTTAGTGGTTGAAGTAGTCAGGCATTTCTGACCTTAACCATCAGTTGGTGTTCAAGCACAGGTAAAGGCCAATAACAGACCTTTTCCACTTACAAATTTCGCATATTATTATATCAGTGATGGGTACTTGCATTGGAACAATTATTGGCAGGCTTGACCCTCAGACAATCACCACAGTAGTGAATTCAAACTTGGGTGGCCTTGTGATTTACTAAGCTAAGCTTTGTAATAGCCGCCTCACTATGGAACAAAGTCTGGCTAGCTCATGTTGCAGACCATTACCACTGTAGTAAATTTGGCTACCCAGCACTTGGTGCCATTTGCCAGATTAAGCTTAGCTTAGTAAATACCTATGATATCACCAATAACATCAAGCACTTCTATGTCAATTCAAGAATTCATGGCTTACTAGGATCAGCAATAAATAATTGAATTATCCACACTTTACACAAGAGAAATGCAAGTACAAAAGGTATGCTGTCAGATTAAATAAATGAAACAAAATACAACAATGCAAGTATAAAGCATCCAGAGAGCACATATCTCTGTCAACGCCCTACACTAACTAAAAACAGAACGAAAATGGAATATTAAAAAACAGGGGAGAGAACGCAATTTTTGCAATATGGAAAAAAATACTGAGTTACTTCCCTTGAAATTTAAATTTTGCATTTTTTATTGATGATTTGTTCCCTATTTTTTTTTTTACCCTCTTTTCACGTAGCATAAAAATATCTCTGAATTGTAAACAAATTTATCGATCAACCCCAAAATCTAATCATTTTTTCTTAGCCCATGACCTATTCACTGGAATTCATTCAAAACTTTAAGAGATATTGCGTGGACACCTGGATCCTCCCCCAAATTCAATCCCTTAACCCAACCCATGCCCATTCATCCATAAAACTTGAAAACTTTTAGAGATATGTAGACAGACATGAGCAAATACATAAATGTATGGTAAAAAAAAAAAAAAAAAATGGAAAATATATCTAAAAAAAAAAAAATAATTCCTGGATCCACCCCCAAATTTAAGTGATTCTTTTTTATTCTATGACCCACCCTTCTACAAAACTTAATGAGAACTTTTGGAGATATCATGTGGAAAGACAGATGGAGGGTAATACATATTATACATCTTTAACTTCATTGGCAGTGGTGAATTGAGATATTTCATGAAAATAAATACCTTTGCCATTGTAGCGTGGTCCATACAATCATCAATGCTCAGAGTAAAGACATCTTTCAGGGGAAGCATAGCATCTTTTACAGTTTTAGAATTCATATCTAAGGCTCCCTGTTAACAGAAAAATACATGTTATACATACTAGCACAGTATCCTTGAAAAAATGATGGGATTATTTACATATAAATTATAGCAATATACATTTTGGTATTCATTGTAAAAAAAAAACAAAAAAACCCTGTACCTTGAGCTAAATTCATTTTTCTCTCAATTTTCTACAACTCTCCATAGTTTTTCAACAAAAAGCTAACAGAATAGGAGGGAAAACGAATTTCTTTTTCAATAAGAGAAGAATATAAGTTTTATTCATGAAAAATCAGAGATGTTTCCATGGAATTGTTTTATGTGCTACTATTGAGACACCAGAAAAACCAATAGTAATGTAGATGAGTACATACACAAATAAGAGCCTTGCTTTACCCCTTTCTTCTCTTTCTGCTTTAGCATGATAGAAACACACAAACAAAGATCAAGAAGTAACATAGCTTTTTATATCATAAATCTATTCAGCGATTGTTGGTTATTAATTCCTGATCACTCCCAAGCCATTTTTCTCTCATTCTTAATGCACAAAGGATCAAGAAATGAAACTTGTTGAAACAAATTTTGGATTTTTAAAAATGCTGAGTGATGGTGTAGAGATAAAGTCAGTGAGCAGAGATACAAAGAGTTGAAATCTTGCATACATATCCCAAAACGCAGATGGCACTGAAATACAACCATGATTATTTTCCTCATTCTCTTTTAAAAACCTCAATTTTTGGCTGACATAGGGCTGGACACTGAGGTTACATTTATCTTTTGTGTCATTTTTGGGGAAAAAAGGGGGTCTTATATGCCATCAAGTATGGTTAACGATACTGCAGGCAAACGTGTTCATTTTTTTTTTTAGCAATTTCAGAAACTTGACTTTTATGAGATGATATCAAGATGCTCACTTTGGCCAAGTTAAAAAGAAGTCAATTCTGCTTATTTGATTTATTACATATATCATATTACAATTGTTTGGTTACATATAGCTTGTTGCAAGCTAGAATGAAAATTCTTTAAATATTCAGGTAATGTGAAATTCTTATTTATCCTTCAATTTAAAGAACTTCATATTTGCCATCTGTGAGAGGAAAATTTGACACAATGTTTTTTCTTCATTGGTTGGAAGAGGGAGGGACTTACACATTTTTACATAATGAGAGTTTCCAGAAATTGCCAAGAACCATTGTGACCCTACTGCTATTCCTTCTTATGCAGTCGAAAGATACACCTTGGGAAACAAAATGATGGTTCAAGTAGTTTCTTTTGAACACATATGAACTATATATGACATGTAAAAGTATCACATACTGCAAACTGTATTTGCTTTGGCCATAAGTGACAATGGATAAAGCAGCCATCTCCTGCTATATTGCCTGAACAGGTTATCATGGACAAAGTGGAATGCACATGTAAACACTTAGTTTGATTGGTCATGGGAAGACACACAATGAACTCGTAAACAAATACAAAGTATGTAAATAAGACATTGTTTTTATTGTTAAAAGATAAAGGATTCGAATTGTTTCTTTTTCATGCATGCAGTCAGTGAGGAGGTAAAAGCTAATTGGAATGGGCAGATGATTAAAAAGGGACCACGCACACATGTATATATATATATATATATATATATATATATCCTCAGCAAATCATTTTTGCTGGTTAACTCTCTTGCCCTCTTCAAGTGAATTTTTCCTCCAAGTAACCTACCCATTAAAATGATCAGCTATCTGCTACGTATCTGTTTGTTAATGTCAATGGTCATCTCAGATGTTAAAACCATGCCTTAAGAATCTTAGGAATTTCCATGAATAGCACAACACTTTACCTTGATGATTAGAGCTTCATCAGAAGAGAGGGCCTCCACAACATCACTGTGTCCGTTAGAGTTGGGAGCTTCTGGAGATTCACAGTGAAGGTCAACCAACACCTTCAACTGTTTTCGCCGATACAAAGTGTAATGCTCTGTGCCAAACATACAATCAAGTAGCTTAGACAATGGCCAAGCGATGATGAAGAGGAGACCCATGAGTAGGTAGACAATTCTGGATTGGATCGAATATAAAATAAGACAGTCACAAGTAAGTCAGCAAACATTAATATGAAATTTATTTACATTGAAACCTGAGCAAATACAAAACTTTTTTCATTATTTCCAATAATTCTGCATGTAAACTATGAAGAGATAAATATCTTTTACAAGTCATTTAGAAATCAAAGTGGGAATGGGCTACAAATTAACCTAAAAGAAATGAGTATTGTATAATGTTATTACTATTACAATAGATTAGATTCATTTTTAAGATATTTAAAAATATATCAATGAAATGAACAATTATATTTTGTGATTGTTTTTAATCTATATATATATATATATATATATATATATATATATATATATATATATATATATATATATATATATATATATATATAATTTTTTCTTTTGATTACTAATTAATTTATCTCAGTTCAACTTTACAGAAATACCAAAAAAGAAAACTTACGGGCTCATTATGGCTCCAATAGCCAAACCAAAACGGGTGCAAAATGCTTGAGGTATGACTCTAGAAATAAATATTGTGTATATGTATTATATGTGTAAGATGAATAATAACAGTATAAAGAATTAAAAAATAGTAAAATGTTGAGGAAAAAAATATTTCTACACTAGTAGCAATTTATCACATGGCAAAATATCAATAAACCCAAGGCTTGCTTTACAGCCAAATATTTCACCATTGGCGCCAATGATAAATGATCAAATCCAAGTAATAAAAATGATTTTAAACAAGATCTCAAATGCTGATTTTCAAGGAAATTAGGCAGTCCCTCTTTACTTCGAAGATTGGCTCAGCACACTTCCTACTCTCATTTTTCTCATATGGCCTTATGCAAGACAATGCTAAGTTAAGTAAATATCAATAAGCCATTGACGTTGTTTTGTTTCTTTTAAACCTGTGGCTTACACAACACAAAACCATCATCTCTTAGATGGAAGGGAGATTTAGAAAACATCACTCAAAGAAAAGGGGAAAAAATCTCGGAAAAAAAAAAAGAGAAGAAGAAGAAGAAGAAAAAAGAAGCTTAGTCATAGAATGATTTATTTAGCAAATACGACAGTCTTTTTAGTGAAAAAAAAGTACTTACACAAAACTCAAGGACTCATGCCCCACTTAATGTATTGGGGAAGTGCTGGGGAACTAGTCCCTGAGCATCAACCTGCAGACAATTGTTATCAGCTTCCAGCCCTGAAGGGCCAAAAACTAGAAATTAAATGAATATCCATATAGTTGTTCAGAGGATTTTAGAAGTACAGATATGAGAAGACATTCTATATAAATTTGAAATCTGTTTTCCCTCATTTGATATGAGTTTTATAATAATGGGTCTGTATAATTTGGCCTTAAAACAGAACCAGAAACATCTACAGCATTGTAGATGAAAATACTTACTCTCCAAAAATGAGCACGGCAGATACAGATACACAAATAGCCATTATAGGGTCCGATATTCGGTCAAGGAAGATTGGCATAGCTTCCACAGCCATGGCATTACCGAGCAATAGAGTGACCAGCAGGAGATGATGCCGCTTGACTAGGGGCATTATAGTTTTGGCATACTTTTGTTGTCTGGGGGTACCTCCTTCTTTTAAGGTCTCCAAGTTCAGAACATCCATGGACATCAGAGCCATTGTTAAACCAGACATAAATCCTGAAACACAAGAAGAGAATGCTTTTAGATTTCAGGTTCCTCGAAGGCCACAGATGTTTGAAAAAGTCAGCTTTGGCTTGAGGTCATATCTATTTAGCATGCAATAAGGAACAACTTCATTGTCAATGGCTAGTGAGACGTGGCATGTTAACCACCGTATCATAGTCAAGTTCCATATTGTAATCAATATGCGTCATATGGTGTAAATATAACACAAAACAATGATATTGTAACTTGTGTGTATCCCAGCTGATGCATACCAAATAAAACGCAAGGTGTCAATGATATGCACTGTTAAAAATATCAGGTACAAAAGAAACCTTTATTATAATCACAGATAATGCTATCAAATGGTTATTGTTATCAAAATCAGTCAGTGCCAAACATTTCTAAATGGATTAGAAATTCTACAAAAGATTATCCACGTGCTAAAATTATCTTTTTTATAATGTAATGTTTACAACAATGAATTTTATAACATAATAATGTCTATAAGTTTACAACATTGAATATAAATTGTTCCAATTTTTATATCCTTTGTTTAATGTTATCTTTGGTAATTGTAATCTAAATGATCCAGTGCCCCAGTGATCACAATAAGCAACTTCTCCTGTATAATGAAAAGATTGTATCAAATATAACTTAGTTCAATGATAGTCAAGACAGTACAATGCTGTATACATACTGATTACGATGCATCATTTAAGTCAGGTCACAGATTCCAGCTGTGCTGCCTATTATGTTAGACTAAGACAATAGTTAACAAAAGCAATCCTATATGTTTGCACAAAAGGTCTGTTACCAGAACATGTTGGACAATCAGTCTTCAGTTGTAAGATCTTTATGAAGAGAACATATCAAAATAGAGATCGAAGTTTAATGGGAGTAGTTTTTCCAGATATTTCATGTGTATATGACAGATTTGATCTTCTACCAACCATAGAGTTCTCATAGCTGTATTGGTAAGAGAAGCTGGTATGATTACCCAGGCTTCCTTTAGGCAAAAGGGACATTCGTTTGAGTCTCACCAGGGGCTCATCTTTTGCTCCTAATACATGCTGACTGTTGTAGACTGATGGCCACAGTGAGTAGCGATGATGAAAAACAACTAATGAAAAAAAAATTTCAAAAATATTTTTATATTTAATCCTGGGAGAAGAAGAAAAAAGAAAAAAAAAATACCAAAAGAAACTTCCACCATTTCTTGTTTGTTTTTCAGTCTATCTTTCTTTCTTTCCATCTTTCATTTCTCAAAATATCTCTTTTTTTTCTTTTTTTTTGATAACCACCTTCGCATCTTTTTTTTTTCTTCATTTGTACCTCCATCTCATCTTTTTTCACTTCTTTCTTCACACCCCCTCCCCCCACCACGAATCACTTTATTTCTTTCCTTCTATCATTCATACTTCCTATTTTCTTTTCCTTTTTTTTTTTCTTCACTCTCTCTCTTTGAGTTGCCCCGACAGCTGTACTTACAAATGTCAAGCCCAGGGTGGTTATCATGGCTGTAGCAAACAATGAGAACCACAGTTGAATTCAGAAATACTCAGGAGTTGTGGATAGATGTGTTTAATGGCATTGACATGTGTTGGGGAGCATGAGGGACCCCTGAGAATGCAAGCAGGGGAAGGGGGAAAAATAGGTTACCCTAGAATGGCTCAGATCGCAAAGGGAGTGCCAAAAGGCTTTGAGGGGTGGAGGAACCAACTATAATATTATGTCTTTGAAGAAAATCAGGCTTCTTTTTGCCCCCCCCCCCCCCATCCTCGACAGCACTAGAGGGATGAGAGGAAAAAATTGGTTGGGTTTGAGAGAGAGAGAGAGAGAGAGATGAGAATAGAGCCTACACATTAGTGAGGGAGGAAGTGAAATAGGATAAAGGATGGAGTGAGACAAAGAGAAAAGAAATAAGG
>OY735216.1:22345875-22463836 GCA_963457665.1 Thysanoteuthis rhombus | reverse complement strand
GACAAAGAGGGAGAGAGAGAAACACACACAGAGACAAAGAGGAGAGAGAGAGACACACACACAGAAGACAAAGAGGAGAGAGAGACACACACACACAGAGACAAAGAGGGAGAGAGAGAACACACACACACAGAGACAAAGAGGGAGAGAGAGACACACACACAGACAATGCAGGAGAAGAGACACACACACAGACAATGAGGGAGAGAGACACACACAGACAATGAGGGAGAGAGAGAGACAAAGAGAGGAGAGAGAGGCAAACAGACAAAATACAGAGAGAGAGAGAGGCAAACAGACAAATACGGAGAGAGAGGCAAACAGACAAATACGGAGAGAGAGAGAGGCAAACAGACAAATACAGAGAAAGACATTGAGGGAGGGAGGAAAAACTCACACACACAAAGACAGAGGAACAGACACACACACACACTAAGACATAGAGGGGGGAGAGAGACACACACACAAAGACAAAAGGAGAGTGAGACAAACACACGCAAAGACATAAAGGAAGAGAGAGACACAAAGACATAGAGGAAGAGAGAGTGAGACATAGAAGGAAGACACATACAAAGAGAGACAGACATACACAAAAAGAGTGAGAGAAAGAGATAGAGAGATAGACAGATAAAGAGAGATAGAGAGATAGACAGATAAAGAGAGATAGAGAGAGAGACAGATAAAGAGAGATAGAGAGAGAGACAGATAAAGAGAGATAGAGAGAGAGACAGATAAGAGAGAGATAGAGAGAGAGACAGATAAAGAGAGATAGAAGATAATAAAGAGAGACAGATAAAGAGAGATAGAGAGAGAGACAGATAAAGAGAGATAGAGAGAGAGACAGATAAAGAGAGATAGAGAGAGAGACAGATAAAGAGAGATAGAGAGAGAGACAGATAAAGAGAGATAGAGAGAGAGACAGATAAAGAGAGATAGAGAGAGAGACAGATAAAGAGAGATAGAGAGAGAGACAGATAAAGAGAGATAAAGAGTGAGACAGATAAAGAGTGAGACAGATAAAGAGAGATAAAGAGTGAGACAGATAAAGAGAGATAAAGAGTGAGACAGATAAAGAGAGATAAAGAGTGAGACTAGATAAAGAGAGATAAAGAGTGAGACAGATAAAGAGAGATAAAGAGTGAGACAGATAAAGAGAGATAAAGAGTGAGACAGATAAAGAGAGATAAAGAGTGAGACAGATAAAGAGAGATAAAGAGTGAGACAGATAAAGAGTGAGACAGATAAAGAGAGATAAAGAGTGAGACAGATAAAGAGAGATAAAGAGTGAGACAGATAAAGAGAGATAAAGAGTGAGACAGATAAAGAGAGATAAAGAGTGAGACAGATAAAGAGAGATAAAGAGTGAGACAGATAAAGAGAAATAAAGAGTGAGACAGATAAAGAGAGATAAAGAGTGAGACAGATAAAGAGAGATAAAGAGTGAGACAGATAAAGAGAGATAAAGAGTGAGACAGATAAAGAGAGATAAAGAGTGAGACAGATAAAGAGAGATAAAGAGTGAGACAGATAAAGAGAGATAAAGAGTGAGACAGATAAAGAGAGATAAAGAGTGAGACAGATAAAGAGAGATAAAGAGTGAGACAGATAAAGAGAGATAAAGAGTGAGACAGATAAAGAGAGATAAAGAGTGAGACAGATAAAGAGAGATAAAGAGTGAGACAGATAAAGAGAGATAAAGAGTGAGACAGATAAAGAGAGATAAAGAGTGAGACAGATAAAGAGAGATAAAGAGTGAGACAGATAAAGAGAGATAAAGAGTGAGACAGATAAAGAGAGATAAAGAGTGAGACAGATAAAGAGAGATAAAGAGTGAGAAAGACAAAAAAAGAGGTGCCCTTACTGCACTTTTATGCATCAGATGCTTCTGCAGGATAGAGTGACAGGTAGAGAAGGAGAGAACAAGAGGGGTAGAGAGAAACTGTGATAACAAAAGAGTGGGGGTGATGTGGAGAAGAAAGGAAGGGGAAAAGCGAGAAGAAAGGAGGGGGAAAACACAGAAGAAAGGAGGGGGGGAAAACACAGAAGAAAGGAGGGGGAAAACACAGAAGAAAGGAGGGGGGGAAAACACAGAAGAAAGGAGGGGGGGAAAACACAGAAGAAAGGAGGGGGGGAAAACACAGAAGAAAGGAGGGGGGGAAAACACAGAAGAAAGGAGGGGGAAAACACAGAAGAAAGGAGGGGGAAAACACAGAAGAAAGGAGGGGGAAAACACAGAAGAAAAGAGGGGGAAAACACAGAAGAAAAGAGGGGGAAAACACAGAAGAAAGGAGGGGGAAAATAGTGAAGGGAGGTGATGGAGAGAACATAGAAGAAAGGAGGGGGAAAACACAGAAGAAAGGAGGGGGAAAACACAGAAGAAAGGAGGGGGAAAATAGTGAAGGGAGGTGATGGAGAGAAAAAAGGGGTAGGGGAGGAGAGAGTGGAAAAGAGAGAAAGAAGGTAGAGAAGAGAAGATTCTTAAATTCAGAGATGAAACCATGACCCTTGCCAAAAATCATTGTTCTTAGAGTATCATCTCTGAGACAAAATATTTTTAAAATCTGATGAAAAAAAATATAAAAAAATAAACTGAAATTGGCTGTGTTTGCTGAAATTGCTTCAGATAAACAGAGAAATAATTGTTACATAATAATCAAGGGTGAAATGGGGGTAGGGATTATGACATATACCTACTTCTCAATTTCAAGGTTCTTTGTATGTCCCATGTTTATCGATGGAAACATTACCATATACCTAGTTGCCCAAACCAAGTCTTACTGTATCATCATCAGTCTTTTAACGTCCGTTGTTGGACACAGACCTTCCCCAGGATTCGTCACAATGCCCTATAATGAGCGTTGCAAAGCCAGTATTTTCTGAATTTATCTAGTTCATCTCTCCATCTTGTATTCTGTTGGCCTCAGTTTCACATGTGATCTCTGGGGATCCATGTTGTGAGTTGTGATGTCCATCGGTTGTCTTCCTTGCAATATGGCCTGCCCATTGTCATTTGAGTTTTTCAATAGTTTCTATGATGTCTCACTCCCGCTTTCTTCCTGATATACTGTGTTGTCTTCTGATCTCTCCATGTTAGATTGAGCATGATTCTCTCATGTGAGCATTGCATGTTTCTCAGTTTGCGGGTCTGTCTCTTGGTTAGGTTCTATGTTTCAGCTCCATAAGTGACTATCAGGAGAATGCATTGGTTGTATAAACTTTTTAGGATTACTGGGACACCTGGTTTTTGAAAGTTGAGCTTGCTCTGCCAAAGGTTTGCCACCCTAGAGTGATTCTTCGCTTGATTTCCTCCCCTTTGAGGATCTCATGGAGATTCATTGTCCAAGGTAGATGTAGTAGTTATGTTCTTATTCTCAATAGTTCCAAAAGATTCATTCCCGTCTCCGATAATAGATGGCTCACTAGAGATCCTAGATTTTACTACTAGCTCATGGTATCCAAAATTAGTCGTGAACGGAACTATTGTTGCTCATCTGTAATAGTTCTTCCTTGCAGTTCCAATATTTTAAGATATTATTGATAATAGTTGAATTCAGATAAATTGATTAATCTCAAAGTAATCATCATGCGGAGAAGTGAGCATTGTGATAGATATAAAAACTAACAACTACATACATATATATATATATATGTGTACAATTAAAAACACATACCCGATTCAGTTCCATGATTATGTTAGGCTGGTATGTTCTAATTCAGAAGGTGACTAGCATTCTTAGGGAAATTATGAATACCCACCACCCATATATGCTGCTTTTTACTTCAGAAAATTATGCAGTAGTAGTAGTAAAATCAAGTTACTTTGGTGAAAATACAACTGGTATGGTTTAAATAATAAATTTATGATACTTTGAAAAAAAAATAAAATAGAATTAATTAAAACAACAAACGAACAAAAAACAAAATCCAAACAAACAAAAAAAAAAACAAGTCAGGTTAATCACTCAATGGAAACCATCATGTGACTTATGTCTTTAGGCAGCATGCCATGTTGGGGGTCATAAATAGAAAAAATTAGAAGAAAAGGATGATCAATAAATGAGGTTTTTTTTTTAGCCTTTTTGTGGCCGTGATCACTAAAGAGTCCAAATTTAAGAGAAATTTTTTTTAAACAAGCATGTTTGTTGCCAAACACAAACTAAAGGACTAATTAGTAAATTGAACCCCCACACTAAAAACCTATTAGGGGTTGGATTTTCTAAAAACCAATCTGTTTTCCCTATTCATTAAGGGGAGAGCGTGAGCAAAATTTTTAGCTTCTACCATGAATACTAGGGCTGGGCAAAGTCCAGATACATAGATACATATAAATATCAGAACACACGAATAACCTAAACCCAGCAACAGTGATTAAACTGATCTGTTATGGGTAGCTTCAATTAAAAAGGAAGAACAAAACAAACTCTAAAAAACAAATACAACATGCACCAAAAGAATGTATAGGCTGTAATGGTGTGTTGGTAAAAAAAAACTTAGGTAGTGTCCATTCAATAGGTGCAAGTTTTGTGGTACGAAACTACGGCTTTGAAGTATTACGGTTACTTCTCTCCAGTGTTGCCAACTTAGATATTTCATACCTAAATTTAGAAAATTTCACTGAGCGGAGTCATGGGAGATAATTTCTAGAAACTCTGAAGATCTTGGATTTTTTTCATTTATCTTCATTATATTTCTCGAGAACCACTGATCCAAACAAATTTCAGGCTCAACGCTGTACAGCCTTGTGTGCTGTCTTATATATCAGGCAAATATCAACTTTATACAATGACTGGCTGTTGAGTTATCACAGTGCACACATACACACACACAGATTTCTTCCATTGTAGTGAGATAATAATGAAGACTTTGAAATATATGTAATACCCAGTAGAGAGAGAGAAAGGAGATATAAAGACTTCCCCACTATCTGACAGTATAGCATTCTTATGAAATTTTTTATAAACAGAAATGGCGTATAGCACGGACACAATTGCCGTTAATTTATATTTAAGTGTTCCCAGAGCCCCAAAATAACCTGCTCCTATGTCTGCCAGTTTCACGCCAAATGTAAAGCCTTAAAGAGCTCTCTTGAGCTTTTCTGATATCATAGGACACATCTTGCACAAAATAAATCAAAACAAAGCACAGATGCTCACAGAAACAGTTCGAAGCTACGGTAGCTTGAGGTCTTTCATGAAAGCAAACTGGTGTGAAGCAGGGGATAACTGTACAAAGTGGAGAATTGAAACCAAGAAATGTGGCAGTGGCACACACATTGGATAAAAAAAAAAGAAAAAAGCAAAGAAAGTAGAAATGTACTCACACAAAGGAAGTAACAAGATATAGGAGGAACCAGCATGAAAGAGGAACATAGAAATACATATAAAAATGTGAAGTCCAATAAAAAAAAATTTTTTAAATAAAAACGAACTATCATATACAAAACCTTCAAATCCTAAATTATTCCTTACTTGAATTTTCTTTTTCTAAATCCAGCTCAGCTGTGTAAAGAAAACCAGTAAGTTCCATATTAACTTTTCAGAAAAAAAAAAAAGGAAAAAAAAAAAAATGAAACTTCAAAATATTTAAAAAAGAAAATGATAAAAAAAATGCAATAACAGAAGTCTGTCCCACATTTAATTTGGTTATGGAATTCGAGAGGCAGAGGAAAGGGGTATAAATGGAGTTCTGGCTAATGAATCTAAGTACATGGTCCTGTTCCTCTTATTTGTTATAAACCAGATTTCATGGACACCCATGGGTCTTTTTGTAACTTTTTTTTTTTTTACTCTGGAGAGTGTCAAATACTCACCACTCTTTCTGTTTACCAAAATATCTTCACTAACTGTGGTTGCTTTGGGCAGCATTGAACATAATAGACACTTGACACTTGCAAGCCTTTGAGAGTATCTTGGTCGGTTAAGTACAAGGAAACTGGGAGAAATGATGCAGCCATTACTATTCCCTGTACATGACAGCTGCATCTACAGGGATGGTGATTGTTGATTAAAATGTTCTTTTATAAAACTCACCATCTGTTGAATGTCTGATACATATTAGTGACCATGGTATACGTAAAGGCAGACAGTAACATCATACAAGGTCTGTCCAGAAAATATGCACCCACTTTGAATATCTCTAGAACAGATTGTGCAGTCCCGATGTAACTTCGAAACCAATCAGAGTGGACCTTAAAGCATATACATGAAGACTCTCTCATGAGGTTACTCAGTCAGCAGAGTGACATCATTGAGTGAGCTAGTGTATCACGTGACATGAATATTTATTGATAAGCTACTGCTACAAGCTAATAGTACAGACAGGTATGAACTAATAATTACTTGGAGAGTATCCTTGAAGGATGGCTGTAAATATACGAAAAAAAACTCAGCTTTAGCCACTGACATGAACCCAGTATCAACCAACAACATGGAGTCAGCTTCATTCACCAACAGAAAGTCAGATTCACCCAATGACACTCGGCCTCAGATACAATTAAGTTTTTCCAATATATGTTTCAAGAGTTTCCTCACCTTTTATTTCAAAACTGAATATGGCCTTAGATTCTCAATATCTGAAAACCTACAAGGGTTACACATTAACTCTCAAAGGCAAATCATGTCAATGGCATACATGTTTTTTATGGATATAATTACTTATCTGAGAAAAAAACCCAAAAAACTACCAAGTAAATAAATTCCTGGACACCTCTGGATTACATTCACAACTAAAGACAGCAATTTTTGCAATATATATAAAATTCAGGCTGTCTCTGAACATTCAATCTAAAACTAGATTATAGCAAAGAGTTCCCTGTATATGAAAAGCTACAAAGGCATATTTCATACAAGTTCCAACCTCGTTCTGTAAAAAAAATTAAAAAATTAAAAAAATGTACATAAATACATTTAGCTCTGTAGTGGCAGCCATCTTGGATTTCTCAATTTTGAGGTATTATCAGCCATTTTTTAGCTATGCATCCAGCAGATTAGGAAACTGTTAATTTTAAAATGATAATTATAAAAAATTCAACAAGAATTTAGATGATTTGTCTTTGGCACTTGAATAAGTACATTTTCAGAAATTCTGCCGAGTCTATGAAATAAACGTATTAACCAAAATATTAGCAATTAGACAGTTCAACCGAATACAGCTTACAACTTCAATTATCTAACTCAGAGTGAAGATTCAACTCAACCTACAGTGGAATATGAAAAATGCAATCAAAGGCAAGTTTATGAATTCGCTCAAATTTACAACAGTAACTACTATCTTCTGCTTCCATAAATGGAAATGCATAAACAAAAGATATCAATCTTTTTAAAGACATAATTTTAAAATGGTAATAGTTAAAAAATTCACCTCATGTAACTGGATGTCAGACACGTAAAAATGTACATTTAAGATTACTTTTTGACCGCCATGGAAAATGATTTGATGACTGAATAATAATGCTATGACTTGATATGAATTAAATACCCTTGAAACTTTTGTACCAACCTAATACTGCTGACGAGGCTTAAAACTAATGCAGTAATCATAAGGGAGCCACTTATGTTATGAGCAGATAAAAACTATCATAATCAACTCTCAGGGAAAATGATTATGAATTGGCCTAATGTTTATTGAGAAGGTCTATCTTGCACCATCATCAACCATGACCAGAGTAAATTTGATGATTAACTAATCCTTTGGGCTAACGAAGATCATAATTATCAGCAACTCTAAACTGGACTGAAATATCACCATTCTTAAAAAGACCAAGCAGCATAAATGACAATTCGTAAAAGGAGCCAACTTGATTCTGAGATTTCCCAACTATTTTTAAGTAGCAATATGTAAAAGAGTAATGACATTTCTAAGTAAGAAAATTTTCTCAAAATTCTTCTCGAGGCTTTGTTATTCTGAAATAATGTGTACAATTTAGAATGTCAACCCCTATCCTCCATTACATCACACCCATAAGACCTAGAAAGTTATTTGTGGAACAATCAGTCTGCAGAAAAATAAACAAACAAAAATTATAATTTTGCTTGTCTGCATTCTTGAGTTGTCACCATGGAATAGCATTTCCAAATATAGAAGAGCAACCAATGAGGAGGCCAATAAGCAGTCATGTGACCAATCTCATTGTATCATGAATATACTAGCTGTTCTGCTGAGTGATAACTTTCTTTATTGTACACAGGTTTGAAAAGCACAAGTTCTATACTTCTATTCATGCGGTTTGATAGGTGAATTTGGTTAACTACAGCCATTTTATCAATATGAGGGAAACCGATTTCAGTCTATTCTATTATTGTTCACTCGTGAATTTTATGTCCAAATAACAAGGGAATTAATTTTATTGTTGTTTCATGACGGAAGCATTCCACATTTTTATAAATTATGATCAACTTCACAAGTTAACGATTTAAAATCTATGATGAAGCTCCACTTATATCTATTTCCCGTTCAGATGATGATTTCTACATTCATTAAACAGGAAATCAATTTTATGGGTGTTACTGTATTTTTCGGGGCATAAGATGCACAGTTTAGAAAAAAGTCATAAATACTACAAATCCCGTATCGTGTACAGCAAGGCCTGGGAGCTAACACAGTTATGCCTTATATCTCTATGAAATTAGTAGCTCATTTCATACAAAAGTATGTCTGATACATTAATAAATAAGGTAAAATTGATTAAAATCAATTTCATATTTACCAAACATAAAGATAGTAATAAAAACCAAAAATAAAAATAAGTGTTTGTAGGCTTTGAATCAATGAGGTTGATCAACTTTTGTAGATTGCTTCAGTCATAAAAAAAAAATTATCATGATTTTGATATGTAATTGAAAAACAACAAACATTAACAATGAAACAAACAAATTTGAAAATACAAATTGATGCCAGATTAAATGCCGAACAATAGAACTTCGAGAATATTCAGAGATTGGTTCAACACTTAAAAGCAAAAGTGATCTCTAATTGCGTACACACATACTCCAGCTGTTCATGTAACCCAGGATATCACTGGTAGAATTTATTAGATACGTCAAAATTTTATTATTTCTAACAATTACACATATAGTGATGCAGTAGGTGGCATGGTCTGAGGCAGTTATGGAAAAGACACAAACACTTCTGTATTTTAGAGACGACTTCATTTGAACCCACAATAAATAATCAAGTTTGACTTGACAGCTCTCTACTACTTCCTCCACTTGGCTTTAGTGATTTTCTGCAATAACAAACAAAATATTTCTGACAGTTGAAAAAAAAAAAATGATTAAGCGCCAAATTTTTCAATGTACAATAAATTCGGTAGAGCAATATCTAGCACTCAATCTGCATTTTGTACATTGCAAATCAGGAAAAAAGAAATTGGCAGTGGTCAGGAGTTAATACAGCATTACTATTGATCGAATAAGGCTATTATATATCTGGTTTCATATCAAACCTTCTCCATAACTTTTTAGATACCCTTCTGTGTGTGAAACTCTTAATGATAAAAAAGAAAAGGTAAGATGAAGTAAGGGATAAGTCTTTTTGGTACCCAACATATAATTACTCCTTTTCAAATAAGCCTTTTGTGGAGCTTAGAGAGCGACGCAGACTAGTCATTACTTCTTCTGCACTTTTGTGGGGGGGGCGGGGAGATGATAAGGCCTGATGTTGTTTATCAAGTTCAGTATTGTTTTAATATTCTTAATGGCCGCCATGCTGTAACAGATTGCAAGCAAGATCCTGTTATATAGATTATTTGTGCAAAAACCAAGAAGAAATCTACTCCGTAAATAGCAAAAAGATGACTTGGTAGGTGAGTCGAGACAAATTCATATTTCAAATATGTGGATAATACAGATTATCATAAGTTTATCACGAAGTACACGGGTGTATGAAGTAAAGGATCAGTTAAATTTTGAAGTGATGAAAACCCTGATCTGTTTTATGAGGAGAATACCTCAAATAAACAAAAAAAAAATGATAATAATGATACCCCATACCACAAATATCAGCATAATCTTTGAACAATCTTAAGCACACCCACTTTGGCAAATTGTACACTCATAAAAAGAGAAAACAGTAGAGATAATCAAGAAGAGGGAGCAAGAGTGAAGAAGTCATAATTAATGAAGATGAAAAGATAGACAATAGTTACTCCACCCACCCACACCCACAAACCCCAAACTAGCCGAATTCATTACCACACTAAAAGATGAAAAAGACGTGGGGTGTTTTCAGAAGCCTCTCTAAAGATACCTGGCAAGATAAGGGTGCACCTATTATTTTGATTCATCCATCACAGGTTGCTATGGCAACTTGGGTAGAGTTCTTTACAGCAGTTAGAGAAGCAGAGATTGAAAATTAAAGGGAGATAGGAAGCTTAAGAAAAAACAAACAAAAAAAAAAACAAAAACAACAGTTGCCATAGTTGCATAACTACAAACAAATAATACTTAGGGTTCTGTGGTGCAAGAAGAAAAAAAAATAGTACAAGGCAAGTTAATCTGGATTCTGATTCCATTGTCAAGTCTGGGGCACCCGGTTAGGATTGCAGTCACTACAGTAGTAACGATCAGCAAAACTAGCTTACTAGCCACAGTACCATGGCAAGGTGACATATGTTAGTTCAGTACAGCACAAGGCTATAAGTACGGGGCACCCAATATGCATCAAACTCACTGCAATAGTAATTTCATAAAGAATAACTTCTTAATCATTGCTTCTTGCCGAAATCACCAATATATAAAGTCTGTTCAGACAGTATCTTATCATTTTTTAAAAAGATAGCTCACTGCCAGCTGGATAACCCCATGGGAGAGTGCATTAAGGTTCCCAATGATTGGTTGCCAGTTTATATCAAAGCTGTGCAACCAGTTCAAGACATTCAAAATGGCTGGATTCTTTCCCAACAAACTTTGTTTATATATTTGACTGATAATCCTACGTCCAGGTTGACAATGTGTTTTTTTCATACATAGGATTGTTGTTGTCATCATTTGAATGCTTTTTTATTCTGGATAAGGGAGGGAATTTATCAAGTAATTCAGGCAGTCAATTCATTTAACTCTTGATATATTCAAACATTTCAATTTTTTTAAAAGTTATCTTAGAAGCAAAACCAACCCATTTAGAAAGAACAGGGTTAGATTTTTATATCCTAACTAGAATGTACCCATCCAAAATGACGGGGTTATTTATTGTATCAATTAGCACCAAGGAACCTAAAGCTATTTTATCAGGTTATTCGTTTTTAATAATTCAAATATTCCAGTTTCAATTTTATTCAAAAGTCTCCACTCATCTCAAGTAGTTTCAATGAAGGATCAGACATGAAGTCTTATAAGTTTCTATGGAGCTATCTTTATTATGTCATATCATAATAGGAAGATGAATCAACCAATGAGATCATCCCATTTGAGCACAAACTAACAACTAGATGAACACTGAAACATTTGCATAGAGGCATATTATATGGTTAGATGAAACTTTATTTGAAGTTTTAAAAATATTCTGAAAAAACAGTGTAGTAAAGTTATGAGATGATAAACTTCACATACATTTTTCCAGTCAAGGCTACTTCAAAGGAGGCAGAAGCACAGTGAACCAGGTGTTGAGGCAGCTACGGCACATGGGACCCACAGACCCTTCAACTTTAGGGGTCAGGGCTCTATGGGTGGATATAATAAAAAAATAATCTTAAAAAAAAGTTTTGCTGGGAAGGAGGGGCAGTTGGACCTAGTTCTGCCACTGGTTAGACTACTGGGCTGGTGATCAGTAGGGAAGAGGGTAGATGGTTTCAGAGTCTGGAATTTTATTACTGCCTTTACTTGTCATCAGAGCAACGGGAGTCCAAGACAGGCACAATGATGGCAAAAAGGAATGGTTCTATGATTCAGACTCTGACGCTCCTATATCACACGACACGTGAGGCAATGATTTTGTCTTCATAACTCAAACAATCCAGAGAGTCTTAATCATTGTTTGCAGCATTCCTGAGTTTTTACAGGGCTTGCATGCTAGCCCAATGCTCAAGATGGACCGCCTTAAATCGCTTAAGGGTTCCAAGTGCCCTGCTATTTACCCATAGCTGGTGGGAAAATTAATTCATGCCTATCCCAAGGGCACTAGTATGAAAATGCAAACCATCCCAGGCAAAGTTTCAGCTTGGTTAGCCAATTTCATTCTCTGTTCTGTTAACTGTTAAGCCACCTGCACCGCTGCTTTCAATGATTTAGAAAGATACATGTCACTTTCTTTTTTCCATTATTTTTTCCCCCCATCAACAAAAATATAAGAGTACTATAAAAAAATTACGACCACTTTAATAAGAACAAATCTTTCTCCTCCTTCTTCTATATCTGTATATATCCATCTTGTATCATGTTAGTGTGTGTGCACACTTTTCCATGTGAAATGAAAAGATTAATACAAGTGAGAGGGAGACTGACACTAAATGCAATGAGACATTACACAAAATGCTAGACACTCAATGCAGTAAAAACCTTTTCCAAAAGAATTAAGTGAAAATAAATGTAACTTTTACCCAGTTTTCTTTTTGATCAGCTAATAAACATGAAAACAATGAGGAAGGAACCAGACCAACAGACCGAATTCTGGCATTTTTATCTCACAAGTAAACTCCCAAATAGGACTGGCATCACATCTGGTTCCTGAGTATATTCTTGGAATTGCTTCCAGGAACATTAAGTAGGATCACAGAGTCCATAACCAAAAAAAAAAAAAACACAAAAGAATGGAAATTACTTCACAAAAAAAAAAGAGACTTTAAAAAAAAATAAATAAATAAATATTTTTGTTTAATTTTTATATTTTTTTATTTTAATACTTTAATTGCTTCCAAGAACATTAAGGAGGATCACAGAGCCCATAACAAAAAAAATATGAAAGAATGGAAATTACTTCACAAAAAAAAATAAAATAAAATAAAAAAATGTATATATTATGTTTATAATTCAAAACTCCCTCTCTCTCCAAACTACTATTTGTGATGTCCTCCTGTCATCTGACATTTGTATTACTTGGTCAGACCATCTTAGCTTTGGCAATAGACTTTCAAGAATGAAGTCCTTGAATTCAGTAGCATGTATGCATTCACTCAGTATATTCTAACGGAGCAATATATCAAGAATACATCATTCATTGCTCTCGTGAGGGGAACCCTCAATGACGCGTAACCAATTGATGATAAGCAAGGGAAGGAACTGGCAAAATGTGGTCACAAATCTTTAAGGATGATCAGTGCATAAACTGATGGATCGATCCGATAATGGATCAAAGGATAAGACACTAAAAAGCACTCAGAGAGCACATACCCTTGCCAATGTCATTGTCATGGGTAGTATCTGAGCATGGATCCTATCCAAAATGTAATCACTTCTTCCGTAGCCTATTGCCTGTCCTTCCACAAAATTTTATTGAAATTCATTGAGAACTCTTGGAGATAGCAGGAGGACAAACAGTGAACTTTAGAGATATGTGGTATGGACATATAACTATGACATAGGGGAAGTAATTGTGTATGGATCTACCCAACAATTCAATCGCTTCTTTTGTAGCTTATAGTACATCCTTCCACAAAATTTTATTGAAATTCCTTCAGAACCTTTCAAGATATAGTGTGGACGGTTGAAAGCGTAAAAAAATTAAAAGAAAAAAAAAAAAAATGTACATATCTTCCAATCAAGGAAAAATTCTTGGATCCGTCCCTAAATTCATTCAATTCTTCCTTAACCCATTGTCCACCCTTTCACGAATTGTAATTCATTGAAAACTTTTGGATACTTCATGTGGACAGACACAAAAGTTTGGCAATATTAGGTGGGGGCATATAACCATAACATTGGGGAGGTAATTGTACATGGATCCACCTCATAATGTGATCACTTCTTCCATAATCTTTGCTAACCCTTCCACAATTTCATTAATATTCATTGAAAACTTGTGGAGATATCATGTGGACATTTGGAGAATCTTTGGAGCTATTGTATGATGCAAACAGTTATGAATTAGGCGGGAGATAGTTGTGTATGAATCCGCAACAAAATTTAATCATTCTTTTCCTAATCTTTTTCCCAACAAAATTTAACTGAAATTCATTAAGAAATTTCCTTTCCAACAATATAGAATTTGCCCATATTCAATGAAATTTTTCTACTGACAAAGGCACCACAGCGTAAATTTGCCATTTTAAAATATGGTGTTGTTAAAATTTTATGGCAACTCATCTGGAATGTTTACATAAATTATTTTTTTACTCACTGAAGGTTCTTCTAGCACATTGGATTAGTTTCAGCTGTCAACCCCAAAACTCCTAGAGCCCTATTACAGCAACAGGGCTACAGTCAATTTAAATTTTGTAAAATCAATGATAATGTATTTATATGATTTACAAAAAAAAAATCATTTTTATTTCAAATTAGTCTCTCTGGCCTCCATCAGGTCAGAACAGTTTTGAAGTGGTTTTCTATTCTTTGTCGGTTGTTTGTTGATTTGTTGAACAGACGAAAATGGAACGAAAAAAATTAGACAAATAGAATGGAGAAAAAGAGGGAAGAAATTTTTGTTTGGATCTGAGCAACTGAAAATTTTTTTTTTTCAAGGAAATCTAATTAAAAAAAAATCAAAATATTTCCTAATTACTTAAAGATTTCATTTCTACTTTATTTATTCATAACACAGAAAGATTTCTGCTCTGCTTGTCATTCAGCGCAATGTGGTTTTCTTTACTCAACAGGGATGGTATTAGGGAGCAACCCTATGTATAAACTAGAATCACCAGTGTTTCAGGAGTGGTGGTAAATGGTATCAGTTGTGTGGTATGCATTGCAAATACGGATAAACTGAGCCAATTCGTACATAAGCTACCATTTTTATAATATGGAAAAAAAAAAAAAGATAAAAAAGGAGATTCCTTTCTTTTGTTACCACTGGCATTGCTAGGCTGGGTCAAGCCCTGGCATTACACAAGCTTCCAAAATTTAATCTCAATTCATATCATTACTTTGCCTGTCCTCGTAGTTTTCTGCCCGAAACCTCGCTTGGCTGTTACAAAATGGTGGTGCTGCTTATGTTTCCTAAAGTCAATTCACCTGAAGGAGGTCATAAATGGATCGGACATAACGTGATAACAAGTTCAGCAACCCCAAAATGAGTTCTTCAAACAAATTATGGAATCGTAATGACTCTTCTCAAAATTATAGACAATGTTAATAAATTGTTTTGGTAATCAAGCCTCAAGTAGAGAACTACTGTATTATCCATCTTACAAGATGTATTATTTACAAGGCTATTTGGGGGACACCGTTCAATGCAACTTATCCAAGCCCTGTGGCTGTCCTATGCCACCTAGTCATAACACCGGTGCATTGGACACAGCATAATATTAGCATTTTTTTTTTTTAATTTAAATGTGCATCTTACAGGCTAATAAGTAAGATTATATAAATGATGATGAAACGAAAGCAAACAAAAAATCTTAATTTAGAAAAACTAAGGCAGCTTTTTTCAAAGTTATAAGAAAAATGCTTTTTTTCTTTTTCTTTGATTTTACGTTTTTTTCCTCCCAGAAACAGAGCAAACAAAAAAATTAATATTCTTCCAGATGACAAGCAAGGCTGTAGTTGAGTGATAACACAGTTCTCACACTTTGTGCATAGCTAAAGAAAAAAATGTATTCCTTTTCTACACCCCAACGTGGATGACCCTGGGAAACACGAGTCCATTTGCATACTTCAAGTAAAACTGGTACAATATGTATTAATATACAATGTGCTGGTGATACATATTCTCTGTTTAGTGATAAAGAGTAATGATGACCTAAGACACTATTTGTAGAGACACCAAGAAATCTTGCTGAACTATGAGAGGTCTGTCCGGAAAGTATCCAGCTATTTTGAATATCTTGAGAACATGTTGCACGGCCCTGATGTAACTTGGCAAACAATCAGTAGGGGACCTAACTGCGTATGCAGGGACACAAACTTTTCAGAGGTCTACAGGTATAAAAACCAAGCTGATAAAGCCTTGTTCTTACAGTACTGGGTCAGCAATGCATTCCACAGGACTTGCATAGATTTGCCAAGTCCTTAGATGATAATGGTCATTGTTTTTTGCAAAATGCAACCAGCATTGTCTTGTCTTTGAGTTGAAACACACTTCCATTCACACTTTCCAACACACTGAAGAAACCAATTTTCACCATTTCTCAGTTTTCTTTTCATTATTGAATACATTTCTCCTTGATATTCTCCCTTTTTTGCAATTTCATCGCAACTTAGGGAGGTAACTGGGGTACTTTTCTTTGGTCTCAGATCTTCATCAGATCCTGCGATGACAATATTGAACAAGAATGCGCGGTGATGTTTGGTATGCGACCTGTTATCATAACCTGTGATTACAAATGAGGTTGGACACCCAGTAGGAAACACAGTCTTAGAAGGACATGCTAGTTCAGCCGAGATAAGCCACCTTTCTGAGGTAGGATGAGGTCAAGTTTACTCAATGTCAACAATGGTTTAAATTCTCCTTATACGAAATACTAGAATGAATACATAATCCAAAATGCATAAGAATCTGTACTACTGTATACAACTATGTAGTTTAAATACAGTTAAAAATAGGAATAAGTCAATTTAGAAAAGAGTGTACAATAATTTTGACAGTACTACCACAATTACAATAAAAACAGAACCTCTAAACGAACATTACTAACACAATCTAGCAGTTGCTTTTTTTTTCTTCATCTTATTATAATTCACCAAAACTGTCCGTCTGTTCGTCCGTCCGTCCATCCATTTGTACTCACCTACTGCAAAAACCACTTGACAAACCCATGAAATTTTGTGGATAGATGTGAGTCAGGGCAGAGCTTTTAGCAAATTAGTTTTTCAACTCCTTCCCCCATCCCCCACCCAAAATATATTTTATGGGGTTCAATTCATGGAGGAGGTCTATTTACGTGATTATCCATCGTGCTGAAATGATCTTGACCTTCTTAATGAGGTAATAAAGAAAATAAATTTTTTCAAAAACAATTCTCAAACAGAATGTAGTGTAAGGTTGTGTTTTATATATATATATATATATATATGTATATGCGTACGTGTGTGTGTGGATTCAAGCTAGCCTCACAAACCATTACTAATGAAATAAGTTTGATCTCAACTTGGTGTCCCACCTAATATTGCCTTGTTCCAAACTATGCTCTAATTTGATAAGTATCTATGTGTATATATATATATATATATATATATATATATATATATATATATATATATATATATATTGTTCAAACATTATCATGATGGAAAAAAGTACCAAAAAGCATTAATCTCTCAATAGAAACCATCAGTCTTTGGCTGCATGCAGAGTTGGGGGTGATCAATTAAAAAATTGGAAAAAAGGGTGGATCAATGAATACGTTACTTCTCACGCACTTTGTTGGGCAGTGATCACCAAAAAAATCTGAATTTTCACAACAACAAATGTGAATGCTTCCAGACACAATAGGATCAATTTAGTAGAAAAACTTACAACGCAAACTGAACCGTTGACTAAAAACCTATTTTGGGGTTTTTAAAATAAAATGTTTTTGGAGACATCAAGAGTAAATGTTGAAATTTTCAGCTCTTTGGCTCATTGATGTGGCCTGTACAAATGATATATTCATAGCCATCCATCCAGCCAGACCAACTTGAAAACTGAATAAACCTTTGTTGACAGATTTGATTGATAGTTTCTACAAAACCATTTACTGGTGGCAGATGGCAAGCCAGCTGAGTTCACAACGATTCATCTATCTGTGATAACTCCAATAGGAGTAATCTCAACAACACTGCCAATATTATTTGAAGATTCTAGAAGGTGTGGCTGACTTAACAGTATAGATAAGTTCAAACTCCGGCAGGGATAGTTTGTATTCAGTTCTCATTAATTCTCTGGAGGAAAGACATGAATTCACCTTTCCCTCTAGCTATAAGTAAATAGCGAGGCAATTTGTATCCCTTATAAAAACCGGCCCCATAAAAAAAACCAAATTGCTACAAAGTATGTTTGGGTGTCCATAAATTATTTAAAAACAAAATCATTGCCTTATGTGTCATGCGACACTAGAGCAGCAGAAAGAATGTGAAACAATTACTGAGCATATAATATACTATTGTGTTCATAAAGCCGCACCTTCAATGGTGAGGTGTATACTTTTCTATCTGTATAGGTTTTTGAAAAATTAATATTGTAGAGCTTCCATCTGAAAGTGTTTTTCATCAAAATATCTCAAGAAAAAAGTGTTGCTATTGGGAGACACTTTATGGAGATATCAACATTGGTTACATGACTGAGAGGCAGATAAGGTTTGCACTGAATTTTAAGGGGTTGGCCCTCGAAAACTCTGGAAACCATTTCCATGGAATAAATGCTTACTGAAAGAGATCTTGGCAACAATAGCATCGTGTAAGAGATTATTAGATTACAACTGAAGAATTACAAACGACAATGTGGTGAAAAGCTATAACCATGCTTCCCAAAGTAGATGGTACTGCTCTTTAGAAGATTGTGCAAGTACCTTAGAGAGTAGATACAGGCAAGTGAAAGAAATTGGAGTATGGGCATGATGTACTTTACAAAGCAGTCATTCTGGCTGCATTAAATCATCCAATCATTGTAGCATTTCCTTTACCATATCATGGAACATAAAATGACATTCTCTCTGAAGAACAAATTAAAATTGAAGAATTCTGCCATAGGAGACAACCCCCCCCCAAAAAAAACAAATATTGAGATCGTTATCAGTTACTAACTAGTTCATATTATAGAGGATATTATCTGCATTCCATCGCAACGACTCAGACCGTCATACAACCATTAGAATACAGTGTGGATCGGAAACGAAGAATAAGCTCTTGGTAAGACACTAACTCACATCCCTTAACATGGCAGCTGCTGGAACCGTCTGAGCTATGAGCGCTTTTCCATTGGCAAAAGATCGAATCTAATCATAAATTCATTCATTCACCCACCCACTCACTCACTCAGCAGTGCCATATTTGATGTTCGTGATTTATTTACATACACTAATAGCATTCATGATTGTTATTTTTATTATTGAATTAAGTATTGAAACATCAAAATTTGACTAATTTTCACCTTCGTCTTAATTTTAGTTGTTTTTATACAACTTTCAATTCAGGCTATTGTTACTCTGGCTATGAATAACAGCATGTTCGGTACTTAGGGAGGGGTGAGTCTGATTCTCATCAAAGGCTTACTATTTATTTCCAATTACGCTGTTCCAACCATTATCAATTTTTAACTAGCATGGCGGTGACCAATGATCAGGAGGGGGGAGAGTAAGGAATAAGTTTATATGGCTAGATTTGATCTTCTGCTCACTGTAGAAACTCTCATAGGTCAAGCAGTTACAGCAGCTGTCATAGTAAGATAAGCTTCCTGAGGCAAAGGGGATGTGAGTTCAAGTCTTACCTAGAGCTTAATAATTATTTCTGTTCCATTCTGTTTACTAACAACTGTAGAATGTAGTCGAGATGAAAAGCAACTGAAACTAAGATGAAAGAAATCGAAGTAAAAAATTATTAATGATTGACTATGAAAATTGAAGATTTCAATAGTATAAAATATCAAAAATCTTTTATTTTTTTAATATAAATGCCTATACATTTCATTGGATCGTTTTTAAGAGGAAAAAGTAATTAAACCATACTAGCAGTGCCAAAATATCAATATTTGAATCTACCAATCAGTTCCCATCCCCACTAACCCTAGAATTAGAGGGGAGGGGAGGTGCCCAGCCTCTTAGCTAGGATCAGTGTATAGCATCTGGTTTCAGATCGTACATTCGAAATTAGCAGAGATAGCCAGCTTTGTCAAGAGCACACATTGAATGAAGTAGCCTGGTTCCAGGGGAACTTAGTTTGGGGGCAGCACCTTACCCTTGCACTAACTGGACAGGTTCAGTAGTACACCTTGTGGCCTACAGCAAGAGTCTGTAGAACTTGACAATTTTTGCCATTCCTCACATGCACAGGTGTATGAATGTGGTAACCACTAACAAACTGATATCATGTCATACTTACGCGTGTGAGGAGAAAGAGACTGCTCCATAAATGATTCAGTGTCAAATTGGCCCCATCCAACAAACAATACATGTAAAGTTCGGTTTGTAATTATTTTTTTCAAATGAATGGCAAAAAAAAAAAAAAAAATAACAAATTGCAATCATTCAAAGACTATCTATTTCAAAGTCATCTTCGTTAACAATGGACTTGGCAAACACTGAATTTATTCCTCAATGGATGCCTGGCATCGATAAGAAGATACCAACGATTAGCTAGAATCAAAGCCACTGTCAAACAATTGCTGTGTGTCGTGAATGGTCAGAAGCGGGAATATGCTGGCCTCGAGAAACTTCTTTTTGATGAGTTGATAGCTGCAGTTAGGGGCAAGAATAAAGATATGAGTGACTTTGATAGATCAAAATTATTAAGACCAGGACTTGATCGGCCAGGGCATTTCTGCAACGGCAGGGCTCGAGTCGGGTACTAAATTGGTCACTTAGTTTGACAGCATTCACGCTCTTGTTTTCATTTCTTTCTTTTAGAAAATTCGGACACTTTTAGTGATCACTGCCCAACTAAATGCGAGAGAACTATCATTCATTCATTCATTCATTGCACCTTTTACCAAGTTTTTAATTGATCGCTCCCAACATAGCTTGCTATCAAAAGATGTTGGTCAGGTGACGATTCCTAACTAGTGACCAACCAGACCGGTTTAATACGTATTTAAAATCATTTTCCTGAAATATATCCTTATTTTAGAGCAGTCTTAAAACAAGAGAAGATATTTTTAGTAATAATAATAATGTTGCAAAATAAAGCAGTTGAGTGAAATAAATATGAACTCCATATTAGTCTTTCGAAAGCCTTAAAAGGTAAAGCAAATTGAATTCCTCGCAAAAAAAACAGTGACAAGGAATTTTTTTTTTCAAATACACATAAGAGTTGACTTCTTACTCTTGAAAAAATTCTGGAAAATGATTTTATTGAACACGGGCAAAAACCAACAAACTAATAAAAAAACGTTTTCATTTCGTAAGTTTTTTCTTGATGAAGAAGAGTGATTCTCTAACATCACGAACTTTTCAAAAACTAGATTTTACATTACACAACATAAGATCATAAACTTCATCAAGTTCGCAGAAAACTTAGAAACTTTTTATAGAGATAGCAAGATGCTATTTTTTTTCAATTGTTTTTTTTTTTTTTCTTAAATTAAAAAAAAAACAACAGAAGAATACACCAGTGTTTAATAAAAAATATAAACACTACCTGTTCTTTTTAATTTTTAATACTTTTACACCTCAGGTAGGTTAGGTCCATCATTAGCTTAATTTACGTCCATCATGTTAAATTTCGTTTTTTTTTAAAATCTTTTAACTAACTTTGGATTTATGAATAAATTATGCTTTCGGCTTCCTTTAGAGTTTAAAAGTTGGGCATGGCTCATTCTGCCTTTAAGACTCCGAATAAAATGTCTGGAGGAAAAGTTTTCCAAAAAAAAAAAGTTTAGATTCCGATATTGTTGACGTTGACACGAATCAATGAATTGTGAATAACCAATTATTATGTCAAGTTTTTTCCAAACTTTATCACCTTTAAATTCCTGGGACTTTTTTTTTTCAAATAAAAAAAAACCCGAAAGTTGTTTGAAAATTAATAAAACTGAGAGGGAATTAAAAACTTGTAAAAAAACTAATAAGAAATTAATTTGCTTGCTTATTTACGAGTTATATGAAAACTTACCGGCTATAATAACTAAGGCAACATAAATGCCCAGGTATATCCAAAACCACATGTTGTGGTAATCAAGCGGGCCCTCTTGTTTTTCGTACGTCGTCCCATTACAAACGATAGTGTCTTCAAGCTCATTCTTTACACATGAAATAATCGTCATCTTGTTCTTTTTGAAGGGTATTATTATGTGGTGGTTGCTGTTACACAACAGGAAAAACTAACACTTAATTTGTGAGGGTAAATTAAAATATAATAAGTTGTGTCCCTGTTCATTAAAGGAAAGAAGAGAAGAGAAGGTGTGGCTGAAAAAAAAGGGGGGGATATTCTTTATTTCTGTTGTTGATAAAATAAAGCAACGGGGAGAGAAATGTGTGTTTAGCAAGCAGAGGAGAGTTGCTTCTTCTTGTTGCTGTCCACCGCCGATCGGGGGCGCCAACTGTCATCAGCATAAAAACCAACCAACCAACATTGAAAAAATAAAAAGATTATTCTTTCCAATTTGCAGTATTAGTACAATTGAATAAATACCCGAAATATTTCAATAAATACCCGAAATATTTCATTTACAATACATTGATAGACGAAGTTCTGTCATCTTCCTCCATGATTAAAAGAATACACATATGTAAATATATAATCTAGGTTTTGATTCTCATTGGATACCACGATGCTGAAGACTAATCTTTGCTCAGTAAATATTAATCTATAAATTTCTTCATCTTTTTTCCTTTCCATTTGAAAGGGAGCATGATTGTATTTATGTGAGCACACAAATACTACACTCTGATCTTGGGGAGTGACACAATCCAAGGAAGAAAGTACAGGTTTGAACTAAGACAAAGGTACAAAGTCATCTATAAATAATCCTGTCATTTCTGTCATCACTATGCTAGTAAATACATAACATATGACACAATATTCACTGATAGATATTTACTACTATATAATACTAGGCTTAGCTTAGTACAGTGCAAGGCCACATTTTTGGGATACCCAGTGAGAATTGAAGCCACGATAAGCGAAATGGTTTGTGAGACTAGCTCGTTAACCATTACGCCGTGATGAACAGACTGAAATTGTTGGGATAAGTTTATGAATGACACTGGTATAAGTATATTGATTAGATAAGTACAAATATTATATACAGTTGATGAGCCGATAGCATATTTAACTTCAACATTAAGAAACATCAAGTAGCAGCAATCATGGCAGTTTCAGGAATTAAGTGATTACATTAACATTATAATACCTCTAATATTATTTCCAAACATGAATTTACATATAAAACCTAAAAACATTCACTGTTTGTAAGGAGAGCCCCTGTATTGTCATGAACTTCCTATTCATTTTCATGCTAAATTTCTTCTCGTTGTGCATTGATTCATATTGGCAATATAAACCATACCTACAGAATAAATGAAGCATTGACTATTAGAGTATATGTTTTGCTTGTACATATATTTTATTATTGGTTTCATCAAGTTTGACTACTGGGGTAACAGCTTTTTTGCTGCTGCTGCCTGGGCAGTTGAGCTAGTTGTGGGTGAGTGCTTTGTTTAAGCGCTCAACCATCCACTTTCTTATCTACATTACAACATACCAGTGATGAGACATTTTGCTATCGTATTAGTAGTGGAACCGAACAATTGGATTCATATATATATTTTTATATCTCTATATATATGACAAGGAACATTAGGAAGTGCCAGAGGGTTAAAAATTGAACTCCTTATTATGTCTAGAGAAAAAAAAAATTACCTTTTGTAAATACATCCCCCTTAATTGGGGGGGGGTCAATTTACAATGTAAGCTTATTCTAAATTGGTGCTTCGGTTGGTGTTCAGCAGTATTCATACTTTTTTTTTTTGAAAATTCGAACTTTTCAGTGATTACTGCCCAACAAAAGGCAAGAGAAATAACTTATTCTTCGAATATCCCCCACCCCCTGGTTTTCAATTTTTTAATTGATCAATCCCAACAAGGCATGCTGCCAAAAGACATTGGGCATGTGATGATTTCTGTTGAGTGACTAACCACTCCTGTTTTTTTTTTCATTTTTCACTTGACCTTTTTCTGTTTCCATACATGTGAATGTAGGTCAACTATTCCTTTGGCAACTGACAAAATCCAAGGTTTTAATAGTTGAGGACAAAAACTGGTTATAAATGGTGGTTTCTTTTTAAAATTCACTACACCTTAGAAATATTTGCATGTCGTAAGAACATAATACACAAGGCAACATGCAAGCATCATTCTTCTCTAGACAGAATTTATCATGCAGTTGTATATATATATATATATATATATATATATATATATATATATATACATATATATGATAAAGTAAGGATTTGCTACAAAAATATGTTTATGTTTCTGCCTTGTTTGGGCTTTCCCAGGCTAAAAATTTGGTTTATTTTAGATTCCTATTTAGAACATTTTGTGGCGGGAGGGGTCTTTTTTTTTTGGTGTAGGATCTTCCTTTTATTCTATAGACATCCCCACACCTCAAATGTCCTAAATAGGATTCTAAAATTAACCAAATCATTCGCCTGAAGAAGCCCAAACAAGGCAGAAACATGAAGATTCTTGTGCAGCGAATCCTGTCTTCATCATATTTCAAGTTCTACTCTAAATCAACTTAATGTTTAATGTTGATTGTCTCGAGCACTGAAATAAACCCATCACACATCAGATATTGTATCATATTATATCATATTATTTCCTGATTTATATCGTATATATGTATATACATAATAATTAATAACTGTGTCATCCACAGACAGTTATTTCAGTGTGATTATAGACTATCCAGTATCCCTTCCAGTACCACTAGGTAAGGTTGAAACCTTCACTTCAGATCCAGAGGCAGATGCAGAACTGGACAGTCAGCAGGACTGAATGAAGCGATATATTTACTTACGTATCATTCTCCATCCACCAGAGTGCTCCATTCCAGAGTTGGAAGAGCGTTGCATAGTAGCTCATAGTAGACGAATGCCCTACCTAAAAGTGCTCAACCCCAAAGAAGAGAGCATTAATTATAATAATTGAAATTCTCTCTCTCTCTCTCTCTCTCTCTCTCTCTCTCTCTATATATATATATATATATATATATATATATATATATATATACATGTACATATATACATGTATACAAACACATTATTATTCCTGCTTGGGCAGGATTGCAAAAATGTTATCTACAGTATTTCTGAAAATATAAGTTGGAATGTACCCAACTAGTGGTTGATACTAAAAAGTCTACTGTCAATGGAAATGAAATTCATCTGGGATTCATGGAAAGCACAGAAAGGGCTAACAGAATAGGAGTAGCAGAAATCCTTTGAGGCAACATGTGTTATGTTGCTGAGAGCAGTGGGATATTGAGTTGTAGTTGGGAGGCAGGTTACTGCTGGGTTTTTTCTGTTATTAATTTTTTGACAAGACAGTGAGTGAATGTTTGAGCCTGGTATGAAAAGTAAAGAAGAAATCCGTTGAAACAGCAGGGGAATTTGAATAGGTACATCTGACATAGTCAAGGCATGATTTATAGTAGCAAAAGTAAGACAGTAGATTGTGCTTCTTTAGTAACTGAAATCATTTTTATAAAAAAGGAATAACTACATGAAAGACAATTCAATAAACGTACTACAGAGAAGGAACCAATGAAAAAAAAACAGCAAATAGATAAAAGAATACAGGTAAGAAAAAAAATGCATACACGTTTTACTTGGAAAGTAAGGAGCAAAAGGTGTTTAGAGATTTGGAAAAGAGCCCATTAGATATGTTCTGTGGCGAAAAAATTATCTCCACACAAAATATCTTTTGCTGAGTAGAGAGGAGAAAGAAAAGGAAGTAACCACAGGAGGTTGTTGCTGTAGAGTAAACAAGGAAGAGGAGAAAGTAGGAATGAATGATTCCAGCTGAGTCATTCTTCAGCCTTCATGAGGATTATAATCCAAAAGGAAAAAGGAAAAAAACCTTTACTTCTTCAGGAAATAGCAACAGAAAAATAGTTGTTAATATAACAACTCAATCAGTCCATTTTTTGTCTATATATCTGATCTGGTTGGTATATAAACAACCATTTTTTTATTGCCATTTTCAGGAAAAATCTTCTTTTTTTTTTCTCTCAGATTTTACACCTGATGAAGGCTGAAAAATTGATCAGCTGAAACATTGTTATAACAACATAAAGAACAGGAAGAAGGAGTTTAATTGCCTGGACAAAGTTTGAATAGTTCAAACCTGTGAGAAGCATGGTGTCTCTTTTTCCTATTAGCTGAAAGCAGACTTAGCCTTAATTTATGGGTTTTGATGATATCTGTTAGGATAAGTACAAACATATGTATTCATAAACATAGACAAAAAAAAATTACACTCAAACTAACCTACAATTTTTTATAATAGTGTAACCAACTAAATGCATGTGTATGTTGGGGAATCTACTGTACAGTGGTTCAGAAAAAAATAATTGTAGGTAGGAGCTAATTTTATTTATATATTTAGGTAAAAAAAGGGAATACTCCGTTGGCTGTGAAATATGCTATATAAAGATAAGAAAGTAATATATTTTCAAGTTTGCAGCTGGCAAGCACGTTTTTTTAATTTTCATTTCTGACCCACTGTGCCCCAGCCCAAGTACACAATTAACCATCATCACTAGAGAATAGTGAACCAACATAAGATTGAATGATTCAAAGAAGTCCAAGAGTGAAATCAACTATACATTTTATGCATTGTTGAGTCGCAGATTACATTGCTAAACGTGTTCATAAAAATCTCTCGAACATTCATTGGCAAGAATTAAGCACATAAAAGGAAGCATTTCATACAAAATCATATTGACACAGTCTGGAAACCAATTCAAGAAAAAAAAAAATAATGGTACAAAAATAGAATTGAAATGCTCTTTTAGTTTCCTAATAAACTACATGAAATGAATTGACAGAATCATTTTTAATCAAAAGAAGTTATCTACTGTGCCCCAATTCACTGTGCCCTGCATACTAGTGAGAAAGATAACCTAAAATCTCTCTAAAGAGCAAGAACCCTGATTGAAATTCGGACAGTAAATAATTCTAATACAATCCTAATTTCACCTCATATAGCACAATTAGAAAAATTCTGAATAGTTGTGGCTCTCTAATGAAAATAAGAGTACCTCTGAAAAGCACTTTTCGCTTGAAATTAAGTCCCTTAACTTGCACACTATACAGCAATGCTCAAGCAGGCAAGTCTTTCACAAAAAAGATGGCTGATGTGTTGACTTGAGATGAGGAAGTATCAGGTATTTTGTTGCGTATTCACATCGGTGGAAAATCATGATGATCCACTATACCCTGTGATTCACTGAAGCCCGCTTCTCCTCAATAGAGGTTGAAAATAACTCTGAAAAACATACTTGTCGGTTATCAATATTTGATTAACAAACAAGGTAGTGTGATTGATTTCGTTATTGGTAGCAATATTACCTTTTTTTCTGTTAAATGAAGTATTATCAATCATTATCATTATAATCATCAACTTTTGACAAGTATTTTCTTTCATCTTGATCTTTTAGTTAATTTTCTTTAAAGCTCTGATCTTCATCAAATGGATGTGGTGAAGTACATTCAATGAACACATTGAAATTTCGATGTTGTTTTCTCTATTTGTTCAGAAAGGAAAAACAGTTTGTTAATCTCTTATCGTTAGATTGAGCATCAAGCAGGAAAAGCTTGTAGAAAGAAGGAAATTTGAAATTCGGTAAGATAGACAAAACCTCAGGTTGTATTAAGACTTCCCCGGATTTGTATCACACTGGAAGGTTGCCAATAAAAAAAAAATAAACACTCCAATGGAAACGATCAAAATAAGCTGGCCAGGCTGCAGTGAATTATCTTCAAGTTTGGCTGAAAATAACCAACATAAAAAGTATTGCAGGAGGAAACAGTTACCAAGATGGTAGAGATGATTTACAAGAAAAGAAAGGAGATTTAATGGCTATAGTAGAGAGAGAGACAAAGAGACAGAAAGCAAGAGAGACAGAGAGAGAGAGAGACAGAGACTTTGGACCTATAATACCTTTTTTTTTGAATTTCAGATCAGAAAGAAGATGTCTGGTTCTTTTTCTCTCTCCCTTTTTTCTTACAGACACATATTTATACATTGAAACAAAAATACATTTTGATGAATTTTACTGATATACAGTTGTATATGTAAGAAGGGACACCCAGACACGCACATCTGCTTTTTTTTCTGATTTTTTCAATTTTCATCCAGTGTGTGTGTGTATGTGTGTGTGTGTGTGTGTGTGTACATAGGTATGCATACCTATATGTTCCTGTATGAGTGTATCTACTACGCATAAAAAAACCCAAAATAACTGATCAAGGCACCCTGAGTAAAGTTCCAATATTACTTGTGTGTGTATGTATGTGTGTGATTGTGCATACGCTCGCACACACATATACACAAAAAAAATTGTGCACCTTTACTCATGATTTAGCATGATTAAGTATACAACTTATGTTTTTATACCTGATATTCAGATGGTGACTAAATGTTGACTTTGCTCTTCTGGATTAACAGATTTCCAATATAAGAAAAACAAGTATGGTTAGTCTCACGATAGAAACTGTCATGTAACCAACGTATTTGGCAGCATGCCATATCGGGGATGATCAATCAAAAAAAAATCAGAAAAGGGGTGATCAATGAATGAGTCCCTTTAAAAAAACAAGCATGCATATTGCCAGACAGAAACTAAGGGACCGATTCAGCATGAACTTACATTGCAAATAGAACCCCCACCATCTACCTATTCAAGAGGGGTAATTTTCGAAAAACAAAAAACCTGTTCCTTTTGAATATGATGAGGAGTAAATGTTCAAACTTCATCAGTATAGCCTGTACGTGAGATACATACTTACATAACCAGCTGGACCAACTTAGAAACTGGAGAAACCTATGTTGACAGTCTTGGTTGATAGTCTCTAATGAAGTATAGTTATTCCTAAAAATTGGGAGTCAGAACTAACAGTGGCCAGTAATCATGAAATATAGTGTGCAGATCTCCAAGTTACTGAAAGATTTCTCAATAACACTTTTTTGTATATTTCTTTATAATGATTGAATTAATATCATAAATCATTGACTTGTATTTTCTTTCATCTTGGTTTTCTTTAGCGGCCTCTTCATTGGAACTTACTTAAACTGTCAGCCTACAACAGAGAGTAAATAGTATTGATCGGAAACGAAAAAAAAGCTTTTGAGGAGACTCAAACTGACATTTTTTTGTCTTTGTGTAGACTGGTTATGTGTACTGATGAAGAGTAATCTTTTCCCTTTCATAATCAGACTGAATTTGCATCTCCCGATGTATTTGCAATAAAATGTTTTCTACAGTTGTGATGCTAAGTCCTCCCTACAAAACTACAAATTGTTGAATTTGTGCTCCTCATAAACATGGAAGGTTTAAACGGTAGGCCAAATTGCACTCCCAGATCTCTGCTCCCCCCCACCCACAGTTGCTGGGTCTGCACAACCCACTTGTTGCCTCTGATTTTTTATATTAACGCCTTTCTCTCAATCAACAACTCAGAAGACTGCACAAAGTCAACAGGTTTATAATGAAGAGGAAAAGTAAATATCTAATAAAAGAGAAGGTATAGAAGATAAATTAATAATTCATCATTTTTTTTATCTACTACAGGGTATCATAGGGAGGTGGGTCACCACTGTGATGGATGGGCTATGAAATTTGACTGATTCTGCCACACCCTCAATCCAACGCCTGTGAGATCATTTTTTTGTGGTATATTCCATGAAGCGAAAATCTTCAGCCATCTAAAAAAATTTTTCTTGTCATATCTGTGATATTTTTATTTGTCATAACCTTTGGTAGAGCAAACTCAACCTTCAAAAACAAGAAAATCCCATTAGTTCTAAAAAGGAGAGTATACAACCAATGCATCCTCTTGATAGTCACTTGAAACATAGAGTCCAAGCAAGAGACAGACCTGCAAATTGAGAACCATGCAACATGCACATGAAAATCATGCTAAACATCACATGGAGACCACAAGACAGCACAATATATTAGGGGAAAAACAGGAGTCCAAGACATCATAGAATCCATTAAGAAACTCAAATGGCAATGGGCTGGCTATGTTGCAAGAATGGTAGACAAGAGATGGACATCACATCCTCAAAGATCAAATGCAGAACCGAGGCCTGCAGACAACGAGAAGACGAGAGAAATTGGACAGGTTAAGAGCATATTTGATCCCCGATGCCCATGATAGAGAGATTTGGCGAATCCTGGGAAAGGTCTAGGTCCAATGATGGACAATAAAAGATTGATGATGATGATGATGGTGATGAAAAAAGCTAGGTAAACATTGTCTAAGTATGCTGATTCTATGATTTTTGTAAGAGGTAATATTATTTTATTCTTGACGAATAAATTCAACATTTGATACATTCAAATAGGTTTTCATTCTCTGTCCCAGAATGTGACATTACTTTCTGAACAACCATAATATAAAAGAATTTTTCTTGAAATTCTGAATTGATCAGACAAATTTTTATTGGTACAAGAATAAAAACTAATTTAAAAACATTCCTATAAAAAAAGCAATCTTGGAGTGAATGAAATCAGTCAGCACTCCCAAATATTTGTTGAAATACTCAATCACTGGTCAACTTTGACAATGTTAATATACACTAAATTACTAAATTAAAGGTTAGCATTGCAGACCAGAAAACTAGACATCATCTGATAAAATAGTTATTTTTGCAATTAAATTTTGCCTTTTTTGCATACATTTTTTTAGTGTTTTAGGAGTGAATGCTCGAGTTTGAGAATTACTTTGATATTGAAGGAAATTTAATGGAAAACTATCTCTAACACCACCCTACATCCTGCTAAACTTGGTAAGTAAAATAGAACTGGTAAAGCATAAATTCACTTGTCACATCCAGCTTTAAAAACTACAGCCTCAATGGATTTCAATACCTAAACATTCTCTTCTGTTTTCTGTAACAATGGCATTGTTTTAATAATGGAAAACAGGTTCCAAAGCCTCTTGTTCTCAGTTTTTGATAAATCTAAAACATGTTGAATTATCTCGTATATTTGGCATTGATGATGAGAAAACCAGACCTTTTTCTTTAAGTATGTTAATTCATTAGCTGGAAAGATTAAGAAGGTTTTTTTCATTCTTTTTTTTCAAAATTGTGCTTTGGTAAGCAAAAGGTCTAGACTTGAAATTAATTTCATATAAGTAAGAAAGTGAAAACTGGTTAGCCTAAAATAGGCCTCATTAAGAAAAGAAAAGATTTGGAAAAAAATAAATAGATAAATAAAGATCTGTTCCACCAAAAAGAAAAAGACATTAAACTCATTTGAGGGAACTATTTGGCTTTATTCTTTAGGGCCATATGTACAAGTAATTGTCATGATATGTTATCCGGTCACTTTACTTTATTGCATGTATCACATCCACCCTTGATACCCGATATTTATGTAAAGCTGGTTAACACACATTCATTCTTTTTTTTTTTGCTGCACCTTCAAAGAGATGAAGCTGGTTTTTAATGAGAATTGTATTGCACACAGATACACTCTTTCCAAACCAGATTGCTGCTAGCCACATCAAATATCTTGGAAAACATATTTTATTACTTTCAAGCAACAGATTACCTAATTCTGCAAGGCCATTAGTTCTGCGAACTATTTGCCTCAGCCACCATTGATGTTAGTGATCAGGTTCATGTGTTATAGCAAACGTATCTCATGGTAAATCCAGAGTCCTAATCTTTGAGGATATCTAATTTTGCTTGGTCATTGGCTTTCTATATTCCTTTACATTATCAATAGGGTTTATTTTCTGACATATAAGTTTATGTGGATGTACCATCCCTGGATATAATCTTCATCTATTTGCTGAGACTTTTCTGCAAAGCTATTTGTTCTTCTAATTACGGATTGTCTATTCTTGAAGATTCTGAGCATCTTTTTACTTCTCTTGTTAGCATAAACATAAGCTCAGTGGACTGGCAGTGATTCAGAATAATTCCTCTTTGAATGCTAGTTCTCTTCATTTTGAAGTGATCATGGTGATTTTGGGTAGCATTCTTATGTCACCATTGTATTCACCAAACAAATTGCAATAGTGCAACTTTGTTTTGTGGCACAAAGCCATATGTACAGGGCTGGCATCAAGGATTGAACTTATTACTTGGTAGCAAAGATCTTCAAGACCAGCTTGCTAACCATTACACCATGATGAGGCACCTAAAAATTTGGATTATATACACTAGTAATTATTTAACTGTTAATGATTGTCCAAGTGCATTAGTATTTTTACACTGTATAACAGATATACATAAGCAGTTTAAGAATGATGTTCTATTAGAAGCATAGTAGACTTTTTTCTCCTTATCAGCAGTGACCTGACTGACTGTTCAATTCCTATTCTGCTTTCATTCTACCACACCTTGTCCTAATCAGGGTCCAAGAAGTAGATTTCATCGGAACTGTGGGTAAGAAGAAGTGATTCAGCAAGGAAAAAACAGTTTTTCCATTCAGGCCCTCACTTGAGTGATTCTATCTAAACAAAAAAACAGCTTTCCACCTTCAACTTCAGGGTATTGGCTGAATGTGCTTCCTTATCCTTGCCATGTATTCAGTTCATTTTTAATTGTTTCTCTTTTGTAGTAAAGTTGTTACTTTGTCTTTTTAGCCAATTGTTCCCAAGGATAATTTGAAATTATGTCTCCAATCATCTCAGAGAACATTTCTGAGGCTCCTGTTGGAAATCAAGCCAGTTTTATGTTGGATAGTTATAGGGCTACAAACACTACAAGTACAATAGAGAACAGCTCTGTGAATGAAATATGGAATTGCCTGTGTTACATGAGTTGCTATGAGTGGGTTGGTCTGATCAGTATATCTGATAACATTTCTCTTCTTTTCAAAAACTCAAAAGGCTCATTTGGATAAACACTACTTGAAATTATTGTTGACCACCTGTAATTTACTCAACAACTTCTTCCCCAGGGCTCCAAGAGAAGTCGTTAAAGGTTAAGCAAAAATTTCAGACAAGTATGGAAAAAAAGCAACTTACTTTTGCTTCATCTCAGGGTTTTTTTTTTATTCATAGTGGGTAGTTGTCCTCATCTACAAACATCAGAATTTTTAAACCCTCAAAAGAGAGCAGTGGCTTTTTTTTTTACAATGATTATAGATTACAATTTTTTTAAGGAAAAATCTCTAAAAAGCAACAATCTCAGATAGCACAATAAAATACTCATAATTAGGATTCAAGATTTTCAATATTTATAGATTTTCATTGATTCATATCATCAGTAGTGGAAAAATTTACTGGTTTTCATTGTTTTTTCTTTCTATTAATTTTCATTGATTTATAAGGTGTGTGTGTAAAAGTTCCTAGCAGAAAAATGTTTTTCAATTGTATATTCTGTCTCTAGTTTTCAAAAAAAGTTGCAGGGAACTTTTGCACACACTTTCCATTGGTGAGGCCAGAGACAAAAATGCAGATAGGTTCTTACCATTCAGATTATTCAGATAAAATTTTCTCTCGGTTGTCTCAGATTTGGTTTTTATGTACTAAATGACTTTTGATGTTTTTCTTTAATCTTTAGATAACACTGCATATTTTGCATCAATCGGCAGCCTGCTTGGTATTTTGCTCAATTTGATAACGCCTTCCCTTAATTCAAGACTAGGTCTTCCTACGTAAAATATTCTTATGCCAGGATTCCCTGAGATAAGGAAGTAATTTCAAGGGTTACCCCAATCTAAAATAGTTGAGAAAGGTGGCTGAGAGAACAGGACTACTTTGAGATGGACCCCCATAAAATGTGACCTTAAGCAGGGAAATGCGTTTTTCTTTCTTAATATCTGCTGAAATAAAAGAGGTCATGTGTAAATGATTATAGTATTTTAAATTTCTTTCATCTAATCGGAAAAAGTCTGAAATACCAGAGTTCTACCACTTAATTTCATTACTAAGCTGAGTGCAAAGATAAAATTGCAGGCCAAGTGGGTATATGGACTCCTTTCACACTAAAACCAGTGCATGTGTCAAATTTTGCCAAGGGGGGGGGGCAATAAGTACCCACTTTTGTCTTGACTTGAGAATTCTACAATATAATATATAAACAACAATGAGCTTACAATATAACACTTCCATAAATAATGCATTTTTGATGCGTATGTATTATTTGATGGAATCATTGAAGATGAAATATGGAAAAAAATATACCTCAATCAAAGAGGAATTCCTTGATCTGCCCCCAAAATTCAACTACTTTTTCCTTGCCCCATTGCCCATCTTCCCACTCATTGAAATCCATCTGGTACTTTCAGAGATATTGTGTGGATAGACAGACAGAAAGAGGGAATGATGGAGAAACGGATGCGACTGAATACATGTATCTCTCCAACTTTGTTGGCAGAGATAATAATCACCCAAACGTGGATGATCCAAAAATTATTTTATTTATATTTTTTAATTCAAATTCATTCTTTTAGCTAGGCTTCTATAATGTCACTTCCTACAATGACTCCCTATAAAAGCCCTAAATGCACGTGGTCAACCATTTATTTGACCCTGGTTTTCAGGCCGGTTAACTTCTTCCTTCCTCAACCGCTTACTTGGCCCCAGCTTTTGAGCCAGTTACCTTTATCTTCCTTTACCTCTCTTTCGCTTATTTGGCCCCAGCATTGCAAGCCTCTTTTTTCAATGGCCTATTTGGCCCCTGGCATCTCGAGCAGGTTAATTTCCTTTACCTCTCTATAAACTCACTGTCGGCGTAGTTCCGTCTTTGACCATGACTATATATATATATATATATATACATACATTGTCTTGTCACTTATTTACCTTGATGTGAGTATTCACAAGAACTTTATAGCTATTAAATACAAATACTGCAACTACAATTTTTGGTAACCACGCAAACGCTACGTTCATTATTTTGCCCCTTTTAGCTCTTTCTTGCACCTATCTTGACTTACTGCCTTTTTATAATCTAGCATGGTCAACAATACCAATCATTATGACAGGCATGACTCATCAGGCTTCATTTGATAGATGGACAAAACAACACTAAATCCGTAATTCCGCGTGTTCCCTAAATTATTATTCTATCCTATATAACCCAAACCTAACAGGCCTCTCCTCTACTCATCTCTTCTTTTCTTTATATGATTGGATATATCAATGTTTCCACTATATGTATTTCATTAACATTTTTTATTTTTGCATTAAATGTACCTCTCATTTTTCCATCTACTTTCTTGTATGTGTCTTTTTTACTCTGTTTGATATCTATGTCCACATTTGTCCTTAGCACACATGTTCTCTATACATCTCTCTTCCTTCTTCCATTTCTCCATTGATTTCAGTGCTTACACCAAACCATGTGAAAGCAAAATCCTTTGTCTACAACTACATCTTCTTGCCACATCTAACCAACAGCTATTATCTGCTTCCTTCCACACAATATAAGAACAATATTTCTTATAACTACTAGACACGATCCAGAACCATAATTTCAACAAACTGTTGACTTTTCAACCTGAATATTTCTTATATATGAAATGAAAACTATATGTTGATCAACAAAGAACAATAAAAACTATTTTTTTGTAAATTATGATTCTGGGACAAAGTATGGCTTTAGTGCTAAATTGTTGAATTACTGGCTTCCTTTTTGAACTCAAACCACATATAAACATGGCCTGTTGAAAAAACAAAACAACAAACAACCTCTCTTTCCATAAGTAAAAATCATGCTAAATCATTTCCTAAAGAAAGCACTTTTTTTATTTAATTTGCCAATCCAAAATCTGACTATTTATTTCATTCAGAGGCATAGCTTAGGGAGATAATAGGGGGTAATTCCCCTCTTCCAGGCCCCAAAGAAAGCCCTCTCCAGCTTTATGAATAGTGGTTCACCTACTGTATTTCTACTAACATTATACAATAACCAAACTCACTAAATGATGTAGGGGGACTCACTACCGGGACCTCAAATCTCAAGCCACACGCCTGACTGTATGATGGCATTGCTAAGAATGTAAATGTAACCTACGTTGTCCAGCTGCACATCGGCCAGAATAGGGGGGGGGTGAGAGGAATATAGGGAATGTTTTTTTTCCAAATATCTGCTGAATCAAAAGAGGTCATATTCAAATAAATATGATATTTCTGATTTCTTCTATCTAATCAGAAAACATCTGAAATCCTACAGTTCTACCCTCAATTTCATTACTAAAATAAAATTGCAGGCCACTCAGTGAGGATTGAACTCATTGCAGTAGCTTGCTGACCACTACTACATTATTGGGTACCTAAATTATGATCATCATCCTCATTATTGATATTACCATAGTACCCATAAAAAATGACAGGATTATTAATGTATAGATAAATTATACAATATATCATCATCATCATCAGTCAGTCAGTCTTTTAATGTCCGTTGTTAGACATAGACCTTCCCCAGGATTTGTCACATCTCTCTATCATGGACGTTGTGAAGATAACATTTCCTGAACCTGTCTATCTTATATTCTGCTGGCCTCAGTTTCGCATTTGACCTCTGGTGATCAATGTTGTGAGTCGTAATGTCCATCACTTGTCTGCCATTCTTGTAACATGGCCAGCCCATTGCTATTGGAGTTTCCTCATGGTTTCTATGACGTCTTGGACTCCCGTTTTTCCCCTAACATACTGTGCTGTTTGGTGGTCTCTCCATGTGATGTTGAGCACAATTCCCTCATGTGCATGTTGCATGGTTATCATTTTGCGGGTCAGTCTTTTGCTTAGGTTCCATGTTTCAGCTCCATAGGTGATTATCGGGAGGAAGGTGCACAGGTTGTATACTCTCCTTTTTAGGACTAATGGGATTTTCTTGTTCTTGAAAGTTGAGCTTGCTCTACTGAAGGCTTGCTACCCTAGAGTGATTCTTTGCTTGATTTCTCCTTCTTATGAGGATGTCATGGAGACACATTAGTATGAATATATTTACGGCAATGATTCTTTGAAGATGATATTCTTTATAGAGAAGCATAGTTCCAAGTGATTACCCTGACCTTCTTCCATCTGATTTAAATTAGTTGATTCCTTGTTCTACTCAGAGCTACATATTGTTGGCCATAGCTTAATACAGGCTGCAGGAGGAATAGACGTCTTTCATCATAAGATTTCCTCAATATTTGGTAATCATCAATGTTAATGCAAGAATTACTGGAAATTGTTGCCTTATTAGAAAAGGTAAAGTCTTGTTGCTTGGAGTAAGATCAATTAATAGTTGAAAAAAAAAATAATCAAAACAATTTCAAGTATAAAATATAAAATAAGAGTTGAGAAAGTAGTGTTTTTACCGCCAGGTTGGACATTTTTTCAGTCAACTTACAAGCCTATGCACTATATATCAAAAAAAATGCTATTGCTTTTTTTCTCTTCTTCTACGAATTTATTATCCCAATTATGATAAAATCAACTATTATTTGAAAAAAGCCTTTGGATGCTTTACAACCACATAGTAGTTAGTCTTAAAGACCATTACTTCTGTAATGAGTTCAATTCTCGCTGCATGCCCAATATTTATGACCTCGTGTCGATTGAGTTCAGTAAATGCCAATATGAGTTCCCATTGTGTAATTGTGGTTAACAAGCTCGTCTTATAGACTATCAAAACTGTAATGAGTTCATTTCCTGCAGGATGCTTCACACTTGTAACCTTGTGTAAGATAGAGTTGAGATGATACCGATATGAGTCCTCATTGTATAATAGTGGTTAACAAACTAGTCTTGAGACCATCGATACTTTTGTGAGCTTGATCCTTCCTGGAAGCTTCACACTTGTGGTAGATTAGGTTAAGTTCAATAAATACCCATTAATAGTGAGCTTAATCCTAACTGGGTGTCCCATACTTGTAATCTTATGCCATAATAACATGAACTCGGTACATAATCATAGTTGATGTGTTTGTATAACCAGCCATTAGGAACTGAATGATAGACCTCCAAATGTTCAGTTAGGCATCAACCCACTTAACTATCACCAGATTTCAAGTAAGAACAGCAAGAATTTCATTTAAAAGAAGGAAAAGAAATAAAAACATTCTAATTGGAAATTTAGTAATAGTTCTCTAAAGGAAAAGTATACTTCATTCTTAATTTTTCCCCTCTCCTCTGGTTTTGGTTTTGGTTTCACAGATTTGTTCATGCTTCTTCCTTGTTGCCTATCCTATCTCTGTTCCAGGTCGTTTACAGCAGTAATTATACTTCTAGGGTCTTTCTCACTCATTTTCCTTCCCACTCATCATCTCTTAACACACACACACACTTACACTCATACACACAATTCCAGCCTGTCTTATCTTCCAGACTTGCATTTTGCCAATTGGCTTCCATCATCTTGCAACAAGCAATAAGCTCAAAAAGTTATCATTTTTTTCTTTTAATTTTAGAAAAAACCCGCCCAACCTCATACTCCTTCCTTTTCAATTCAGCCTATTGCACTCCTTGCTCTGTTTCCCCATGACCCCCCCCCCCCCGTATACTTACTGCCCACCCTGGTGTAATACAACCATGTCCATCTGCTTTGTATCTGTGTCTTCCTGGTTCCTAACAAGAGTGACCCCCCCTTTATTTTTCCCTCTTCTTCATCAAAGGAAAACTTCCTCTCTCTTTTGCAAAAACTAATCTTTGTGTCTTCTTCCTATATGGAAAGAAGGCATAGATTAGGTTATGATAACACCAGAGAATTGTTCCTTGAAGGCTCTATTTGGATGCACCATGTGATCTGATTTTCAAGTTATTTCAGTTGCCCTAATTTTAATTGGCTCCTGACAGCTTCAGAACTGAAGTTTCTGAAGAAGATCCCAGAGTGAGATGAATTTTCGGTTATACCTCTCTTTACACATGGCTCTCAGATGCCAAATGCATAATCTCAGTTTGTTTATGTTTTACCTTCTTTCTTTCTTTCTTTCTTTCTTTCTTTCTTTCTTTTTTCTTTTTTCTTTCTTTTTTCTTTTTTCTTTCTTTTTTTTCTTTCTTTCTTTCTTTCTTTCTTTTTCCCTCTCTTTTTTTCTCTCTCTCCATCTTTCTTTTGTCGATTCTATCTATTTTTCAACTTAGTGACTACCTTTTCATCTCTCACCTCCTTCTTAGTTTTTCCTTGTTTTTTTCACTCTCTGCTTCTTTCTTTTTTTTGCATCTTGCCCATATTTTCTCTATCTAACACTGTCTTCTTTTTTTAATTTTCTCACCATTTTAGAGGAAGCCAGGTATTATAATCACGAATAATGTTACCAAACAGTCCCAAACACACCATTTAAAATGAATTGAAAATTTGAATGAATTTCATATCAATTTTTTTATGGTTTGAAGTTGTCTATAACAATGAATTTAATAACGTAACAATAGATTCATAACAATGGATATAAATTTAATGTTAATTGTTCCAATCTTTACACTGTTCACTTAATATCATCAGTCAGTTGTTGCTATCAGGAAGACCCTATCCCAAAGTGATCACAATGAGAGGATTCCTCTGTATCTATTAGTTTCCATATCCCTCTTTCTCTACCCCTTTCTCTCTTTGTTCAAATTCTTTCCTCTACCTTTCTCTCATTTCCTCACTCAATGTCTTTCTTTCTCTCTCTTCTCATCGCTTTCTTCTCTTCTTCTTTTCCTTTTTCATTTCTCTCTTGTACTTTAAAGTCAAAATTTCCTTTGTTATTCATAAAAAGAAAAAACATCTTTTTTTTTCCTTCTCATTTCACTTGTGTGTGTAGAGAGAGAGAGACTCCAAATAATTCTGACTCATGACATATTGTGTCGTGTTTTCCTCTTTTCATTGTCTTTGTCTGTTGAAATTCTCCCAAAAGAAATGTTTCTGACATATCTAAAAAAAAAAAAAAGCGTGTAATTTTTCTTTAATTTTGTTTTTCAGTTGTTTTAGAGCTTCCCTTAAAAGAAAGAAGAAGGAAGAAAGAGAGAGAGAGAGAGAGAGAGAGAGAGAGAGAGAGAGAGAGCATCTGTGGATTATTGTTGCTCCTCCTGGTTTGTGTTTTAAGAGCTTTTACAAAAACATTTGTTGAAATATCATTTGTTCGTCTCAAACGACAATACTTATTTTTTAAATATATGACTTTGTCTCAACCCCTGTACCCAAACTCATCTTTTGGGGTATTCTTTCCTGTGTGAAAGTCTTATGATAAAAAAGGCAAAAAAACAGCTAGAAGAAGCGATGAGTCGTTTTTTTGGTACCCAACAGTTAATTATTTATTTTCAAAGAAACATTTCTGGCATTTGTGATGCTTAAAAGTGAAGCAAACTCATCACTTTCTCTACGTTTGGGACGGGGGTGGGGGGGTTGATCTGGTTTAATACAGAGTTCAGAATGGCCTCAATATTCTGAATGGCTGTAACAGAATGCACACAATCTCTTACAATAGTGAGTATTTGTGCATGACTAAGAAGTAAACAAGATATCAATCTCCCTAAATGACAAAAAGATGACTTAGGGCAATGGAGATAAAAGCAAATTTCTATTATTTCATATCATCATCATCATCATCATCATCAGTCTTTTAACGTCCGTCGTTGGACATAGACCTTCCCCAGGATTTGCAACACTTCCCTATCATGGGCGTCATGGAGCCAGTACTTCCTGAACTTGTCTAGCTCGTCTCTCCATCTAACATTTTGCCGGCCTCAGTTGTGCATGTGGTCTCGGGGGATCCATGTTGTGAGTCGCGATGTCCATCGATTGTCTACCATTCTTGCAATATGGCCAGCTCACCGCCATTTGAGATTTTTAACGGATTCTATGATGTCCCTAACTCTTGTCTTTTCTCGGATGTATTGTGCTGTCTTGTGGTCTCTCCAAGTGAGGCCCAGCATTATTCTTTTATGTGTATGTTGCATGGTTCTCAGTTTACGTATAAGTGTGTATAAATGCTGGTAAACAATTTCAGATTTTATTGAAGGACTCCAACAAAATTCATCGATTGATGGCTGAACTTCTATCATGCATTGATTCATTGAGATTACTTTCCTCATATTTGTTATTTTATCTCAATGTTTTCTTCACTGTACTCTATGGCCTTCCTTCCACAGACATCTTCATCATTCAGTAACCTTCTGGGAATATTGAATGGAACCTTTTATTTGATCCTGAGATGTTTATTGTTCAAGAAGGAAACCAGATGTAACAACTTTAGGAATGAGAAGGTTACTGAGTGAAGCAGACACCTTATGTAAGTTGGAGTGTACAGCAGTAAAAGCATTAAATCATAGATGGGGAATAGGTTCAAATAAGTTCAAATTAATCACTATATAATAGTAACAATACCTAATCTCAGAAATTCTGATAAAACTGACAATTTTTCTGGTTTTCAAATTCAGTGAATTAGGGAACATTTAGTTTGAGATAATATTTTTAAAGGCTTCAGACTATCATAATTTACAGAATATTACTTGATACTAGATAACACATAATAAAGTGGTCCAAATTAAACCATTGGAGCTACTTGTGCTTTCAGTGTCACATGTAACCGGTGTAATAATTTATTGCCTAACTCCAGGTGATGTTCAACTACATAGCACTAATGATTGTTTTGTACGTGTGATGAATTTTGTCAAGTTTGGAAAAAAGTGTTGTTTGAATATTATAGTATTTATATTTTGCTCATTCATGGGTGTTCAAGGTTCAACGAAATATCTTTCTTGAGTGAAGGGGTAGTGAAAAAGTTCTACTGAATCAAGTATAGTTTTATAAGGTTCCAAAAGTGTACATGTGAGTGAGGTTTAAATGTTCTTTTGAGAGCTATTAGTTGTTCACAGTTATTTGTACAAGTAAGAGTATCATATAGGTGTGACAGTATGTTAGGGCATAACATTCCCACAACAATATCCTTTTCTTATATCTCTCACAGTAGGTTCCAAGCATGCCATTCTTGGTTTTACTTGCTCAATATTGATACTGATCAATATAGCCCTTTTTGAGTCAGCAGTTTTAGGAAGGAATTTTTATTGTTGCTCTGAAAACCTGTTTTTTTCACAAAATTCACTTTTATTTTCCTGCTTGGTCCCACATGCTGTATATATACTCTATATGCAAAAATTAACAATGAAAATTAGTCACAAGTAAACAAGAGAAATTCTACAATGCTTTATGGGAAGGCTTTATCATTTTACCGACTCATGTAGTTTGTACATGGTTCTGAATTAGAGATACGAACAAATGAAAGTGCTTGACATTCTTTAAATTCTGATCAGGAAATGATCACTTGAAATTCTGAGTACTTTGAACTTATCAGATGGTAAAGGAGTGAAATTTGAAAAAAGCTCATCCCAAGAGACTTAAACATTAAATAAAACTATTGGCATGAATTCCGTTTTTCATCATCATCATCAGTCTTTCAACGTCCGTCATTAGACATAGACCTTCCCCAGGACTTGCTACACCTCTCTATCATGGGCATCACGGAGCCAGTACTTCCTGAACTTGTCTAGCTTGTCTCTCCATCTAATATTCTGCCGGCCTCGGTTGCACATGTGATCTCAGGGGGATCCATTTTGTGAGTCGTGATTTCCATCGGTTGTCCGCCATTCTTGCAACATGGCCAGCCCACTGCCATTTGAGATTTTTAATGGATTCTATGATGTCCCTGACTCTTATCTTTTCTTGGATGTACTGTGCTGTCTTGTGTTCTCTCCATGTAAGGCCCAGCATATCTCAAATCTCAAGGTCTTCAGACATTAACATGCTTCTAATAGTTGAATACCTGCCTTAACAGGTAAATCATTGTAAAAAAAAAAGAAGGGTAATCTGTAGGGGTTTCTATAAGTTTTTTGATGTTGACTCCATTAAGATACAATTCATATTATAGTGTCAGAAGGTTCTCACTGATTAAATCAAGTGCGTGCTTACTACTACTTAGAAGGGAGTTGATGTAACATTCAGCTATGTAGGGGGTAAAAGGCTTGTAAATTAGAGAGAGAAAAATCACAGAGGAATGAACAATAAAGTTTTCTCTAGTAAAAAATTCCATACTATTTATTAATGTAAATGAATTATAAACTTATAAGAGAAATGATTTTGTGTAATGCATGGTGAATGTAACGTCTTTTTAAGGTGTAAAGTAAAAGTCTGTAATCAAGATACTTAGCTTGCAATTGATCCGTTGAAGGGATTATGCCTGACTGTCCTGTATATCTCTTGGCTTCCCCTGATTAAATAGGGGTTTTTGATTTTTTGGAACGTTAAGCCTTTTTCTGGGAAATCTCACCATTTATGGTAAAAGGGGATGATTTTGGGGAAAAATGTTTGCTTTCAGCAAATTCTCCAGTGTTTTCTGTTTCCAGATTTAGTTATCTTTTCAGATAAATAGACAAATGAGAAAAGAAGAGTGAGAGAGAGAGAGAGAGAAAGAAAGAGAGAGTGAGAATGTGTATTTATAATATTTTTATTATCAATTAATTTACTTGTATTTTATTTTAATAAAATCTTTTTTTTCATATGCATGTATATATATATATATATATATATATATATATATATATATATATATGTTTTTTTTTTTATTAAATAAGATTCATGACGAATGTTATACATAAGCAGTGTAAATTTCCAATTTTTGTTTGAACAGCATAATTTTTTTTCATATCTCTTATCACAAAAAGTTTTATTCATTTACTTTTTAATTTCATTTTTATTTTTTGAAATTGATATACTGACTGATCTTTCATTTCCCATCCTTTGATAACGTGAATTTTACTTCATTTTTATACCGTTTTCAACATTGAGTAAGCAGGGGTGTGAAACTTGATAATTCACAATCGGAACCACCTTCCCTACATTGTGTCTCATTTTGAAATGTATGTAAAAAAAATTATTACAGCTGCAATCATAAATGAATGAGTTGTTTAAAAACTATTCAGAAGTGATAATGTATTTGTGTTGAAATATTTGAATATAGTTCAACAGAGCAAATTGCTGTAAAAAAATAATAAGATAGATAAAACGTAATCAGATATCATTTAATTTGATTTGTTTTTTAAAAGTGATAATGAAGACCATCTACGTATTTCAAAAACTTTCTTGAAAAAAATTGTATTTTCAAATACAAAGACTGTTTACATATTCAAAAAACTTTTTTAAAATTTTGAAAACATATGTTTGAAATATGAAGACATTTTGTGTATTTTGAAAATCTTTTATAGAGAGAGGGAGAGTCGAGGCTGATGTTTTTAGAGAGGCAGAGAGTAAGAAGGAAAATGATTTTACCACCTCTGCTTGATACTAAATTTCCATTTGCAGCTGAATGTGACCATTTTAGAATGAGTTAGAAGTGTAAACCGTATGTACCCTCTGAAAATACATTTTGAGGGGTGATTTTCAAGAACTAATTCGATAAAAAACCTGCTTAGAGGTCCCAGTCATCATCATCATCATCATCATCATCACCACCACCACCATCATCATCATCATCATCATCACCACCACCTTTTCTCAGATGTACTGTGCTGTCTTGTGGTCTCTCCATGTGAGGCCCAGCATTATTCTTTCATGTGCACGTTGCATGGTTCTCAATTTACGGGTCTGTCTCTTGGTTAGGTTCCATGTTTCAGCTTCATAAGAGACTATTGGGAGGATGCATTGGTTATACACCCTTCTCTTTAGGATCAATGGGATCTTGTAATTTTGAAGGTTGAGTTAGCTTTGCCAAAGGCTTGCCATCCTAGTGTGATTCTTCACTTGATTTCTTCTTCTTTTGAGGGTCTCATGGAGATTCGTTGTCCTACATAAAACTTGAAGGACTTCTGGTGAATTATAACAATGTTAGTCTATACAAAGATGGCATTTTTGTTCAGAATAAATATCAAAGACAGGTGGTTATGTGAGAAAGAGCTCTATCCAATTGATTCTTCAGTTACAAGTCCTTTTTTTAACAATTGAACCAAACCCAACAGAGCCACCCACAGTCGTATGTTAAAATGAGATGAACAGATTGAGTCTGGATGTGCAAAGGTTAATTTGTAACTGGTTTTTATATTGCCAAATGTCAGCAGTTTCATTTCAACTCAGTAACTGGCTCTCATGTTGAAACGTGAAGCGATAAATTTGTCCATTTCTAGAACAATCCATGGAGTCCCAGTCATGGGCGTCTACTGCCACTTTTCCCGGGAGTGGGTGAGAAGATATGGCGGACAACAAAAAGATATATCAGAATCTCGGTTGTCAGGTAAAGGACTACAGAGTGTCTAAACAGTGAATCGTTCTAAGCTGTCACTGTTTATTATGACCCCTTGATACCTGGCTTGTATACAGTTTCAACTTTCGAACTGATTCACCCTCTGTGAGAAGGCTTGATGCTGGAGAGGGCAAATGCCTGTTTTGTATCGCCAGGGGACACCCATGGTTCCAGTCATTGTTTGTAGCAATTGTGGGGTTTTACAGGGCTGGGTGTAAGCCTGGCACCCAACATAGACTGCCTTACAGTACCAAAGGTATTCAATTACCCATTTTTAAAAAAAATTCTTTTACTTTTTTCAAATTCAAATTGAAATACTTTAATGCAAAAACATCATCAGTACTATATAGAACATTCATTTTTTGATTCAAAATAGAAAACAAGTTGGTGAAGTTTGCTAAACAAAAGCATCCAGCTTTAGTTGTTTGCTCTGTCATTGAATATTATGATTACTAGATCTCTATTGAATGTACCATATTGCTTCTTCTTAAATCTACATCTTCAGTGACATTCATGTGTTTTCTATTCTCCCCTGTAGAACCACATTGGGGAGAAAGATTCAGCAATTTGGCTCTTGATTTCCGGATATCAGAAACAGTTTGTTTTTTTATGCCATAAATTTTACAAACTTGTCCTACTGAGACGGTATGTTCTGATTTTTCAATTAGCTCTTATTTCAATGCCACAAACTTCCTTTTGAGTTCTGTATCAGTTTGTGCCATTTTGAGTTGTAAGGATTATGAAAATTATCTAATAAAGTAAACATTCAGAAACCGCAGAAACACACTGTTACTAACGCATGATAACAGGACGACTAAGACAAAACAAAGTGACATTGGGTCTATTGCCCGTATGCATATGTACATTCACAGTTATAGTGTCTGCTAAATCCAAAAACTACTATATTAAGGTTCTTTAAACCAAGGGTTTACTGTAGATTTATTGCCACCCTTTACAGTGGATTTGATCTTGGTTCTATATATAAGCTTCGACCTGAAGTATGATAAGTGCAATGGTCTTCAAGATAAGCTTGAAATGCCAATCATAGTCCAATAGATGTATCTTAACATTATTACAGAAATAATTTTTACTGATAAATTATTATCATCGGTAGTATTGATGGTGGTGATGGTGATAGTGATGATGATGGTGGTGATGGTGGTGATGGTGGTAGTGATGATAATGGTGGTGATGGTGGTGATGGTGGTAGTGATAATAATGGTGGTGATGGTGGTAGTGATGATAATGGTGGTGATGGTGGTGATAGTGATGGTGGCAATGAAGGTGATGATGATGGTAATGGTGATTGTGATGGTGATGGTGATGGTGGCAGTGATGGTGATGATGATGGTGATGATGATGGTAATGGTGATTGTGATGATGAGGGTGGTGATGGTGGTGGTAATTGTGGTGACGATTATAATGATGATGATGATGAAAATCTAAGCAATGTTAGAAAAATGGCTGCCTTGGGCAACATATTGAAAATTCATGATGGCTCAATATCCAAATCATTTTGGAATACGTTTGGCTATAAGTATACTAAATTATATATTTTTATCACAATTGTTTGGCTAAGCTGCCCTACTACTACTGACTATTTTTATGTGTTGATCCAGGTAAACAGTGGCTGTTGTTGAAGTTTTTTCCAAAATGGCTGTACAGTTCATATAAACTCCTATTTCTATAGAGCTATACATCATATGAGTATGATTTTGAGAACTAAATAAGTAGATTTAGGGTCAGCAATGTCAGTAGATAACAGAAAAGTTGATAAGATATTTATTTAAATTTAAATTTCAAATTTAATAATGCATTTCGACCCTACAAAACGGCTCATCAGGTTCATTTTTTGGACTTTAACATAAATAGTAGAGCTCTAATCGCTATAACTATACTTTTTTTATTCAGTGATAAGAGAATTATAACATAACGTAAAACAATTATATAAGGAGCAAAGAATTGTGGTGATAAAAAAAAGATGGAAAAAAAAAACAATTAAAGGAAATAAACAATAAATAAAAAGTAATTATTCACCTCGGCTCAAGCGGACGGAAGTGAATAAAAATAAATAGAATACTTGCAGTTCATTGGCTAAAAAAGGCTCAACTAATCAGAACCCAAAACACTGTCATGTGATCTTAGCACCATGTTCGAATGTCTTTCTCTCTGTGACCCAACTTGAATGCAATCAGGTATGCCAGTAAACCATCCATAGTTTGAGGGGGGCCAGAAAATAACTCTTATTTAATCACAATGTAAGTACATACACTTTCATCAATATACATCATTGAACTTCATTCTACACGTTACACCTCAACAATATTCGCACATCTTAACAAGTTGCATTTTGCACAAAGACAAATGCATGCACCCCAAACACCTTTAGTATCCCATGTATAAAGGCATACATATTGTTGTGTTGGGGGGGGGCTGATTTAAGGTTGCTGATATATCAGTTCCCTAACACGTATATAACCCAGAATTGATCTAAGAAGATAAATCCTGGGAAGCTGCGTGTTCGTTGCTCAAGCACAAAAACAAGGTTAGTACACAGTTAATTGGATTGTTAACAAAACGTGGAAATAAGAACAAACAAAGAAGTTAACAACAGAGCCAGGTTTAATTCGTGAGCGAATTAAAATCAACAAGGACCGGGAGTTTCTGCCCACACGAATATGTGGAGGGATCTACTAGGATGAAAGATGTAGAGATAGGAAGGATGAAGGGAAAGAGATGTCACTGAATAAATGTGAGATAGAGTCTGTACAATGATCCTAGTTTTGCCACTAAGAAGTTATCTTGGGAAGTCCATTCTAACTATGATGATAGTGCTTAACTTGGTTAGGATGTGTTCTTGAGATGAAGATGTGATGATGCGTGTGTAAGTAGAAAGTGTGTATAAAAACTATACTAACTATCCTAACTAAAGAGACAAAGGAGAAGAGACAATCTTACCTTGACACCGTAGGAACACAGAGAGAGAGAGAGAGAGAGATTTACTGCCACAGTTTAAATATGGTAAAGATAAGAATCAGCTATCTGATTGGTAGTTCTGTGTGATGTCAAAAAGGGGAACAAGGAATTTACCGTTTCTAGAGATATAGGGGTTAGAAGTAGATCCTTTCCAAAGGGCAGATTACTCTGTATATAAATAATTTACTGGAAAGGTGGGCACTACAATATAATACGTGTATTTTCAATCTTAATTGTTGAATGAATAAAAGTTTGTTTTCCTCAAGATTTGCCGCCTTCCCCTTTCATTGATGCTGTTTGTTGTCTTTGTTCCTTATTACGGATCACAAGTTAATTTGCACAACAAATTGACACATGTCCATGTATTTTATATCACAGATATGACCCGTGAAAAATGGAGTCAGATATAAATACTATCACTTTCATTAACAAGCTGTATTTATGACAGCTTTGTTGCCTACCCACAAGGTAGTAATAGTTGTCCACCTATTTTCCTTCACAGCGGTACGCTTATAAAAAAAAATATCGAGCATAAATAAATTCCGGGGACCCCCAACTCTTTTCTAATCTGACATACGAAGACACATGGCTACCATTGAATAAAACCATATAACAAAGCAAATAACAAACCAAAAAGAAAAAAAAAAAACCAAATAATGAACAAAAATTGAAACATTGTAATAGAAAATAATAAAAGATAATCAAATCATTAGTCATATCCATTAAAAATAACATAAGCTAGAAGTATTATATTGTAGTTCATAGTACCAGAGCTGAGGTTAATTAAACTACTCGCGCTATAAAATAAAGCTTAACATTTATGTATATATCATAAATTCAAAAAGCAATTAACATATATGCTTTTGTAAACACATGAGGTTAGTCTTGGAAGTAGCTGCCTTCATCATAACAGAGAGCTGTGCATTGGAGGCTGGCCTTGTAACACTTGCACACACCCTTGCATGCAAGAGGATCAAGTAATGTAAGTAGATCTGCTTTGTTGCCAGATCACATGCCACCAATCTTGGTAAGTGCTGGGGGCCATGGCTCGTTTTCATGGTTGAAGTAGTCTTCAAGATTTCCTTCCAAGGTTTAGCATATAATATATAGTCTAGAAAACGATGTGTAACAGACTTGTTTCTGGGGACTGTTATGGAAAACAACTGGAGTTTGTTCTTCTTGATTCGATCTTTAATTACCTCTGTTCTATAAACAAACCTCCCTTTGAAAAAATTAGTCATATTGTTGTTTTCTTAGTAGGTATACACTATCTTCTATCGTGTCGATACTGGAGCCCATAAGGATCTTGGTGTTCTCTGTTTGCAGTTTATCGCTGAATGGATTTGCCTTCTCTTCAGATACATCCACAAGAGGTTTCACTTCCTGAGCAAAGTGAGTTTGAGCCAACATGGTTTGCTCATGATGTTTTGTCAAATTGTTAATGGGGATGTCTTCAAACTTTGTTATATTCTTTGATATTTCAGGCCCTGCTACCACCCAATGCTGTAAGACACTTGGACTATATGTTGGGCTAAAGGCCCTAAGCTCACCTTTCACAAGGGCATCTACCTACTCCTGTGCCTCGGGAACCATAGTAGAGAAAGGACTTATTATCTTGTCGGCAACTGACCTTCCTGAAACGAATCTATATTAGATGGAGGGAAACCTAACTGATAAGAGTACATATCTCTGATTGGAGCAGAGAGCCTCTGTCCATAGTTATGGAATGAACAAAACAAGTGATTCCAAGTACTGAAGAAAATCTTCTGGTTGCTTCAATGATCTGAAGAATGCAAAGCAGCTGATTAAGAGCAAGTGCCCAGTATTGGAACTGTAGTTGTTAAGATGACTTTTTTTTTTCCAGACTGTAGAATCTAATTGTTGCTCTTCATATGAGATGGTGGTTTTAACTCTGTCATATGCGTGATACTAGAATATGAAAAAAGTAGCAGCTGTCATTTGGTGGGCATGTCTGGCCCAGGCTACATGTGAGACCTGGAACAAAGAATCAGGAATACCAGCACTGGAGATAACCGTTGTCCAACCACTGCTGTCAAGCTAATGAACTCTGAACTCAAGAGCTGCAATATCAAAGTGTAATCCATCAAACATTATTACATATTTATTCTCTTTATGCATTGCAGGGAAGATCCATTGTATAATTCGGCCAATAGCAAATAGTTATTGGTCCATTACCAAAGCTAGAAGTTGGCTTAGAATGAGGTATTCAGTTGCAGCCTTAACAGCATTCATTGCATTGTGTATCATGGTGACTGAATGTACACATTCTAGGAAAAAATATAGAATCTAGTCACGCTGAAGCACGATAAGCAGCAAATGAGACAGCTTTCTTTGATTAACTTGGTTTTCATCAGCAGTTTTGTTAAGATGGTATAACCAGACATTTTCCTTTGACAATCCAAGAGCCGGAATTAGGTTCTCTGACATAACCAGTCCATTTGAATGAGGAACAGTAGGTTCAGGTCTAGGTCAGACTACTGGAACCACTGGAGACACTGCCTGGATCTTTTTGCTTTTCTGAGTTGTCTTGCTCATCTCGAATATAGCATGTGATGTTTCTTTCATCTTCAATGAATGGTTCTTCCATCATTCATATACCTGTCTCACAAAAAGAATCTTTGGTGGTTGTTGAACTCAGATGATAATCAGTATTGTCTACTACTGCCACAATACATATGTTCCTTGTAAGTTTTGGGAGGACAAACCACGCCCTCCTTATCGAGCATGACATAATCATTGCTAGCTATTTCCATCATTTGAGATACATAATCCCATGTTGTAGAAAGTATCAACCAAATCTTTCTTTTTCATATCTCGGAATTTTTGAGATGAGGTATTATTATTATTTCTATTGATATTCGGACCATCCTCATCATCGGTTCGTTACTTCCCCACATCTACCAGATGATACCTGACGAAGGCCGTAGAGTGCAATGGCCGAAACGTTGTATGAAAAACAACCAAGATGAGGATGGTTCGAATATCAATAGAAATAACTTTCTTTCTCATTTCTGCATGGATCTTTAGTGTTAGATAGACCTTAACAATTCCATGAATAACTTTGTATAATTAGGAATTTTTGATCCTGTGATTCTGCAAATCAAAGATAAACACTGAAGATGTGTGATCTGGTATTTGATCCTCTGAACAGGATCTTCTTGCTTCCACAGAACTTTTTTCTACTGATTGCACAGTTTTTCTCTTGTGTGCTCTCTGAAACTTTTCATAACTAATTTCATTTCTGCACAACTAATACCATTCGGCACTATTTTTCTCTTGTATGTCTACCAAGTCTGTGCATGTATTTAATGTTCCATATTCACACCATCAGGGATGGCATCAAGTTCCTTAAATTTCAGATTTTCTACTGCAAAACCAAAACACTGTGTTATGTACCAATGAAATGCATAGATTGCAAATTTTGTGACTTTATTGACCTCAAAACTATACATTTAGAGACTGAGATGTTGATTCTAGGATCTTCAGTTCTAAAGATACAGACATTTATTTTAAACTGGATGGACGTTTTGAAAAAGTTTCAACAACTGCCAACAGGGGGCATTGCTAACCTCGATCCACATCTAAATATAATCAGTAAGGGCAACTGCATATATATACCAAGTTTCATGCTTTTAACCTAAAATGCACATTTGGAGGCTCATCTGTCCCACGATAAGCCCAATCAGAATATATATGTGCAAGCAGAGCTCAGTTGTTAGAGCATCTGGCTGAATGCTGACATTAAGTTCTCTCTATGGTTTAGGGTTATTAGCAGTCATTGTGATTGTGATAAAAAGCTATCATAAGCTGACAAAAGAAAAACTAGTCAAAAATTAATAAAAAGACAGTAAGTCTTGTAATATTTTGATTTTTATCTGGTATTACTATCTACAGAAATATACTATAGATTTCATAAGTTTTATTGAGATGAAATTTTATCTGCCTTTGAAAACTATTAGATAATGTAGAAATTTTGCTTGGTTTATTAAGTAAAAGAGATAGACAAATTTTTATATTTTTACATGAACTTTATTGAACAATATATTTACTATTTCATTTCATTATCCTCTACCATTTTTTTTAGGCATGTTCGTAATTTCGCTATCCCAGACCTTTCTATAAAGATGAATTATAGAAAGAACTGTTCTAGGTGCTTTTTGCAGTCTTCCAAGAAATTGATATTTTTCTCATTAAAAGAATTCTGTAAAGACATGAATGAATTGTAATCTTAAGGTGTAATATTTGGTGAATATGACAGAAGAATGAAAACTCCCCAGCAAATCTGGAACAATTTTTGTCTGGTCACCAAAGAAACATGTGATCTAGCATTATCCAGATGGAATATTTCTTTTAACTAATTCAGGACACTTTTACCAATTACTGCTTTTGATTGGTGTAATTGGAAGCAGTACGTATTTGAACCAATCATTTCTTCTCCAGAAGGAGCTCTTTGTAGAAGACTCCTTTCCAATCAAACTGTATTCACAGCATCACTTTCCTGGGATGAAAACTGACCTTTGGCATGGTCAGTGGTGGTTCATTTTGCTTGAACAACTATCTTTTGCATTCCACATTATTGTAAAATATCCACTTTTTATTGCTCACCATAATTCGTATCAAAAATGGAACATTTTTGTTATGTGGAAGCCACACATTGAAGTGACTCACATAATCAATCTGATGTAAATGATTTCCAATGCTAGATTTGGATATTTTGAGTATGTTGGCTATCTCATGAGTTTTATAACTTTATTCTCAAGAAATATCTTCATTTGATTGCTATCAACCTCAACTGGCCTACTCAATTGTGGAATATTGTTCAGTGAGAATTCAGCTGCATGAAACTTCACAAAGCACTTTTGACATGTTTGATCATCCACAGCACCTCCTTAAACTACACAAATCTTTATTGTGTATACATCCCACTTTTATCATTTTTAGAATGAAAAAAGCATTATATACTGTAAGTTGCTTCTTTTTTTATAATTCCAGTATTAGAATCAATAAACAGAACTACACCCATTTTGACAATTTAAAAAAAATATATACTGATTTGACAGCTGTCACAATACAATCAAAAGTAATGTTTTTGAATGGAGTCAGATAAAACTAAATGCTCCTAATGCCTTCTAAAACAAACACAGGGTGGACTTTTTTTGCCAATCCAATATTAAAATGTTTTTTCTAATAATTATTCCCAGTAGAGAAATCTGCTGCTGGTGATACTGACTCCATTTTGTTTTTATTTTTCTACTAGAGATTGTATAGATTTAATCATTCCATTACTTTCCATCACTTGTAAGTGCATTGTTTATTTCAGCAGACTCCTTGTGGAGCATAGGGCCATAACCTACTCCTCTCAGCTACACCCATGTCAGTCTGGGGCGCATTTGCCTCACTCTCTGCTGATCTTCTCTACAGCTACATTGGCCTCTCAATTTTTCTCATCCCTTCAATGCCTGCCTTGTGATATTGTCAGCTAGTTGATGTAGGGTGTGTCCACCGTCCTGGTTGATGGGGTTCTGATTAGCTCTCTCCCACAGGTTGGCATTAAAAATCTTCTCAGGCCACCTGATGTTCAGAATGTGTCACAGGCATATGTTGATGGAAGCCTGGGGCTTGTTGATGATACTTCAAGTTACTCATTGTTGCTCTTTGTTGGTATAAGAATAAAATTTCGAACTTAGTTTCTATTTTAACAATTCCATGAATAATTTTGTACAATTATGAATAAGTGATACTCCAATGTAATGACGCGGAGATAAACACACAAAACTTGATTGTTCCAGCACTAACCAGTGTACACAGTACAAACAATAAAATGTTACGAAGTAATTTCTGTTTCACTGGTTTAACAATTACGGTGTTGGTATTACTGTGAAAATGGCTTTCGCAATGAATCTGTAAGATGTCTAATTGTATTTTCTGCTTTTTATCATGAAAATTAATCAATGAAATAAAATATAACTTGACTTTTTGAAAGAAAGTTGTTTGTTACTGTAAATATCTGCTGTTGATTTCTGCCTACTGACAAGGATGGCATTTTGAATGTTCCTATCATTAGCCATATGTCAGGCTGATATTTTGTGGTTAACATTTCACTTGTGTATTTTGATGCATACTTCTAAATAAAGGCAGAAAAGCGAAGACTTTCAAGAATTGAACTGCTTTTTATAAAGGCTCAGTTACACCAGACAGAATTCTTTAAACCAGCCTTTCTCAACCTTTTTAGACTAGATGAACACTTGAAATAACTCAAGGAACTCCTGCATAAAATATTACATGAACAGCTAATGACGCAGTGTGTTCAAAAAGGTACATCTTTGAAAGTAACTATCAGTATTCTATAGGATACAGGAAGATAGTTTTCTATATATTAGTTCATTTTGGTGAACATGCTAAGAAACCCTATTTTTCAGTCCCCTCTCACCAATCATCATCATCATCAGTCTTTTAACGTCCGTTGCTGGACACAGACCCTCCCCAGGATTTGCCAGACCTCTTTAACATGGGCGTCGTGGATCCAATACTTTCTGAATTTGTCTAGTTTATCCCTCCATCTTGTATTCTGCTATCCTCAGTTTTACATGTTATCTCTAGGGAGCCATTTTGTGAGTCATGATGTTCATTACTTGTCTGTGATTCTTGCAACATCACCAGCCCATTGCCATTTGAGTTTTCTAATGAATTCTTTGATGTCTTGGACTCCTGTTTTTTCTCAGATATATTGTGCTCTTTTGTGATCTCTCCATGTGAAGTTGTGCAGAATTCTTTCATGTGCACGTTGCATGGTTCTCAGTTAGTAGGTTATTCTCTTGGTAGTTTCCATGTTTCAGCTCCATAAGTGACTATTGGGAGGATGCATTGGTTGTATGCCCTACTCTTTAGGACAAATGGGATTTTCTTGTTTTTGAAAGTTGAGCTTGCTCTACCAAAGGCTTGCCATCCTAGAGTGATTTTTCGCTTGATTTCTTCTTCTTTTGAGGATTTCATGGAGATTCATTGTCTCAGGTAGATCTAGTGGCCTACTTTCTCTGGTTCAGCATTTTTGATTCTGATCGTTCTGTGTTTATTTCTGACATGATTGTTGCACATGACCTTTGTTTTGTTGAAGTTTATGTGAAGTCCGACATTCTTGCTTTCTTGAGGACATTAAATACAAAAATAGAACATATAAAATGGAAGTCAGTTTCTTTGAGAAAACATTAGCTCAGCTTTCATAAAATTTATGCTTTTCATGAACTTTATATACTTATATAAAAAAAATGACAAATAAGATTATCAAAATAACTGGTTTAATACAAAGAAAAACAGTTTTCTAAAGAAAGAGTCTTGAATTATGAATCTATTAGCAATATGAACAAAAATACAAGTTACATATGTATAAAATTTATGAATAACCCCAAACAGTTTCCTCCGGAAATCTAGGGTTCTGCTGAACCATGATTGAGAAGGGCTGCTCTAAATTGCTTTGAATTTAGCTTTTGTTGTTGAAAAATATATCCAAGATCTATGTAATGCTAGTGGACAACTGACCAGGTCCATTATTCAAAACTAGCCGTTTATGAACCATGATAACTCAGGTAGAATTTATTAAATTCGTTAGGTTGATGCAAAAGTTACAGTACCATCTTTCGTACAATATTGTTTAGGGAAATTTTAGAAATGTCTGGAATTTACTCAGTTCTTTCTTGCTTTGGCATGCATATTTTTTAAGATTAATCTGAAGAAAAGTGATAATCTTACTTTATTTTTGTGAAAATTATGGTGGAATATAAAATGCACATTTAACATTATTAACTTCTCATGTTTGATCTTGAAAAAAGTGCAGCAAAAGCTAGACTGTGGGTGCAAGTAGATGCCGAGAATGGTTTTGAAAGTTCAACGAAGGAGATTTTGAGCTTAAGGACAAGAAACACGAGGGAAGACCCTAGAATTTAAAAAATGATGAATTGGAGGAACTTTTGCGCAAACATAAATCAACTTGTAGGGAAAATTAGAGGTTCATCATTCAACTCATTTGAACGATGCATTGTGACAAAAAATACTTTTTTCCTAGACAAACCGATAGTTTTGCTGAATGACAATGCCCATTCTCATGTTGCAAATGTGATGCAGCGAATGATCATGGAGCTAGGATAGGACTTATTTCCACCAATAATCTATCACCTTCAGACTATCATTTGTTTCAATCCATTCACACTCTTCGTCTGGCCAGTAATGTTAATGTAATACTCCCTGTTAGGTTTGTGGTTCCTACAAGTTTTATATATAAAAAAATTCCTCAAAGAATTCATCAAAACAAAAGCAGAATTGTTCTTTTATCATAAAATACACAATTTAGCTTAAAGATCTTCATATAAAGACAGGGAAAATACTTCGATCACTGAACAATTATGATATGAATTTATATGGATAGAATGGATTTTATTTGTTAAAAATGCTGGGTACATTTGTATCAACCTAATATATCTAAACCTTCATTAATTCTAATGATTCGATGTAAAGTGACACAACAAATTCCGGCATCAAAGGAAAAATAAATCAATAAATGAAATCACATTATAGTGTTAACTGCATTTTAATTCAGTATATGTAAGTAAGGTTTTAGTGTTTCTCCTTTCTGCCCTATGACTTCAGGTTCTAAATACTGAACAGACATACAAATAATTTTCTTCAAGTGCCAGTAGTCACTGTTCAGTACTTGGTAGAAACTAAAGTTTTATAAGTTGATTTTCAAAATAAGCAGGCCTGTCTTACTCAGAGGATTGGCACAACGCTATTTTCCTACACAGTATTTCTCTCAATCGTGGACTAAGCTAGGCTTAGTAGATATCTATAAGGTTGTAATCACTAATTTATTTACCTTAAGCATTAATCCAGCCTACAATAAACAACACAGTGAGAAGGTGGGGATATCTATTGGTTAAGGAATTGCTGTTTATATAGTGGTATTTGATGTTGTTCAAGCAAAAATTCCTCTCGAGGGATGGTCTCTGCCAGATTGTGAAAGAAAATTCTCACATTTCAGATGATGATGACAGAAAACTCTATTGATGGTGTCCCGTAATTCATGAGCAACGCAAAAAAAAATTCCCACTTGGTTCCCTGATGTGTAAGAATTTTTGTTAGATTTGAGTGAAACATAAGTGTTCATTTTAAAGTATAAGTACCCATGAATTATTTATATTTCGTTGACTCTTTTCTCATAGCATTATATATTTTTCTTTTAACTAAAAAGTTTACAATATTAAAAAAAGGGCCCATTGCCAAGTCTCCAAGTTTGTAAGACTCCCCAAATGGCTATGAATATTTATGTTCAGCTTGTAATTATTTAGGGTGGGGTGCCAAATAGGATCCAAAAATAGAACAACTGAACCATCCTCTGCATTTCTTAATAAGAAAAATAAAACCTTTTTTATGTTCTTTTATAATGAATTGAAAATTTTAGCCATAAATATGCTCTTTTCAACAATAGTTAGTAAGTTTTAAATAATATTAATCGTTAATATCCATTATTTCATTAATTATTTGTATTACTATTGTTATCTTTGATGTTCTGATCATTACATTCTGGCTGGTGCATTCTCTAGCCTTCTTTAATTGTATGATGTATCTGGTAGTTTATTTTTTCTGTCTTCCATTTATATTTTACCCATCCACCCTGGCACCAATTATAAAAAATTTACCAATTAAGATCACAGAGATTATTCAGATTTAAAGGGGAGTGAGAGTTGAAGATATATAAAAAAAAGGAATGCTTATTGAAAAGACTAGAGAAAAGTCAACTCAAATGTAATGGCAAGAGCAATGCTATGTTAATGCAGCTACCTAATTGGTTGGAGGTTCAATTCCTACTGTAGTCCCGTTTTCTTTCACTGTAAATTCTTTTTTAACTGTCTAGGCCAAGTGAGACATTCTTCGTGTAAAAACAGGAGGTCATTTCAAATGGAATTTCAAATGATATAATGCAATCACAATTATTCTGTCTTATTATACATCCTTTTCTTAATAATATGATTGTCCATATTGAGAAACAATAGTAAAGATATAAACAAAAATGAGAATATGGGGACAAAGCAGTTACTTGGGCCTTTGCCTCACTGCCAATGGTAAGAGCAATACTACATTAAAGCAGCTACTTAGTCAGTCGCAGGTTCAATTCTGGCAGCAGCCCTATTTTCTTCAACTGTTCATTCTATTTATGCTATCTAGGCCAAGTGACACATTCTCAGTGTAAAAACAGGAGGTCATTTCAAATGGAGTTTCAAATAATATAATACATTCATGATTATGTACATATACATACAGATATATGTATGTATATATATCTAAATATATATATATATATATATATATATATATATATATATATATATATGTATATATATATATATAACTGACAAAATGTAAACCATTTCAGAATTCCTCAGTTAGCCATGGAAAGAGAAATGCTTAGGATAACTTGATGAGATAAAAGAAAATCAACATGGATCCAAAGGCAGACAGGGTTAAGGATATCATACAAAGAATCACATGGCAAAAATCGAGATGGACAGGATACTTACATAGAAAAAAGGTTAACTGATTGGGGTCCATGGGATAGTGCACAGAGTATGGACAATACTGAGCACAAGACGATGGTATGAGATAGAAAAGTTTGCTGGTAAGATATGGCAGAGGTTAGCACAATCACAGTCGTCATAGAAAGAGATGGGAAAGACCTTTGTCCAGCATAGGAATTATAATGGCTGACGATATATATATATATATATATATATATATATATATATATATATATATATATATATATATATATAAATATAGTCATCTCACTTGTACAAATCAGAGCCAACATATTTTCGATGACCTGGAAGGTTAAAACCTATATAGTTCCTTAACCACATCACCCCTCCATTTATACTATCCCTAACCAAACCACACAATCTAATACCAAAGTACTTCCCTCCTACCTTGTCACCTTATGTCCTCTCCAAGACCCATTGCTGCTGCTAACACCACAGACTTCATCACAGCCTGAACTTTCTCCCATATAACGGGATGCCCCAAACAGATGGGTTACCATTTTTTACTTACAAAGCAAAGCTCCTGATGGTGGACTCATGTTCAACATCAAACTTATAATCTCTAAAGGTACACACACACACACACACACACAGCACACACTACTGAAGATGAGAATACCTCCCGAAACATGTCTAGACCATTAATGAAAACATTTACAGATAAATATATATATATACATATATATATATATATATATATATATATATATATATATATATATATATATATATATATATATACATATATATATGAATTAGGATTATCTACCCAGAATGCAGAATTGGCTAACTCATATTCTTCCAGAGAGTGTTTTTGTACCCTTGTCAAAGCATCAATACATATCCCTGAATTCTGTCCCATCCTTACAAAAACACCACGATGGTTGACAGAAAAAGGAATAGACAAGCATTCAATACCAAAAAAAAACCCTGATCATCAGGCAGTAATAACAGTGAAAAGCTGTGATTCACATTGTCAACCTTGACAGGGGCAAGTCAATACAGCAAAAATGAACGAATAAGTAAAACAAGATAGTTATGGTTTCCTAGCCAAAAGAATGTGGCAAAAGTAAATTATGACTTCCAGGTCATGCACACAAACCATTGATATCAAAAATATTTTCTTTAGCCCTTCTTTCCCTTGAGGTTATGAGAGGAATATTTTTTTAGGGTCATGAAGAACTCTCAAGTACTTTCTTCAGAAAGGCTCTTCCTCTGGTTGACCAGAAGAGGGGAGGCTTTTTCTTCATTTACTTTTATCTTCATCTACACGGCCCACATCAAAATCATGACATCATGGTGTCAAGCCTGAAGCCCTCACAATTTAGATAGTTTTCCCATTGTTCAATTTCAATTTCCTGTCTAAGAGATCCCCGCCTGCTTTTTTGTCACAAAAGAATGCCTACAATTTCCTTCTTTTCAAAACCTTTGGGAACACTAGAAAAAAAAAAATTCTCATCTTTTTCACCCAATATTTTAGTAATTTTTTTTTTTTTTTTGTTAAGACAGAGCATAGTCAACCATGATTAATCTGTGACTAGTGATTCTCTCATCTTAATTTTTGTTGCTTTTTCATCGCAACTTCTCAGCTCACTAGTCTAAACCTGCTGGTAAACAGCATGGAAAGGAAATAAAGGATAAGCTCCCGGTGAGACTCTAACTCACGTCCCTTTTTGCCTAAAATTAAGGTAAAAGAAATGCTCATCCAAAATTAATAATAGTTGACAATGTTTCATCTAATAGAATAAAAATGATAATATTATTACGACTGATAATACTACTAACAAATATGGTGCTGAGTGGAGAATGGAGAGTAAGATTAAATGATTAGATTTACGCTTCTGCCAACCATAAATGCTCTTGTAGCAAATAGCGGAGCCACTGATATAACCAGGCTTCCTGAGCAAAAGAGATTTGGGTTCAAGCCTAACTAAGATCTTATCCCTTTTTTTCAATATCTTTTATCTCCCATATGTGCTGTTTTTTAGCAATCACAGATTGACAATCTGTGTTGTTGCAATGAAAAACAACTAAAATTAAGATGAAAAATGTATTAGTCAAGACATAATAATATTTTCAAGATTCCAAAATGTTTCCGTCATACAGACCCACTTGTCCTTGTTATGCTTATAACACATGGTGTTTTGACTGGTTGTTTTTATTCTTTATTTGATGACAGCAGTGGATATTGTAAATGGGGAGTAATTGTTCTATGAATAAATATTTATACTGTAGAATCAAAAACTCCTACACCTTGGGTTGATAGCAGAGTTAACTTTCTCCCACAGAAATTTCTGCTGAGGTTCTTTCCTAACCTAATAATTAATAATCCAAGTCCAAAGTCAGTGAGCTAATCTAGTAGACCATTACTACTGTGAAGTGTGTTTAATCCTCCTTAGGGAACTCTACACTTACAGACTTCTGCAAGACTAAGCTAAGCTTAAATACCATATTTGATGACATACACAGCCCCTTCCTACCATTCCAACTGGGAATATTAAGAAAAAGTATATTTCCTTGAATTCTCATTCATCACCCATTTTTTTTTCTGACTCACCCTCTAATTCTGACCCATGTGAAGCTGAACAACAAAAGGTTACATTTACTTTTTAAGCCATTTTTGGAGGAAAGTTTTTGGTTTTTATATGCCATAAAATATGGTAGCTGATCATCTATAGTCTTATAACATTCCACTGAAACACACTTGAAACCATGCTTTTTTTTTTAGGGAATATTTTTTTCAATAGATTTTGTACATTGTTATGTCCTCATCTTAGCAGTTATAATCATTATAGCCTGTTTTAGGTGTCTGTCAAACCAAATCCTTTCTTCCACTGAAGATGACTATTCTCATTCTGCTGTCCACGCAAGGAGATATTTTGTATCAGTTCATTCTTCTTAGTTAATTCATCCTTATGATGCTTCTTCTGCTTCTTCTAGTGAACCAGAAGATGCTATTATTAGGTAGTAGGATTTTAAAGCCTTAAACTTTGTGTTCTTTCTTTATAAAGACCAAGTAGATAAAAGTGTTGGTTATGCATCTGATCTTCTCAGAAGATTACAAAATATCGCAGACACCTGAACAAAACAGGAGGTTATCATCGCTGAAACACAGTTTCACTAACAAATGAGATGGAGACATCATAGTTTAATGTATAGTAATGACGATTTTTGAAAATTGCAAATTACAAAGTGATTCTATAATTTTTTCTCCACATTGAGTGATTCCATTTTTCTTTCCTTTTTTTAAAAATTGCTGAACAATCCGGCCTCATGAAATACACCTCAAACAAATTAGATTTTTTTCCAACATCAAGTTTAGGAAAAAATGATAGAACTACTCAATATTGAAGGAAGAATTATTGAATCATCAACATGAAAATTATAAATAGTACTTTGTTGCTCTTCCCCAGGTTTTTATGACAGCCAGAAATCTTTGAAGTATGGACTCTACAAATGAAGAACAACATTCTCCATTAATCCACTTCAAACTTTCTCGAATAGTGATTGACAGACCATCCAGAATGGATCTATTTTTATGGACCAGTTATTAAAAATTTGTTTGTAATTTGCATTTCTAAAACAAATACCAGCACCAGTCTAGATATGCAAATTAGTCTGCAGTTTAAAAAAGTATGCATGCAGATATTAATGAACTGTTGGCTAATTGAAAGGAAACGTAGCTCCAATAAGAGAGCTCTCAATTGAAACAATGGGAAGGATAATAAGTCACTTTCAATGGGACAGCTATATACAAAGAAAATATGTGGGTAGACCATGGAAGACTTCAAAGCGTCAGGATATACCTTGGAAGTAGGAAATGCTCAATAAAATAATTTGCAAAACAAATGGGCAGTAATCAATGTTTGTGACAGAAGTGTAAAAAGTGTACAGTTGGATGAAAAGGAGCAATCATGAAGTGCAGATGATTGGAGGAAAGTGATATTTGAGATGAATCACAAATTTGCATTGGCCAAGGTGATGATGCCATAACTTTTGTCTGGCGCCATTCCAATAAAACATATAAAGATGACTGCCTGAAGAAAGCAAGCAAATTTCTCTACTCGTTTATGATATGGGGTCGCATATCAGGTAAAGGACCTCGGAGATGGCAATCATTACTTCAGCCGTAAATACACAGGTGTACGTTGAAATTTTGGACACTTTTCTCATTCCATCTGCAGAACATAGGTTTGGTGATGATGAAATCATTTTACAGGATGATAATGCATCTTGACTCAGAGCAAAGTGTGATGAAACTTTTCTTCAGGAAAAGCATATCAACTCAATAATGTGGCCAGCAGACTATATCTCAATCAATATGCCAAAAATTTAAAAAAACTGGTCCACAACACGGTTCCATTCTGCGAAGCTGATCTGTCAGCCACTATTCAAGAGAGTTTGAACCAGTTTTAAAAAGAATATCGTTTTTCACCACTGAAGTCCATGCCTCAAAGATTTCAGGTCAATATAGAAGCCTGAGGAGGGGCAACAAAGTACTAATTTTTTTATATTGGTGATTTCATAATTTCTTCCTCTTCTCAAAAAAATACCAATAATTTAAATAATTTAATCTAATTTGCTTGAGGTGTATTTAATGAAGCCAGAATGTTCAGCTATTTCTAATGAATATTGTTTTGTCTCATATCTATGACTTGTTTATTTGCTGCAAAATAAAAAGGCAGGGTGAACATTCTCTAAGTGTGCTAATTCCATAATTTCTGCCAGGGGTTGTACAAACAAGTCTTCCCAGACTTTGGAATTTATTTCAATGTAGAAATAAATTACAGCAGGTTTTAAGTTTTACCCATGTTTTCAATTAAGTGACACCACTTATCAAAAGTAAATATCTAACTTACAAAACAAGGCAAACAGTGTTCCTGCTCTTGCAAGTAATTTAGTACTGGTAAAAGTTCTCCTACCTCAGGATATTTTCAAAGAAGTGATTATGTATCCTCACATTGATACAAACCTACAGAACAACATTCTCACTGTAATATTTATCCTTGGAAAAAAAGAATGCAAACAACAATGTTATATGAGTTTGGGTAGAAACAAAAATCAAACTAAAGAAATATGAAGAGATATGAGAGATATCAAGTATCAATGTTTTGTAATTAGAGCTAAAAGAACAACATCAGAGTTACCAAAATATCATGCTAGTGCAAAATTTGGACATTCTTGATATGATAACCAATGCTCAAATACATCAAACATAAAAACAAGAACTTTGAGAAAGTTCTTGAGAAATCCCCCAACATGAAGATTCGATAAGAATTGGATTATATCCAAAAATGCATTCCCAGAAAAAGATCTCAACCATTAAAGTCCAAGTGAATAAATCTATTAGAATCTATCAACCGTAACTGTCACAAAACTTAGTTTTCTTCAGTTTTCAAGCGGGTCTGGCTGACTAGCTGCCTGGCAGTGTATGTTTTTGTCATATTTAAAGGCCGTGCCAGTGGAGACAGGGTGCTGCGAATTCAAACATTTACTCCTTATTGTGTCTAGAAAAAAACATTTATTTGTTGATTTCCATTCCCTCAATGAATTTTTAGTGGGGGTTCAATTTACCATTCAAGTTTATGCTAAATTTTTCCTCCAGTTTGCATCCAGTAGCGTTCATGCTTGCTTTTTAAAAAAATCAGACTTTTTTTTAGTGATCCCTACCCAATAAAGGGCGATACGAGAAATTTATTGACTGAACGATCCCAATTTTAAAATTGATCACCCCCAACATGGCATGCTGCCAAAACATGTTGGTCACATGACGGTTTCTTTTGTGTGACCAACCAGACCGGCTAACAGAATATTTCTTCTACCCATTCCAATTATTCAATTACTGACATGGCCATCATTTGCTTCACCCTCATAATGTTGCATGCATAATATAACTCCTGTATATTTTCAATTGGGGGCTTTAATAGATTTTTCCTTCACCTGTTTCTATTGCGGGCATAAGGAAGTACTTATACTTGATGTATATAGATGTAGCTTCAGACAGTAGAGTTGCAACCAGTATGTTTGTATCATATTTAAAGGCCGTACCAATAAAGATAGAGAGCTGCAAATCAATAGGTATTTAGTGAAGGGGAGGTTCAGTTTGCAATGTAAGTTTATCCTAAATTGATCCATTAGTTATTGTCTGTAGTGATCACTGCCCAACAAAATTCCTAGTTTTTTTTATAGAGTTTATTCATCATAATTAATTTTTTTTACTAGCAATTACCTCCATCTTGATTTTTCTGTTGACTTCTATGATCAGTTAAGTGTAATGTGATGCATATCATCATCATCATCATCATGTCCTCCTCCTCCTCCCCATCATCATCATCATCATCATCATCATCATCATCGTCATCGTCATTGTCATTGTCATCATCAGTCTTTTAGCATCCATTGTTGGATATAGAACTTCCCCAGGATTTGCCAGACCTCTCTATCATGGGCATTGCGGAACCAGTACCTTCTGAATTCATCTAGCTTGTCATGCCATCTTACTTTCTATCGGCCACAATTTTGCATATAATCTCTGGGGATTCACATTATGAGTCGCGATATCTAGTGGACGTTTGACATTCTTGCAACATGTCCAGCCCATTGTCATTTGAGTTTTCTTACCTGTTTCCATGATATCTCAGACTCCCGTCTCTTCTCCGATACACTGTGTAGTCTTATGATCTGTCTATGATGTGAGGTTGAGAACAATTCTCTCATGCGCACATTGCATGGTTCTCAGTTTGAGGGTCAATCTTTTGGTTAGGTTCCATATTTCAGCTCCATAGCCCCACCAATAATAGCCAAATCAGATAACATTCCCAAAATAGCTGCAGAACTCATCAAATAGCACAGACAGTGAAACGCCTGAAAGTAAATACGTCAAATTGGGACTTCAAGGATGATATGATCAGAACTATTTTCATTAGTTATTCCAATGCCAGAAATGGTATCCTGTTAGAAACCATCAACCAAGACTGTTAACGTTCAGTTTTTCTCCAGGTTTTTTTTTTGATAGGATTTCAGGCAGGCTGTGTATGAATGCGTTGTGCGTACGGGCCGAACGAGGAAGCTGAAAATCTAAACATTTACTCCTTTATTACATCTAAAAATAATTTTCTTTTTTAGTTTAAAAAAAAATTCTCACCTAAATAGATTTTTATTAAGGGGGGGGGTCAATTTACAATATAAGTCTTTACTAAATTGATCCCTTACTTTGTGACCAGTCGCATTCATACTTGTTTTTTTGAAAATTCAAACTTTTTCAGCAATCAAAAGACAGGAGTTGTAACTTATTCTTTGATCACCCCTTTTTCAATTTTTTAATTGATCACCCCCAACTCTGCATCCTGCCAAAAGACATTAGTCACATGACAGTTTCTATTGAGTGACCAACCAGACCTATGTATATTATTCATTCACTATTCCTAAATCAGAATTAGTACAGAGTTTTAATCACCCTCAGCAGACTGGTTTAAACACTGTTGCTTGGTTATGGTTATTCGTTTGTTCTAATATTAATATGCATCTATATATCTGCACTTTGTCCGGCCCTGACTATTCATAGTGAAAACTTGAAATTTCCGCTGATACTCGCCTAATGAGAACAGAAAAACTTCTTTTTGGTTTTCTGAAAATCCCCTCCACTAAATTGATATTAAGTTGGAAGGGGGGTTAGCTTGCAATGTAAGTTTATCCTAAATTGATCCATTAGTTTGTGTCTTGCAGCATTCACACTTGTTTGTTTGTTTTTGATTCAGACTTTATAGTCATCACTGCCCAACAAAAGGCGAGAGAAGTAGCTTTTTCATTGATCATCCCTTTTTCCGAATTTTAATTGATCACCCCCAACAAGGCATTCTGCCGAGACATTGGTTACGTGATGGTTTCTAGAGAGTGACTAACCGGACAAGTATTTTTTTAATCATGAATTTATGGTTCCATACTGGTAGCATTTTCATCGAGGTGATTTAGTTGTGACAAAAAGCAACAACAATCAAAATTAAGGTAAATAATAGCAGAATTTAATAATAGAGAATAAGCTCTCTATGTTTACTTATGATTGACAATGAGACTCAAATTCGTCCCTCTATACCAGAGGGAAGACAGGTTTAAACCATGCTGCTCTTACCAACTGAGCTATGAGAACTAGCAGGCTGGCAGGAGTCCCGATCAAACCTTTCAACCTACTCTCCATCCTGATCTCTCGTGCCATGTTTGTTTTGGTACTGGTACTGTCACTTTTAAATTTATCTTTTAGAATTTATCTTAATTTTCAATTAAGTTTATTTTTCAAATTTATTTATTATGATTTTTTTGTAATTTTCTGTTTATCTTTCTGTATTCATTTTCAGTAGAGTTTGAATTTATCTATTTATTATACCCTCAAAAGAAGAAGAAATCAAGCGAAGAATCACACTAGGATGGCAAGCCTTTGGCAGAGCTAGCTCAACCTTCAAAAATAAGAAGATCCCATTAATCCTAAAGAGAAGGGTGTATAACCAATGCATCCTCCCAATAGTCACTTATGGAGCTGAAATATGGAACTTAACCAAGAGACAGACCCGTAAGCTGAGAACCATGCAACGTGCACATGAAAGAATAATGCTAGGCCTCACATGGAGAGACCACAAAACAGCACAGTACATCCGGGAAAAGACAAGAGTTAGAGACATCATAGAATCCATAAAAAATCTCAAATGGCTGTGGGCTGGCCATGTTGCAAGAATGGCAGACAATTGATGGACATCACGACTCACAACATGGATCCCCCGAGACCACATGCGCAACCGAGGCCGGCAAAATGTTAGATGGAGAGACGAACTAGACAAGTTCAGGAAGTACTGGCTCCGTGATGCCCATGATAGAGAAGTGTGGCAAATCTTGGGGAAGGTCTATGTCCAACGACGGATGTTAAAAGACTGATGATGATGATGATTTATTATAACTTTTTCACTAATCTTTATATTTATTTTTTCATTCCCTGTCCCTGGATAAGAATTGATACAGACCTCTCTGTAGAGTTTATTCATTTTTAAATTTATTAATTAAAGATTTTTTAAAGAATTCTTTGTCCATTTTTCTATGTTTACTGTCTATAGAGATTATTCATTTTTAGATTAATTTATTCATTATGAATCATTTATCACCTCTGCCAATGAAGTTCAAAAGGTATATCTATTCAGTTGAGTCTGTATGTCTGTCCACGTAATGTCTCCGCAAGTACAGGATAGATTTTAATGATATTCTGTGCAAGGGTGGGAAATACGATAAGGAAAAAGTGGCTCCATTTGAGGGCAGATACAGGAATTGGTGGGAGGGGGGGGGGATGAGAGATATTTTTCGTTTTTTTTTTCTTACATTTATATATATATACTCATTACTTCCCACAAGATATCTCAATGAATTTAATGAAATTTTGTGAAAGGATGGACAAACGGCTACAAAGAAACTGATTGAAATTTTTGGGCAGATCCATGCATAAAAGCCTTCCTTACATCCTAGTTATATGTCCACACCGCATAATAGTGCCAAAAGTTCATGTCTGTCCACTTGATATCTCCAAAAATTCTTGGTGAATTTCATTGAAATTTTGTAGAGGTAGGGCAGTTCAATAAGAGAGAGTTGGTTAAATTTTTGGGTAGATCCAGTAATTTTTTTTCTTTTGAGAGATATCTTTTTTTATTTTATGCATTCATGTATCCGATCATGACAGGAGATAATTACGCATTGATCTGTCCCCAAATTAATCAGTTCTATATGTGAACAGACTTGAACTTTTGGCTATATCATTTAGTATGGAGATATAGTGTTGACAGATATCTCTAAAAGTTCTCATGTCCACTTGATATCACTAAAAGTTCTTCATGAATTTAATTCAATTATTGAGCAGGGTGGATAATAGACCATTGAGAAATTGATTAAATTTCAGGGTGGTTCCATGTATAATCACTTCCCCTGACAATGGCGTTGGGAGAGGTATACGCTCTCTGAATGCTTTCTAATTTAATTCTTGTATTTATTAATTCATTCATTTATTTCCTGTCCCTAAATTAGAATTGGTTCAAAAGGTCTATCTGGGAATTGTCCAGCCATTTTGAATATGGCATTGTAATAGAGACCCATAGCAATTTTGGAGTTGACTAAGAAAACCAATTGGACATGCTTGAGGGACTTTTAATGAATGAGAATATCCTAAGTAGACATTTCAGATCAGTTGCAAAAATTTTTTATGTTATTCTTCATAATAGCAGATTTTCACTGCGGTTCCCAAGTCAGAAAAAATAACTATTTAATGAAATTTGAGCATATTGTACATCGTTTGAAAGGAAATTTCATGCTGAGTAAAGTTTACAAAAGGACCATATGCCTCAGAGCAAAACATATCGAGTTATTTACCATCAGATGTCATAAATATCTTCAAAATTTCTCTGACTGTCATGTAATATCTCCAGCAGTTCTCAATGAATTTCAATGAAATTTTGTGAAAGGGTGGACAATAGATTACGAAAGAAGTCAGGAATATTTGAAGCAAATCTATGAACGATCATCTCCCCAATAATTATTATACGTTAATTATTATAAGTTATTTACTAACAAGATTATAAAACCTATGTGAAGTATAACAATATGAAAAGTTTAATTATTAATTGAATATTGAATTATTTATTTAAAAGATTATGTTGTTATTCATTCTGAAGTACGTGATCCATAACAATATGAAACAATTTGATTGAGGATATAATGACATGTAAATGTCACAATAATTATTTTTAAAAATGCACTTTCCAGGCTCTTTTTTCATTTGCTTCTGCTACAGAAATTCTTTATGGCATGATTGAAGTGTCTCTTCCTCAATACCGAACACTTTTTAAAAATTTACTCAAGACCATAGAGAGGAAACTCAATATTTTGAGTGTGTATCTCCCAATTACTCGGGTCTACAAAATTTTCAGAATGTATCGCTACAGTATGTCTGTAATTTTTACTGGATATTTGAGGAGATATCATTTTATGAAGTCCAACTGTTGGGAATGATGTAAATAAATCATAATCTGAAATTTCATACTGTTATGGTTCATATATTTTTCTGATTAAATTTATTAAAATTCTGAAAATTCTTTTTTTTTTTTTTGCAAAAAAAAAAAATTACTGTATTTACTTGTGTACAATGTGAGAAATTCAATATAAAAAATCAGGGTCAAAGTTAGTGCGTAACATTACACTTCAGTATAAAAATAAATGAAAGCATAAAATAAACTACTGATTTTTAGCTACAAAAACTATATTCAAGATCTCTGCTTACTTAGCAGTGATTGATCAAATCAGTTCCAATGACCAGAGACATTTTTAACAGCAGATTTGTTAGATTTTATCTCTCCAATCTTAAAAAAGCTGGATCAGCATCCATGTTTGATCTGTACGCAGTAGAATTCCACAGAATGTTGTTGTACCAGATGAACCTGGTGTACAGAAAAAAAATCAAGTTGTAGGATGATAATAGGATTTTTGTATTTTCTTTACATAAAGACTTCTTTGAATAATTTATCTAATGAACCTATTAACAGTTCAAGCTACACCATAACAGTTTCCATCCATTTTGGTAGAACAAAAAAACACTCTTCTTTTTTTAAAAAAAATCTTCCTCTTATACTCAAGGTGTCATGGGGTTGGAGAGGCAGCAGTTGTCTTACTCCATCCATCTTTTTTTCTTTTTCTTTATGGCCCATCAAAGCTTCGGCAGAGTTCCATTCCATTCTGCAACATGTTTCTCACTCTTTCCATTTCCTGCTTCTCACAATACTATGCTAGACTTTCCTGGTTTGAATTCCGAGTTATCCATCAACCAGACTGGTTGCCAACCAAAGCTGAAGAGCCCAGTCAGCTCTGCTATTCACCTATGTGTGCATGCGTGTGTGAGATGAATACATGCTTTTTCCAAGGGTATTAGTGAAACATACTCTGTCTACGCCAGAGTTTGAACTCCATTTTCTGAGCAGCTAACCTTTAGGTCACCTATACCTCCATAGAAAAAATACTCATCAGGTCAAATATGATGTTAATGCTCATAAAAGCATAACCGCTCAAGCATGTATCAACAGAACTCAAGCCGACATTTGAGTTCTCTGCACCTGAAAAGCTACACAGCTCAATTTCATTATATAAGAAACCCTTTATCCCTCAAGGTTTCTGTATGGATACAATCACCAAAAAGCCAAAGCTGGATTACCTCCAAAAGTTATTCTTGTCTGTAATCAGAGAAACAGCCATATAGAAATTTTACCAAACATTCTGGAAGTGGCTCAAAATCTGGGACCTGAACTCCAAAATAGTAACACTTAGTATCATTCCTTTTAACTCTTAACCCTCCTCTCTACCAATTAATCATGTCTCTATGGTAATTCCACTCCCTAAAAATAATTTTAAATCAACTTTCATAGTTTTTTTTTTTTAACATGCTTGAAGAAGTAGTTCTCACTCCCTTTACCAGGAAGAACATCTTTTATTTAAATTACCAGCATGTTCAACCCACTTCACAAGGTCTCTGATTTCAGTGTTTACTTTCTGTTCCCTGTAGTCCTCCTACATTTGTATGTGATTTGAAAATACGATCAGTTGAAATGACATTATTAATAGGTTGCTACACATTAAATGTCATTTTTTTTTTATAATCATAGAGAGTAATGCTAAAAGTGAAAGATTTATAAATGTAATTGCATTTTTTCATAGATTCAATGTGTATATAGATATAAATTGTTTTTAATAGACTTTTTTTTACCCTCAACAGCAATGCTAATTTTCACGTATGATTTCATATTAGGACGTAATGCAGCTCAAGCTGCTGACAATGTCACCAACTCATTAGAAGTGAACTCTACTATTGTACAAACTGTTCAGTGTTGGTTCAAAGGTTTAGGTCTAGAAACATGGACACCAATAATAAACCTTTAGGGAAGACCAAACCTGTTCTTAATGATGAAGAATTATTGGTAGCTGTGGCAAATGGCCAATGAACAATAGTTCAAGCACTTTCTAGAGACTTTAGGACTTCAACAGTGACCATATCATGTCATATCAAAGCAATAGGAAAGATTAAAAACTTGAAAAATGAGTCCTCTGTGAGCTGACTGAAATGCTCTATGACAGTCCCAGACCCTATACCTTTCAGCCGTCTGTCTCTAAGCTTAGAGAATTGGGATATGAAGTCTTGCAACATCCTATATATTCACCAAACATTTCCCGTACATATCAACATCTTTTAAAGCATTTTAAACTTCATAACCATAATGAGAGGTTCAATAATAGGGAAGCCATAATTTGGGCATTTATTGAATTTATGACCACTAAACTGAGAGACAACTTTCAAGAACGAGATGATCCCAATAATCCTAAAAAGAAGAGTATGCAACCGATGCATTCTCCCGATAGTCACTTATGGAGCTGAAACATGCAACCTAACCAAGAGACAGGCCTGCAAACTGAGAAGTATGCAACGTGTGCATGAGAGAATCATACTCAACCTTACATGGAGAGATCACAAGACAGCACAGTATATAAGGAAGAAAACAGGTGTTTGTGACATCATAGAAACTATTAAAAAAACTCAAATGGCAATGGGCAGACCATGTTGCAAGAATGAAAGACAACCGATGGACATCACGTCTCACAACATGGATCCCCAGAGATCTCATCAGAAACCGAGGCCGACAGAACACAAGATGGAGAGATGAACTAGACAAATTCAGGAAATACTGGCTCCGCGATGCCCATGATGATAGGGAATTGTGGTGAATCCTGGGGAAGGTCTATGTCCAACAACAGACGTTAAAAGACTGATGATGATGATGAAACTGAGAGAATTTTACAAAGATGGCATATAATCATTAGAGGATTGTTATAAATAGGTTATTGCCTCAAATGAGTCATATCTTGATCAAATATTTATTGTTTTTGTTATCTATATCATCCTTAATCTTATTCTTAAAAATAACAGCATTTCATTTGTAAAAACCTGATATAAATTATCTCATATAAAAGTACAATAGTGTAGATACCTTTACAGTTATGTCAGTTATCCAAAAGTAAAAACAAAATTGTTTTTTTTCAGCCTTGGATCAGAATGTAGTATCTGTTCTATTTAGTCAATGTAATATCCATTGGGTGACAGTGAGGAAAGAAATCAACCTATTTCTAAATGATTGTAAACAATCCCTAGAAAAATTCAGAAGCTTGGAAAATGGGTTCCACGAACTTATAGAAAAATACATCAGTTAGTATTTAAAAATTTCTTGCCAAATTTCAGCCGAGGTCGAAGACTATAGTTGACTTTGTTTTTCCACCATAGCAACAAAAACAATCCCCACCTAATTGAGACGAATTAACTCTCCACTGTCAATCACATCAACCAAACAGATATATAAAAGTAACGTTTCACTACTGTGAATTGAAATCATAACCATGTGATCAGTTGGTGGATCTCTTACCAACTGAGCCAGATTGACAAGTTGTATATCTACAAAAATTTCCATTACAAATACACAAGGAAGTAGGTGTAGGAGTGGAGTTTAATCCTGCAGCATCTAGGCCTGTCTTTTTTTTTTTTGCCCAATGCAAAAAAAAAGTCAAAAAAAAAAGTCATCTTCATGCTGTATATTAAAATGCAACAAACAATCATGAGATCGGACATTCTTTCATACATGGCATATTCCCCGGGACCTGCCACCTTCAGACAATTGCTTGTTTTGTTCCATGCAAAACTCTTTGTCTGGTCATTGGTTTGAGAAGTCGAAATATTGAAGAATTCCTTGAATTAAAGCCAGAATTTGGGGGGTGGGGCTGGAATGCATAATTTAGCTCATAAGTGGCCATAAGACCATAAGAAACCTAGGAAAAAAGCTTTCATGACTAAATAAGGATGCAATGAATTTATATGAATAAAAGAGTTTTGGAAAAAGATGCTGGAAATTTTTGCACCAACTTGATACCATAAGATATCCTAAAGTAAAATGTCTTTGTATTTGCTTCAGCTTTCATATGGATGGACAGAAAATGAATTTTACATATCAAAGAACTAACTTGTTTTCTTAGTCTTATCTTTCTGTTGAAGGTCACAAGTAACTAAATTTAAAATCAAAAGGGGCCTGTAACATTTAAAAAAAGGCTTGTTGATTCCGCACTGACACTTCTCAGAGATCAAAAATGTTTATCTGGGCAACCTCAACAGTAAGTAATTGTACCTTTGATGCCAACACCTCAAGGACTCTTTCAGGATTCCCTTCTGCAATCTGCTCTTACGTATTTGCATTTGTGCTCTGATTGGACAAAAGTTCAGTTTTCATATCAGTTTTTAGGTAATTTCACATGAAGCCTTAAAGCAAGAAAATAGAAGTCATTGGAAACCGTCAAGCAAAACTGTCACCAAAACAATCAATGTAAGTTTCTTCAGCTTCTAAGTTGATCTGGCTGGCTGGCTGGCTATGTATCTATGTATCTATGTATTGTGCTGTACATACAGATTGCTCCAATGTGACAAGAGTCGGCCCATATGCTAGGCAAGAAAAACTGCCTCAGTAATCCTAGCATTGAAATGGATACCGTATGGGAACCTCTAATAATGAAAGATAGAAAACAGTAACATCAAATACCGAAAACTGTCACCTGAGGTTTAAGGCTCCTAAAAATTAGCACTGGTTGTCCACATGGACACATAGTGTAGTGGTTACAGAATCACTGCAAGTAATCTGATGGTTCTAGGTTCAATCCCAGTGTAAGACAATAATAATAATACTACTAATGCTAAGAGGAGAGTGTGGTCAATATATCCCCATCGGTTAAATAAAGGGTTTGGACAGTTACTTCCCCTACCTGATGAAGGCCGTAGAGTACAACTGGCCGAAACGTTGTATGAAAAACAACCAAGATGAGGATAGTCCGATTAATAATAGAAATAATTTACTCTTTGTCGTAAGAAGACAATTATTTGTTTTTTGAAAATTCTCCATCTGAATGTTTTTACAAGGGGTTTCAATTTGCAATGTAAGTTTATGCTAAATTTGTCCCTTTGTTTGTGTCTAGCAATGTTCACGCTTGTTTTTTGGAAATTCACACTTTTTTAGTGATCACCGCCAAACGAACGTAGATGTTTACTTTTGTGATTCTCATTATTCCTATTCATCACATTCACAAACCAAACAAATGCTCGAGGGTTGTTGATTGCAAACTTCATTTTGACATTGAACAGTTTATTCTATGGAGGAACCTAACTGCAATTGCTTGTTTTTTGGGTTTTTTTGCATATACTTTTGTCACGGTATTAGAAACTTTGCACAAAAGCACCTTGTCTAGCATACAAGTTTTATGGAAAATTTTCTTTCACTGCCAGAATTCTTTTATAGTTTCCTTATACTTGTTATCGTTTTTCAAAATATTCCTGTTGGTGTTCTCTCTAGCCTTCCTCAGGTATCTGATGTAATTGGTAGCCCTCCTAAAATGCAAAATGGAACTGTTTATTTGATCTATAGAGGCATGTTGTTCTATTCCTATATCTTTCACATCCAGATACCAGGGGATCAAATGAAGGGTGTGGTTTTCGTCGAAATTTATTGAATGTGACATTCTCCCGAGGAAGTTAGAGGATACAGTTGTCAAAAGATGAGGAGACTGATCAGATAGAATCAATGTATGAAAGTTACGTTTCACCTCAAAATTTCACATCAGAATTCAATGGTTATACAGCAACAATCTATCTACATAATGAACAGTGTAACTTTTTCTGTTTCTTTATTTCATAACTATGGACTCTTACTCTCAAAAGTGGCAAATATCTCCTATCCACCATTTGAAACAAAGGTCTCTTCCATTTAAACAGGTTGAATCACTTTTCAATAAAACCACAAATGAAATTGATAAGATGTAAACATCTGTACACACCAGTAACAGTGTTGAAGTAGTGAACTTTTAAAGTCTTTTAGTGAGTAAGAGGATGTGAAGAAACTGCTTGAAGTCCATCAAAATATTGGTAGATATCTTAACCAGATTTCCACCTGGTATTTCTGCAATGGTTCTGTACGTAATGACAACTTCATTTTAACCTCATACAGTTTATCTATAGTACATATCTAATAGCCCTTTTCTGTCAGTAATACTTGCATTAATTCCTGACCTCTGATAATCACTTTCTTCTTGATTTTCAATGAATTTCTACAGTAAATTCATTAGCAATGCATTCACATTATAGACATGGTAGCCATCTACCTTCATTCCCCTCCACACACACTTCTTTGCACACTTAATTATCCATACTAACTAGTCCCTTCTTTTATTCGTCTCCTTTTACTATTTCCCTGTCATTTTCCTCTAATTTTTGATCTATACTTTGCTTACCTACATCTTAAACCACCCACTACGCTTACTTTTTTCTGTCTCCTCCGATAAGCTGGGGTATATCTTATTTTTCCTGGTTGTCTCTACTGAACAGATGTTAATATTTATACTGCATCACAGATTTTGCAATTAAAGATCTGTTCAGCGTTCTTATTTACTTTGGATAATTTTTATAAATCTGTAATCTTCCTTTTCTGAACAACTTTAAACAACTCCCCCCTACCGCCATCTTTCCAGCACCATAGCGTAAACGTTAAAACTTGTGATTGCTAATCTAATTCTTTTGCATCAGGGTTTAAGTAAGTAAAGTAAATGTTTTTATGGCGTTTGTTATTGAATTCTTTTTTTTTTTTTCAATCCAGAAAGTGTGCATACAACCTCAAGAAATCTAAGTCTATCTATCTACAAGGGTGTATCAAAATTTCCCCGCAAAAATCAGAAACACCATGATTTGAGAAACTGAAGAACAACTATAACAATCACCTTTCTACATAAATTCCAACTACATCTAGACATTTCTTCCTATTCTATTTTCAACCTCCAAGTATGTTTTGACAAGAGCAAATTTGAAAGCATTTAAATGGTAGTATATTCCTATGTTCACTGTAGTGGTGTTCACTGTAGTGGTGTTAGCTGAAATATAAAAATATTAACAACTTTGGTCAGTGGAGTCATGGCTTAGCTAGCTAGTCTCACAGATGAGTACTACAGCAGTGAGTTTGAACCTTACTGATAGTCCCTCCACTTATAGCTGTTAGCTGTATTAAACCAAGCTTAATAGACATAAAAAAATAAATTGGATAAAACAGAATAAAAGCTGAAGGATGATTGATTGAATTATGAACCATCAATGAAATAAAGAATGGCGATGAGTGTTTAAAGGGGAAGGCACAAAAGAAAATATCTGTTCAGTCTTTTGATTCTCTGATTCCAGGTGTCAGAATTGGATATTTTGTTTCTTTATTTTCTCTCTCTCTGTCAATCTATGCACTTTTTTTTACATATACATGCTAGCATTGTACCTAGCAAAAATGATAGGATTATTTACGTATGGACGGGCATTTCTGTCAATGATCAGTGTATCTGTCATGAAAGCATGAAGCTTGTTACCAACCTAGAAACCAAGACCTAACATTCTATCCATGGGTGTCATTAAGCAATGACCTGTATGATCTTGACCTCCTGATATTGTGTACATTCTCATATCATTAATACCCATGTTTTATCCTATAATTTTACCTAAATAGGCAGTTGCGATGCGTCCAAGGCACATATTAATCTAAAACATATCAGAGATAGCAAAGTAAAGGAATGACCATGACAGTGAACTTTTGCAATGACCTTGACCTATTTTTTCTTCTTTTTATAATTGCAGTCATCATCTTATGAAATACAACATATTGAAATCAAGCCACTTAAGTGAACTACATTCTACATTCAAACACATCTATGAAATTCCATTAAGAAGCAGATGCATTAAAACGGTTACATGACTAACTTTACAGAGAAAAACAATGAATTAATCATCGGCACATGTTCCATACAGTGACAAACAACAAAGTCCTGATTCTCGGCACTTGCACCAACTTATGTTGCAGCCTTTTTTGCATCCACATTGCACCTGTTCTTTGCAGCTGTCTGCACCGGTATGGTCCAATGAGGCCTGTAACTATCATTCAATGCCTGGAATAGGTGCAAGTTGTCGAAGTTGGATCATGATCAGCATTATTTCCGGCTCCCAGTGTAAATACTGACAAAGAATTTTCCAGCATTTCCATTGACCACGGATATAAACGAAAAAATTTGAAAGTAAAGGGGCCTCTAGATTCTGCCATCAATCTATTTACCAATCCAGATGCACTGAAAAGATTCTCAATAGGTGTACTACAAATGGCCAGACTTGTGAAAGAATACAAGAACATTTATAAAATGGCTCAACCTAAAATGCCTAAGCATCATGAGGACAATGAAAAGACTCAAATAACTTTTGCCAAAGAGGTTGAAAGTCTGATAGCCACTGAGGGTGATATGGGAAATCCATCCATGGAGCATAATGAATATATTGTGTTGCTTCACTCAAAACACATACTACACGATTATGTGACAAGAACTATAAAACCTGTCGAATAAAAAGCAGACAATCTTCTCAATACCTTCATAGATGAAAGCATCAGGGGAACTTGTCAGCATCTTTGAACCATTTTTTAAAAAAACTGCCTCTTTTGGACAAACCAGCAAAGAAAAAGAATAAAGGTGAGCTGAAATTATCAGCTGCTAAAAAAAGACTGTGATCTCTTTTCTAGGCTTTACATAAGCTGCAAAACACAAAGGAAGATATAAGACGATTCTTGGAACAGAAAAACCAGCCTTTTCCACCCTGTCTGCCTGGAAATGGTGACATAATCAGTCGGCAAAAATCTGAGTTGCTGAAAGTTTTTGAATCTATGGTGACCATGTCTGATGTTGAGCAAGAAGCAACTTCTATTATCCTTGATGGAACTGTAATTGTACAAATGCCCAAGTCAAGAGAGTGTAAAATCTTCTTTGTCTTACAAAGGTCTTTACCCCTCATGTGAGTAAATATGTGAAACATGATACATCTGTGCACATGGTAATTGACACATACAAGAAGGACAATTTAAAATCTTGCATCTGAATCAAGAAGCACTCGCATCAGACGTAGAGTGCAAGCTGACTCCCTTATCCCCCCAAATTGGAGCACTTTTGTAAAGAAAGATGAAAATAAGTCAGAATTTTTCAGCTAGCCGACCAAACTGTCATTAAATCATGTAAGGATTGTGAAATATTTGTCACTGTCAATGAAGATGTACTATGCACGAGAGACGCTGATTTATCTTCACTTGCTCCTCGTGTACAAGTGGATGCTGACACACAATTAGTGTTACATGCTGTGCATGCTGCTAATGCAGGGTGCAAATCAGTGATTATTAAGTCAGTCGAGACTGGTGCTGTTGCCCTAACTGCAGTCAATTTCGCTATGTTAGGCCCAAAAGAACTCAGTGTAGCATTTGGTACAGGCAAATTGACTGGATTGTTCTTCCTTCATGCGAGCTCTAATGTCACATCAGCCTTTGCATTTGAGGGGAAGTTGTCTGCCTGGGACACATGGAAGGTTTTTCCCAAAAGTGACAAGTGTATTTAAAAAAAATGTCAAGATCTTGAAGTTGAAACATGCCAAAAAGCAGGACTCCCTTGTTTGTCACTGTGCGACTGTGGTGAAACATGTGCCGATGATTAATCCATTGTTTTTCTCTGTGAAGTTAGTCATGTAACTATTTTAATGCATCTGCTTTTTAATGGCATTTCATAGATGTGTTTGAATGTGATTCAAGTGGAATGCAATTCACTCCAGCAGCTCGATTTCAATATGTTGCATTTCGTAAGATAATGACTATAATTATAAAAAAGAAAGAATAGATCAAGGTCATTGCAAAAGTTCACTGTCATGGTCATTCCTTCACTTTGCTATCTCTGATATGTTTTAGATTAATATGTCCTTTGGATGCATCACAACTGTCTGTTAAGGTAAAATTATAGGATAAAACATGGGTATTAATGATATGAGAATGTACACAATATCAGGAGGTCAAGATCATACAGGTCATTGCTTAATGGCATCCATGGATAGAATGTTAGGTATTGGTTTAAGCTAGGTCTGTGCCAAGCTTCATGCTTTTATGACAGAAAGTATAATGGTTTGCCATAACGGACCGACTATTAGTCCCAGGCCCTCTGCCTAGGATCATAGAATAGTATCTGTGCACTCTACCCTAGATTAAAGTGCCACCCCTTGGCATTTCTGATGGAGATCTAATTGTAGTATCTGTTCACAGAACTTGCTTTGGTTTTGAGCTGGAGCAATGTTGTGGCCGATGATGGGTTACTGAGGCTTGGTATTGCTGAGCACAAGAGGCCTAGAATTTGTCCTGTAGCCTCTAAAAATTACTCGACCCAGTCTTGGAGGAACAGTACGGAAGAAAAAGTAAAAAAGAGAAAGAAAAAAAAATGCAGGTACAGAAAGTGATGATAGAAGATAAAGGGACAAAGAATGATGGAAATTTTTGTTTAGGTAAAAAAAATATGTCAGAAATTGTAAAAAAACAGAAATACAATCAAAGGTGGAAAATGAAGAAAAAGAGGGAGAATATGGTATTAGTTTTGTATAAAAGTCCACAAAAAAATTTGTGGTCCTTGTATTGGACTATTATTGCTTTATTCTGCATGTCATACTCAAATGACAACCCTTACCTTTTGACCCTCATCCCTGACCCAGACTAGGCATACTCACTGACTGTGCTGATATACTTAACAGCAATTGACACAGTATGAAAAAAAAGCATCAAAATCGTATGAAATTCAATTTTATTATCGGAATCTTTATGTCACTTGTAAGAAGGAAAATCTGAAAAAATCTGAGATAAAAATTATTTGTGTTCACCAGGTAGAATTGGAGATATCTAAATAAAAAAACAGTGGAAAAAGCTGTGGTAGTGTAAACAAACAAATAACACATGATAACATGCATTTGAAAATTTTCCAAAAATTTCCCAAGCAAAACACATAGATTTTAAAATTTTGCAACAAAATCAAATGTTTATTGGATTTTAACAAAATATTTGGTACTTATATAATACAGGACTAGATTTTTTTAATAAAATTTCCATTCAAATTTCAGGAGAAAAATTCTTTTTGCAATGAATTTTTTTATCATAATTTCTACTCAGTAATTCTTTTTACTTTTTTGAAAAATCCGGCACACAAAAGCCTTATTTGGGAATTTCAAAACTGAAAAATAAAGTAAAATGTTGCTCTTCTAGCAACTTTTTATCTTCATTTGATAACTTGTATTTAATGGCTATTTTCTGTAAAAAGTAAAAAAATTGACATTAAAGATTGAGATTTTTTAATTATTTTGATTAATAGTATAAGTTTTAAAAAAATCTTTCCTTGTTCTCTCACTGAGTCTGGAGATCAGCAATTATATCATTTTTACAAACTAAAGGAATTTTGATTTAAAATTAAGAAAAAAATACTTATGTAGGGAACTTTCCATACATTTTTTTCTGTTTTTTTGTTATTTTTGAATTGACAAATTCTTTTACCAATGGTTGTAACTAATAAAGTCTTGTCAATTAGAAAGAAACTGAGTTGACCCCATTTTTTTTGTCTTTCAACACTAAACCCCTATACAAGTCAACTGCTATTGTTAACATGACTTGTTAGCACCTCAGCAATCTGCAATGAAAAATATCAGCCCCCACTGTTGAAAAAAGCTATTTTATTATTTTTATGCAGCATGTGATGTTTTTTTTTATCACAGTACATCTGAGTAATGGTAAAACTAACTTTTGCCAATGAAATTATATTCAGCGTAATAGTAAATTATTGTTAGTAGATTTTTTGATTATAGAATTTCAATAGTTTTAAATTTCAAGACCTGTCAACAAAAGGACATCAAAATTATTGATTTCTCTATTAAAAACTGAACATTGATTTTGAAAGTTTGATTCAACATAGCAATTAAGGAAAATTCATTTTTCTTTTTATCAACATAATTTGGACTTTTCTCTTTCTTGTTAAAACAAGAAAAAACTTGAGAGCACATTTTTAACTTTAAATTACATTTCAAAAAAGGATACAGAAGATTTCAAAAGTTGAGTGATAATAATTACCCTTAATCAGGTACAACAAGAATGTCGGCAATGTTGGAGTATGGAATGTGAAAATAAAGCTCTGTAGGAGGGACCACTCTACTTAACTAGTACCGAAGAAAAGAAAAATGAAAAAAAAAATAATAAAGATATCCCATACACAAAGAAAGTTTATACACTACAAGCTTTTTACAAACTTATATTTGTGTAACGTAACAAATCTGAAGAGATAAAAGAAAAAATCTGTTTCACAACCGAGTTCTTAGCACATCAATTTTTGGATACCCCCTATCTTGTCGTCTGCTTCTCGACCGGTCCTCATTGAAATTCCCGCGTTCCAAACTTTTCCCTCTGTTGATTGGTTTCTTCTCCACCAATCAGCGTACACTAATCCTAGGTGGAAACGCGTAACGTTCATACGACGAACAAGCGGAATAACATATAGCATGAACCAATTCTAATCCATCCAAGCATGTGTGCCTACGGCCCTGTATGTACATGTGTGTATGAAACCTGACCCCAGAAGGCAGTGTCTGTGTTGGTGTTAGTATTAGTTCTGTCCCCATAGTGAATGAGTGTGTACATGTGGATATTCTTTTTCTGACAACTTGAAACTTTGCGTCGAATATTTCTGATTGTTTTTACTTCTTCAAAAGAGAAAGGGAAAGAGAGATCGTATTTATATCTTAGAAAAGCCAGTGGTCGTTGTATTAAAAAAGGGGGTCTTTTGCCAAAATGTCAATTGTTGTGTATGTTCTTCTCAAAAGAAACCATTTAGCATTCATTTTCTAAAGTGGGGGAAAGAATAGCGAACTCCCATACAACTTTGGCAACGAAGCGACTACCACCCACACCGACTGAGAGATCTATCCATCCAATCTCAGTTATAATCATAAAGAAAGAGCGAGAGGAACAGATTTCGTTGTATCCAATGCTTACTGCCCCCTCTTTTGCAAACCCTAAACTATGGTGGTGGGTCCTCCTCCAACAACTTCACATATCAAAGTCACTGTTCCTTGTGATAACGACAATAATGATAAGGTTGGATCTTGGAAAAAGGAATATCGGAATAAGAGTCTACCGGTCCGGCCGAAATCATGGGTCGTTTCGATCCTGTTAATCAGTCTGTGCCTCTATCTTTTCCCTCATCCAGTTTTGGGGGTCCGGAGAAGTCATCTTAGTAGAATCCAAAACCAAAGAAAGAATCGTTTCTCTCGCCCGACTGGGAAACCCTCGGCTAATAATGTACGCCTTGACGACCCAAATGGTAAGTTTAAGTTATCGATTTTTATTTAAAAAACAAACAAACTCTTACACTAAATTAATTTGATCATTTTAAAGGATTATGAGCTCGATTTTGGTTAGGTGGTACCGATATTGTAGATTGACAAGTTTCGCACCCTCGCTCGCTCGATGTTACAAATGATGCAGAAATGTGAGAATTAATGAAAGAAAAAAACAGAAATGCATAAATGTGATTATGTTCTTGTTTGAATGAATTGAATTGTTTTTATTTTGCCGATTTGCTTTTAACATCTTGCGTGCGTGGATGTGTAGCTTTCGGGGCCGCCTTTCCAAGATTGCCGAAATTTTATTACATAACATTATTTTGAAAAAAAAAAATTAATGATGTACTTGGGTAAATGAACTTCACTCAGTCTGGCACTATGGGGGTACCCAGTGAGGATTGACGTCACTATAGAGTAAATGGTTTGCTTCTAGACTAGCTGCTCGTCAACCATTACCCTACGGGGGCGGGTAGTTAGGTATACTCAACTAGTAAAAAACAACAATGAGATGAAAAAGTGAATACTTTTGATTTATCTTTTCGTTAAATTAGTTCAACATGAGGAATAAATATTCAAGCATTGAAATTGTCAATTGACTGTTGAAAAAAAAATAACTAAATGAATTTTTTTCTATTAGTTTTTAGTACTTGTTAATTCATTTTTTAAACTAATAAATCAAATGATGAATAAAAAAAATATCGTTTCATATATTTTTGTACCACGTCTCATATAATGAATATTGGAAACTTTCGACAATAAAGTAGTTAGTAACAGGAAAAATTCTACTGAAAATTTGCACCCTGAAACAGAAATCGAAAAAAAAATATATAATGAATGATTAATATATTGATTCGAACATGAAATTGTATAACTATAGTATTTTAACGGGAATACAATAAGGAAAAAAAGTTATACAAATCGAAATAATGAAGAACGGGACCCAAATTTTTGAAAATTGCTTTGTAAGCTATTTTCTCCAACTTGGTTACCGCAGGACAATTAACGGGCACGTAGAAGCACCTAGTCTCGTGTCTTTCTCCAAAATTAAAATGTTGTATTTAGTATTTAATTCATTTTCTAAAGTCAAGTACTTAATTTCTTTGGTGTATTTCTGCCTCCTAGTCATAAAGAAATGTTTGTTTTCTTTTTGAATTTTCGCCAATCATCCTATTGTCTTTATTTTTACTTTTATTGAATAAAATGTTTCGACCAATATATTCTTCAGCCTTCCTCAGACGTTTGTCTGTCTTCAGAAATCTTTTAATACGCTTCTTTTTTTTTCCATTTCAACTAAAATATACCACAGCAACACATTGACTTTATTTATTCAAGTTTAGCTTAGTCTGGCACATGGCCTCAAATGTTTACTATTAGGGAGGATCGAACTCACTTGTAGTCAACCAAACTTATTTGCTAGCCACCACTCTACTAAATGTTAAAGTAATGAAAGTATTTACTACTACTGAACTTAGTTTTGAGTCTAGCTGGCATTAAAACACGTGTGGGGCACCCAATGAGGATTGAACTCACTAATAGGCATATCTGCGACTGCGAGACTAGAATGCTAAACGTTGGTTTAATGTTTCATAATAGTAGTCATATGAAAACAGGCGGAGAGGAAGATCACAGCCTAACAAGTTAACAGCTATTAAAATATTTCAAAGAATCTGCTTTCAGTTGACGCCTGAGATTTTATTTGTTTCATCGAAAATGTAAAAATATTGCAAATGTTTTCGCTACGCATTATTACTGTGAAGCATGCTGAGAACGGTCACGTATATACAAATAAAATTTGATAGCATTAAGTGAAAAGAAAAATAATTTTTTTTCACGACTGCCCTGATGTCAAAGTTTAACTTTTCTCCCGGGAAAACTTTGTTTTCGTCAAATATCTCCTTTCACTACTGACACTTCTACGTTCGAGCAGAACCAAGTAGTACACACACAAATTCAGTTATACTGGATACTTATTTAACGACGTCTGTTATTAATAACATAAACATTTTCATTGAAATGACTATTAATGTCGTGCTATTAATTTGTTTTGCCAATTATTCAATTTGCCCAAACTACGTAATGACAGCTGATAAAACAACGAACTAACTAACTCTTAGTTCTAGACACGAAAAAGGGAATATTTTCTCCAAAAAGGTCATGTTGTGATTAAAGAGTTGGCTGGATAATACTCGTTAAACGTTTGCAAAGAGAAGTTTCAAGTTAATCTATGTGTCCACTCTAGATGATAATCGATAATTTCATATAGTATTTATTAATTATGATCTTTTATTTTGTCTTTGTTAATTCATCAGCACCACCATTCCTCCTTAAAATACTTAGGGGTTGAAGCTTGCATTGAATCTCAGTAATCCGGAAAGCCTGGCCTGGTTGGTTTCCGGATTGGTAAATTCTGAAATAAAGAAGTATCTAAGCCAGAGATTATAAATGTTATTGTAATGCATTCTTTTAGCTAAGCAATGGACATACGGAAATGTTAACTACTGTTCTGTTGTACGAATTTACTTTTTTGTGCAAAATAAATCCCGATTGGAGAACTTTGGCTTCACTCACTTAATGATACAAATCACTTGGTCATTTCCCCCCCCCCATTTAATGGATACTGTAAGTCCACCGTTGTTTAAAAACTGCCCAAAGTTGTCCCAAACGGTCAAGTTCTGAAAAAAAAAAAAAAAACTTTTTATTTAATTTTATTTTGTCATCTAATTTGACAACATACACCGAGGTTTCTGTTCGGTTAGGTTTTCGTTTTATTCTACCAGACATATATATTTTGATTTTCTGCTTCTGTAGAAAAAAAATGATAGTTTGTTTTTTCTCTTTAAACTGATGAATACTTGTGGAATCGAATGCAGTAAAGTAAGTTTCGCTATGGGTGTCTGTTGTTGTCATCGCTTCTCAATAATTGAATGACTTATTAACGTTATTTCTCATTTCAATGAAATATTGTATGTAGGCTTGCGGAGAGATTCTACCGGGTATGGTCGATCTGATTGTTTGTTTACTTATAATTTGAACGCAAAAACGCTGTTTTTGTTCATAATTCGAAAGATTTCTCAAATTTTGACTGATTTCGGTCAAATGTGGCTATAATATTGACAGAACCCTAGCAATTGAAAAATGGTGAGTTACGGTCAATTCTATTGTTTGTTTACATTTTATATGTAAATAACCAAATGCCAACATACAAGGAATACTGAATTTTAGAATTGCTGAAACGATTTGAATGAAAATTGTTGTAGCAGGTTCTTGGACTTATAATTACTGAACTTTTATAAAAATGTTATGGTTTGAATAAAAAAAAATCGGGCATCTCTGAGTTGACTGTCCTCACAAACATCTCTCTTTGTCTCCCTCTCAAATATTTTCTGTCGGGGGCCTCTATACTTCTAAGATTTCTTCAAGTATGTCTATTCATTTTTCCACGTAGACTTTGAATTCTTACCATTTATTAGGGATAAAATAAAATATTGTACGTTCTTCAGATGAGAAATTGCAGGTGACTTACGGTAGAGAAGGATTTTTTTTCTGTCTGTCGGTCCCTAATATGTTACACAGAAAGATGAAGGAGGGGGATAGTATAATTCTTTTACCAGCTGACTTGATGACTGAAGAGAATGTATCGTGTCATCAAGAGAACATTTAACCGATTCTCGAAATGAAAAAAAAAAAAAGATAACGTATTAAGCGTTCGTTTTTCAAGGGTTTTTCTGGATGTCTCTGCATCTCTATTTAGACTTTTTTGTGTCGTCCAGTCCCATTCGTGTTAAATATGAATTTTCTCTGTTGTATCATGTTGGATTGGTATGAAATCTGGTCCAGACCTCCAGGCAACCCTTCCTCAGCTTTCTCTTCCTCCTTTCCTACTGCTTCTACCACCTAAACTAGTCAGGTTAAATATCGATTTATGAAATTTGGTCCAGACATTCAGGTGGACCATCCTCAACATTCTCCTCCTCCTCCTTCAGCTACTACTGTCACAACTAGTAATGCCGCTGCTATTACTACTACTTCATTCAGAATCCCTTTGAGATATGGATGTAAATGATGATGGACACATCATTGACTTCATGGTTCTCATTAGATACTGTCAACCAAAACTGTCAACATAGGTTTCTTCAGTTTTTAAGTTGTTCTGGCTGTCAGTTTATGTATCATGCATACAGGCAGCACCGTTTGAACTGGACGGCTGAAAATTTTAGCATTCACCCTTTCATGTCTAGAAGAAAAAAATTTTTCTTCAAATTCCCTTTCTAAATATGTTTTTAGTGGGGGCTTCAATTTGTAATGTAAGTTGCTGCTAAATTGATCCCTTAGTTTGTACAACACTTGTTTTTTGAGAATTTTGACTCTTTTTGTGATCACTGCCCAACAAAAGGTGAGAGCAGTCATTGATCACCCATTTTTTCCAAATTCTTAATTGATGCACCCCAACACTGCATGTTGTCAGAAGACATTGGTCACATGATGGTTTCTATTGAGTGACTAACCAGACCAGTTTAAAAAATTTTTTTCTTGTCATTTTTTAAAAATTACATAAAAATTGTGGCTTTGAGTCAGCGGAAAATTAATTCAAATTTAGGAACTTCCCCCTCTTTCCTCGAGGATCCCTTGGGGCGAAAACCCTTGGGAAAAAATGATATAAGGAATTTTTTTATCATAATTTTTATCTTTTTTATTAGTTGTAGTTGAGGAAAATTTCTCTTTGAGATGTGATATATTATATTCATTATGTAATGAGGCTGCAGTAAGGAGACATTATTTTACTGTAGCATACACTGTTTCGTAGTGCTAAAACGTATGTGAGGGAACACAGGGCAGCCTGCTATTGGGTGTGTGTGTGTGTGTGTGTGTGGTTGAAGCACTCCCACACATCAAGAAAGTTTTTTAATTTGTCCAATATCAGAGACAATTTTTGGCTATACGAGATGTGTATTTGGATATATACTGGCTAATTTTTCTCACCAGTGAACTGTTTAAAAAGAGAATTTCAGTTGTAAAGATAGAGAGGGAATTCTAATCCCCCTCCCCCTAATTAACAGAATTTGGTTCCTCTGCATTCCCACAGCTCTACACCACTGGCATGCATTAACACTTGTATTACATATTTACAGCTCACTCTTTTACAGAACTAAATTATTTACACAATCCTAAAAATGAACATGGTAAAAAGACTATCACACTGTGTATTTGAAAAAATTAAACAAACATAATACATTTTTTCATGATTTTATGGGAATTCATTGTGGTGGTATTTCTAAAAAAAGTTTAGGATACCTCAAAAAACGTGTGATTAGAATAAGCACTTTTCTTCTGCTAGGTAAACACTTTTCTTCAAGTAACTAGGAAGTTGAAAAATTAATACTGTCCCATTACCTTACTTTTGCCATGTTTTCATTAACCCCAGGGGATTTTGTTCTACTTGCCACTTTAACTGAGTGATTTTTGTCTTAGATGGGGGTTGTGTGGACCCCAAACTCTACATGTTGGAGAGAGGAAAGTATGTTTGAGATCAAGTTGTTCTATTGACAAGCACTTGAGATAATTCAATTTTTTTTTCTCTTATCAGTGTACTTTATTTTTCATCTTAGAACCAAGTCTGAGTCAGTAAGAAAAAAAGTTGTTGAAACTTTTCTCAAGTTCATTTTACTTGCGATGTATGTCAGATATGTGAAAACCAAAAATCTAACAACAGAACTGATTCCCTTAGGATCATAAGCTTCAGACTTCAGTAAGATGACTTAGTAACTCTTGTACTTGATATTAGTAAGGTTTTGTATGTCACATTCTTAGTAATATAGGAGTTTGGATGATAACTAAAAATTGCATATTGGGCTAAAACGTAGCATCCAAGAGGAGCCAGTGAAGCTTGTGAATAAATTTTGCCACAACATCCCTCACTCACCCTGTTCACAACTGAACCGTTGCACCAATTTAGACAAAACTTTGCAGGCATCTGTAACATGACCCAATGAAACTCTTTTCCTCAAGGCTACAAGAAAAAAAACAGGATTTCCCTCATTTTGTAATAATCATATAAACATTAACTTCTCAACTAATCAAGTTTCAAACCTGGGCCTAAAAACTGCCAAAGGAGATAGTTATTAAATTCTAATTATAGAGTAGTCTCTCTTATTTATTCATCTATGTTACTTGCAAGTTGTTTTGTTTAAGCATCTTAGGCCTGTTTCTTGATAGATGGATAAAAAATATATTGTATTATTTGAAAATAAATCTAAACATTGAATAATAGTCCAGCTGATTGGTACAGAATTTGTTCAAAATAGCTCACTTAGTGATAAAAGCATGAAACTTGGCATAGTGATACCTGAGGATGTACTGAACAATTTCTGGTATGGAGGCAATCTGAAATGGACTTTCTTTAGTAACAGTTGCTAGGCAATACTTCCAAGCTAGCAGCAAGCCAATAAGTGCTTATGAATAGAGTTTTTCAGTATTTAGCTTTGATAAACATTTCAAGATTTCAAGTTTGATTCCATCAACAAACCACAATCCGTTCTAAGTATTTAGTTTGTTATGAAAATAATTATGTGCATTTCCATTTGAACTAACATTAGAAAGGATCATGGGTAGTGCTTACTCTAGAATTAGTACCTTGCTTTGTTTGTGATATAAGGAGTTTTTAACTGTGAATTTTGTAAGTATTGAGTGAAAAATAAATGATCCATTATTGTCTGAAACACATGGTTTCCAAATATACTGTCTTGGATGACATTGATATTAGGAAGTCATTAAAGTCATTTGCAATCACACATTTTCCACAATTACCTTGGCATGTGCAATTGATAATACTTCCAAGTCAGGAATGGGCTCATTTGCAGTTTGTGCACCGATTCCTGCACCTACAATGTATAAGTTCTAGACAAGAGGCAGTGGCTTGAGAAGAACTGACATTTTTCAGGACAAGTCCATCCCCAGTAACCTGGTGACGGTAAATGACGATGTCTCTCAGTCACGGAACTCCGCCAACAGCCTCCATGTGTTGCTCCAAGGTAGTCATTAATGATAGAATGGATTCTATTTGGTGTCCTTTCTGTGAAATTACGTGGAAAAGTGAATCACAAGACAGAAATGAAGAGATTACATTTCGTGGTGGACCCAAGAATTTGTTTTTGATTAGGTGATATTCTTTTGAGTTTTAAAAAAAGTACTCTCCTGTATTTGCTCCGGTCTCTCCATATAATATCTTCAAAATTTCTTTATAAATTTCTACAAAATTTCAAGGAAGGGCAAAGCACATAAAAAGGAAGATGTGATCAAATTTTGGGGTAAATTCAGGAATTTGGTTTTTGATTGAAAGATATTTATCCATCGATGTTTGTCCACAAATATCTCAAAATGTTAGCGATGAATTTCAATGAAATCTTGTGGGAGAGTAAGCCACATTTCGAGGCTGATCCAATATTTTGTTTTCGTGTCAGAGATTTTTTTTTTTTTTTTGCATTTCTGTATTCACTTCTGTCGGGTCAGATATATCCAAAAGTTCTGGATGAATTTCAATGAAATTTTGTGGAAGAATAAGTCATATGGTGAAAATTTGATTGAACTGATTTTTAAGCATACATGTGCAGTTGCTAGGAAAAAAGAATCCCTAAGCAATCATCGTTATGGACAGACATATCTGAAAATGATTAGTACTTATCAGTGAATATTTGTGCCAACTTTCAAGCTTTTTCACCCATTGAGCAATCACCTGGACTATAATGAGTTATCTATACTAAGATATTTTGTAAATTAGCTAAGCAACGCTTGGAGTATGCATTTGATTGTGTGAAACCATAATAAATTCCCTGTCTTGCTAGAAGCATTTACCTTGGCCATTCATAACCAACTTTTCAAGTATTCATTTGTCTGGTGTCTTTTCTTCATGATGCCATTTTAATTTTGGATTTTGCTACGCAGAGCATTCATTGATTTAATAAATGAATGAATAAATGAATGACAATATTTTGATTAACTCAAAATAGAGAAGTTTCCAGATTTTGGTTACTTCAACCAAATTGTACATAGTTGGTAATTTAGGATCGGGTTTTTTATTTTGTGTCAAATATACTTACCAAAAAGAAAATGGACCAAAAAATGGACCAAAAAATGAGCCAAGCACTTTACATCAAATGAAAGATTCTAAGACCATAGAGAACTTATGGGCACATATCAAGACCAAACTGGTTGGGAGAAAATTTGGGAACACTAACCAGTTGTGGTAAGCAGTCAGAGAAGAATGAATTAACAATTTGCAACATACTGTGTGCAACTTTTGCACAGTTTGACCAAACAACTCAGTTTTCAGAGCAAAAGCAAGGGAAAAGCTATCTTATACTAGAACATACTCTGCATGCTGAGTTCTATAATATTGTTGAATATTTCATATAATTTTTTTTTTTTTTTTGCCTGAGCCGAGTATACACTTTGTTGTGTATGGTTTTGGTTCATCTGGTGAGTTAACTCTTCTTCTTGAGTCTGGAGTATTTGGTTTTAATTCAAGTTCCTTGTATTGTGTTGTATTCAGATCTCGATGTTAGTGTATTTCTAATATCCTGCACTGTAATTTGATTCGTGTACTTACAAAATCTGCAATATCAACATTCAAACATTTCATGTTCCTTGCTTTTGATTTAAAAGATAAGACCTTCTGTGGGTAAATTTTCTTTTGTCTTTCTTGAAAATTTTCAATTATCATCTTTCAAAATTGTAAACAAAATATCTACTTGAAGTATTAAAAACACACACGGAATTTAATCTGATCTTTTGAAAAAAATTCAACCGACTTAACAGTTAATGCATAGAAAAGAAGTGGCATTCTTTAGATTGACATCCCCAGCCATGTAACCATTGCCAAAACTCAACTATGGAAGTATGGAAAGCATGTAAAAAAATATTAGTAATAATAACACTACTGAATGCAACTGTTCCAAGATTAAAACCAAGTAAAGTATTTAGTTCGATATGTTGCATTTAATATCATTTATTTATATTAGTAATTTTATTATCTATTTGTATTATTTTTATATCATTATTCATTATCATTTCTTAATATTTGATACTTATTTTTATGTATATATCATTGCTACAGCAGATAATAATGTGTAATCCAAAAAATCAAGTGTATAAAAAAAATTACCTATCTACAAAACTTAGATGAAAAACACTCTTTTAAATGTGTGTTCCAATGGCCTTTCAACATGCCATGTATTTGGTTTTAATGTGGGACCAGTTGCCTTCAAAATTGTTGGTATGTACACTGGCATCATTTGAATCATGGAAGCTAATATTATGATCAACTACAGAATGATTATAGGTTGTGTGTAATGTATGCAAATTATTTCAGAAAGTGCAACAGAAGTTTCCTGGGAAAACTAGAAAACACACTTGTGTGCAATGGAAGTTTCTTGAGGAAACTGAATTTTTTCGCCAAAAAGTGTTTGCATTGATTCTTATAGCTAGAGTTGCTTCCCTTATCAATTTAGGCTTAGTCATTCTTCCGTAGTTGATTTTCAGCAATAGCCTCACAGCTGGGGATGTAAGTCAAAAGAATGCCAAAGAAGACAAAGTTGATCGAAATAATATATCATTTTTAGTGAGGAATTTTGAAAATTGTCCATCTTCAGGATGGTTTGCTATAAAGTGGTCAAGTGACTAAACACAATTCCCTCTACAGTACTTTATATAATGAGTATTTAGGCAGCAGTCTTTCATTATTACAACTCTGATTAAAGACCATAGAAAAGGACTCTTTTTGAAATTCCTTTGTTAACTTTTTTTAGCATATATAAGATCACATATTGTGTAAACGTGTTGATTAAGGTGATTCATTTTCTTGATTTTTTGATACTTTTAAAATTAGTGATCTTTGTATATTTTGGTTTATAATGGCACCACATACAACATTCTTCACTTGACCAAATGTATCTATCAGTTGTTAAATACTTTTATAATCCCATGATTTCAAGAGATTAAATCTTTTAAACATTGTAATTTAATGAAATATGAAATCTTTGTATTTTAATAAAAATTTAAACATGATAAATTGTCTTAAAAAAAAGGGGGGGGATTGTGGATTAAATCTTACTTCCTTTATTGCTCCTTTTAAACATAAGTGAATTTTGGTTCTAAATCTCAAAATTTGATTAAAAAAGAAAGTGGAAAATTTGTTCAGTGTTTCACTGTTGTTTGCAATTGATCTTGTTGAATAAAATTAAAATCCTGACATGAAAAGTTTTTTTTTTTCTTTCAAAATTATCCTTTCAAACTTGCACACATGAAGATCAAATCTAGGAATCTTATCTTGAATACCTCAGTGCAAGTGGAGTAGTGCTATCCCTTCTACTGAGCTAGTAGTACTGCTGTATTTTCACATCTTATACTCCAACATTGGTGACATTCCTGTTGTAACATGTTAGGGGTAGTGGGTAGGGTTAAGAAATTTGGGACCACAGTCATTGGTGATGCAAAAATAGAACTATAATTCTAGCTCTGTAGAAGAGACTGCATTTCTTCTTAGGGACCACACTACTCAACTTATACCAACATCTCCAAGTACAGTATGTCAAAAAAGAACAAAAAAAATTCCCATTAGATCAATGTCTTGAATCTGCCATTATTTTTCAAGTTGACTGTGTAGTAATGTTTACTGTTTAATGAGATAGACATTATGTACTTTGAAATAATTAGTCTAAATCTTTAAAATAGTATCAAATAACCAAACTCTACCCCCACCCCCAAATATCTAATTTATGATTTTTGAATATTACTTTTATTGGGAAAATTAGAGAAATAACTGTGAACCATTGCATGAATTTTCCATGCGTTTAGAAGAAGTGATCTTATTTTCATAATTAACCCACTCACTTGAAGGAAAAAATCTCGATTCTTGGTCTTTTTTTAAAATCAGGGTCAGACTAAAAAGAAAGAAGGATAGGCTTTTCAAGATATTTTCACATCTTGTAGGTTGGGGGAGGTAGCATGAAACACTCCCTATTTAAAAAAAAAATATTGTGGTTGGCTCAGTTTTTTTCATTATTTGCAAATCGCCAACGATAGCAAAAATATTTAAATTCATTTAAAAAGCAGAGCAGTGAGAAGGAAAATAGTTCAGTTTGGGGGTTGAATGGTAACCAAAAGGCGCCAGTGGAACCGTGAGAGATTTCTGTCAGGCATGCAAAATGGCAAAACCACTAGAGAGAGTATAAGAATAGAAATAAACAGATACAATTATCAGAAGGCTGGCTGCTTATCTTGGAACAATGGTTAGCAAGCTTATATTTCAGACCATTCTCTGATAGTGAGTTGAATCCTCACTGGGTGCCCCTCTATTATAGCTCTGCTAGAGAAAGGTGACCAGGTCTATAGATGATTGAATATTATAACATAGCAATAGAACGAGGTAAGTAAATGTTTGTAATACACGTATATAAAATGCAATGTGTATCCATATATTTATTTTTTTTGCGTGTGTGTAACATATTTCAATGAGCATACAGATACTAAACTCTGATCCTAGTCAGAGGGCCAGGATGCGACACTTTGATACTAGGCAGAGCATTTAGATACATACATAGACGTATTGATCCATGATGTGAATAATCCTTTTTTTTTTACAAGTGCTATGCTAGTATAATATATATTACTTGGGTAACAAAACAAAGATGATGTAGGATCAGAGATGAAAGTATGGCAGACTACCCTCACATTTATGGTCAGCTTGATCATTTATTGTTATACTGCTCAAATAGTCAAGGTGACATCCATGACAGATAGGCTCCTGAGGTGTGGGATGTGTGTTCAAGCTATTTCTTTTTTTCCGATTTTGAACAGTCTGCTCTTGCAGTTGAACTTGTCCCTTGAATAAAAGTTGTATTTGAGTAGCTTCATTTTTCTGGTCAAAAAGGAAACAAGAAAAGTCAGGAATGGGTCTTGAAGAAAATTGGTGTTTGTTCCACTGATTGGCTGTGAAAAGAAAAACTGACAAATGAAATCTCACTACTTATGGCATCTCACCCACTCTTGCCAGAGTTGAAATCCAGGTAAAGACTGAGGTGAGATTAGGTTTAAAATCATATGACAGGTTCTTCATCTGAAGATTGGCATGATAGAATATTTGTAACTCCACAGACTTAATTTTGGTTGAGTGGGGAAAAGGATGATTTTTATAAATTGTAGTTCTGTGTTTTTATTCTGACTGCATTTGAATCTGGTATATATAGGCAAGGTTTCAGTTGTTCTCATCGCTGTCCACTGACTTTACCTCTACTTCACCAGTTCCCCACTTAGCTTTAGTCATTCGATGCACTTACAAACTAGATATTTTAGATGGTAGGGAAAAAAATTTGGAAACCAAATTTTGAAATTTTTTATCTAAAATTTCTGAACTCTTGTCTGTTTGTTGTGCATTGAAAATTAGATTTTTTTTCAAATTGTCAGTAATTAATGCAAATGTTACTCACAGAATATGGTTTATTCATGATTTATGCATTGTTTTATAGAAAGCCAGCACAGGTCGTGAATTATAAAAGGGTGTAATTTGTAGGTTCCTTTGATATTTTATGGTGAAGGCATACAATTGTAGTACTGTGAGGATTGAACTACCTATACTAGCAAATTGGTTACCAAGATGAGGTAGTTCATGACTGTGCCACAATAGGTGCCCTGTTAGTTGCTGAACTTAGCTTCATTTGGCACAAGGTCACAGTAATATGAACATCCAGTTAGAATCAAAGTCTATATTAGTGAATCGGCCTGTGAAATGAGCTTACTATCAATTATGCCATGATAGGCACATATCTAAGTAAGTTACAAACCCAGTCAGGATCAAACTTACTGCAGTCATAATAATAGTCAACAGGATTAGCTCATTAACCGTCACTCTGTGGCAAATACCCTATTGGTAGGTTCTTTTGCTGGGGAATCAAACTTATGAATTACCAGGAATTTGGATAATGATATCCATCTCTGTGGAATGGTTGATATCATGGAGAATTGACCATTGAGACATTTAACTAGCTAACATTAAATACAAAAAATGCCAAAGTGTTTCATACTTATGTACGAAGAGTAGAATGCTTATCATTGTACAATGTTTAGAGAGCTCATCTTACTGATCGATTTGTGTAGTGAGTTTGATCCTTCCTAGGTGCCCTGCTACTGTGGCCTTGTACCAAACTTAGTTAATCCTACTAAATAACTATCACTGCAACTGACATAGTGATTATTAGCAAGCTCATCTTGTGGACTGATTTGCTAGTGTAGTGAGTTTGACCCTCACTTAGTGCCCCACTAATGTGACTTAGTGCTAGACTAAATCAATCTTAGTAAATAACTGTATGCATCCACAGTATTTAATGCTTTGCAAAAGGGAATAAAGGAGTATTATGGGAGAGGAAAGAAATTGTGTTTATGCGAAAGTGCTTTTTAATGACCAGGAATTATCCTGGCTTGTCTTACAGTCAGATTTGAAAGAAACGTTACCTTCTTGGTGTACTAGAAAACAAATTCTCTTCCTTGCTTTGGGGATATTTCATCAGATGCCCTAATAAAACCTGGAAAGTTGACCAGAGTTTCCAAGACAACTTCTTGATTTCTGATTTGTTCTCAAACAACACCAAAGAAAGTCAATGATTATCTTGCTATGATCCAGTATCAGTCCACTTTGACTAAGTACACATATATTTCCTTAGATATTTTACAAGATTGCTATTATTAACAATCACCTATACATGAAATATGTCCAATATAAGTAAAATCTCACTGAGAATAAATATCTGGATGTCTACAGAATTTAGTTTGTCACATCATCGAGAATTGATATTTTTGAAAGAAATATCTTCCATTACAAGGCATATGTTTTATTGAATGTTCTCCCTGGATTCTGATTTTCAGTAATACATAATTGTATATAAAATATCATTTGCTGTGATCTTTATAGAGAAAGCATTTCAAATTTTTAACTTGAAGAAAAATGTAGTTAGCAAATATTTTCTGTAAGATTGTTGTCTATATCAGAAATGTTTTTTCATATTCAGAAATTCCAAAGTGCACTCTAAATCCTATCTCCACTTTTCCAGACTGTAGGAAGATTTGAAATAATTTTTATATCTCAAAACAAATATTATGTGTACAACTCATGACACATCAGATCAGTGTGTTCAAAAATTTATGTGTATTATCATCTAAAAGTAATTATCTGTGGTGTGCAATGTACTGGTGCTGGTCAAAATGAGAGAACAATTTATTCAATTGCACTTCTCATTTATAATTATTGGCACAGGATCTTGAAATTGATAGAAATCATAGCTCATGGTATAAATACTTCATGTACAAAAAAGCTTTTAAAAGCTTAGGAAAAAAAACTTATTCAAGAAAACCTTGATTTGAAAAAATGCAGTGGACAAAATGAGAGAATGGCTACACAATATCATTTTTATGCCAGTTTACGAAGTAAAAATTGGACATTTTTTAATAATCTAACTTGAAACAATTAGTATGAAGTATAGAGGCCTTTAATAGCAATAACTCCAGCATACTGATGCCCACAAGTTTCTTGCTCAGATCTGGTGTTATTTTTTTCAATTCATCTTCCGTTTCCCCCCATAAATTGATTACAGAGCTTGGGTTTTATTCCCCAACTTTGTCTCCTATTATCTTTTACAAGTTCTTGATGGGTTTCAAGTCGGGAATCTGTGCTGGCCATCTCATGACTTCAATGTTCTCTTCTTCAAAAAATCTTTCACTTGTTTAGTAGTATTACAGGAGGTGTTATACTGCATAAAAATGGATGGGTGGTTTGAAGATTTAGAAAAGGAATGTTGCTTCACTAAGTTTAGATACACATTAGCATTTACCATCCCATTAATTCTCACAATAGGTCCTTCAGAGGAAAACATCCATGGCACTTCCTTGACAGACATTTTGACACACTTTAGTTTTCGTCTATTACGTCTGTCTGCTCTCAGATCCAACTAAATTAAATTTACTTTCAATTGAAGGGATCATTCACAGCATGTCTTTTTATCACTCTGTCCTCCCTGAAATTTGTCACATTTCGTTGGCTGGCTCAACATCTATCGCCTGTATGGCGTCGTACTATCTGCTGTCAGATCCAACTAAATTGAATTTACTTTCAAGGAAGTTGAAGGGATCATTCATGGTGTGTCTTTTAATTACTGAAATTTGTCTCATTTGGTCAGCTGGCTAAACATCTATTGCCTGTATGGCGTCCAACTGTCTGCTGTTAAATCCAACTAAATTGAATTTACTTTCTAAGAAGTTGAAGGGATCATTCACGGCGTGTCTTTTAATTACTCTGTCGTCCCTGAAATTTCTCTCATTTTGTTTGCTGGCTTCAGTTGTGAAGTGAATTTTTTCAAATTTTCAATATTTTCCTTGAATATCTTTTTTCCTAAGATCAATTTTGATAAAATCTTTTCTATAGATGAAGAGCTATGATTTCTATAAATCATAAGATCCTGTGGCAATTACTATTAACAAAACCTACATTTGACTAAAGTGTTCTCCGGTTTTCTGTTTCTTCATTTTAATGGGAAAAAAATTGACTGTTGTTGGTCTTTTGGTTTGTAAAAAATTTTAGTGCTTCCAGTGTTAAATGTCATCAAGACTGGGACTTGTTATATGAAAGCCTCAAATGAAGTGAAAGTCAGGTGATTTTTTCACCCATGTATAAAATTTTTGCTGAACCTCTAACAACCTCAAGTGAATCCCTAGAATTCTGTAGAACCCCAGTTGAGAAAGGCTCCTCTAGATATTTATGAATTTTGGCATCTTGACAGTCCTATGAATTTTTGCCCTTGTGAAAAAAAAATTTCCAAATATGCAGACAATTTGGGAGTAAATGGCAGCTCTTGAGTTGTTAAGAAAATAATTAGTCTTTGTTCTTCCTCAGTTAAAAGTAAGATGCAAATTTTTGTCAAGTCAAGCATATGATTTACCACTGTCAACAAAGTTCCACAAGTTCCCAATGAATTTCTATGACATTTTGTGGAAGGTTAGGTCAAGGGCCATGGAAGAAGAGATTGAATTTTAGAGCAGATTCAGTTTTCTATCGAGAGATATTTTTGATTAGTTTGCTGGAAAAATTGGTCTAGAATTAATATAAAATGGCTAAATTTAAATTTCAAGGGAAGTAATCCAGTATTCGTATATTGAAAGTTCTTTTCCTTGTTTCATTTTCATTCAGTTTTTATTTAGCATTTGCAGTGGAATGCATTCACCTACGGCTTCCTTGTATTACCATGTTTTCATATTGATTCAATTTAAATGCATAGGTATATAAATGAAAGAATATATATAAACACAAGGTGCTACCCAAATGTCAAGTGAATTTGGCCAAAAAAGATTACATACCCTAACACTGTCAGAGTTATAGATATATATATAAAGTGATCACAAAAAAGTAGCAGCAAAAATTCGCTACTATATTCGACTTGTATACACTGTTCAAATCTCCTGAACGACTGAGTAGCACCCTGTAAATTTGAAGTGTTACTGACTCTTCACAAAAAAGTTAATTTAACCCTGTAGATATTTTTAATTTTGCTATCACTGAGAACCACTTGCCTGCTGTGATGAGTTCAGGTTTTTTTTTATGACCTATATTTTGGGAAGCCCCCATCTCTAATATAGATGACCTGTTCATGATTGTGGAATTTAATCAACATCTTTTTATTATGTCTTTCATTTCTTAATAGGGCTTCAATCATTTTTGTGGACTCTTACTTGTGTATAGAATGATAGAAAGGTTTTAGAATTACATCTTCTTTCATTATTATACGCTAGTCTATTATGCAGTTATATATGAAATGTCATTTGTTTAATGGTAAGATGAAGGATAAAATAAACCACAAAAAAACAGTACTTGCCTGAATTTTGTTAGATGTGGGGGTTATTAATCATTATGCATAATATGGTCTGACTATTTTCCTTGTCTGTCAATTTTTTCACTATGTTTCATCAGTGTGCCCTTCGTTGGTGGCAGCTGGGTGGGCATAGGGCCTTATGAGATGAATTGCAAATTATTAACATGACGAACAATTGGCAAATACAACGACTGAAGGAAGTGGCACACATACTTTCTTCAGTCGTACCAATTAGCCGACCAAGCATTGGTATTAATAGTATCTGAGAGCCTCTGCTCATGAGAGACTTCTCAAAAAAAGCAGAACAGATTACTCAATCCAAGGAAGAAACTCAAAAGTATCTCGATAACACAAGCCAGATATACAAAAAATGGATATGACATGTCAAGTCTAATCAAGTATGCACTCTGAGTATTGATTTCCTATTGTCCGACCCTATGTACTTAATGAACAAAAATGGTATTTAATCAAAATATGACCCTTTTGAAGCAATAACCCTTTTCCAACAATCCAATTATGACTTCCCTATTATTAAACCTTTTATTAAAGGTATGAAGTTCAAAATACTTAAAAAGATGATAATCTATTAAAGAAATGTCATATAGGATAATGATGACAAAAGTTATAATGATAACCTGATAACCTGAAGTATTTGCATGAAGATTAGTCAGCACAAACTGTTCAGGTGTTTGTGGGGGTGGAAAATTCACTTGCAAAATATGTTTCATAATTCAGAAGGTGAGAGACCTCGATTCCAACCCACCAAAACTAGTCAAGGTATGTGCACACACATACTAGAACATGCAGTGCATTACACAATATGTACCAACTTTTTTTTTGCCACCTAATTTTAGAATGCTACCTGCATCCTGCTGACAACTTTTTTTCCTTTGAGGAAAATCATCTATTTTCTCACTATTCCTCATTGTAGGGTGTCTACTTCCTCATCTCAAAGAGTCACTCTTCAGCATTTTCATAAAAAAAATAGGTTTGTCCTCGTCCCCATGGTAACAAAGAGATCATATTGACATGTAGCTACTTGTAACTGTCATTAAGTTATGCAGCAGTGTTCATTGTTTGTTTTCAGCTTGTCATCTTGACATGAAATCGTTTTATGAAGAATCATCTTAAAGGTGCTGGTCACCAAAAGCACTGAAATTGAATCTGCAAATTGAGTCTTATCTGGTTTGGGCAGTATAGGTTCACTTCCTACTAATGTCCTTTAGAAAGGCAAGAGTCCTCTTTTCCCCAAAGCTATGGCTAAATAGCTTAGCATTTCAAGTCTGTCTAAGGCAGTCCACTTTGAGGATTGAGCTAGTACTTCAGCCCTATAAAAATCAACAGTTGCAACAATATTTTGGTTTCCTTCAATCATTTGAGACATGGAGATGAAAATCATTGTCCCATGTGTTATGTAACATAGAATCAACTGAGCTGAGCCTTTTTGAATTAAGAAGAATAATCTATTAATTCTAAAGGTCAACTGGAACAAAAAATAATTTTTTCTCCAAATGGTGCCCATTTAATGACCCAATGGTATTAAAGATCATATTCAAATTTTTTTGTTCATATGTATTCAGGTATGGCTGAAAAAACAATCAGAATGATCACCTGTACAAAAAAGAGAATGAGTATACTTGTCCTCTTACAGGTATTCTCATGTGATGTCATAGCCGACAATAGAGGGGATATTACTAACAATATAAACACCATGAAAATGAGTCCTTAACAATTATACAAGTAAGATGATGACCACTTTGAAATGTTTTCTTTGAAAATTTCGAGCGTAAATTTCTTGAAGAAATATTTGTCTTTCACCATATCAAGTACTGAAAATTTTATCAAAATCCAATTGATGTTCGATTCTGTATAAGATTTTGAAATCCAAGTGTAAATCATCTTTCTAGTATTTTGTTTACATAGCTACTGCTTTTTTCATTATTAGTTTTCAAAATATCTTTCAGCTGTACTCAAATAAATTTTATAAATCACCACTACCCACAACTGACCAGTTTATTCACTATTGCTGGGTTTAAGTTATTCATGTGTTCTGACATCTATATGTATCTATGTATCTATCCGAACTTCGCTCAGCCCTTACTGTTAATTGCAGAAACTTGAAATTTTGCACACACACTCCTCTCAATGAGTAAGAGAAATAGTTTTGTTTTTATTTTTGAAAATTCATCTCCAAAATAATTTTTTTGGGGGGTGGGGGATCAATATGCAATCTAAGGTTTTGCTAAATTGGTCACCAGTTTGTGCCCACTTGTTTTTTCTCTTCAAAGTCAGACTATTTTTAGTGATCACAGACCAACACATCATGTATAGGTGGTGATGATTCATAATCCCCCTGGAATGCTCGTTAATTTTTTTTTCTGCAATTTTTCTTATTACTAATACCGCAAAGTTTCTGACCATAAGATTAAATCTTTTGACATTGTTTTTCTTTACTGCAATGAAAGTTGACGGTTCTTATTTTTAACTGCGTCAAATGTTGGCAATTCTTAGAACGGAGAAAATCTCATTGTAAGACCAATTCTTAACTTGGTTAACAGCATTTGTAAGGAATTAAGTGACCTGGAGAGAGAGTGGTTAAAGAGAGATAGGCATTCTTTTTTTTTTTTTTTTCTTCAATTGGTTCATGGTGTTGCTAAAGATAGAAAGATATAATATAGAGAGAGAGCAAAGAAAAGAATCTTTTTTCTCTTTCTCCTTCAGGTCTCACTATGAGATTAGATCAACCCTCAAGATGAAAAACAAGGAAGTATAAGAGAGAAAAAAAAAAGAGAAGATAGAGAGAGAAAAAGAAAGAAAGCTGTCTATTCTGTGTTTATAGCTAATGTATACACTCCACATATATAATAAGTTTTTCATTTGGCAATCAATTATATTGCCTTTTCGACAATATTTTTTGTTCTATTCTAGATACAATCATTGTTTTTGCTTTGGACATTTTAATGGTGATTAGCTTGAAAACTCAACTGGAAACAAACAGTTTTATTACAGAAATGAAGTCAGACAAATGCTGTCAAAAATGTATATATAGTGTCGGAAAATCTTTTCTTTTTCTTGTTTTTTCCCATAAGGTACCTACTTAACTTACCAATTCATGTTGAATTGAAAAGATTGATTTTTTTATTTCATTAATAAATTGTAATATATCAATTATGAAATTGTTTTCAATAAATACAACATTGGTGGGAACGATACAAATTAGGCTTTTTGAAACTCTTCACTCGCACTACTGTCACTAAGAGAGCGTGAAAGAGAATTTCCGTCTTGTTTTGTGTCTCTTCAAGCTATTGGATTGTACATTTAAGGTTGAATTGTCACTTTTAAGGAAAATTTGACTTCAGGAATGTTGTTGTCTGAATCACTTTTGGAAAAGGCCGCCAGATAGTGGTACCTTGTGAAGTCATATATAGGAACAATAAGCCTTGTAATACTAAGTTAGATATCAATTTTCACTGATCAATACTACAGAGATTAGTGGGCTAAAGAATAATTAAGGGTTCAAAAAAAGTCTTTTGGTTACAAAGGAATAGAATGTGAAGTAAAAATATGTACTGAAATTTGTTCCAGTTGACCTTTAAAAGAAGTTGAAATTTAAACATTTCAGGTATTATTTCCTCTCATCCTTATAAAATTGATTCTTCCGAGTCCAACCTTCCAAACTTAAGTCTTATTCTTTTTGTTTTCCTCATTGTAACCTCTCAGATGCAAGGAGTTGAACATCATTTGTTTATATTCAAGTTTTTTAAGATTTAATTTCTGTTGCTTTTTATTGCAACCCTCATTCTGCAGTTGTTATCAAGCAGCCTGGGTGGGAAATGAAGAATTAGCCTCCGATAAGACTTGCATTCCCTTATCCTTGGGAACCTGTCGTAATGTGACAACTACCCTACTGATTGGGGTACAGAGGCTACCAGCTGCAGTCGTTCAAATCTAACCATAGCTATCCTTTGTCCCCCCCCCCCGCCCCCGACTGCTTGATACGTCATCATCTTTTTATCTACATACACTATTAGTATTAACAGCCGTCCATCCAACTTTCGACCATTCACCAAGTAACCAAGAACTGACTCAAACTCTAGTTACAATTTGCTAAATAAGCTTATGCGATAAGCAGACAACAAACTCAACTCTTATATATATCATATAAAAGTATAGAACTTTTAACCAGATATCTGAATGAAAAATTCCCCAATTAGGATTACAAGTCTATACTACCCATCAGTAGATTAGGTTGTTACTTATAAATGTTATTTTTGAATAGTAAGATGAAGGATGATATAAATAACAAAAAAGACTATATATTTGATTAAAATCTGACCCATACAGAGCAATAACCTTTTAACAATCCACTATTATTTCTATAAAATTCATTAAGTTCAATGGTCGTAAATTTAGTAAAAGCACAAATTATGGCTTTCTTATTTGTTGAACCTCATGTTATGGATACGAAGTTCAAAATGCTTAAAAAGATGATTATTTGTGGGAGAAATGTCAGGTTAATATGGAGGATGCTGCAAGACTTCATATCCTACTTCTGTAAGTGTAGACACAGTCAGCTGTGGGGTGTGGGCACTATCATGGAACATTTTATTCAGTCCATGTGAAACCCATTTCCTTAACTTTTCAACCTTTCCTGTGACATGGTATAGTCACCATTGAAATCCTCAAATCTATAGAAAGTGCTCCAACTATTTTTAATAGGTTATTGCTCACTGCTCATGATATAACTACATTATTTAAAACAGGTTTGGGCCTCCCTCAGGGTTTATTACCAGTATCCATATTTCCTGACCCTAGATCTGTTCACACAGGCAATATTCACTCCAAATTCTTTGTTGATGCTATCTGCAGTTTGAGCAGCATTATATCCTAATTTGAAATTGTACTTGAAAATTAGTTTGACTTCTTGGGTAGATATTGCTCTTATAACCTCCAATAGTAATGAATTATATCTCATTTTACATTGAATCTGCAAAAAATGAAAATGCAATTACTTAAGTAAATCTTTCATCTTTAGCATTATTCTCTAAGATGTAGAAAAAATATTTTGTATATAACTATCTAATACAAGAAGAATAAACCCAAATATCATAGTTGCATTTTCAGTCTTCTCTTTTTTTTATTTCATTCATTAACGTCTTTATTGATATCTTGTCATTAATGTTTTCCTTTCCAACAAAATGCCAAATACAAAATGGTTGAAAGAACCAGAAACACCTGAGAATATAATTTTTTGCACATACCCCAGTCATCTACTAATACAGTGCTTACCAAATGTTTTTGGAATCACGATGCCCTAAGAGTATAAGGATTTCACAGTGCCCTAAGGATTTCATTTACCTTGACTCAACTCGACTAAAATGTCTGAACTAACTTGATACCTTGATCACGCCACCATTCAGTAGGATACATTATTAATGAGGCTGTAGATAATCTGTGGTTATTTATATGCAAATGCTATGAACCGAAACTGATTGATACAGTTCTAGGACTATCCAGAATTTTATACACCGGATAGTTCTAGAACTATATTGACCGATAGTGTTGAAACTATGAAGTTCAAAACTAAATGAATGGAGTGAGTGATAACGTGCCAATTAGATGTTGCTTCCTATTATTGTGACTGTGTTTTGGCACCTCAAGTTATGATTGCCTGAAATTATCAAAATTTTAGAATATCTTGTGTCACCCAAGGTGTAGTGGTGCACATTTTTATAATAGTTGTACTATTAAATACTGTTGTTTCCAATGAGCCTAAACCTAACCCTAATTCATTACATTTTTTTATAACAAAGATTGTGGTGGAATTCTCCATCTTCTAACTCTGGTGTAAGAAGCACAGATGTAAAATTCCTCTACATTCATAATATCTAAGCATGACAAGAACCTGTTTCCTGGATGCTGATTAACTGTCAAATAAAAAAGTGAATTTAAATTGCTTGCAAAAGAGATATTAATCTCATAGGTTAGTAGGCATGAAACTAATCTATTTAGGCTTGCTTTCGTGGGAAATTCTGTAATGAAGTAAATAGTTATAGAAAACAGTACACTCTAGGTAAAAAAAAAATGAGCCGGAATTTTTCATCAAATTTTAGGCAATTAGTCTTTAATCTAACAATTATAGGTGAAATATTCAACTATGTTGTACAATGGTGCATGGAGTGTTAGTATGCAGATTATTATTTATTATGGGTTAGCTTTTCCTTTGTTTTTTTTCCAGAAAACTGAGCTGTTTGAGTGAGCTATCTGATAGTTGTTGTTAGTTAGCTGTAAAGGTTGTTTCATTCATCTCCGACTGCTTTCCACAGCTGGTCAACATTCCCAAATTTTCTTCTTACCAGTTTGGCCTCATTATGTGCTCATATGTTCTGTATGTGGTCAAGATCTGGTGACAGACCAGGTCAAAACATTACAGACAAAGGCTGCTGCTCAAACCATGATTTTATGGTTTTTGCCTTGTGTTCCGAAGCTTTATCTTATTGAAAAATGGCCTTTTGTCTTTCATTTCCACCACATAGCTAGCTCGTCCCTGCTTGGAAGCAACCCTTTTTGTATAATATTTTGGTACTCCTTAGCAATGCTGAACTTCTCACATTGTACTAATTTGCCCATCCTGGATACAGAAATTACCCCCCCCCCCTGCTTCACTGTTGGTAGACAGGCATTCTTCGTTGAATCTTACACTTGAGTTCTGGAGCATTGGTAGACAGCTCAAAGCGTTACTCATCACTCCAGGGAACAAGCTCAAACCACCGTGTATCTTGGTGGCCATAAAATGACGCACAGTTGAGTCAGTCAGCTATGTTCTTTGTGCACAGCAAGGTTTTTTTGTAAACCACTTTGATGAAAACCAAACTTCCTTCAGCTTTTTTGAAATTGTTCTCCTAGAAACAAGTTGATTTTTTTTTTTTTTTTTTAATTTCTAGATTGTTTTGCCAATTTTGTCAGGGTGTTTTTACAATGCTTCAGTCATTCTCAGTTTTCTGTCATCTCAGCTTTTCGTCACTTGAGAGGTCTTCTTGAACCTGCTTTCCATGACACAGAATCTGTCACTTGAAATGCGAGGCCAATTCTCTAAATTGTAGACAATGGAATCTTGATATCCTCATACTTGAAAAGTTTCTTAATATCTGGATAAGACTTTTTTCTTGTCAAAGACCTGCGATCCAGCTTCTGACTTCAACAGTCGCGTTCAATTAAGACTTTTTTGAAGACGTTTTGAAACAAAAATGCTGGTGTAACTCTCTAGGAATATATACACAAAAAATGGTGAATTACGAAACAACTCACCCCTTCACTTTACTTCAGAGCGATAATGTTACAACAATAACAATACACTGAGATGACGGATGGCTGATTTTTTGTAACCTGGGTCAGGATTCAGGCAGAAAGAAACTATCTATAATTTCTAATATGCTTACACACAAACTTGATACATTTGTTGTATATTATTGTCACATAATTTGCCTCTACTCGGTTAAAAAAAGTAATTGCACAAGATATGTGAAGGTGCGTAGTAGCATAACAATTATCGGCACTGTAAAGTAGTCCATCATCTGAGGGAATGACAGGAAAAATGTACAGTTAGGCTGTTGCCGTAGCTGGTCCCAAGCCTGGTAGAAAAATGGAGGAATTTATCTCAGGTCTAGCAGCCCAGCCCTATAAAATTTACAATTACCACAGAAGCCAACTTGCTTTTCTAGAATAGGAGCTTTGTTTAACTAGGCACACTGATCTTGAAGCATGAAGTCAGAATTGCAGCTGCTACCCTGACCAAAAGGACATGAAATCTGTTGGCAAAGAGAAGGGAAAATAAAAAACAAAAAACAAAGAAGAAACTATAAAACCTTCCCCTAAAAACATATAAGTTTATTGCTTTGCTTTTCTGTGTATTGATTTGATGTTGATATCAAAGTGGTTTCATTCCTTTTTTCAATTTTTTCTTGCATCACCTAAATTTTTTTTTATTACCACTTTAATCTCTGATATCTAAGGATTTTTTCCCCCTTTTTGTTTCCCTTTCTATCTCTATCTCTTTCTCCTCAATTTTTTTTGTTTTTTTCTTCCTCTTTTCTTCCTCCAACTCTCTTTGCCTCTAGCACTTAAGTCTTACTTACTGCTTCCATTTTCTCTAGCACCCACTTTGCTCTCGCTCTTCCCTACTACTTTCTCTCTCTCTCTTTTGTCATTCTCTCTCTATCTCTCTCCCCAGCTGCTTTCTCTCTCATTCACACTCTGCTTTCACTCTCTGTCTGTCTCTGCAGTTACTTTCTCTCTCTCCAGCTGCTTTCTCTGTACTCCTCCTTTGCTTTCTCTGTCTCTCTTCAGTTGCTCTCTCTCTGTCTCTGTCTCTCTCATCCTTCCTCTTTCTCCCCACTGCTTTCTTCTCCCCCGACTACTTTCTCTCTCTTCTTCTGTCTTTCCTCTCTCAACATACATGTACCAGTTATAATTTTACTTTGAAGTTTATCTCGTTTACTTTGAAGTTTATCTAATCATTGGCCATTAGCGTTTAAAATTTATATAAATAAGGTTTGGCAACTCTGAACAGAAATGTTCCAGCCATTGAAAACTTCCGCTTGTAATTCATTTTTTACCCTTCTCCACTACCAGTGTCTTCGTCGAGAAACTGGGTTTACCATTTTTTTCTTTTCAATTTCAACTTAGAAATATTTTTCTTTTTGTAGCCCTGAATGGAAAGAGGGAAAATCCTCTAAAAACACTTGTGTGTATATGCAAGCCCCTTTATTGTTATTCTCTCTATCGTTTTGCTTCTGTTCATTGTTCTCTATCCCCTTCTGGTTCTATCTAATAATCTCTCTCCCTCTCCTTTTATTTATTAGTCTCTCTCCCTCTCATTCTATTTATTAGTTTATCTCCTTCTCCTTTTATTTATTAGTCTCTTTCCTTCTCGTTCTATTTATTAGTTTCTCTCCCTCTCGTTATGTTGATTAGTCTCTCTCCCTCTGGTTCTATTTATTAGTCTCTCTCCCTCTTGTTCTATTTATGAATCTGTCTGTGAGGGTGGATCAATTAGTCTTTAACCTGAAACAGTTATTAGTTGAATTATAATCAGAAATTCTCAATGTATAATGTTCAATGTATGTGATTAAAGGAGAAGCTTTAGATTAAGTGCAATGACAAGGAAGAAGATTGCTGAAAAATTATATTTTTTGTCTAAGATGGATGTTTTTTTTTGTTTTTTTTTCCCAATCACCAGGGTATTGATTTATTGGTGAACCTAAGCAACCTACTTATTAATTATTTATTAATCTATCTAAATGCTTGTTGTGGTGCAGTGGTTGTTGACCCCATCTCAAAAACCATTGACAGTGATTGTGTTCCACAATTGTAGTCTTGTATCTGACTAAGTTAAAGGTAAATATTTATCATTTCAGTTTGCTTCCAATCGTCAGCCTTTAATTCCCAGAAATTGTTAGAATTTCAAATATCAATTTTTAGGGGAGGCAGTTATATCGTCATTATCAAGTCTTCGTAACTGCCAAACATTTCATTAATTTCTATACTTGTAAAGTCAACATCACCCATCAAAGTATGAATATCCAGAGGTTCGGAGTGACGTAAATGTTACTGACGCATAAAATGGAATTAGCAAACTGAGTTACAGATGAGGCCGCTTACATTCACTTCACACCGATGCCCTTGGGAGAGGCATGAATCCACTTTTCTCCCTGGCTATGGGTGAATAGCAGGGCACTTGGAGCCCTTTAGCCCTGTGAGGCAGTCGATTTTGGGCGTGGGGCCAGCAACTCCACCCTATCTATAAAAACCTACTTGCTACTGAGACCGCAATTCGACCCTATGCTCTGCAGGGAATCTGCAAGAGAAGAAAAATATAAATAAATACCTAATCATTAAAAATTATCTTACAGGGAAGTTTTTTTTTTTTTTAGCATATGTTTAGATAGGCGCATAAGATCTGTATATCCGATATACTATTTCGGGATAATGAACGGTGTTTAGTCTAAGTTTTTGTTGACCTTTATAAAAATATCCTAGTTGAAAAACAAGTGAGCTGATTTGCTACTTTCTTTCTCATCCAGGTCATTTGTGCATTTGGGCTATTAAAAGTAGTTTTATTCATTACCTGTGTTTTTATACCAATTTAGAAAGCCATATGATACCATGGACCATCTAAGTGATTAAGACATCGGATCAGAGATAGTAAGGTTTGTGGTTCAATGCCAGCTGGTGATGTCTGTTTACTACATGAATAACTTGAATGTTAGAAGCAGTTGCAAGATTCCCCTTGTTTCATGGATTATTTAGATTTCTTCATCTTTGTTGTTGTAATTGATACAGTTGAGACAACGCATTCTCAGGCTTTCCTCAGGTGTCAAGTCACATCCAATAATTCTCATGAAGTTTCGAACAGAATTACTTATTTTGTTGCGAAAGTTTTAGTTTCAGATTTTGTCGGAAACCTGTTCTGAAATAAATTAAATGAATCATAATCACTTCCGGTTCTGGAGTGTGTCATGTCTAGTATCCTCTCCTGAGCTATCAGGCTTTGTAATTTTTACATTAACTAGCTCTTTGTATTGCAACTCTGTTTTTCTTCTACTGACCAACTACTTGATCCAAGGATTGAACTCACAACTCCCTGTGAGTGAGTCCAATGCTTTTATCATAGTGGCAACAAAAAGAGATAGTTACAAAGTCTGAATTCCCTTGGAAGAACACTATAAGTGACAAGAAGTAAAGGATGAGAACAATAAACACCATTAGAAGAAATGAAGGGTTTTGATCAACATTCCCTGAAGGTTACTGGATTCAACAAACATTAGGGGAATGGCCAATGGTACAGTGGCTGAAATAATTATTATAAAATCATCTAAGATAAGGATGGTAATTCAAAAGAATTATTATGTAATAACAATGCCTCATCTAAAAAATTTAGACTTCTAAAATCCTAAAAAAATTTAGATGTCTAGAAATCCCAAAATATGTTTTCAAAGAAACTTTGTACATTAATACTGATACAAACAGGACATAAAATTTTTTAGTCATATTGGGCTTTTTTTAAATGCCATTGTAATTGTTCCATAGTTGTTTGACATTTTCCCTTATTTGAAATATATATACCCTACAAGTTTATTGTACTGTGATATTAGAATAGTCATTGGCGGACTTCATTGATGCGTGGTGATTTTGAACCATCAAAACTGTAAAGCTATCGAATTATAAATTGATCCCTTAATTCAATCAAATCAAATTACCCTAGTATTTTGTTGGGGTACCATGCAGTGGTTGTTGACTTCATCTCACAAGCCATTGAATGATAGTGAGTGCGTTCCATAATTGTGGTCTTGTACCTGATAAAGTTAAAGGTAAATATCTATCATTTCAGTTTGTCTCCAGTTGTCAGCCTTCAATTCACAGAAATGGCATTTCTTGGGGTGATGAACCTCCTGATCAATCAATAAGAAAAATTACATCTAGCCCTACTAGATCTTTATTCTTGACAAAACTAGTCAAGTTTGAAACAGTACAATTTGTGCCCATATTGATGAACCCAGACTTTTACGTATTAGTATTTCTCCCATTAGTATATACCAAATATTTGCTGATAACATGCATATACTATTCTATATCACCTGTAAAACCAGACTTAAGGTTTTTGAAGCCCTTGTCATTAAAATGAAGAAATGAAAGCTGAATAAGATCCCCTCCTGTGAGATTTTGAGATTTTGAATGTATTTAACAGTATCTATTGTCACATTTTTTCCCTAATCATTAATAAGATGAATATTGATAATGGTCAAGTGAATAATCAAAAGCCTTCAAACAAAAACTTTTGAACAGTTTTTACAAATGTTAACAATTGACCTGTGTTCACTCATGAAAATGGGGAAGGTTTTATAAAAAATAAAAAAACCCTTATTGGTTGCCCTCAATTAAACATCTAAGTATATAAATACCTTTGTCATTTTTTTATGCAGATATCAGTTTCTCTGTTACGTTATTCCAGACTGATATATCAGATCAAGAAACACAACCTTGATCCGATCGACTGATGTAGACCTTAGTAGATTGATGACATGCAGATGAGCCACCGTAACAGAGATAGAATGAATTTGGATTTCAAGCCTTGAGTATTGTCATTTATTTAGCAAAGATGGGAGAAAGTGGATATGAAAACAGCGAAAGTTGCTTGAAAAATGGCTTAGTTCTAAAAAAGAAACAACCAATATGTTACTGGAAATTGTAGATCACTTTGATAAGCTAATTAGGGATGGATTGAAAAAGCATACAATGGGTTACAATTACAAAATATTTATCAATTTAATATTTGATTTCATTAATTCAATATTTGATATTTATCACAATGTTTATTTGAGGACAGTGTGATCTCCAATATAATACAACCCCGACTTTTTGTAGTTGCTTAGTTATATATTTTATCCTCTTATCGCTGAAAATTTAAAAACACATAAAAACCCCCAAAAAACTAAAACACCAATACTAAACATGACTTGGTTCCTACTTTTGCTCAATTACTTTTGCTTTGATTTTAACTGAAGATTCAAGTTCTATATATTTGTTGGTTTGTTAACATAATACAACAAAAATGTTACTTGTCATTTTTGAATGGTTATAAGGTGTTGTATTAATAAAAAAATTGTTGCCTGAGCACGTGCATACACACACACACACATACGCATGTTCAGACAGATAGACAACTAACAATGTAAGTATTCATTATCTGCTGTCAAAGTGTTAATGTCATCCAATTTGTTCTGTACAATGATAGAGCTTGTAGATAAATATAATAAAACTATGAAGAAACAACTAGACTGACTGCCAGAGAAAGACGTTTTGCTCTGTTTTATTTCTCCCAAGATCAGTTCAGTGATGGGCCAAAAAAGCCTGGTATTTGAAACCCTGGGCTTTTAGTTCCTCTCCCTACCACTCGTGGTAAATATGCAAAGAAATTATAAGTGTAATACAATATTTTCATACTCTGGGCAATTCCTCATTTGTTTTATAGAAAACATTACATAAACAAATAAGAGTGAGTTCATTCAAGACTGCCATTTCCACATGGCAGATGGAAGAACCCAAGTTCCTGCTGTAAATTTGAACTTGGACAAATTTGTCTGTTTGGCTTCCTGTCACCAGAGATCTCAGAGAGAGAGATCTCAGAGAGAGAGAGAGGGAGAAAGAGAGAGAGAAAGTGAGAAGGATATTCAAGCATGTAGATAGAAATTTGGGATCAGGGAAAGGTGGGGGGCCTTGTTCCTTGATGGACGCCCTCCAACATTTAGTGAGAATTGAAAGTAGAAACGCTGTACTATTTATAAAGCTTAGGGAGCCCCCACCTCCATTGCAGGGCCCCTGGGAGACATTTTAAAATACCCCCCCCCCTTCATTCACTCACCAACCTCAGCTACACTTCTGGATTCAAATGGAATGTCTTCGCTCAACTTTGTTTTTAATTTTTTTAGATTTTTTTTATTACCCTTCAGATGAGTGTTACTTCCCCATATATGCTTGACAACTTGAGAACATTTTAACGGTAACTTTGATCGTTACATATTTCCTACTGATGCCAATGATTGGGTTTTAAAAAGCCAGGAGTTTGAATGCCGATTTTCTAAGCAAGCAGGCAATCCCAACTTGCAAGATAAGCACAACACAACCTTCCTTCCTTCCAGCTTCTCCCATTTGGTCTTGTATGAATACTAAGCTATGCTCAGTAAATATCAATAACAATTTAACAAATTTTATTAACACTTAGTAGGTAATGGGGCCAGTAACAGTTGTCAGTGCTACATTAGGGTCACCAATTCAGTGTAGTCAAGTATAGTTTGTTGAAAAAGAGAATTAAATGAATAACAGTATAACTAATGCCTTCAATATTGAGATATATATATATGTATATATTTGTGTGTGAGTGTATTTTAAATGAATAATAATATTACTAATGGCTTCAATATCAAAGTAAATATGTATATGTATGTGTGTATTTTGAATGAATAACAAAATAACTAATGGCTTCAATATTGAGATAGATATGTATATGTGTGTGCCATTGACAGTATGCTTCTAGGAGACTTACTTTTTAGATGCTTTCTTTCTTCTTTCCTCAGGTCCCTTGCATGCACCTGATGTACTCCAAATATCAAGAAAATGAGCCCCCCCCCCTGAGTTGTCAAGTGGCATCTTGTCATCACTGCTGATTACTCTTCTGCCAATTCTCTTCCTGTTAACGTCATTCCTGATTTTGGCTGATTTATCCTTTAAGACATCTACGATAATCGGCAATATCTTGTAGAGTCTTCAACACGTCTTAATCTCTTCTACGGAATGAAGCCCCCCCCCGTGACTTTTTCACCGAATTCCTTCCTGTCTTATCTTGTCATTCTTCATCACATGAAGTGGACGATTTACATCATCATTGTTTTTATCTTTATTTATGAGAAACCTTCAACCGTATGTGTCAACATAGGTCTTTTTTCAGTTTTCGAGTTGGTCTGGCTGGCTGGCTGGCTATATATGTCATGCCTACAAGTCACACTGATAGAGCTAAAATGCTTGAAAATTTAAACATCTACTCTTTATATCTAGAGAAGGCGTTTTTTCTGGGTTTTTTTCCACACACCCCAAATAGGTTTTTAGTGGGGGCTCAATTTACAATGTAAGTTTATGCCTAATTGGCCCCTTAGTTTGTGTCCGCATTTTTTTTTGTCTTTTAAAAATTTGGACTAGTAACTTATTCATTGATCCCTCCTTTTTCCAAATTTTTAATTGCCCTCCCGCCCCTTGTGCAACACTTCCTGCTGCATAAAGACGTTCATTGGTCACATGATGGTCTCTTGAGTGACTTATCAGACTGGTTTATTTATTTATCTGCACAGATGACACGTGTGAGGGGGACTATTTAACTTACTGAGTGCTTACTTTTTTTTGTATGTTTTGTTGATTTCCATCTGTGGCCCTATATATATATGTATATATATGTATATATATATATATATATATATATATATATATATATATATATATATATATATATATATATAAAGCCCTCAAGCCAAAACTTATCTTTTTGTGTATCCTTTCCTGTGTGGAAACGTAATGCTGAAAGAAGGCCAAAAAATGCTCCGAGTGATGAGTGTTTTTTGGGTCCCCGACACTTGATTATTTTTTTTTCCAAAGAAGTGTTTCTGGCATTTGTGACACCGAGAGAGTGACGCAAACACGTCATCACCTTCTCAATGATATGTGTCATGATATGGCTCCATATCATCCATCAAACTTAGGAATAGTCCCAATATTCATGATAGCTGCCGTGCTGTCACAGATTGCACCCAAAATCTAGGATTTAAACTACTCGAGTAAATAGGGGATCAATGCCCCAAAAGAGTGAAAAGATAACTTTGGTTTGGGTGAGCGGCTGTTGGCTGATTGAGACAAATTTGTATGTTAAATTTGAAGGATGATCATGTCAACTATTCTAACCAGGAGAGCATTGGGTGTTGTTGCTCTCCGACACAAACCAACACGTGCATTCTGCAATTATATATATATAATGCTTACTTTATAAATCTTGGTTCATGTAATACTCCTCCCCCATGCATACATGTGTGCGTGTTTGTTTATATGTTATCCATCTGTATGAGATACATGTGTTTGTGTGTTAGTTTATCTGGGTAAATCAATAAATCTGTAGCCTGGAAATAAAAAAAAAAGCATTTATTTTTCTTAACAGATATTCATGTTTATCACAGACTCCTTCCTTGAGTCAGTGTTGAATATTAATCACAAGAAATGATCTTTGTACAGAAAATTTTGTATCATAATTCGTCTAATAACTATGTGTCAGCCCGTGGAATTATGTATTTACCCTGGTGGGTTATGAATATGCTTGTGTTAGTTCATGCATTTGTAGGTGTTTTTTTTGTGTATCTGCATGAGATATATATATATATATATATATATATATATATATATATATATATATATATATATATATATATATATATATATGTATATGTGTGTGTGTGCGTGTGTGTTAGATACATGTACTTAAAATGGGTGCAGCCAAACCAAATATGGCATGCCTACTCAATGGTCCTGGGGAGAGGTTAGAAAGTTTTGTGAAAGATTTTTTTCAAAAGGTTTTAGAGAGGGGGGGGGGACCCTGTCTACAATGTGACTCTAGTGCCAAAATGGAACCTACTTTCTGCCTATGTACATATCTTTGTATTTTATATGTTTATGTATAATTGCTTAAGGGGTGTGAAGTGAAGGGAAACCCATCCTTTGAGGGGTCAAAAGTGAGGCCAATTTTTTCCTCAACTAAGTTTAAACGAAAAAATTTTGAAAAAAAAAAGCATTTTTGAGTATTTTAGAGTGAGCTCTATCAATAATGTATGTAATTCAAAACTGGACCCTTACTTTCTGTTCAAAATATACATATGTAAATACCTGCCAAAAAACCTATCTGTGGGACAGGCATTCCGATAAAATATGTATATATATATATATATATATATGTATGTATATATATGTATGTATGTATGTGTATATATTTATAAATATATATATATGTGTGTGTGTGTATATATATATATATTACAGGCCTGCTCTGTAATATTGCTATTGAAGTGACTTTATATATATATATATATATATATATATATATATATATATATATATATATGTGTGTGTGTGTGTATCTGTATTTTCATTTTATATTTCTTCAATAGCTGAAACTATGTAGGCAAATTTGCCTCCAGAACCATTGTGGAATAGTCCTGGTAAAAGTTAGTGTATATTTTCGAAAGAAGCTAGTCCCACCCTTATCAGTAGATTGGAGTTATACAATCTTTCTTCAGTTGTCAGTACATTCATATATTTGTCAAATCTATCAAACACATGTAGAATTATTTATTCTCTCATCTATATTGTTCGAGAGTGTTTTAATCTCTGTATATGCATATATGTACCAGTCAGGTCCTTGGGTTCCTGGTGTCTGGGGCTGAACATCTGCATCCTATTAAAGTATAGTATCAGACTTGCCTCACCTCACTTTTCTCCCCTCATTGGTCCTTGCTATTATGAGCACTCTATCTCACCTAACTAGCCAAGCCTAACTGAGTTTTCAGTAATGAGAATTTCTCTTACCAATTGATTCTCTTAGTTTCACCAGACCAGAAAGCATTCAACTGTCAGATACTCCTGAAAAATCGGACTTAGCATCAGGGGAATTTTTTTATTTTGACTGTTTTTATTCTGTTGAATTCATTTATTTTCCCATTTATATCTGGAAAGTCCCATTGTCTCAGACCCATGACAGGTGCTACCTTGCACTTGGCACCCTGGGTGACTGCCTGTGTCGTCAGCCCTGATACCAGTTGGGATAATTAGCCCACTTCCAGCTGAGAAGTTATGGCATATCAGAAGGAACATCTGTGAAAAAGACCGGCTTCTACAAAGGACCACCCATTCCTCTCTATGCAACCCTCTTTTTGACATTCAGACCTATTTCACAATCCATTTAAAGAGTCACTTAGAGAGAGACAGAGACAGAGACAGAGAGAGAGACAGAGACAGAGAGAGACAGTGAGTGATGGAATCATCAATACAAAGATGCTGTTTATTATTATTACTGTGGGATAGGGTCTTTTAGATAACAATAATGGGCTGATAACATTAGGTAAAGGATACAAATTTGGAACGATTTATATCCGTTGTTATAAATTTACATTCATTCTCATAACTTCATTGATATTAAAAACTCAACATTTAAAATTGATCTGAAATGATTATGAATTTGAGATAAAGTGTTATGGACTGACTGATTTTGATAGCAATAATCGTTTGATAACATTATCCGTGGTTATAATAAACGTTTTCCTCTGGAACTGAATACCAATACTGACAAGCATTAAAATCCCCACTTTTTTTTCCTATTCGTACATTATTTCCGATAATACTTCTCAAAAAGGTTTTGGCAGTATGAATAATGTTTATAA
>OY735216.1:22320875-22340875 GCA_963457665.1 Thysanoteuthis rhombus | reverse complement strand
CTATTTATGAATAAATGCAATATAAAGCAACAACAATTAAGATGAAAGTAAATTGCAAACAATCAATGATATTGATTTACAATACTTCATCAAATGAATTAAATAAAAATTGAATGGTTTTTGAGTTTGCACATCATCTTATTATCAAGATGATTTTAGAAGCCAGTGTGAACACCAGACTGAAATATTTTTGGTTGCTTGGGGTGCAAAGATGAAAATTTCTGCTTCAAAAAATATCCACTGGTTATATATGCAGCAGTGGCCAATAATGAAAAGCAAATTGATATTTCACACTTTTCTAGCTAAGCAGTTATGTGTGCAGGTTGGTTATAAATGAAGATTCATTTCAGAGTGGGACCATTGTATATCAAGGTATCTTTGTCGATTTGTATCTTTGAAAAAATTGCTAAAATTTACATTAGTGTGTAATGCAAACCCCACCATTTTAGCTTTTGATTCTGATAGAAAAGTTCTCATATTGTACATGAATAAATACAATATATCTACTCAATTTATGTAACAACGTGAACATCTAAAGTGAAATTTTCAGAGGATCAAGTTTGAGTGCTTGTAAGTAATCGCTTTGTCTTCAGCCACATGCTACCAATAAAAGTAATTAATTTAATACAAGTAAACCTGGCAGATCCCAATTAAATGTGAACTGAAATTCTGAAGGGAGTCATTATTCTGTTGGTTCAAGAATAAATATATTATTCAGTAGAACTCCAGGAATAATGAGGAAATTGTATTGAAAGAAAATCAAGTTTTCGTGAGATAACTTTATCTCAATATTGTACTGTGTCATTGTAAAATAAGCTTATTTTTAATATAAATGAACTTGTATGCCAAATGAAATTATTCAGTGTTTACCTCCAAAACATAGTATTACTATTTAGCAAGGCACTATTTTAATGTTTTTTTTTATTTACTTGATTTAACTACTCATTGACGTAAATATAAAATTCAATTATGTATGTCTATAGTTCAAAGCCAAAGTCTAGACAGGAAAAAATAGAAATACTGTATCTACCAGACTATAAGACAAATGGTTTATGTCCATTTTATATACTGGTATATACAGTATTTGGAAAATTATTTCACAAAGAATATTACTGTATCCCCCATTTGAAGAGAAAAGCAATGTCATTGTCAAATTTGAGTAGTATTCTCAAGTAAATACTTTTTACTGAAGTAGGTTATATGAAGAACAATTGAATACAGTTTCATTGAAATTAAGAAAAGAAATCAATCAACCATTCAGCACTTACCATGATCAAATGATCAGAAAACTCATCTCACGTGGTTCGATTTGCTAGTGTTAGTTCAATCTTGATAGGTACTCAGCTGCAGTAACTTTGTACTAGACTAATCTACATTTAGTAATTGACCATATCAAATAAGCATCTGACCATAATCCATGTTAATAGTAAACAGTAATGGCAAATAATGTGTTTTGGATTGTTTGTAAAATTTAATTTGATTCACTTGAGTTATGCTTTGTATTATCATTGATTTTTTTTTTTAGTTTTTTATGTTTTTTCATCTTTTTGTTTTTTTAATTTCTCAATCTTTTTGTTTTTTTTATTTTTTTTGCTTTTATTTTATGTTTTTATTTTTTGTTTTTAATGTTTGTAAACATTTTTTCAAAATTTTTATTTTTTATATATTCGAAAAAATTTTTTTTTTCTAATTTTTAAGTTTTCTAATGTTTTTTTTATTTCTTAAAAATAATTGTCTTTATAGAATGCCAAGCTAACCAAACGTGTCGCCTACTTAGAAACATGCGAATGTGAACCCCGTTGTAAATATGATGGCAAGATATATAAAGATCAAGAGACATGGCAAACAGACATGTGTACAATCTGTCGATGTCAGGTGAGTCAGTTTTTGCATTAACAACTGCAAAACCAAAGCAAATAGCATTAAGGAAATTTTTATCTATAGAAAATCTAGTAAATATATTAGCCAATCAATTGGCACAAGAACCTATGATGAAGAGCAACATTTTTTTTTTCGCTTGTTTGGTATACATTTGTGTGTGAATGAGTGTAATCATACTAGTGGTAAGTTAAATGTATTTTTAAGATCATAAGCACAAAATGATGATACTGCTGATTGAATTGCATTTTGTAAGGTTTCCAACTCTCTGATATGGTGTCTTTATCAAAGTTTAAGATCTCATTTGCCCAGTTTATACTAGTGTATGTAAACAAAGATGGCAGCATATTAGGCGTTCAGGGAAATGAATGAAAGCTATATGGTTAGAATCAGAGTTCTGTTGCTATTTGGTCTACATAGCCTTATACATAACAGGCTAGGCAGGTTTGCTGGAGATGTGAGTTCAAATATAGTTGGATGCTTTATTTCTGATCCATGCTGCTTACTAACAATCTTAGAATGACTCTTTGAGAGTTGTGATAAAAAGCAACAGAGATAAGATGAAAGAAATACAAGACAAAAATGAATTATAGCTAACGAAGACTTTGATGCAGTGATTAGTAGACCATTGCTAATAAGTATGATTCTCACTGGTTGTCCAACTGCTATGGCCTTGTGCCACACTAAGTTAAGCTTAGTAAACATTTGCAGTACTTTAAGAAAGCCAACAGCAAATAACTAACCATAATCTTATTCAATAGCAAGATGTAAGTTTTAAAATTTATGTACTCTATGAGGGACACTTTGCACACTTTTGGCTGAAATGTTGTTTGTATGCAGGAATAATATTCCGTATCACTTAACAGTAGTTCATTTTGGCACTTCTTCTCTTACTTAGGAGGGCAAACCATTGTGCAATGTTCGAGCTGATATACCAGGCTGTTCAGGTAAGTCTCCTCTTGATATATACATTTGTTTTCCCAGTTTCAATACACATATATATATATATATATATATATATATATATATATATATATAAGAAAAGAGTGAAAAAGGAAAGCCAAATTTTTTAGTTATGGTTTTGAGGTATGTTTTTAATAAGTCTTGACCAGTTTTGTACAGGTCTTCAGAAGGATGATGTGATTCTGTTTCTGGTCATTATTTTCCGCTTAATGGACAGTGAAAAACCAGAAACAGAATAACATCAGACTTCTAAAGAACTGTACAAACCAATTGAGGCTTATTAAAAACTGTTATACCTCAAAACCATAACTAAAAAGTTTGGATTTTCTTTCTTTCATTTTCCTTCAACCCTTATTGCGGAATTCACCTACCTATTTTCATATATATATATATATATATATATATATATATATATATAATATATATATATATATATATATGTATAAAGATGTATATGAATTTTGAAGAAATTTTAAACTGTTTCTTTAATGTTGTTCTGCAAGTTTTAGGATCTTTTTATTTTAATTTGAAAATTTTTACATTTGCGAAACAGATCACTTTTCTCCTCTTTTCTTTGTCTCTCTCATATTTATTAAATGCTATGATGCTATTTAAAAATGTCAATAAACTGTTATGGCAAACGATCAAAACTTGGATAATGTTACTAAGTATGAAAAGTTTTGCTCAATAACCCATCCTGAAAAAATTTTTACTTTAGTGAAAGTATAGCATTTTCATTCATATTTATCATATTTGAAAATTTTTGAATCATTATTTTTCTGAGAATCAGTTTGGTAAATGGATGTTATGGTTATTCTTTAGTCATATCAATTTGCCGATTGTGACTATGAAGAGGAAAACTTTGAAAATTCATTGAATATCAAATTTGTAAGTCTTATTTGACAGCAAAAAGAATAAAATGAAGTGTGAAATTATTTTTTCTGGTCCTCATTGTGGAATTAATATGTAAATTATCTGTATGTAATTCATCTTCCTCCCATTTCTTTTTTTGTATTGGTAGCACCTTGCCAAAGCTCCCCGTGTATGCATGGCGGAACGTGTATTAATAATGGTGAAAAGGGTACCTTCACCTGTGAATGTCCTCATCCCTTCAGTGGGGTTCATTGTGAAGTATGGATGAATCCTTATGTATGGCGGCCAGATCCTGGTTATTGTCATGATGTGCAATTACGCTACTACTTTGACCGTGTTACTGACCGATGTCTACCATTCAACTACACTGGTAAGCTTCTTATGAATTCTGGTCCCTATCTGTATTCACTAACCTTAGCATAATTTGGCTCAAGGCCACAAGTGTAGGGTTTTCAATGAGGATTAAACTCATTACACTGTAGCAATGGTCTGCAAAACGAGCCTGCTAACCACCAATGTGGTTATATGATATACATGCCCGTACACACTCGAGTACATGTTATGTTTAAAAATGATTTCACTTTTATAAGTTTTAAGCTCAGGACTTTATAGTACCAAATCTACTGAGGTAGTAATTGAGGTGCCTGACTATCAAAACCGTTTTGAATGTTCTGTTTATACCTAATGAATGTAATTCCCTATATGAAATGCTACACAATAATTCCAGAAAATTTCATATGAAATTAAATGTTACTTATAAGAAGTTATTTCATCTTGGACGAAATTTACATTCAGACAAAAATGAATATTTTCATTCATTGTGGTTGGTATGTCACTTGTGAAAAGAAATAGTAATGGAATTATGTCCTATGCTTGGGATAATTCAATCTGGAGTCATTTCCTGGGCAGAATCCCAAATAAGTATCTTGAATTGGTTTGATATATTTTCAATTACCATATTTTTTTTCTATGAAAACTATCTAATGAACTTAATCCTTAATCAAAAGCATTTCTCCGGTACACAGGTAAATCTAAGACACTTTTTCTTGCTTTCAGGTTGTGGAGGGAATGTGAACAATTTCATTTCTCTGTCTGAATGCCAGAAGAATACAATGTCTGGTGCCTGCTGTACAAGACAATATTCTGTGGATATTAGTGACGTTATTACAGGGTTACAGACTGAGCGCACAAAATGTCAGGTAATGTATTCATTAATTTATTTATTGAATATTTGATTTAAATTTCTTTTTGTTTAGATTCATATAGAAATGCATGCATCGAATCTGAAGGCGTGTACATTCATAGATTTTTTTCTTTTTTTACAAATGCCATATGATGAATCGGATATCAAGCTGATGGAAAAATGTCCAATCTAGTGTTACAAATGACCATGTTATGAGTTACTTGAATTAGTCATTTATAATTAACCACCTCTATCCACAACACTGGTTTAGATACTGTTGTTGGGTTTTGGTTATTCATGTATTTTCACATTTATATGTATCCATGTATTTAGACTTTGCCCAGCTCTAACCCTCATAGTTGAAACTTGAAATTTTGCACACACACTCCCCTTAATGAGTAATGGAAACCTTTTTCTTTTTTCTTTTCTAAATCCCCTGCCAAAATGAGGTTTTAATTGGAGTCTAATTTTCAATGTGAGTTTTGAAAATTTGGACATTTTAGTGCCAAACAAAAAGCAAGAGAAGTAACCTATTCATTGATCACCCCTTTTTTCCAATTCTTAATTGATCATCCCAACACAACATGCTTCCAAATGATATTAGTCACTGAGAGGTCAAGAAAAAACACCTTTACACATATATCCGATCTGTTATGCATGTAACTGTTATTGTTGTTGCTGTTATTGATCACCACCACCCACAATAAAGCGGTTGAAATGCTTTTGCTGGATTCAAGTTATTCATGTGTTCTGACAAATATATAAATATATCTATCTATATATCTGAGCTTCACCTAGCTCTAAGCATTCAGAGTGGAAACTTTAAATTCTGCACACACACACTCTCCTCACTGTGAAGTGAAATTGTTTTGTTTTTTTTTCAATTTTAATCCCCCCCCCCTAATTTTCAGTGAATGGTTCAAATTACAATGAAAGTTTATGCTAAATTTACATGATAAAAATGATCATACATACAGGCAACAAAGATTCATTATTTCTCTTGGAATGCTAGTTTTTTTTCTCCTTTTTCCAAATTACACTGATGCATTAACTTATCTAAAACAGCTAGAATTAAATTTAAGATAAATGGAAAAAACATTTTTTACCTACAGTGAATGAGGGAAGTTATTAAAATTCCCAGGGGAAGAAAGTTTCTGTTTAGTATCCATGCAATAATGCTTATCAGTACTAGTGTAATATTTATAATTTTTTTTATGAATTACATTATTACATTCATTACATTGTTTATGATTTGATTATAATGTTCAATTTACATTAATACTAATCAGTATTGGTATTATTAGTTTATACTAATCAGTATCAGTACCATATTTACAATTCATTTAACAATTTTATTATTCGTTACATTTACTTACAATTAGGACAATATTTAACAGAATGAATTTACAAAAATAGTAATGCATTCTATTCTGGTAGGTTCATTTCTTAGGGGGCTTACAACTGCTCTACATTCATAAAAAAATTCTTTGTACATTCTAATCATTCATAAGAAATATATATGGGGTTTATTCTATGATTGGATCAGGTAATGTCAACTCCTATGTTAGATCTGAAGTGTACAGTCATTTCTTGTCCCATTTCTTTACAAAACATATGAGAAAATTTTTGACAGAAATCTTCATCTGCATTCACTGTTCCTGTACATTCATTTAGTAAATTTTAACTAACATTTTTTCCTCCCTCGAACCAAAATTCAATGCTATTGAAAAGAATGCTTTATCAGGATGAATTTTTGTAATAGTATTGTATACAATCTAAGCAGAGCCAGCCTGAGGCATAAACAAAATGACTGCTTAGGGGCCCTGTAGAGCACTTGAAATGTCCTACAAGGAAGTTTGAATGGTTTCTTTCCAAAGATAAGGGGGCCCCAAAATCGAATTCTTTCTTAGCCCAAACTTAAACTCAAGATTTGAATTTCAGCTTGATTGCCTCTTTTAAACCACTCAGATGCACTAGATTCAGCCTTTTCATAGACATTTTGTTCAAACTAGTACTAATGTGCTCAATACAGTAATGGTCAAATTTGTTGGCCATTCACGTAAAAGCTTATACGATACAGTACAGCCTTGATAGCCCTGTATATTTTAAACTAGTTAAAAATGGATCATTTTTTGAGAGGTTTTCAATTTTTTTCTCCAGATACTGAGTGCCACTGCTTGCAGCAGATTGCATAGGAAGTCTGATGATCACAATGAGGAATTCGAAGTAGTTGGCTTTTATCCAGGCTTGAGCTGTGAGGTAGCTCAATGTCCTGTAACTCATCCTGGGGGTGACAAAGTCAAATTTTGTCATCTATCTGGGCGCGCCAATGTCCGTGTGGGGCAGAAAGCTGTCATTGGCTGTGAAGAGTGTACCTGTATGTCTGGAGGCAAATGGAAATGCAGGTGATTTGAAATTTTTCTATGTATTATCTCCTAGTTAGGAAATTAATTCAAAGAAGTTTATTTTTACTAATACTATCATCTTTAGTTTTTCAGTGCAATGTCAGCCATATGCAGGTCTTATGATGACAGCACTCAAAAAAAAATCCAATGAGAAATAACCAAGAACTAATATTTTAGTCAAAGTTGTAAATCTATGGTAGAATTTGATATGTCTTTTTTTTTTTACGGCAGGTGTGGGAAAATCAATGTGCGGAAGGAGATTCGCGATATGACATGGGCTGAAACAGTGAGGTTCCAGCAAGCTGTTTCCCAAATCCATCTCTCTGGGTTGAATAATTCCTGGGACAAGTTCCGTGACCTGTATATGGCGCATAGCATGCATTCCCATGGTGGACCTTTCTATTTGCCGTGGAATCGTATGTTCCTTTGGCAACTTGAGCAGCAACTCAAAGAAGTAGACTGTGGTATCACGTTGCCATATTTTGATTTCACTACAGATGTTGCCAACTTCTCACGTGCTATTATATGGCAGCCCAACTACTTTGGCGGAGATGGTGGCGATTGGTGTGTACCCGATCATCCATTTGGAGACAGGTAAGGAAACTTTAAAAAAAAAAAAATGACTTTTACTATGTTTTATATTATGGATATGCCTTTTTATTCAATATATTTGACAGCATTTATCAAAGCTGTTGAAAAAATGTTATTAAAAATATTTTCTATGTGAAAGTAGACAATGCATAAAAAATTGGTTTGTTAGAGTCTCAATTAATCTGTTCATTGTCGTAGAGGTATTTTTAAACAATCGTTGGAACATGCGAACACTATATCCATGCTATAGTTTACAAAAATGGTCTAATTTGGGTATTTAACTCAATGGTGTTGTCTTTTTAAAAATTGATCCAACCAATATTAATTTTATCTCTTCTCCTCTGCTCCAGAACACTGTTTAAAACAAAAGGACGTAAATATTTTTTGAAATAGTATTGAAATGTGCATGAAGATAGTTATTTAACTAAGATGTGTTCCGTCTGAATTGTTATAAATTTTGTAAATAACATTTCTGTGGTAAATGTCATTGATTAATTCTATATTTTACTTGAATTTTTTTTTGTTTAATCTAGTGCAAAAAAAGTTACAACTTCAATGTGATTGGAAAATGCCAGATCACCAATTACTTAATTGTTTTTAATGTTAGAAAATTGCATTTTAAAAAAAATTGTAGACTGAATTGAGAATTAGATTTACTATCAACTAATGGCCCTTGAGCCAGATAAAAAAACACTTTGAAAAAAAAAAATCTGGCTGAAGGAATATCATTGAAAAAAAAAACATTTTTTTTTTCAACTAATATAAGTACAATGTCTTATTCTTCATAATTATTGTATAATTTTGGTTCTAACCAAATCTTTGGTTAAAAAGCTGTGTGTTAAATGTAAGTGACAATTGCTGTCTTACACATTACTTAATTGGTTTTGATATTCGATTCGTTTACTCTTCCACATATTTATTTGTTCAAAATGCCAAATCAAAAACCAAAAATTTTAAAAACTACTCACTTGGGAAGAATTTGGTTGTCTTTAAAAATTCATCTTTTGTAACCTACGTGAGTTGATGTTCATTAACTAAACTAAATTTGCCTGCTGAGAAGAAAGTGGGTGAAGATGTACATTCCCAAGAGACAACAGTTCTGTGTGTGTGTGCGTGTGTTTTGTTACTATCATTAATTATAATAAAACAAAAAAATGCACTTTATTAAAGTCTCAAAATCAATTTTATTGAAAGAAATCTTGTGTAATTCATAAAGAGAATTATAGGAGAAAATTCTACTAAAATCGTTTCTTTCCAATGTTTAGAACCAGTGATTACCTTTGGGGTTGACCTCAACTAGTATAAAGTTGACTTCTTAATCTACGAGCAGGATATTAGGTCAATAGTTTTAGCATGAGAGAGGCATTGATGAACAATCAAAAGGCTCAAATATTATCATAGATTGAACAATCTTGATGCAATTAGAATGATTTGTTTGCTAAAAATGAAATTTATTCTATTTCCTCTGACACTTTTATGTTGGTTTTCTCAAAAATTTACAAAAACATCTGGTGATTTTTTTATCAAATGATAAAATATCATTAAAATGATGATAAAAGATGAAATAAAAAAAATTGATTATGAAAAATAAAGGTGGATAACTTTTACTCTTTAATCACATCATAGTATCAAAATATTGATGATAAATACAATAACTATGGTAACTTATGAAAACATATCTAAATCTTTCCTGAGTGAACCTATTATTCTATTAAAAATATCATAATCTATTGGTCTACTAAAGCCTCATTTGAACTTTCAAGTTTATTTCTGATCAATACAATATTATTATCTTATGAGGCCTTTTCTTATTGTTCTGTAAACAGAAATGCTTGGCGTCCTTGTTTGCGGAGGGACTTCAATTACAGTGTCCACCTACCAACAATGCTTGATGTGGCTGTTGCAATCAGCCATGAAGATTTCCTTGAGATGAGCAATATTTTGGAAGCATTTGCTGGTTACATCCACTCTTTTATTGGTGGTGAAATGCTGACCACAACCAGTGCCTACGACCCTTTGTTTTATGCTATTCATTCATATATTGACCAACTTTATGCCACCTGGCAGAAGATGTTCAACAACAGGTATAAGTTCCCTGCAGCTTACGGAAATATTGCAATGGTGCCCTTCAATGTGGCACCCAAAGATGTCCTTGATCTTGAAGGTAATCTTTGTGTGACATATGCTCCACCTACGAAAGGTCGACCGTGTAACTCGAGTGAAAGCACTTTTGGATCAACAATGACAGGCTTTGTCCAGCCAGATATTTTGGTCAAAGTGATTAGCAGTTCTGGCTATGACCAATTCGGTTATGATCAGGATGGCTTTGATCGCAGAGGATTTGATAAATCTGGGTTTGACCGTCTTGGTAAGAAATTTTTATTTTTGAAAAAAAAATTCTTTGTCAGTATGAATGTTCTTAATGTCAGAATCATGATGTTTGGTATTTTGTATATAAAACTAATTCAACTCCCAAGATCACAGTGATGATGAATACTCCTGCCTTGATATATATATATATATATATATATATATATATAATTGAAATGGCAGTGGTTACCTTTTATATTAGTCTATTTTTGTCGTTATATTTATTTTTCTGACAACTGATCAATGGTCTTTTATGCATGTCATCAATAGTTTGTTATTTCCTCATTGAAAAATCATACACATTTATTTGTTTGAGTATTTCTAGAATTTCCTCCTGCAAACACCATAATGATAATTTCTGGTTGATGACAAAGTATGTAACAGCGGCAATGGTTCTGCTCACTGAAGAAATTTCACGTGGAAAACAAAACTGGTAGTTATAAAGAAGAATACAGACATAATAAGAAACGATTTGGTTTGAAAAACCATTTTTTGTTGGTGAAAAACCGAGGTTTGAGAAATAAAATAATCAGCACGGGGCAAGTTGGACTTTTCAATCAGCTATCTTCAGAGCACATTGTATTCACCTCCTGTGCTTGTTTCCTGTGCTGGGGTTCAGGGTTAGTAGTGCCCTCAGGTTTTCACATTGCCCCCAACAAACAAGAGAGAAACGTCAGCAAGCAAAGGCCTCGTGCTGACAAAGAAAGAAAGAGCTGAGTGTTTGAAAAACTTGCTAGCAGCAAGTAGAAGCAATAGAAAAAGAAGATAAAAGGCCAGGAGAATAAGAAAAAAAAAGAGTGAAGGAGGGAAGAGAAGGAGGAAGGTTAGCAATATAGAATATTGCTTATTCATTTCTCATTTCTTTTGTCTTTTGTCTTGAGGGTTTCATAATGACTACACCGTGGAAAAAAAGTTGATGCGGTGAATAATAACTTGCATTACATCATATCAGCATAGTTTCCCTCTTTATAGGTCAGATAGTCGTATATTATCCACAGGTGATCAGTATGATAACCCAGACTAAAACCAGGGTTTCAATTTGGTACTTTTCAAACCAAAATTGGACTGATTTGGTTCTGAACAAAGCTATTTGTTTCTCAAAATTAAGATTTGTTACTTAAAAAATAACAATCCCTTATACATGAATGATACAACATAAGTATACATGAACAATAGATAAAAAAAAAACATGTATTTCAAGCCATTTTTCCTGCAAGCTTAGTCTTATGAAGGATTTTAAATCATTGGATTATTTTGGTACTGACGCTTCTTACTTTGGTCCCATTTGGTCTTGTACGGCAAAAGACACCTGACAACCCTTGACAAAACAAGGATTTTGAATGTTGATTTTAAAAAAAGATTGGTGCAACACAATCTTCCTACCCTTATTTCCTTCCATTTTATCCTCTGCCAGACTAAACTAAGTTTTCTAGATATTTGTCTAAATGAAGTTTTTACTGGAATATTTTGAACTTTCTACCTTGTAGATGAAGTTCGTAAGCTGCATTCATTTTCATATAATGGTTTTACAAACCAAACAGTTTCTCATTGTGCCTGCTTACATTGTTTTTGTTTTTTTTACTATCAGTTTTGTTTTTCATGTAAAACTTTTCTTTCTCCTTGACACCTTTTTTCCTTTTACATAAGCTATTGTAATGGAGAAAATGACAGACTTACCTTGTGGGAAGAGACCTCGAGTGTTAGTGTGCACTCATCTGCAAGGTTATAATGATTCCTAATTTGATTCTAGTTTAGTGGTGTGAGTAAAAATTAATGAAAATTGAAAGTGGGGAACAATCGTTAATGATATTGTTCAACAACAAAGGACAACATCGGCTTCATGCTCAGGGATTGGCACACTAACTCCTGATCTTGGCGAGTTGTCCATACAAAAGTATCAGACATTCGTGCATTAGGTACTTGAGAAAAGATCTCCAAAAGTTTGATAACCTTTTTGTCTGAACTGAACAGAGTGTGACACAATGTCAGTTTAATAAAGGAATCCCCACATGTTCACGTGTGAGTAGAATATCACCAAAAATTCTCTTGGTCTTTTCAACTATTGTCGCTAAGACATAAAAGTTTTGGTCTCAAGATGAATCCTGGGCCCCACACAGAGCAATACCAAGCCCCAGGAAGCAAAACAGCCATCATGTTTGTCTAAAGCCCTACAAGAATGGAGAGTAGCACAAAGGTGATACCACACAAGATTGTGTAGGTAGGATGCCTAAAAAATTCTCATTAGTCCTTGCAACTATTTTCACAAGGACATAGGAGCACACGGCAATATATCTCTTCAACCTCAAGTACATGCAGTTTATGCAATCGGTCTCTTTCTGGTGTCACCTAATTTTCATAGGCACAACTTTTATGTTGAAATATCTAAGTATTTTTAAGGTAAAACTTAATATCTTTGAAAGAGCTTGAAAAGAAAGTAAAATCTCATGCATAAAAAATGGAATTTTGATCCTTATTGGTATTTAAAATGTATTTTGAAAACCATGTACTTGCTGGCTGATCAAGGGAGATAATTATGGCGCCAAAATACTAGTCAAAATAACAATGGTTGACAATGTTTCATCTTATAAAATTGGTTAGTAAATCAAGATAATGATACTACGATTATAATCCTCACTGGATGCTCTGAATATGTGGCCTTGTATCAACTTTTTCTTGATGCAAACATTCTTGGACATTGATCAGAAATATTTTTTTGTAGATAATGTTGTCCCACAACTCTAAGGCAGTTTTTTTTTTCCTTAATTCAATTGGTGTGTTCTCTGGTCATCAGCAAGTGTACAAACATCAACATGTATGACACAGTATATATCCATATGAATGAATGAATGGCTTGGCTTCACCAACAAAGATTTTGGGAGGGTTTTCCACAACTAAAGGACCTTGGACTGTGTTGCGGAATATCCTCTCTATTCTCTGCAATGAAGTTTTAAGGTGAAGTGCAATGTACACAAGGCTTACCCCACTCTATAGACCATGGGTTTGCATCCTATGGTCCTATGCTTTAGCTTGCTATAAAGGGTCTATGGCCCCTCTGTGGCAGTATTCCCAAAGTATGGCTGACCTGGGTAGTTAAACCATGGTGTATTGACGCTACATAGTTGCTTGATTTCTGAGCTGACTGTAGAATTCTACCAGAGAATCATGCAAGTATGGCTATCTGTTTAACTAAGCAAAGATGCAAGACACTCCGATAGAAGCAGATGTGCACTGACTGTAGAGGTTTGTTCCCTCTCAGGAGTAACAATTGTAGAGCAACCTGTGCAGATTGAAGAAAGTGGTCCAAAAATCTCTTGTTCAGGGATTTATTAAGATAATCAGGTGAAGTCTACCACACATTCAGTTGTTCGCAGGTTAATTTGAATTGGAACTAGAGTTTTGGAATTTTTTTCCAAATAAAAGCAGCAGGCCTGTACAGCCATTGTATGTCTGCTTGAGTAGTCCAACTTGAACCACCATATTATGTAATTACCATAATTCCCCATATATAATCTACTACTACAGATATTATGCACCCTCCGTTCAGCTTCAATTTCAAATGAAAAAAAGGATTTACTGTGTATACTTCACACCCTGTTGAAAATGTCAGACACACTTTGACCGCTCCCTCTCACAGACCCAACTCATTTCAAACCAAATGTTACTCTCACAAACACAGATACAAACACCTCCCCTTCCGCTCCTACTAAACAACCTAACAGAGAAGTATCCCAATTTCTTTCCTTAGCATCAAAAAATGTAAACAGCAAAATCTTCTGTGAACCATAGAAATACTTCCTCTGAAAAAGATGGCTGGTTCCTGTTGAAATGCATCAAAGCATACCCACAGAATAATGAATAATTTTGAGATGTAACACCTATCTCTTGAGTTTTTCTGTTCAACTTACAATTGACAATTCCATTAACCATCTGTTCGAACACTTCACATCCACTTCACATCCACAATACAAACAAATATATACATACATATATATAATGCACACACATACAAAAATATACAATTTGTTGTCATCTGGAGAAAATGGAAAGTTCTCATTCATGATTATGTGAGAGATGTGCCCCTTCCTGCCGTTGAAGTTATCCTAAAAACTCCTTAGACTTCCATTTTGAAAAAAAACTTACTTAATCAAATATTTTACTCTGTAATAAGTTTGCCTTCAATATTTAACTGTTTTTCTTTTTATCAAAGGTTTCAACCGTGATGGCCTTGACAGAGATGGTTATGACAAGAATGGCTACAATCGCTACGGCTTTGATCGGAATGGTTACAACAAACATGGCTTCAACAAATTAGGGTTTGATAATAATGGAAATCGAGATAGGACAAGCATTTATAGCAGAATGGGATTCAATAAACATTGCCTCAACCGAAAAGGTGCTAATCTTTTCTTTTTTTTTTTTTAGCATGGTCTTTATTAAATTTCATGTCAAGATTTGGAGTAATGTTTGGGTTGCTTGTCAATTTGTTCTTTGTTTATTGTTTGATGGCATTAGGAGCATTTAGTTTTAAGTTACATTGTTCAAAATGATCGATTTTTATTGTATTGTAACAACTATCAAATAAGTGCATTAAAAAAAATTGTCATATCTTATGCATTTTCATTAATTGATTCTAACATAGGAGATAAGAGAAAATGAGGTACATTTTTGGTAAATGCTTCTATTTTTTAAGAAAATTAAAAAAGCAATTTGAATGCAAAAAAAAAAAATTTGTGCAGTTTATGGAGAAGCTACTGTGAAGGATCAAATGTATCAAAAGTGGTTTGTAAAGTTTCATGCTGGAGATTTCTTGCTGAACCACGCTCCACAGTCAGGTTGAATGTGATTGCAATCAAACTAGATATCTTTTGAGAATATCCAATGTTATTAGATGTGGAAGATAGCCAACTTACTCAAAATATTCAACCTGGCTCTTCACTTTATATCAGTTGCAAGTCCAAACAGCATAAATTCATTAAGCACTTGTTTTTCTTTTGTAAAGACTGAGAAATCTAGTCTTTTTATTCTATACCTTTTATAGTGTCCATTCAGAGAGAAATGGGAAAGAATTCTTCTGCTTATTCTTTTCTTGAGGCATTTGTGTAAGAGTTATGCACCCTTTGTGATAAGTTTGTTTTGCTTGCTTTCAGGTCTTACACGTGATGGCTATGATCGCTACGGTTACAACACTGATGGCTATGATTCTGATTTTTGTGGATACTCATTTAAGGGTCCATTCGTGACAGAGCAAAGTTCGCGGGTCTGGGAGATACTACATACTCAACCACACAATTTCATCATTACTCTGACCAAGATGTGTGAACCCCTGCAACGTTTACCTAATTCTTGGTATGAAAAATTTTGGACACGACCACCAAAGACTGCAGTTACTGGTGCGTATGAAATCATTGATTGCTCTATATTTCTGTAGTTCCAGTCGTAAATTTTAAGTGAAGTTACTAGAACTGTTTTTCAGAAATTGTATCGCATTCCTTTCCTTTGTTTCAAGAATATTTTGGAACTACTGGTATTTACCGAGCTCAGCTGATTACGGCTCAAGGAAAATGGGGAGGAGAGCAAGGTTGGAAGATTGTGTTACTTTGATATTCCTGGTTGTGTGCGAGAACAGAGGGGGGGTGTACTTGCCTTGGAAATCAGCATTCAAAATAACAATTTTTACCTGGGCTCAAACGCTGACCAAATGACACTGATGGGGGAAATACAACTATTTCTGCCACTAAACAGATAAAGTGATTGGAACTATTTAAACTTGTCTGTTTGATTTTAAAAAAATTTTTTTTTTTAACTTAACGTTTCAAGTCTGGTCCCTTATCCTTGGCGTTCCGCTCAATAGGATCTATAGCTGAGCCTATGAGGAACTTGTTTATAGGGGTTTGGTCATTTATCTACCTCTCAACAATTGCTTACATGTGGGTAGTGACAAAATTGTCTAGTTCCCTTGGTGCCTCCCCTTGGAATGTCTTAGACATTTACAATTGACTCTGACCCGTACTCTCTCAAGTGCTTTGGAGAGGTGCAGTCTGGGTGTATGGACCTCCCCCGGAACTAGACATCCAACCTTTTGGCTTCCAGAAACCAGAGCTGTGTGGGGGCTTGGTATCACAGTTGAATATTATCATCTAAACTTTGTGGAAGCAAGATCAGAGGTCAGAAAGGTTGACTAAAATGTGGATCTCTATAAATATTATTATCAAAATAATTGCCTTGAATTTGGTTGTGAACTTGATCCTTTGTGACTCAATTGAACTTCCTGAGTCCAAGTCATTGACTCTCTGATACTTAATGAGTGAATAACATTTAGTTGACTTTCATCTTTCCAGGACACAGGATTGAAAAAATTGACTGTAATATCTTGAAAACCTTGAACTGAAACTGCAGTCTGAAACAACAAAATACCTGAAAATATTTCATTTGATTTTTCTTTTTATAGATCTGGTCAAATCAGACATTCCATTGAAGAAAGAAGATGATGTTATTTCTCGTAATTTGTGCTTCTTAGTCACACCATATATATCACCTTGCCCTTGTCCTAAGGTGACCACATGCACACACAATCTCTGCTTGGATGCGGAATGTCCAAGCTACCCTGAAGCCACCTGTCATATTGATGTTTGTGCTGAGTGCTCCCCGGTCTGGTACCTGAAAGGAGAAATTGTAGATTGCAAAGCAGTTCGAGGTAAATGAGTGGTTTACTTGGATTTTATTGTTTTATATAATATATATATTATTTATATATATAAATTTATTTGTTGAAAATTTAAATTGTAGGTTTCATCTTTTAAATGTTTCATGGAATGGAATGAGGAAGGATATCTTAATGCTAGAAATAGTTGTTTTTTAAATCAGACAAAAAAACCTTTTTGTTTATAATTTTGAGATAGGTCATGAACATTCAATGAGATTTTTGGATAGTTGAACTTTGTCTTGTTGCTTGTGTTATTTACTCAATATTTTGGCTGTTTCAGTCTTTAGCCTTCTGCTAGTGCAATATGTAATATCCACAAGGGAAGAGAGACTCTTTTTCTGATCTCTTTCTCTGATGGAAAAGACAATATCAAACTGAAAATTTAAACATTAACAGCAATGCTTGTAAATCATGTTATAAAGTGTGCAATATAGCTTGTTTCATAATTTATTTCATGGAATGTCCTCAGTTTTTTTCTTTGTTAAACAAAAATTTCAAACATGTGACCTTGATCACAGAAGAACAAATTATAGTCACTAATATGCTAACTGGAAGAAACCTTTTTTGGCAGCACAAGGCCCAGAGACTTAATGATTAAGTCTTTGTTTGAAAGACCAGGATTTCCATACATGGTTTGGTAAATCTTCAATCATTATCTGATGAAACATTGTTAGTAATCTTTTGTGTAGCTTTTCTTTCTATCTTTAATGGCGCCTAAGTTCTCTTCAAAGTATTCCCATTGGAACCGTAAACTCTTATCTCAGCATCCCATACACTTTTCAAAACAATTCACAAAGTTCTCCTTTGGGATAGCCATTCTCCTTTTCATCAGTAAAGAGGCAAAAGTTGCTGGTAATTAAAACTGTAATGGGTAGGCATGCAATGTACTCAGGAAAGAATCATGCTTAACCTTACATGGCGAGATCACAAGACAGCACAATATATCGGGGAGAAAAACTGGAATCCGAGACATTATAGAATCCGTTAGGAAAATCAAATGGCAATGGGCTGGTCATGTTGCAAGAATGGCAAACAATGGATGAACATCACAACTCACAACATGGATCCCCAGAGATCACATGTGCAACTGAGTCCAGCAGAATACTGGATGGAGAGAAGAACTAGACAAATTCAGAAAGTATTGGCTTCACGATGTCCGTGATAGAGAAGTTTGGCAAATCCTGGGGAAGGTCTATGTCCAATGATGGACATTGAAAGACTGGTTATGATGATGAAGGATGGATGGGTCTGACAGACCTGGGGGATGTAATGCTTTGCCAAAACACCTTGCACAATATGTGAAGAATAGACTGGCTCGGTCATTGTGGACACAATACACAACCTCACTCAATGGTGTCTCTCTGCTGACGGAGTAATCTCATTGGAGAATATCTGTTCACATGTTCTTAATGGTTGTAAAGTTACATCAAGGCTCCCCAACTGAACTCATACATCGAAGCCACTTCTTACCTCTATCATTCTTCATGATCATGCTAATTTCTAGCTGACTGATCCAATTTGTCTCTCCCTTTTTAAATCTCTTGATCTGGGTCATCCTATGTATCCAAGTCTCACTCATCTAAGCCATCCTGAATCTCTTCTGATCCAGTTCTTTTACTAACTCAAGTAACAAAATCTCTCCTGACCCTATTAATCCAAGTCACACCACTGATTCACATTTCATTCTGATCCTTATTTTGTGAATGGGTCTGGCTTACTTCACTGACTGCAGGTCATTAGTTGTATCAAGTAGTTTTTTTAATACTTACTTCTTCCATTCAGATTACTGTGAACCAAACCCATGCCAACATGGAGGCACCTGTGTCCAGTCAGAATGGCCCAACCAGAAATGGATGGTCTCCTGTCACTGTACCCCTGGCTATGAAGGAAAAAATTGCCAGTACAAATCAACTGATGTTTGTTCTTTACCTCTACTGACAGGTAAGATGAGTATTCATTGTTCCTACTGTTCCTTGAGGTTTCATCATTTTTTTATATGCCCCGCTTCTCACCACAAACTTGTTAACATGAAAGGAAAACTGATTTTAAACCAAAGCAACCAGTCATTTGTAAAATCAGAAATATTCAAATTTTGTAAGCAATATTTCAATGAATAGCATTCACTAAAAGGATACAAACCCTGTACACTGCAATACTACCACTCTTCGTTAGATTTTTAAATTTTGTAGACAGTAGACCAAGTACCTTTCTTGACCATCTCTTTTGAGGAAAAAAGGTTGATATTTCAAAATGTAATTGTATCTATGCATTCAATCTTAGGTGTAGATTGATATAGCGGTTCGTGGCCCAAAAAACAGAGTTGGTGAATTCTGTAAAAGTTTTTTTCCAAGGCTGTTTACGTGAGATAAGTGCACTTTTTACAGCCTGATGAGTAGGTGTTCTTATTTTTTTTTTTTTTTTTCTTTCAGGTAATTGCAGGCTGAATATTAGTCGATGGTATTTTGACTTCAAGATCTCAAAGTGTGTCGAGTTTCACTATACTGGCTGTCAGGGAAATGGAAACTTGTTTGAAACCCGAAAAGAATGCCAAGATACTTGCCTTATTGGAGCCTGTTGCTATCGGAAACAGCTGACCCCTCAGTATATTTATGGCTATGGGCCGGATGGATTTGATAGGTGAGACAAGTTTGAAATATACTGTTTGAATTTAGAACAACAAAACAGCTGCAGACAAGTATTGAACTATCCACCTTTACCTTTGAAGCTCATCAGGTCATGTGACGTCACCTTATTATTCAGTCTACTGAAGCCATTTCAATAAGACAGGATTCTTTCTTATCCCTAATCTTTTTGCTACTGTTTTCTTTTGACTTTGTTCGATGCTATATTATTGACTATTTATTAACATGGGCATCAACTACCAGTTTCATGGGGGGCTGGGGGCAAATGGATCTATTTCCAGGCCAGGGGTGTACAAAAGGGTGTACTTGTAATATATCTTACTGGTAAACCTTTTACCAGTGAATAATTATACACTTTTATATAGGGACATTAAGTAAGACTTACATAAAAC
>OY735216.1:22310875-22315875 GCA_963457665.1 Thysanoteuthis rhombus | reverse complement strand
TGAATAGGAAGCAAAATATTCCAGAAGTGCTTGCTATTATGGCTCTTAACAGACAACCAAATCCTCAACCCTTCGAGGAAGAATTTGGAAAATTGTGGGTTCCACCAAAATCTGATGATAGGTAAGTGTATTTTTTAAAACTTTTGAATTTAATAATCTCGAACATATATCATTTGGAAATTTATGCATGAAATGAATTTAGAATTATCTTGAAAAAAAAGTGTTCAGTATTTTGATATGGATGTTATTATTACTAGCAGTGTAATACTGAAGAAGCTGTTTATTGTGATTACTTCATGACAGGTTATTTTAGACAACAATTACTGGCTAATAACATTGAGCAAAGGGTATAAAAATTAGAACAACACATTTCATTCATTGTTATAAATTCATTGTGTTATAAAATTCATTGTGTTATAAAATTCATTGTGTTATAAAATTCATTGCTATGATCAACTTAACATTATAAAAATTAATGACTCGCCATCACAATCAATAATTTAACAACAATAGCATCAAAGTTTGATGCCATGTAAAAAGATTCCATCAAAAAATAGATATGGTGAGAATAAATTTCATTTATGACATCACTGGAGAATCTTGATTTCATCAATGAACCCATCAAAATTATGCTCCAAAAAGTCAAAAAAACTTTTTTCCAGAAATAAAAAATGCAATTTTTGTAGGGATGTAGTTAAGTACTGATGCCAACTTTCAAGTCTATAGACAAGACGGTATAGCCAGGATCACGGGAACATACAAACATGCACACATGTTGAAAAAAAAAAAAAAGATAAAATCCTTCCTCACCTTCCTTGGCTATGCTTCAATAATGTAAATATTGTAATTTTCAATTCATTTGAAATAAAATGTTTAGGTCTGACTGATTTTGCTAACAATAACCATTTGATAACATTATCTATGATTAGAATAAACAGCTTCCTTTGTATTTATTGTGTTAGAAAGAAAATATGTCAGTGAATGTTTTCTGCTTCCTCTGAGATGTTTCGATTGATTTCAACCAGATATTGCCTTTGGATTTTTCATTTGCTAAATTTCTTAAAATTTAATCTAAAGTTTTTTAAAAACTTTTATTTTCTCTAATTAAAAAAACATTCTTTTTTATATATTCAGAAAAGGAAATTGCAGATAGGCTTGACAGTATTGAGCTACTTATTCATTATAACGTTATTTACGTATAAAGAAAAGAAAACTATTGTCAACAGAGATGTGGGTAGATCACATAATTTTGGTTGTATTAAAGTTACTCACCAGTGTGTTTTTGAAAATAATGCTTAGGATTTCTTTCAGCATTGTTCAATATTTAGCAGCAAAAAATGCATCATAACTCTTAGAAGAGAGATGGCATCTATCTAAACATTCGATATAGACAAAAAAGAATTAACAGATGTATATTCCGCTGAAGTATATAAAGTATAACTTGGAAAAAGTTGGAGGGATTCCCTTATGGGAAAATGGGAGAGTGTGAGGTTTTTGTTGTTAATTCCTAATGTTATCCCCACCCACAAAAACATATCATCAAAGATGAAATATGTCTTATATGCTCTATTGGTATTTTATAGAGAATGTAGAAATTATGGATTTTATGAATTATGATTGTTTTCATTGTTTTTCATTTTAGGTTTTGTCTGGAATCAAACTTTTTCTCAAAATGTCCCCTGGGAGAACCACCAGTTCATTGTTCTCATGACTTATGTCTTGGCACTACCTGCCCAGGTAAAGTGTATTTTTTCTTTTCCTGCTATTAGCTGATCCACATAGAAATATTCACATTTGAATTTCTATCAGATGCTTTTTTTAGACAAGAAAGTACTGAACATGTTCAAGTGGAGAGTCCATTGTTACAGACTGAGAAACAGAAAAAGTCACTCTGTTCATTACACTGATTGTTTCACCAATCAAAAAGGTGTTTGAATTAATCACAGCCTTTCATTACTGATTGTTTTAGCAATTTTACTCATTTATCAACACATTTGATTCACAGAATGCTTCTAAGAGTCTAAATAATAAATTGATGCTTGGATGGGAGAAGGAAGATAAAGAGAATGTATTTGTATATATGTGTGATGGGAATTTAGATGAAATGATATGACTTTTATCTTGAATTCTTGAAGCGTCGTCTACCATCATTAATTTTTCACCAGTATTTCTTCCATCTTGATTTCTGTACTATTCACTAATGGCTGTAGAATGAGTTGCAATGAAAAGTAACTAAAATTAATATTACTGGAACATCAGTGGTGTACCTGTATTTGTGAATGTAGAATATGTATCTCTGTCTGATTCTGCTTGGACATTAAGAATAAAAATTGCCAATATTTCACTTTTGTCAGAAACTGTCTATCCCAAATTGTCAACATAGGTTTCTTCAGTTTCCCAAGTTGGTTTGGTTGGTTATGTATGTATGTATGTATGTATGTTTGACAGGCTGCAGCAATGGAGCCAGAAGGCTGAAAAACCAAACATTTACTCCTTATTATGGCTTGAAAAAACATTTTTTTGTTTTTTAAAAATTCTCCCCAAATAGATTTTAGTTGAAGAGTTTCAATTTACAATGTAAATTCATACTGAATTGATCCATGTCTGCATTCATGCTTGTTTTTTGAAACTTTTTTTAGTGCTCACTGCCTTACAAAAGGCGAGAGAAGTGACTTATCCATTGATTATCCCCTTTCTAATTTTTAATTGATCACTCTCAACACAACATACTGCAAAACGTCACATGACGGTTTCTATTGAATGAATAACCAGATCTGTTTCTTTTATTTTTAGGATTTTCTGACGCAGTGTGCAGAGTGAAAGGTTGTGGCCAATGTAAAGTTGAATGGTTCAGTAGGCATACTGGAGAACTCTTAAAATGTGAAGGTAGGTTTAATATTCTACCTTTCCAAGGGTGGAGTTGGCTTCACAGTCGACAGCACAGCCAATGGAATTGACAAATCAAATTCTGGCAAAGGTAGTTAGTGTACACTTTGCACTAATATGCTTGGGAAAGGCATGAATTCACCTCTCCAAATAATCTGGTCAAGGATTACTCCTTGCTATTGCTCTACTATAACCTAATACAAGCTGTATCATGTAACTTGTAGAGGGGATGGACACCGCCAAGTAAACACATTGTCTTGAGAAACACTGTCAAGGACGCAGCATGGTACTTGATGATCTATTAGATCATGGGATAATTTGAATTGGATTACTTTCAAAGGTTGTGAATGCAGGTTTTATGTTCTGTACCCCTGATAGTTGTGAAGTTAGGTTTGATGTTCTGTACCTAAAAGGACTGCAAAGTTAGGTGTAACGTTCTCAAGGGTTGTGAAGTTAGGTATAATATTCTGCACTGCCAATGGTAGTGTTGTATTCAGTCAGAAGAATTATTTTCTCAACTTTTTATTTTTTCACCTAAATCACTATAAAATTTATTTTATGTTTGAACCATAATTTAACATTAATTTACACTAGTTTGATTCCTTATCATCGCACAATATTTAGTATGCTGGTCTTAGATTAAGCTAAGCTTAGTAAATATCAAGGCATGCTTGGAGGGTTCATGGGATTCGTATTTTCCACCTGCACCTGTGGTCTGTTCAAATCCATGCAAAAGCCAAAATCTCCAATGCTGATTATAGAGGGATGTACATTTGGAAGATTGAAGCAACATAATCTTCCTAATCTCAGTTTACCCTCATTTGGACATGTACCATACTATAGAAGGCTTAGTAAATACTGTTATTCATTTGCATTGCTCTGATGTTTTATATCATTCCTAAAATAAGCAAGCCTCAAAAATTATGGCCAATTCAAATATTTATTTGCAAAAATGAACACTTAATGGTTCTGTTTCAATATTTCAAGCAAGGCTGACCTGTCCATAGGCAAGAGTTTCATGCGCCCTGAGCAAGACTTGAAATTTGCACCCCTAGTTGTATTCTGAACACAAATTTTCAATTTGAAGTGGACCCCTAGGATTTTTGTGTCCCAGTGACTGTACTTCTAGGCATGTTTTCTTTTCATTTCTCTGATTTTGGTTGCATAGATGACTATTTTAATGACTACTTCAAATGTTTTAATTACTATGTTTGATGGCATATTGGACCCACAGATATATATCCCTCCCCACCATTTCTGTAGGGAATACTAAGGAAAGCAATTTTAGTGTATTTACAGGTAAGCATTATATACCTCAAACTGGGGGATATTTTATTGCCATTTTTTGTGGAAAAAAATGGGTCTTATGTGCCATCAAATATGGTACTTGCATTTTTCAAAATTTTTTTTCTCTGATGCAGATTGCTTGTTTGACTCTTTTATCATATTTTTACAACTATTATAATGACTATTTTAATGTTTCCAGTTATTTGCATGGATGATATTTCAAGGTATTTTTTCCTTTTTCTTCCCTTGATTCAGGTTGCATGGATGACTTTAATCGTAACAGACCTGAAGGTACATCATGGCATAATGAAAATTGTGATAATTGCACTTGTATAGTAAGTATCAAACCAAGATGCTTCTCATCATCTCTTTTGTGACATTTAACACTTGTAAATGCTGCTATACAGAAATTGATATTTTATATACTGATGTATACATATTTTTGTATATGCCATTTGAAGCAAGAATTTGTTCTGCTAAAGTTTGTTAGGTGTTCTGGGAAAATTTTTATGCATGTGGGGGGAAAAAATCACCTGACTATTGCTTAATTTGCGTTTTTTTATAAAAATGAGTAGTGGTTACGTTTTTGATGACATTTGATTCTAGAAGTACCAGAATTTCTTCTGAATTTCAGTTTTTAAAGGAAAAATTCTGAGTTCTTATATTTTTTATGTAAGTATATAAAGTTTATGAAAAATATTACTTTAATGAAGGTGAACTCTGTTCATCAATATTTTTTCAAGAAAACTGACTTCAATTTTGGGTGTTTATTTTATATCAAATGTGCTTTGCTTAAGAGATGACTGAAAAGAGTAGAGTGTAGTATA
>OY735216.1:21915875-22308375 GCA_963457665.1 Thysanoteuthis rhombus | reverse complement strand
TGAGTGGGTAACAGCATTGAGAATCGGATGAGTAAGCCAAGTTCAAACTCGGGCTGATAGTCTGGATTGTGGTAGATAGTCAAGTCAATAAAGGAGAGTAGAAGGAGACAGGCTCGAGTATGAGTTGAAGGTAAAAAACACTTTGAGTATAAGTAGAAGATGAGATGAATAAGTTCTCATAAATCAAGTTTTCAGTTCTATCTACAAATCCAATTATATTTTATTCTATGATCTATTTCAGCTGGCTGTAATTACAATGGCAAGCACTATAAGCTCAACAGTGAATTCCGCTCCAAAAGCAACGCCTGCAAGTTATGCTACTGTCGTTATGGCAATGTACACTGCAAAGAGAGACCTTGCCCTGTAATGGACACTTGCCGTAATTTAGTCACCTTAGAAGGAGACTGCTGTCCCACTTGTCTGGACTGTAGCGAACACCAGGATGCCACAGAATGGGAAGAAGATGACTGCAGAGTTTGTACCTGTGTGGTAAGAATGTTTTGAGATTTGAATTAGAATGGTTCAGTGGCAGTGATGATTAAGAACAATTGTTTGAATCTGTTCAACATGATCATGGTTCAACTATTGTCTACTAAGATTGTAAGTACAATATGGACATATTCAGACATGGAGGATATTAGATGAACTATGTTTTATTCATTGAAGTATTTAAGTGTCTAATAAGGTCACATGATGTTATTTAAAACAGTATTGTATTACAGACCCAATAGTAGACAAGAACCATAGTTATTTAGTAAGCTTTGTGGTGAGGTTCTTAATGAGGATCGAACTCTCTTCATATGCAAATTGGTCTTTGAGAAGAGCTTACTGCCATCACCATAAGGTAGGCATAGATACAAAGATGGTCTATTCCTCAATAGTCAAAAACTGGTATGTGTGGTCATTAAGCCACCATTCCAAAGACAGTAAGTCAAGAGATATTGGAGGAAATTTTAGCCACCATATTTGCAGCCTTGTATGTATTCAAAATCCTACACGAATACAAAGTCTGTCTGAAAAGTAACCAGCCACTTTAGATGTTGCAGCCTTAATTCAAGTTAGAAACCTTAGGAATATCACTGCCTGATGCACGAACAGATACTCTCTTCAGTGAGATGCCTTTGAGTGAGCTTGTGTACTAGGTGACTGTCACATCCATAAGGTCCGAGCTTGCTATTGTTCATGTCTTCTGCCGGGTTTTTCGACTAAACATCACATCACATACTTCACTGTTCAGATTTGTCTCCTTGCAACTTTTGGCTTTTCCTGAAGATCGTAGATGAGGTTTAGGAGAACGCAATGAGGCAGCTGATGGTAATCCAAATAGAGGACTTTGCAGCCTTTTTGAAATGTGGAAATGATGCTGGAATAAGTGTATGAGGTCACTAAGTAGGTTAAGTTTATCAGCTTTTTATCAGTTTTATACTGAAATTTTTACAGTATACAGTGTGATTTATGTGATTAATCTTCACCACTGAATATTACTGCATTGACAGAGGGATTATGTCCAAAAAAAAATATTTGTTCTGTAAATTAAATGCCTCTTTTCATAGTTCAGCTACAGACTTACTTGATGTGCTTATATATAAAATTCAGCCCAAGAAATGATTCTTGTATTGATTCAGACTCCTGATATATTTTCTGATTCTACTATTGTATTATTTTTCTCCTTCAGAGCGGTCAAGTTAAGTGTAGAAAGAAGAAATGTTCGTCTGTGGCTTGTGACCATCCTCACCAGCCCAAAGGAGAATGCTGCCCAGTTTGTCAAGGTAAGCTTAATTTGTCTGATTTCAATTTTGATTTACTATAAAATACGTCACATTGCTATTTATTACTTTTATTTATTGTTATGGTTGCAGTGACAATTTCAGTTCTGAAACAATGTAGATTACCGTTTTTAAATTTTCACTTTCCTAAAAATCCTTTAGTACAGGAGGGCTTAGAGAAAAATAGTTTTCAAGTAACATTTATAATTTAGTTTTTCATATATAGTCATATTTCTTATGAGTTCTCTCTGTATTGAATTGCTGTAGCCCCACAAATGGCCAGACCAACTAACCAAGTGGGCTTCAGATTCTTCTCACTTTCAGTGCCTTCTCACTTTGAGTGTCTGTGAGTGTGTTGCCGGATGCTCCTGGTCACATTTTTGGAGTACAACCTTGGAAATTTGCATCATCTAAGACTGTTCCTTTTGGGTTTTTATTGTCATTTTGGACCAACAATGCCAAAATCTTGTGCTAGTATTTTTGAGATGATTTTTGATTACATTCATGTAATTTCATCTTAGTCTATAAACCATATCTTTATTCAGTAATTGTTTTTATTTTCTTATTTCTATTTCCACTTCATCAAGACTCAACTAAATTTATGAAGTTCATTGCCCTTATAAATCTCTTCATATTACTACCTAAATGTTTAGGAAATTTGAACAGAGTCAGATTTATATATATGCAGTCGTTTTACAGCTTTAAGCTCTAAACACATTATAATTTTTTTCAAAAAAACGCTGAAGAAAATAGCATTAACAGATGTTGGGAAATAAATGACTGAAATAATGCAATATATATATATATATATATATATATATATATATATATATATATATATATATATATATCCTCTGCATTTCTTGTGTCCCACCATACATTTCACATGTCTCTCCAAATCAATAGAAGAGGCTGATTTTCTATCAATTTTTTTTCTTCCTCTAATTTCTCAATTTTGCACCGTAATAAAAATTTTTAGGTAGTACATTGTACATTCTTAGTTAAATCATCAATTCTTCCATTTTCTGTCCTATTCAATTTTCTTTTTACACTATTCTCTATGTTTTTTATTTACCATTCTTTTATCATCCCATTGTCTTAAATATTATTTCACTAACTTTATTTATCTGACTTAATCTTGTTTTTTGATATCTCTTTGTCTTATTTGAACTTCCTTTTTATCCAAGTTTATATTGTTATACTTTCCACAGACTGTGAGATCGATAACGCCGTCTACAAACATGGTTCTGTATACGAGAAAGATGAGTGTAGTCTGTGTAAATGCCAATATGGAACTGTAATCTGTCAAACCAAGAAGTGTCCATCTCTACCCTGTAATAAACCAATCAAATTGCCTGGAGAATGCTGTCCTGTTTGTGATGCTGGTGGTGAGTTAGTATTTTCAGGTATTATTCACTGATTTCTCTCGGACTTATGTCCTTATCTTGGTACCTTCTGAAGGTGACTGTCATACTCTGTAATCTTCTTGGAATTTCGAATGGAACCCTTTATTCAATATATGTGGGTAGATAGTTCTCATTTTATTGTCCATGTCATATATCCATAGCAGTGGGTAGAAGTGGATTTGTGACTTTCCCAAGGTCATTAGTGCAAAGTGAAGGCAAACTGTTTGAGTTGGAGTTTCGTCTTGGTTTGCTGATTCCATTCCCTATGATGGTAAGCGTTATGCCACCTGCACCTTCAATTATCCTGAAGGAGAAAATATTTTGAGAACCACTTGGGCACCATATGCACATGAAAAAAAGGAAGACCACTATTGATTTGTTTTTGGAAATTAAACTTTCAACCCTTTGGGCTTCTTCACCAATTGACCCAAATCATTGTACTATTTCAAATAATCAAAATACATCTTTATTGTTGTATTTTGATTTGCATGATTAATCTTTTTTTACACTTATCAAAAACTATTAATTTTCATTTCAATTTTCAATTTAATTTTGATTTTCATTTTTTTATCCTGTTTATAAGTAGGGGATCTCTTGTATTTTTAAAATTCTCTCCTGATTATGCTGCTTTTCTCTTTTGTGTTCTCCCAGGAGAAAAATCAATGCATCATTTGTAACAACCTAATATTAAATCTTTTTTCTACATTGTCATGTATTTAATCTTTGAATCATATCCTGTGTTCCAGCGTGTTCCTTGGATGGCAATCCTCTGAATATCGGCGAGAAAGGACGGTCAAAAAAGAACCCTTGTAAAGAATGCCTTTGCAATGACGATGGGAAGCTAGAGTGTTCCATTAAGAAGAGCTGTCCCTTTGAGTGCACCCATGGGGTAATCAAAGAAGGAGAGTGCTGTTCTCAATGCAAAGGTAGGTGAGACTGGTAATGTCATTTACCTGCAGGTTGGGATCGATAAAAATGAAATAAATGCCCTATGTCAATGCATGAAAGAATTTTAATTACGCCATCAAAGGTGAAAAAAAAAAGGAGTGACTAATTGGAACAATTTTTCTACGTATTTATGTTGGTAGATCAATAATGATGAAAAGAGCATTTATTTCGCACAACAAACGTTTATTTTTAACATAATCTCCTTCCTCATCAATGCACTTAATTCAGTGTGGAATATTGATATTAATCACATAGAACATCATAAAGTAAAAATTTCAGATAAGTTGCTAATAACTATGTGTCTGGCTATGGACTTATTGAACTGTCCTCATATACTTATTTTTTTCCTATTTTACTGGAAGATTAAGAGAATCTCAGTGTAATAGTTGATGAATTGTTAGCCTAGTATTGTGGAATGAATAAAACAAATGACTTTGTCACAAAGAATTAAGACCAGAAATGATTTAAACTATTTATTCCGAGAACCACTGACATTTATTTTTATCATTAAGATAGAAAGAGAGAAATATGAGGATATGTGATTAATTATCTTTCATAAATTTTCATCCTATGATGAATACAAAATTATTTTGTGAGGGATATCTTTGTTTTATACACAAAAACACACACACACACACACACACACACACACACACACACACACACACACACATAAAGGACATACACGCACAAAACGGCAAAATACAAAAAGCAATGAAACACACACACACACACACACACAAACAGCAAAAGCATTCACACATTCATAAAAATAATAAAAAACATACACTCAAAACAAGAAAATGCCCCCAAAACAATAACACACACATGCATAAAAACAACAAAACACACACACACACACACACACATAAAGGACATACACGCACAAAACGACAAAATACAAAAAACAATGAAACACACACACACACACACAAACACAAACAGCAAAAGCATACACACATTCATGAAAATAATAAAAAAACATACACTCAAAACAAGAAAATGCCCCCAAAACAATAACACACACATGCATGAAAACAACAAAACACACACGCACACACACATGCACACGCACACACACACATACATACACACCCAAATGGGAACACACACCCATACATATATATATCATGTTTTGATGAATAGTCAAGGGAATATCAATCTATTGCACTAGTACTAGTGGAATTAATGATGCTAATAAAGACAAAGCAATTTATTATTATCAAGGATAATGATATTATGCTGTTATTGCTATTAAAATCAGTTGGACCCAAACATTTTATCTAAAATGGATAAAAAAAATTATCCCTTTACCATAATCAAATATCTTCATTATGTAAAATTGTTTATAAGAATGAATTTAGTAACATTTCAATAAATTTATAACAATAAACGAAAATTTTTTCAATTCTTATTTCCTTTGCTTTATGTTATCTACTCATTATTGTTATTGAAAAGACTGTCCCAAAATGATCACAATGAGTAGCTTCCTAAATGCTGGAAGCTGAACTGATAATTAAAATTAAAATAAACTATTCCTGGGATCCACAGAAATTTATTTCTATCAAGACAAAAAATCAATTAATGCAGCTATGTGTCTTATAAGATGATCTGCTGACCTTATATCTCATCCCCAGAGCACACATTGTGTCTCTGTCTGGTCAGAAGAAGGCAAGTGGAAGAGATTGTTTGAAGAGATTATTTTTATGGTTACATGGACTCCAACCTAATGAGAAAAACAAAACTTTAAAGGAAGGCTTCTTTATGGTCAGATTCGGACTGTAATAAAAAATCCCAATATGACACTTCAGTTCACAAAATTTAAAAAATATCAAATCCTTTTTCTCTTCTTATTGTTGCAGATTGTCTAGTGGATGGCCGTGTAATTCTTGATGAAAGTCTTTTTGCTAGAAGAATCAATGGCTGCCAGGAATGCTATTGCAATGATGGGAGCATAATATGTCAGCCTCAAAGAAAATGTCCTCTTCTGGAATGTAAGGAAGTTGTTACACCAGAGGGAAGTTGCTGCCCGCGTTGTAAAGGTCAGTGCTATAAGCATGGATTCATTTCATTCGGGCAAATCTTTACATTAGAAGACACTGCGTGTCCTTAAAGTAAAGCCTGATCTGTTCCAAAACAGCCAATTTTAAAACAATTTAATTGATAGAATCAATAAAGTAAGTACATCTCTAATAAACATATATGCAATGCATTGCATGTAAAATTTAATGTGATTGCTGTCTATTTTGATGCTTTTATTTACCAGACTTCAGTGCGCAAAAGAGAAGACGAATCATTCTAAGGTTCATTCAAGGTATTTTCACAGAGGACCAAAGTTGGTTTTTAAATGTAATGCTTGTTCCATTAAACTCCATCCCAAATCAGTGACATCATGAAAAATTTGGTGTCACTTTCTGATCTCGTATTGGTCAGTGTTGAGTACTCTCAATACAATTATGATGTCCTCTCCTCCCACTTCTTGTTGGCAGAGTGCCAAGCCTCAGTTTGGTGAGAGAGCCTCATTCTGAAGCTGAGATTCTAGTCATTAGAAACAGGTTTGAACTGAAGTATGTATGGTTCAAGTAACTAGAATTTCATTTGTTACATGGTGCAAAACAAAAAAGTCACAATGTAAGCGGTCTTCGGAAGAAAAATCATTTGAAGTGAAAAACTAGTCACATATTCAATTATCAAAAAATAATCAGAACATAGAAGAAGAATATCCACAGGTTTCAGAAAAAGGCTATTAAAGTTGGATTCATTGTGATCATGAGAAACTTTTTTTTTTGCTTGAGTTGTCCCTTAAAGTCTTTTATTTCTTCACTTCAGGATGTAAAGCTCAGGGAATAAAATATGATCATGCTGATGAGATTCCTTCCAATGATACCTGTACTGAGTGCACATGTACAGAAGGTATCTATTTCTTTCTTTTTTTTTTGTCTTTTATTCTTATAAGTAAAGCTAACACTTATACATAAATGTAATTGTCTTTCAACTACTTGGTTCCAATATACAAGACCTTGATGGTTGGAGACAAAAAATGTGATTATATATGTTTTGTAAAATTCAGTTGAATATTGACATTATGATGATGTAATGCAGGGAAACGAGGTTCTTGTCTGGGCAGAATGTATCAATCAGTTGTTAAATACATTCAAAATCCCAGTATCTTGATCGAAAAAGATCTTATTTGATTTTATTTAATGTTCTTTATTTTGATGAGAGGAGCTTCAAGAATCTGTAGCCTTTTTTTGCAGTTAACCTGTGATTTATTGGATCTTGATAATGGCTGAACAAATAGCTGAAAGTACTCAATAGAAATCTCTTGGACAATTCTTACAAATACTGATCTATGTTCATTCACACAAAATCAGGAAAAATTATGCAAAATATTTAAAAATCGTTGCTTGTCTGTGGGTCTGTGGCCTTTAATCACTCAGGCAGACACATATTTTCTCCCTAGCCTGGAATTTAAGAAAATGCTTAAGCATAGTCACTGCTTCACTGGAAAAACTTTCACACAAACTCTTTCTAAAATCTGCAATGAAGTCTTTAAGAGAAAGATCACCAAAGTGACAGGTACAGTTATTGAAGAAAAGCAAGAAATATGCATTTAATACATGTAGCACAATGTCACTTACCAAGCTATAGGCATACATGAACTTGTGGCTTATCCAATAACTGAGCCTACTCCCATGTTACAAGCAATGGATTGTGGGTATTTTGGGGATCTATCCACTTATATGTGTCTAGTATTCTTCACTTTTATATACCTACAAATCCAAATATATATTGTATACACTGAAAAACTACCTTATATGTATTTCTCACTGACACCAGTGGTTGGTTTTCTAATTCAGGTTGAAGTAAGGATTTCAAATGGTGATTTTCAAAGGAAGTAAACTTTCTCCGATTACAAGATTAGCACAATACACTCTTCCTACATCTCATTCCCTCCTTCTTGGCTTCGTATTTGACTAAACTAAGTTCAGTAAATTTTCTATGTAGGTATTTACTGGAAATATGAAGTTGTGAATCAATTATATTCCATTGCTTCTTGAAAGTTCTTCATGGCAGTAAATATTTAACTGCTGGCTCTATCACATGAATATTTTCATTTCTAGTTTTTTCCTCTGAATGTCAAGAAATAAGAAACTATCATCTAAGTTCTAGCTGTGTTGTTATTTCTTGAAAGGTGTTGTGCTCTGCAGGAAGAAGCAATGCCTACGTCCGACTTGTCAGAATCCAATAATTATCCCGGGTGACTGCTGTCCCAGTTGTGACCCCTACTGTGAATACAAGGGGATTAAATTCCGACATGGTCAGAAGGTCAAAGATCCACTCCAACCATGTTTGCAATGCACCTGCAATATCCAGGAAATTACCAATTCTGTGGCACCAAAATCTTCTGTGAGTTATTCTGAGAATTTCTTCATTGCCTTTTAACCAATTTTTATATCTGAGAATACCAGAAAGATAAACAGAAAAATAAAGGATTAATTATTTTCTTCCATTCCTTGTTCTTCTGTTTTTATTTTTTTCAAGGAAACCATTTAATTATCATGGGTCAATCTATTCAGACTAGTATCCTCATCTCGGTTGGTATAATCACAACCTTTCAGTCGAATTAATATATGATCATGATAACTTCTCATCTCAGAAATTTAGACAGAAACAATCAAGTTATAGTGATTTTGAACATTTTCAAGACAGTAAAAGTTTACAAATATTTGAAAGATGAATGGCACCCTTTCCAGATCTCAACTGTGAAAACTGATTCGTTGAAAAATGAGTTTTTTTTTTGGGGGGGGGGTTTGCATTAGGTTCTGATTCGTGAAGGTGCAATTAGATCCATTTTTTTGAAAAAAGAAAGAAAATACTCTTGTCTTAAGTAGTAGAGAGTTCTGATACAGTTCATACTTTTGTTTGAACTGTACTAAAAAGAAGGTATTTCTTGTGTCAGAAATGTAATTATTTTGTCCAAGTTATACTCCTGATTCTAAAATTGACCATGGATAAAACTTTGTGTGAATTGATTTGTTTTCATTTTTGTCTCTGTCTCATTTACAGGATGTTATTTGTGGGGATATTTCAGATCAGTGTTCCCCTATAACTTGCGCTTATCCTGATAAGCCCAGGGGTGAGTGCTGTGCTGAATGCAAGAACTGCTTTTACCTGAGAAGGCATTTCCGTCACAAACAGAAGTTCATGCAACCTGGTGGTGATCCATGCCGTGTTTGCACCTGTGAGGTAAACTTGATCAGGATTGATTATTTTGATATCAATTTATGATTACTGATCCCAATCAATCCTATCATTTTAAACGTGAACATTCCCAGACAAAATCTAAGGGACCAATTTAGTGTAAATTTACGTTGTAAATTAACTCCCCTTCTCACTAAAAAACGATTGATGGGGGTGGGAGTAAATCAAAACCGTTTTTTTTTTTCTAGACATAATGAGGAGTAAATGTTCAAATTTTCTTTTTCGTAGCTCAATTGGTGTGGCCTATACACATGATACATATCCAGCCAGACAAGCTTGAAAACTAAAGAAATCTATGTTGTCAGTTTTGGTTGATGGTTTTGTAATGGAACAATTTTAACGATATAAGTTAATAAAAGTTATGTGACTGATAGAAGATTTGTTCTTACCGTAGAGGCATCTTGAGCAAAGGATTTTAAAAATTTTGTTATTGTTGAGAACTTTCACCTTTTCATTTGAAGGAAGCACTTTACAGCTTCTCTTTGACATATCCAGCATCACTACTGCACTTTGGGACTGTTATCAAGTAAAACTTATGAATTACTTATTTCTGGGGTTGACTACCTTTAACCGAAACCATGGGTGGAGGGAGGGCATATCATTTCTAAGCTATCCCTCTAATAATCTCCGGGTATCTAACTGTAACTCAATTTCACATATAGCAATATAAATGAAAAGATATTTCCCTATAATTTGTTTATTGTTTATAAATCTATCATTTGCCACCTTGTTCTTATCTGAAATGTTATGCTTTATTTCTTTTGTAGAATGGAGAAGTGTTGTGCGGTCGGATGAACTGCTCAGCAGTAACATGTGACAAGCCCCAACAGCTTCCCAAACAGTGTTGCCCGACCTGTCCTAGCAACTGTAAACTAAGAGATGGAACTAGCTACATTGATGGTGAAAAGTTCTTGGATCATCAGGATCCATGCCGGGAATGCATTTGCCAGGTGATCAATCCATTATATATTTATTATGTTTTGAATTCTCTGACGGGCTTTTCCTTAAACTCTACTTCTAAGAGCCATTAGAAAATAAACCTGTAAAAGTTATGATGTATTCATATTTTAATGAATCCTACCTGTTAAATAAATTGAATTAACAGCCAGTTCAAATTATAAAAGACTGCATCCTTCTTGACCTAATGCATTTTTTATAGAAAAAATGAATTGCAATGAATTTGTATTGATGTTTTTAATATTTACTGTGTCACTATATATATATATATATATATATATATATATATATATATATATATATATATATAAACCATTAGCGTGAATGAAGATTTTGATGTATTTGTTTGATAAATCCTGTACATGATATCACGGGTTATATAAGCAGTCAACGTAAATTATAAAAGGCTATTCATATGTATTTTCAGTGTTATATATTTGATCATTATTGAAGATGTATTTGTTTAATAGATCCTGTACATGATAACATGGGTTACGTAACCAGTCAGTTTAAATTATAAAAGGTTATTTCCTTGTTATCTTAATTTTAATGGTAAAATAAACTGCAATGAATTTCTGTATATACTTTAGTATCAGATATCTAATCATGAATGAATGCATTTGTCTATTAAATCCTAACCATGATATTTCTGGTTACATAACTAATATTACAATAAATTTGAAATGACATGAAATTGTTCATGCTATCTCCTAGAGATTTGCAGATGAATACAAATTTACTAAATGCTTGCTTTCACAAAGATGTGTAATATTTGGGAAAAAATCTTTTTTTTTTTAGGGAACTGAAGTCAAATGTGAAACTAAAGAGTGTCCTCCTCTTAGCTGCACCCATCCAGCCAGAAAACCAGGCCAGTGCTGCCCAATCTGTGCCTTCTGCCTTTATGATAGTAGAATTTTCCGTAATGGACAGACTTTCCTGAATCCAAAGGATTCAAGTGAAAAGTGCAAGTGTACAGTGAGTAAGACTTGGAAATTTATTCTTCCATTTTCGTAGTAACTGGAGTTCATTTTGATTAAGATTAGTTTGATACTGTGGTTCAACTGGTGATAACATTGATTGATTGAATCTTGTGCTTGCATGGAAAATTATTTAGGACTTGCAAAACTTTTAGAATCCATGATAACATGGTTTAAGTATTTTTGTAAGAACTGAAATATTGCTGACTAAATTTTATCACTGTAGCTATGGAGTCTATATGCTTTCCTTGTTTAGGAGCTTTCCATAGGACTATGGTTAGCAAGCTAGTCTTGCAGACCATTCAATAGTGTTATGAGCTTGAATCTCACTGAGCTTTCCACTTCTGACGAAGCCAAGCTTAGTAAATAACTGCATATTTAGGTTTAAATCATGGTTGAGATAGTTGCATGCTTCCAACTCTCTCTGCTTTCTTTAATATTGCCAATTATCTTAAGCATGTTTTTATCACTGGTATGTCACAATGGTAGACAAAAAAAATGGATGATTATGGCAATCCCTTCTCCCCAAATTACAATATTAGCCCAGACAGGAGCAGAAAAATGATCGCTATATCTAATGTTAGCATTGACAGAAGGTCAGGGATTTATAAAATTTGTTGAATTTTTTCAAAGTAAAATAGATATTATTTGCTTCATACATCTCTGAATCCTTCTGATTTCTTGGTATCTGACAGAATGGTTCCATGGTCTGCAACTCTATCGACAATTCTTGTATATTCGATGGCAAGAAGTATGAGGATGGTGCTACGTTTGCCAATGCGCAAAAGCCATGTAAAGACTGTGTGTGCCGTAGAGGAAGGGTTGAATGTCGACCCAAGCCCTGTCCAACACGAAGTTGCAAGTACCCAGCCAAAACATCTCCAAGTGATTGTTGTTCTGTGTGTGAGGGTAAGAAATTCATTTTCCATTTTTTTGAGGAGATTTACTTATACTTGTTATGAAATGATGTGCATAATCTTGTCATATAAATAAATCTATAAATAATGATCAAGTAATACAAACAATCAAAAACGGAGCATCAAGGCATGAAATTATGGGTCACATATTTTGTACTACACTCGTAAAAAATACATGGTCCGATGTCAAATTTTAAAAAAAAGTATTGTTGGTACAAATGGTATTGACGCTAAATTAGAGGGGAAAATTTTTGATTTATTCAAAAATTAATTTTCAGGTAATTTTCAAACACATGCAACAACATTTAGATATACACATTAATACTTACACATGAATACAAACGTTACATTTATTCAAGAATTATACCCATCAATATGGCCACCTGCAATTTTAGAGAAAGGAAAAAACACTCTAATAAATCTTAAAAAATTGTATATATATATATATATATATATATATATATATATATATATATATATATGAAAAGATAAACAGAACTCACCATTACAGTCAATAATTGCATAGCCATAGCTTCAAAAGGAGTACTGGTGCCATTTCTTTTTAGTTAGTAGACAAAACAGTATGGCCAGGAGTGCTGGAACACACAAACGGATAAAAAGGATATAACACTTTGCCATCTTTGGTGGCTCTAGTTTTTCAATGTTGATGAGTCTATATCATTGGATTTGTGAGAATTATGCATGCATGGCTAGACTTCACACAAATGAAATTATAAAAATCTGTTCTGGGAGAAGAAACCATTCAAAAAAATAAAATCAAGATATAAATCAGTGTGTAGAATATTTGATAGAAAAATACAATTCTGCGCAAAAATTAATTTTTTAAAAGCAGTTGGACATAATCTTAAATTTTAATATCTAATGTATTAAACTTTAGTTTTAAACATTTTTAGGAGTTAGTGACTAATTGTTGTATCACCAAATTAACTTCATGGTCAAGTAACTCGCTACCAATTTACTGGTGTCTAATTTACCCTGTGTCGTTTGGACTATAGGACACATTTTTCTTGTTATTGTTGTTACCAAAACATTCCACCAGATCCATTCCACAGACCTCAAATATACAAACAATGTTGGAGGAAGTGAGGTCTCTTTTTCCTAGGTAGTGCAAACCAGAAAATATACACCTGAAGATGGCTGTAGAATAGGTCAGCTGAAATGTGGTAACAACTAAGAATGGACTCAATCATCAGAAGTCATCTCAAAATGAATAAAGCATCTCCCAAACCCTTTTAATTATACATTTTTTCTCATTATGTAATATAAATTTAATTTTAATTATCTAGAAAGAAAGAAAACTTGTCTATGAATGGTACTGTTTTTTATATTTGTCATTTGCTGTGAAAAAAAATAACTGAATTGTCAATTTTACCATCAGATACTTGAAATACAAAAAATTTCTCTTTTTTTACAGACTGTGCTTACTATGGCCAGATATACCGCAACCTTAAAACCTTCCCTGATCCAAGTGCTCGCTGTTCTATCTGCCAGTGTCGAAATGGAGATGTGACATGTGATCGTAAGCCATGCCCTAAACTAACCTGTGCACACCCAACTCTTGAAGCTGGTCAGTGTTGCCCAACCTGTCAGAACTGTGAGTACGCATCTCGTTTCTTCCAAAACGGAGAGTCCTTCACGAACCCAGAAAACCAGTGTGAAAACTGTAAGTGCAGAAACGGTGAAGTCAAATGTAAAACCGTTAGCTGTCCTCCAGTTTCATGCACTAACCCGGTAATCCAAGAAAATTGCTGCCCAACTTGCACCAGCTGCCTGTATGAGAGACGGATCCTTGCTCATGGCCACAAATTTGCAGACCCCAACAATAAATGTCGGGTGTGCCAGTGCCTTGGAGGGAACGTGGTGTGTGAGCCACGGGAGTGTCCAGAAGTCACTTGCAGTAAACCAATTATGGGGGAATGCTGCCCTGAATGTGGTGATTGTACTTTTAATGGACAGGTCATTCAGAACCAGCAGAGGTTTGTTGATGATTCAGATGACTGCCTCAGTTGTCAGTGCCTTGATGGTGATATCCAGTGTTTGCCAGAAGACTGCCCCAATGTGCTCTGTACTCACCCTGTGCACAAACGATGCTGTAAGGTAATATGTCTGCACCTACACCAACACTCACCAACAGAGGGCTATTACAAATTCTTCTGTGAGAAGGGCTAAAATACACCTATTGTGCTTTGACGTTATTAATTTGCATAATTTTCTCTTAAAAAACCTACATAAGTATTAAATGATCAACTTTTCATGTTTATATTCAATTCCCTACATGAATGGATATTTTCACATATTCGTTTAGTAAATTCTACCTTTGATATTATAGGTTACATTAACATCTAATTCATTGATGATCTTAAAATACTGGACTTGATTAAACCTTATTTTACATTTTCAAACCATTTTCATTGGAATAGCAATTTCTAGTTTCACTATTCTTAAATATGGTCATTAACTCAACATTACGAAAAGATCCTCTTATTTGAAAAAAATTTATTTGCTCCTTAGGAATGCGCCAACTGTGAATACAAGGGTGTAGAGTACAATAACAGCCAGTCATTTCTTGACCCTCAAAATCGTTGCCAGCAGTGCACCTGTCAGAATGGGAATATCAGGTGCCAACAACGCCAGTGCCCTGTCATCACTTGTCAAAATCCCGTACAGTCTGACTGCTGCCTTACCTGTGAGGATTGTTTCTATGGCAATCAGGTAAACTAAACTTTTCCAGTTTTAGCATCACATGACTCTTAAAGAAAAACCGGCATAGTAGCCATCAAAATAGATACATATTTACAATTTTGTTCTTACTGATCAGTTTCACACAGCCATTGCGATCAATGCTCGACTTATTTTTTTTTCGACTAGAGTGTTGTTTTTATAGGGTATTTTTCTCTGATTTATCAATGGTTATTTTCTAGAATTCTCTGTGTGCAGGTGTTGGTGGTCAGGGTGGTTGTGTGTGGTCCAGCCAATGCTAAAAGAGTTCTGGGTTGGGTGGATGATGGAAGGGAATTTTGTTATGTCGCGTGTGACAGTGGTGCCAGGTGTGGGTGGGATAGTTGTTTATGTGGTTGTGCTATCGTGGTGGGGAGATGGAGTGAGAGATGGGTGTGGTTTTGTTGGGATTTTGGTGATGAGTGTATGAGTGTATGATTGAGTATGGTTCCATCAACTTTAAACAAGATTTTTGCATTGCTTGTATATCCAGAAATAAAATATTCAAACAACAAAGACAAGGAAACCAGTTTGAATGAATCAATGTATAAAAGTAAGAATGCCTCATCTTAGATTCAGACAAAAATTGATAAAATGATAGATTACTCGGTCAGTAACAGGCATGAATGAACAGTTCTTTCTTTGTATCTTTTCTATTTATTCAATATCTAAATAAATACAAGAAGATGAATAAGACAAAGTTAGCAAATAAAAACATCTATCTATTTACCTGGATATCTATAGAAATGATTGAATATTTTTTCCCTTTTTTTTTTTTATATGCAAGTTTCTTCGGAATGGTGAAAGTGTTCCTGACAGCACTAACGAATGCCGAACATGTACGTGTCACAACGGGGATGTCAAGTGCGTTAAGGAACAGTGTCCTGATGTGACCTGTACTCACCCTGTACAGGGAACCTGCTGCCCAGAATGTGATGACTGTCTCTGGAACAAAAGCAGACGTGTGACTAATGGTGGCCAAGTGGATGATGATAGCCAGTGCAAGGTTTGCGAGTGTCAGGATGGTACCATGGTATGTTATCCGAAACACTGCCCTCCGGTCTCCTGTTCTCACCCTGCTGTGGATAAATGCTGTCCTCGCTGTAAAAACTGTTTGATTGATGGGGAGTTCGTCCTGAATGGAAAGAAGAAACTCACTGATCGTAACCGGCCGTGCCGAGAATGTACATGTAAGGTAAAGATCAAAATGAAAGGTTTAAAAAAAAAGAAAATCAAAGCTTCTTTTTTCCTTTTTTTCTCCCCATTTTAAAAAATAAATCGAATTTTTCTGATCCAACCAAGCAAAGATAAGTATATCATATGCTAAATGTATAATATAGGTTTTGGAATACTGCAAAGCCTTTAAAATTCAATAATTTTATTCCAAAGTTAATTAAAAAGAGGAAGCCACTTATTGTAATCACTTTGAGACAGGGTCTTTTAGATAACAATTACAGGCTGATAATTTCGTTGTTATAAATATACATTCATTGTTATAAATTCATTGTTAAGTTATCAAATTCATTGTTATAAACAAATCTATATAATGAAAAAATTGATATTATTAATTCTTATATGATTTTCATTTCATTTTAAATTAAGTATTTGGGATTGACGGATTTTAATAACAAAAACCGTTTGATAACATTATCTATGATTATGATGAATGGCTTCTTCTATATTTGCAACATGAGTAAACTTGGATTTTACCTATAAGAGGATGATACCTCTAATAACCTTTTCATTTAAAGATGAATAAAATTGATATTACTTGGAAAAGAAAAGGAAAACCAAGGAAAACTATATTTGTTAAATATAATGATTTTTTCTTAATGGAAAATTCTTGTTCATAATTCAACTTGGAAAAATTGTTTTATTTCTCTCTTTGTCGTTGCTCTTGGATAGTACAAATTATGCTGATATCTTCATTGATATCGTTTCTTGCTTGCTAGAATGGGTTGGTCATTTGGCCAGTTTGATTTCTCACTTATAGTACAGAAAATGTTCAAGACTAAAGCTTCCATTCACTGTTTTTATTACTCATTGATTATATTTCATTCTAAAGTTACAGTTAGAGCAAATTGTTCGGCTTATTCTGTGACACCCTGTATAAGAATGCAGACCTTCAGTAGATTTAGCTGATCTTCACCAGCACAAGCCCTGCACTGTTTGCTTCCTTGGGTCACAGCACTTTCTTTATTCCAGGAATGCATGTCACTTATTAGTGCTTTTGTAGATTTTTTAGAAGACTCAAGTGTGATTCTGAAAGAAAAGTGACAGAATATTTATTTTATCTAAGACTTACATTGCACTTTATTCTTCTATTATTATTATCTTTTTTTTTCATTTTTATCCCATGATCTGGAATATTGTTCTGGTACCATTTTGGGTCCTTCTTTGTATTTCTCATATATGGGGGTTACTTGGCAGTGCCCATTTCTTTTCCATGTAACATGCAGCAGATTGTACTGGGTTACATAGCAACAGCAGCAGAGAATGATCTCTGATCTGAACTATTTTATTTTGACCATAAGCCAAATATCTTTCTACACCACCTTATTATTTTAGTCTCTGATTAGCACCTTATCAACCTATGACTGTTTGTCAGGTCCTTTCTGCAACCAGTGAAGAAGAAAATTCGGGAAGAAAATATGTTTTTACACTAAAAAAGAATTCTGCTCTACAAATATTCCCAATATTGGACCAAGACATATCTTAAGCGATTGATTAGTTGTAATTAAGTAATTTGGGGTTTAGTGGGAGTTGATTTGTTATCATAAAATTATTCTACTAAATTGAAAATTTATTGATTTCTAAACTTGGACCTCAAAAGTCCAATTCATCTATCCTATAAAATTAATTGACTCTTAACCCTTTCAAGACTCATGAGACATTATAACCTGAGGTTTCTGTGACTGCTGGGGTATGCATGTCTCATGAATCTCTTTTAGAAGTCTTCTGGGACATTACATACCTTAAAAGGTTAGCCTTGAAAAGGTTTTTAAAAGACGCTGATTGAGACTTATCCGAGTCTGATTTTAGAGAATGGTAACTTTTTCTTTTCATCTTAAGAAGAGAAAATATTTTGGGATTGTGTAAAAATATTGACAGATTCAAGTAAAATAGAAGTCTGTGTTTGAATGTTACTATTTTTTCAAAAAAACCCAAACCTCTCTCTAAGTGTATGTGTATGTATGTTTGTGTATGTGCGTGTGTGTGCAGTTATAGTGTTGTATTAGAATTTGTATGTGAGTTATTGTGATCATCTGCATAGCTGGATTGTGCTATGTATGTATATTTTCAGTTTATTGTATGTGTATTGTATGTGTATAGTTGTGATATGATGTTTCCAAACAGAATGGTTCCTATATATGTGAGCAAGATCATTGCACTCTGCCGCCTACTTCCTGTACAGACGCATCGATCGAGGGTTGTTCGAATTGTACATATAACGGACTGCAGATAGCCCATTCTGAGAACTTCACAGACCCCGTTGATTCCTGTAGGCAGTGCACCTGCGAGGTTGGTACACCTTGAAATTCCCCGTGGTGATGGTGGTTCCGTGAACTGTGCATGATGATCTTGAATTCCCGCCAAACTCTTGAGAGATGTTGGAATTGACGGAAGCGATTTTTTTTTTTTTTTTTTTTTTTTTTTTTCATCCCTGCATGCCCTCCGCCCAAACGTGATTTCAGTAACTCTTCGCTTATTCGTTCCTTTTGCGTATTGTATCCGTGACTTGCGTTTTATTAACAAACCATACTTTGCATGTTATCACTCATTGGGACACGGAAAAAGAATGAATAACCATAATTTTTTCCGCGGGTTAACTCGGGGTGATAAAAGAACATTCCTGTTTGCTGAATGCTGTTTGCTTATTTTATGGAAGTGTGCTCAGCAGCATGGAAAATGGAATTTTCTAAGCCGAGTTCAAATTCCAACTGAAGCTGTTTATGTTCAGTTTGCACTAATTACCTACGAGAAGGCATGAATCCAATCCCTCCCCCCTGCACTCTGTTTCATCACCAGAAATCTTGACAAAACATCTTTGGTAGAGAAGAGAATGATACAGTGAGTACTTGGGAAAACCACTCTCCTATAACTACCTTACATGTTCAGGCAATGACAGCACATGTCTTGGATAATGGTAATTATGTTGTGAATGAAGGAACTTATAAATTTAAATAAAAATAGATAGGCTTTGAATAGTGGGTACATAGAAGAATTCGTATCTTTGCTTCTAACTCTAGATTTGAAATATTGAAAATTCCACTACAATTTTTATTTTGAAGAAAACAATGAATTAAAGTTAGGTTAAGACTTATTAAGATAAAAGTATCTAATAACAGATGACTGGGGTGTGTGTAGAGAAATATATTGGTAAAACCACTCTCCTATAACTACCTTACATGTTCAGGTAATAACCGCACACATCTTAGATAGTGATAATTATGCTGTGAATAAAGGTACTTATAAATTTGAATGAAAATACTTAGTAGGCTTTGAATAGGGGTACTGGAGGAATTTGTGTCTTTACTTCTAACTCTAGATTTGAAATATTGAAAATTCCACTACAATTTTTATTTTGTTAAAAGCAATGAATTAAAGTTAGGTTAAGATTCATTAAAAATAATGGTATCTAATAATAGATGACCGAGGTATGTGTGAAGAAATATATTCTAACATATTTCTGCTTCTTTCATCTGTTGTTGACTTTGATAACACTGAGTTTTTTCGGATAGGTAAGTGTTATGAAGGAAATGAAAAAATCAACAAGATATTATATCAAGTCAGAGGTTAACAAGTGAAGTAGAGAAGATATGATTCAAAGCATAACAATAACATTTGGGTATATTTAGAGGTGGCGTGTGGGATCCACTGACCCAACAATTGCAACAATATATCTGAGGAACCCTGAAATACGTTCAGAAAATAATCTGAAAAAAAATCTTTGAAATGATAAAAAAAAAGTCTCCAAAAATGATCTTGAAAATATTTGTAAGTGGGGGACGCTGTCAGACCTGATTTATTCTATTTGCACATCAACAGGTTGTATACACTTATAATTGTAATAAGATAATTTTGAGTTCAGATTTCTTGTCAAAAGTTCTATACCTTGATGTCAAGTATTAGAGTTGAGTTTGTTGATGAGTGAGTGCTTACTGCTTGAATTTGATATTTAACAAATTGCTTTGTCTTCGAGTCCGTTCTTGCTTGTTCAGTGAATGTTCGTAAATTGTGTATTGATGAATAGTTGAATGTATGTGTTACAAAATGGAGCTGTAAAGCGGGAAAGTATGTTGGTATGTCGTAAAATAACATGTTATCAATCTGGTGGAAAAATATGTTTGTTATGTTGAAGAGTTAATGTTTGTATTGCTGCATTGTGTGTGTGTGTGTGTGCTTGTGTGTTAATGAGTAATGGAAAGAATGTGGGACATCTTTAAGAATTCATCAATGACCATTGACACCACAAACTGATTAAACAAAGCTGATGTGCATTATTCATAAAGGGAAGAAAGAATTTTAAAAATATGTTCTTCAGAACGGTCTCAGCAACCTCTTTGATTGGTGCAAGAATGAAAAATTAGACCTGAGCCTATTTCAGAGTGCAGTCAAAAGACTTTTCGATTTCATATGAATAACAGGATTGATTTGTCATTATGCTTCAAGTCTTCATGGTGTGGAGATATTCATCACCTGTATTTTGAATGAAGATATTCATAATAGACAACAGATAGCTATTGTATATACAGCAAATACCAAACATGTATTCACTCTTATGCGAGAGAAAGCCAATTCATTGTATCAGTGTATGTTTGTAAACTTGTCTTAGACTGCAATTGTAGTATTCTGCTGTTGATTATATCTTACTCTGAATTATGTAATTGAAATTATATGCCATAACAATGTTAACAATGATTGTTGAATCATATAATTGTTAACATTAATCAAACACTCCAAAACCAGAATCTATAATAATTTTCTTCTTTTTTCTTCAGAACTGATGATATCTAATTTCATCTCAATATGATCTCATCTCATTCATACCCATCTATCAATCTGTACATATTTATGACAACCCATTTCATTCATAAAATCATAAAAAGATATGGTTGCTCTGAACACTATTTTCTCATATAAGAGTGAATATGTGTTTGATATATACAACAATAGTCAACTCTGATAACTTCACAGACAGTGCTTCATATAAGAAATTTGAATGATAAGATACCTAGGTTTGAAAAATTTTGCATTAATAAGTTTTTCATCTTTTACTAATTTTTGCAGCTGGCTGTCTTGGTGCTTTGCTTTGTTCTGATTTCAATGTCTTCTGAGGGTTTTTTTTTCTTTTATACTTCTCTTTACTTACTATTTCTTACCTTTCCTATTATCTCATCTCTTATCCTTCCTATGTTCTGTGTTTCTACTGTCAATACAGAAGAAAATTGAATAAAATAAAAAAGGACCATTTTTTTCTGATGAAAGAAAAAATACTCCAACTGAAGAGAGAAAAAATTCTTTCAACATAACATAAATTGAAAAAATAGGTTTATTTTGATAACTTTTAATGTCATACTACATGTTGGATTGTGTCTTGAGCATAGATATCCCACATATGACAATTCATTTTACATCAAGGACCCAGTTTTTTACGTCATATGTTATACCAATTTGTACCAGTTCCCTTATCTAACTATATATTTTTTCTCTTCCTCTATCTTATTCTATCTGTGTGTCTGAGGATTAATTGTGCGTATCTCAATTATAATCAAAGAAGCAGAAAGAGATATTGAAAAAATGGAAATGAAGATTCTAATTTTATTATGCATGTTTCTTGACTTGTAGAATGGGAATGTGAAATGTCGGAGGAAAGCCTGCCCTCCTCCACTTTGCAAAAACCCAGTTTCTGTTAAGGGAAATTGTTGCCCTGTCTGTTCAGGTGAGTAAACAAAGAAATCAATGCAGAAGAAGTAACTTATTATAATCATGGATGATGCTACCAAATGGTCAGCATTATCAAAATCAGTCCGTCCCAAACACTTTATTTAAATTGAATCAAGAATTTATAGAAGTATCAATAAATTTCATTTTGATATTTATAACAATGAATTCAAATCGTTCCAATTTTTATATCCTTTGCTCAATGTTATCAGCCACTTTTGTTATCTAGAAAACCATATTTTAAAGTGATCACAATAAGCAGCTTCCTCTGTATTTAGTTAAGTCAGTCAAAGTATTAAAATTGTCTTACTTATTTTCTAACCTGTTTAAACCCAAACCTTGATTATAACAACTGTCTTTTGTACTTGAAAGTATTTTCTGTTATTCATTCAAGCAAATAAAGTTGATAAGTTTTTTGTAATCAGTTCATTTTTGATTTTGAAATGTTTTTATGATATTTTCTAAAAAAGAATTTGTATTTTTATTCATTTTTATTTGGATAATTTTATCATAATTCAGGCACATTTCAAACCTTGCATAGTATTTAATAATACTAATAATATATAGTAGTAGTGATAATGATAATGATATACTTATCCCTTGTCACTCATGGGGGTTAGGGGTGCCAGGGAGGTGCGAAAGCTCTAAATCCACAAATAATTTTCTATGACACCCCCCACTCCCCGCAAAAAACCCCAAAACCTTTTGGTCCCCTGATAAACATTTTACAATTCCAAAATTGTAATTGCACAAAATAAATGAATACTTTAAAGCATACAATAGAAAAAATTTAACAAATTTTCATGGTTAACCAGTAAGTGAATGTAAACAAGTTTTCAACCACAATCATTTCCAGGTTTATATCTTCTATAAGAATTATTTTGGGTTGATACTTTTTCTAGGATCTTTCTTCCTATTATTGGCACAAAGATTATTAGAATGAAATTAAACAGATTGCCAGTTCCAGACGTTTTTATCGACACATGTCACTTTTTGTTAGAAGTATATTGAAGTTGCTATAGTATAAATATATATGCATTTATATTTCCTTAACTTTTTATATTTTGTTTATACTGTACAGCATATTTTTCATGAAGCGTTTTTTCCCAGTACATCACAAAACTCAAAAATATATTCTCATTAAATCATTCATGACTGAACTGTGAATGGAAAACCCATGAATGGCAAGGGTTAACTGTATATAACTTATCTTACATTTTTGCTGGCATATGAGATGCACATCAAAATAAAAAATGGAAGTATACGAATATTACACTGCATCCAATATACCGGTATTATGAGTAGAGGGCTGTCTACCAAAGCTCAAAATAGGCAGCTATGAGGCTTAGATTAGTTGAAGTGAGCAGTAATTCCTTGAGTACCTTTCAAAATCATGCATCTTGTAGGCCAACAAATAAGGTAATTTTGTTTATTATATTATGTTATATATAATGAACAGTGTAATTTCATTGGTTCCCTGTCCATATTGATGGACTTTCCCTCTTAAAGATGAGAATTTTGCTGATAAAATTACCTTCTACCCACCATTTTGAATTATAGACTCTTCAGTGAAACTAATTCAGTATTTTTTATAAAAAAATGTTTCATAGAGATCAGAATGTAACCCTCATTTTTTTTCACGGGAATTAACCAGTTAATCATTTGGAAAAAATAATGAATCAGAACATACATCACATCGCAATGATCAGCAAGCTAATCGTGCTAGCCATTGTTAGTGGGTTCAATCCTCATTGGATCTCCCAAGATTAATTGTCTGATACCAAATTATGCTATGTTAATCTAATTATATAATGAACACTAAACAGTATGATTTTTTTGGGTTTTTCCTTCTATAATGGATTTTTCCATTAGTAGGTAACAATTTTGGTGATTAAAACATCTCTTACTCACCTCTTGAAACTATAGATTCTCCCATTGAAACCAATTCACTTTTTTTTTTTCCTTAGAAAAATCATCTCATACATCTCGAATATATCCGTGAATTTTTTCATGTTGATTAAATAGTTGGATATATAAATAGTAGGTAAATACAGTCTGCAACATGGTGGTGGTGGGAGGAAAGTAGAAATTGAACTTAATTGAACTTTCTCTTGAAAACAGATTATTTTTCTTCACTATAATATATCTTTGGAAAAATTTTACTACCAAAAAATTATTTCACTTTCATGTTTTTTAGTAATTTAATTATATTCTCTTGTATTAACAAATTCCTGATTTATAAATCGATGATAATTTGAATGCTATGCAAAGTAGCATAGAGACATCTTGACCAACTGAACATTCATTTGTGAAAACTGCTGCTACAATTTAGAAAAAACTGGAAAAAAGAATATTACAAAGTCATTTTTTTTCCTTTTTTGTTTAGTCTGCAACCATCAAGGCCAGATTTATAAAGAAGGAGAAACCTTTACTGACCCAGAGAATTCCTGTAATGAATGTACTTGTCATGTAAGTATTATCTACTAGTTTACAGATAATTCAAACGTTAAGAAAACTGACTAGATAGGTGATGATGTATCTCAAAGACTTAGTATTAAGACTTTGTTTTTTTCTCTCTTTAGTTTGGTCAAGTGAACTGTTCAGTCCCGTCCTCGTGTAACCCTGTCAGCTGTACCCATCCTCATGTGGAAAACTGCTGCCCGACTTGTGATCATTGTAGATTTGAGGGAAAGTTTCTGCGGTCTGAACAGACAATCAAGCCAGATCCCTGTCGTGCTTGCACTTGTATTGTAAGTCCAAACATTATCTTTTTCTTTTGATTTTATGTTTTACTGCCACTTTTTACTCTATCTATTTCCAAACAGTTCATCACAAAACTGTTTCAATGAAGTTTATACAAACTGAGTTTATACAATCTCCTAAAGTTCTCAATGAATTTCAATGATATTTTGTTGAAATGTGGGCCATAGGCTAAAGAATAATTGGTTAAATTTTTTGTTGAATTCTGGGATTTCTTTGATTTTGTTAACAGGGCAATATATTACATTTTTTTAGCTTTTCAGATAAAACACAGCAATGATGAAGTCACTGGGTCTAAGGGAAATAATCAGTATTCAAAGGGATGTCAGATGAATTTAAGCTTTAGTCACAGCATTCACGCTGATTTTTCAGTTTTTAGTGACAATGGTGCTGGCAAAGATATGCTCTCTCTTAGTGCTTAGTAGTTTTGAGTGAGACACAAGATGAATACAAGGATCTTAATTAAAAGTACAACAATATATTTGATGAAGTGTGTCACTGAATTAAGAGTGTTAACCAGTTCCAAGTGATTAAAAATCTCTGCTTTTATTCATAACTCATGCATATATGTGCATTTGTGTGTGAATTAGCCACTCAAGAAGCTTTGAAACTGATAGTTTTTCCCAAAATTTTGAAGATATACTCATTTCATTAAAAAAAAATCTAATTTGTTTTTCATGAAGGATGTTTTTAAGTAGTTGCAATAGTTTTTCTATATTGTATTTGAAAAAATATACGAATATAGCTAAATCTTTTTTCTGTTGAAGTTTACTACTCTATTTCATTTGACTTTGCTATGTAATTGTTACAATAGAATTAACAAATACAGATTAACATTATTTCAGCCCTGATAACTTCAGATAATATTGATAGTTTTTACCTTATAACACATGGTTCTCTAATGATCTCTTGAATGAAGAAATATCAAAAGTCTTCAGTTTTCAAAATAACAAAAGAAATACTGTTTAAGGTGACAATTATTGTTCTTATCTTTTAGAGTTTCTTCTATCACAAGTGGAAGAATGAAACATAGATTGATTTACTAAGAATTGATACAAGCAAGTGTTGTCTGATTTTTTCAAAAAATGTTTCCAAGCAGACTTTGCTTTTTTGCATTATCCAAATTTATCAAAATATTTTCTAAAATATGATAACCTGCTTCTTCTTTCAGGAAGGCAATGTCAATTGTGTGAAACAGAGTTGTCCACCCCTGGATTGTCTGCTCGAAGAAAATGTGCCTGGCGAATGCTGTCCTCGCTGTAAAGGTAAACAAAAATAAAAGAAAAATTCATGAAATTATTAATAATTCAGATGAAAGCTATGCTTCAAATTGTTTGAGATCGATTACTTATTTTATTTCTATCAGAGAATTCTAAAAAAAAATTTCTTATTTTATTAGATAATTTGTGGATATAAGTCCATATAAAGTTGATCATGGGAAGTTTTTAATTATTATTTAGTTGAAAATAAGAAATTTGTGTATATTTATGTGAAATCAATTTGAATTCGTTTTCAATGCTTGGCATACATTTTATGTTGAGCGAAATTTCACAGTAATAAGGGAAATTATGTTAGACCTCCTCATGAAAACTTGAGTAAAAGTGAAAGGTTTTTAAAAAAAAAACATTAGGCAAGTTCATATAGTGTAGATGACCATTCATGTAGACAGAATTATATGAATTATCAACTTAACAGTCTTAGTTTTATCAAAAGACTACATTATTATAAATGTTTATTTTCTAGTTATATAGATCATAAAATAATTTATAAGTTTTAGTGTCATTTTGATTTTGTTGATCTTCAGTTCAAGTTTGGAGTCGACTATGTTTTTCTACTGTAACAAGAACAAAAACAATCCTCACCAAAATTAAGGGAGCATACTCTTCACTGTTTGTTAGTCCCCTCACATTAATCAAACCAATATGTAAAATTAACTTTCCGCTACCTTGATTGAAATCACGGCCCACTTATCTTGGTATAATGGCTAGTTGTTGAGTTATCTCTGCATACACACAGAGATTTCTTAAATTATATAAGAGTTATAAAAATACTTATATATTTAATTTTTGTATTTAAACACTGTATATTTAACATAACTATCACCATTTATTTGATTTTATCATTAGGATAATTTGCAAGGTTGATGTTAGTGTCTATTTGATCTTATAATGTATTGCCTCTTTCCCATTATTGTTGCATTCACATATATATTCTATACACTAAATGTAACAACTTTTATGAGACAGAGGTTGAATGTTTTTGTTTTTTTTAACAACTTATGGCACTCACTGACTCTTCATTGTCTTTATTCTGTAGATTGTGACTACAAGAAACGTAAATTTATAAGTGGAGCAACTTGGTTCTTGGATGAGAATCCTTGTGTTTCTTGCACCTGTCATGGTGGATTAGTGACATGCACTGAATTCCGTTGTGTTGTACCCTGCGTAGATTACATTGAACTTCCGGGACAATGCTGCCCTGTGTGCCCAAGTGAGTTGTTCTTCTGCCTCTTGCTTTTCATTTTTTCATCTTGGAATTTTCTATTTTCATTTTTTTAACTCATCATATTCAAGATATGAAACGAAAAGAAATGAGAAAGGACCCATTGTACTTGTAATATTCCCAGGTGAGGTTCACACATATGTGTACATTTTTAAAACTATTCTTTTGTAAGCTTCTCGACTGTTACAAGTGTAGTAGTATGTATGAATATATCGATACGATCTGCTACACAAAAGTTTTGGGAATTATTGTATATGTTGGACAGTTGGGATGAAGTGTTCTCAGCATGGACTTGCACCATTTGTTTCCAGTGAACATGCAGAGTGTCCCAGAGATTTGTCCCTTTTTGTTCCAGTTTTCCAGTTGTAATGGAAGTCACTCTTCAAGCATGCATCATAAAAACAGTCCTGGAGAAATCAAGCATTCCTTTTTGTCTCAAAACAATTTTCCATCTTGTTAAAAATAACAATCATTGTGCATGATTTATATCCACCAAAACGTTTCTGAAAAGATCTAAAAACTGTGGATTTCGGTTGATAGGACCACATCAGGACCATCAATTTTGGACCCAATGACCAGTTGGTCCAATTGATAGAACTTAATTTTTTTCCATGCATGAAACACTAAGGTTGTTTTTTATTTTGTTTTTTTAAAATTTCATTTCAATTTGAGGGGAAAAATTTGCATGGAAACCACAACTTGAGTCCCTTCCTTATCTACTTTTTCTTCCTTTTGAAAATCTGAGTCATGAACTAAAGTACCTGATTTATCAATGTCCTATCTAAATTTCCTAAAAATCAATTGGACCCTACTTACGTTGGTTGCTTAAAAGCAGAATATTCCATCAAAATTTGCTTAGAAGTGATGTCCCATCCCAAAATGCTTAAGATCTAACTGATGTCCCATCCAAATTTCATTCAAATTGGTCTGAAATGCCAATGCACAAAAGACTATTGGCTTCAGTTTTAATTGAATTGATATTTTCTGTCAATAATATTAATCATTGTGAAATAAATTCTACTTTATAAACCACTGCATCATTTTCCTACTCCCTGCACTATTTGCAACAGCTTTAAAATCCTTACAGATTCTTTTTGCCTTTTACAGCTTGCACATATAAAGGTGTCACATACCAAGATGGTGATACTTTTAGTCCCAATGAAGATCCATGTGACCAATGTACCTGCGAGGTAAGAAAAGAAATGATTATTTGATATTATTTACTCTTCAAAAGTCCACAAGTGTTGCACACTCAGTGAGAGTCAAAATAATTACAATAGTATGGAATTAATGTGAGAGTTTTTAAAGACAAAAATAATCAATCAATCAATACACTTCTTCGTACTCACCTATGTACTTATGGCACGCATCATACTTTGTTCACTCAAAACACATCGGCTCTAATTTTGCTATTTGCATTACTTCACATGGATCGAGTAATGATTCTTCAAGGATGAACAATATAAATTTTTTGTATGTCTGCTCTAAAAAGTCTCTTATCTTGATAATATCTTTATCAGAAGATAATTATCTGTCATCAACCAATAGAAAAATAACATGGTAAATTTTAATAATTTCATTGTCACAACAAAATCAGTGTATTATTCATGACCAGATGATCTCATTATGAAACCTTAACATTTTAGCCTGCATAACATCTTTGTTCAGAAAGTTTCTTCTACAATATGATAACCTTACCTATCTAGCATTCAACCATCGTTTCATCAAGGAAGCCATCATGAAATCCAGATAGTTCATCCGTGTCTCATCATTACACTGTTATTCAGATTGCTTCCTCTTCTCATGAATTGAAATGATTGTCATGATTTTGATTTAAAACCACTGATATTATAGATGTGTTTGTTGAATCACAGACAAAATATATGAGATAGCATGCTTTTGACCATTTTTAGTGTCTTATTGGTGTGTTTTAACCATTTTGGGCAGGCTTTGTCAATTTTTCGTGTAACGAAGGAACTCTATTCATATAATTGTTTTTATTGTAAAATCTGTTTAACTTGATGTTGTTTTAGTTAAGTTGCTGCTTTCAGGACTATATATATATGTAAAGACAGTTTAGGAACTTAATTTTCACTCAGCCCAAATCATTTTCAATAGTGAGTGAAACAAGTGTGATGATAGTTCACTACCACAACTAACTCAGTTGAAGCAAAAATGTTCCTAAACTGTCTTTGTTTATTCATATTGTCAGACAATAATATCCATTACTCATCATATATATATATATATATATATATATATATATATATATATATATATATATATATATATATGTGTATATATATATGTATATATATATGTATATATATATGTATATATATATGTATATATATATATGTATATATATATATATATGTATATATATATATATATATGTATATATATATATATATATATATATATATATATATATGTATATATATATGTATATATATATATATATATATATATATATATATATATATATATATATACATATATATATTATATGGAGATTCAATGATAAACATTTTCTATGTACTCGTTATTGTAATTTGGTATTTGATGAAAATCCAATTATTAAACTCTTTATATTTGGTGGTGATATCAGGCAGGGAACCTACGTTGTCTTCAGCAAACCTGTCCAGAAACAGCTACCTGTCCTCAGTCACAATTGGTGGACCCTCGACCAGGCACCTGTTGCCCAACTTGCTCTGGATCTGGATGTAAGTATCCCATTACCAGTTGAATATCTTTTCTTTAAGTGTGTGTCCATTTGGTTCAGTAGTAAAGCAGAGGACTGAATGCTGATAGGCTTACCTCAGGTGTAGGGTCAGTGAGGTTTGAATGACATCTTTAAAGTGATTTATGATATTTTTTTTATTTACTATAAAACAAAATTCACCATGCATTTTCTCACTAATATTTTTTGAAGTACCATCTTATTTCTGTTGCTTTTCATCACATCTCCCATATCATCAGCTTGAATCAAAAGTAAAGATTGAGCCTCCAGCAACACTTAAACTCACATCACTTACCCTTGGAAGCCTGTCTTTATGTCTAGATTTGGATGATACCTGCTGGTTGGTCACTGTTGCCTATTCAGTAAGGCAGCTGCCATGGAAAAGTAGGCTACCTAGGACAGGGATGTGAGTTAGAGTCCTGCTAGTGGTTCATTCTTCATTTCTGATCCGTTCTACATACTAACAATTTAGGAGTTGTGATAAAAAGCTACAGAAATTAAGATAAACTAGGTAAAAATTACTTTCAAACAATGTTAAAGAGTGCACAGATATATATATATATATATATATATATATATATATATATATATATATATGCTTGTAATGTTGATTATACAATGCATAATATCAGTTGTGACATCCCATGTGAAACCTGAAAATTTACATAACCACTCAAATCAGAATTGCACAGATAGAAAAGGATTAATATAGATCTGAGAGAAGACCAGTAAAGAGGGTGAGGGTGAAGGTTATCGTACAAGTAATTAAGCAACAAAAATGGAGATGGGCAGGGCACTTAGCAATGGGAAAGGTTAAACGATTGGTTGGAAAAGACCAGACACTTGATAGAGGCTAAGAGACTAGCTGCTGCTGTTAATAGCCATACGAACTCAACCTAAGAATCTGATCCTCCCTCTTACTATTGCCACTGCTGGTAGCAACCCTTTTGCTTCCTATACCTTCTTTATGCATCCTCAAGTTTTTGGGCTGCTACATTTTTGTAGATGACCAGAACTCTAGAAGAGGCTATATTAATTCAGCTTCTTAAAAATAAATCTACCTGTGTGTACAGGTGTTGTCCAGACTAATTGCTGTTTTTTTTTTCCAGACTTATCTATTTTCCTTGTATTCATACAAAATTATAACAGTGTACTCTCCATCTATAACAGCTTGCTGCAAAATAAATACTGGATGCTATTTTCACTTTTCACCTTTTTTGTCGTAAAATCAAAAAAGTGGCATGAAGTAAACTTTCAAAATATATAGCATACCTGTATATTTGTGTACACACACAAATGTATATATGTATACACACACACCAATGTATGTATTTTCAAAATGTATTTTTTGTTTTTATTTTACTATTTTTTACTATTATATTCTCCATTCAGTTGGCTCCAATTGTACACGAGAAATGATTGGTGAGAGAATTTATCCACGATCTGAAGACCCTTGTTTCTACTGCGAATGTAAGGTAACTGACCCTTTTCCATACTGACTTGAAATCCTTCATGAAGAAAGAAAACCAGACAATTGTACAGTGTTCTATTCTTCATGATTAGGACACCAAGAGTTGACCAATATTTTATATTATAATGACAAGAAAATACTTTTCATGCATCTTGGTACCTCATGAACTCTTGCATTAGGCAATTTCAAGATGTGAAGAATGATAGTAGCTCTAAAAATGTCTTCATTGGTTGTCAATATTCAATTTATAAACAAGAGTCAGAAGTGATTCTTGCTAATATTTTTTATATCGATCTACGTCATCTTTAAAACGTTACCATGTAACATCTGCAATGTATTTTCTTTCTAGTGAATCATTTACAATGCATTTTCATGGTGAATCATTTACTATGTATTTCTATAGTAGATTGTCTGCAATGCATTTTCATGGTAAATCATTCACTATGCAGTTTCATGGTAAAACATTTACAATGCAGTTTCATAGTAAATTGTCTGCAATGCATTTTCATGGTAAATCATTTGCAGTCCATAGTAAATCATGATGAATCATCTACAATGTGTTTCCACTATGAATCTTTCAGAAACCAACCAAAACTGCTGTAATTGTTGAACCGAATTCGCTTTTTTATTTTCTTTAGGAATCTTATAATTGGATATGTGTGAACGACATTTGTCCAGAACCATTGTGTCCAGATTCTATACAGAAATATGTTGCAGGTACATGCTGCCCTGTATGTCCAGGTGAGTTAGTCAATTTTAATATCATCAATTTGAATTTAGTTGAACTGATTGGAATGATTTTATTCTTTTTAGATATTTTTCCTTCAATGTTAGTGCATAGAATAATTTTTTGTAGAAAAAAGTACTTGAAACATATAAGATATACAAAGTTAAAATGCTATTATATATGGAATTATTACCTTTTAATCCTTGTACCGATTAATAAAAGTAAAGTTCAATTTAGATAGTTAATCTGTCTGCTTGGATGAGAAACAACTTTTGTTCCTGGAAAAGAAATGATTCGGTCGAAATTTTACAATATTTACAAAACTTGGATTTGTATGGCACAAGGTCAAGTGTAGAAAGGAAGATTGTGTCACATCAGTCTTCCGAGTGGGGAAAAGCCAGCCTGCTTTGATATTAATTAAAATTACTTCAGCATGACACAAGACCTTATGTAAGGAAATAGACTTTGCACCAACCTTCTGGGTAAAAAATCAGCATTCAAAATCCTAACTTTTCACAGAAGCTGAAACCTTAACCACTTACACCAGTGGGAAATACTCAACTATTCCAGCCGAGAGTAGGCTATGGAAATCTTACATTCTGATTTGATTACATTTTTTTCCAGAAATAATAAAAATGGTGAAACATTTGAAGATAACACTCCATCAGAAATTTTTTTTTTTTTTTGTTCTGTGTTAACTTCTTGGTAATAACAAAAATCCTGTAAATTGAACAGTTTTACTTCTGCTTTCAGTTGATTTCTGCTTTCCTATTTCATTTGTTTATTATCTTTCCATGCAGCCTGTTATTATGACGTCACAGATAAATACTATGAGGATGGCGATGTGTGGAAAGACCCTGACAATCCTTGCATTGACTGCCAGTGCCTGGTAAGTTATGCTCAACCTCATACCTTATCCAACAATTTTTTTATCTCATATATCACTCTTGAACTCCTGGACCAAGATTCTGATTATAATTGAGATATTTTGTGATAGAATATAATCTACTGTACATTTCTTCATGAAAATGATTTTTACAATGAGATCTCAGTTGAATATTTCCTAAATATTTCTTGCTCCTATCTTGAACTTATATTTGTTTCAAAATGAATCTTCCATTTTATCTTTTTCACTGAATTTCTTCTTTATCTCCTATTTTGTATTTCATCTGATTATCTATTTCATTACTTGTCTGCTGTCTGACATATTTCCACCTCCATGTTAAGGTTGCTTTCTCCTAGTTTGGGTATCTTAGAATGTATCTCTTATGTGCGTCATCTATGTATGCGTGTGTCTCTCATTAATTGTTTTTTGTACTTTCTCTTTGTATATCTCATGTTTACGAATCATGGCTTAGTTTGGCACAAGGCCAAATAGTAGAGGAAGACATTTAGGTAGAAAGATTGTTTTATGCCCATCTTTGAAGTAAGACATCAATGTGTTTTGCTCGCAAAAACTTCGGAAAATTTCTAAATGCAAATCATTACATGTAATTTTTTGTTCCTTCTGCTATAGCTTTTTGTACTATTTGTTTTCAAAATATCTCCATTTCTCTAAGATGTACACAAATAATTTTTGTCTCAGAATTTGTTCTCTGAACTTTCATCTTAGAAATGCAACAAAGATTCCAATGATAAAATTGAATTCTCTATATTTATGATATTTTCTCTTTGTAAGATTTATGTTTTCAGAAAATTTTTCTGCAAAGTCTATAGGCCTGCCTGTTCAGAGGTGGAACTTGAAAAATTCTTAAAACTGTAGATGTAACTTCATTGAAAAAATATTTTTTTGTTGTAAATAAAACTTGTTGAAGTTGAAAAAAAATTGATCGACAGTTTTTATTTAAATCTACTCTCATAGTTTGTTCGGGGTAAATTAAACTGCAGAACATTCGAGAATTGTGTATAATTTAATTAAAAATTAAAACTAATTTTACCTTTGATTTCCAACATTCAATGACTTTTTTTATTTATAAGAAATGAGCAATCTTACTTAAAATTAAACCTTAGCTGAATAGACTGTATTTATTATTCAATTTTGGTATTAAATAAATTGTATACTTTGCTTGATTTCAAACTCATTCAGAAGTCATCAAGCAAGGGAAAAATTAAAAATATGAAGTTGTATTAAGTGTAAAATCCTTTGAAATTTATATCAGTTTTGTTTTCATATTGAATAAAAAGTCAAATGAATGTTAATGAAAATCAAATGTAAACGAGTTTTCGTTTTTAATTTTTTTAAACTCTGAGTTTATTTACAGCACAAAAAATACTTTTTTACATATTTGTAACTTTGATAGAGAGGGTGAGAATAAGAGTGGACATCCTCAGAGAAGGGGTGAGAGAGAGAGAGTAAAGGAGAGAGAGAGTAAAAGAGAGAGAGTAAAAGAGGGAGAGAGAGAGTAAAAGAGGGAGAGAGAGAGTAAAAGAGGGAGAGAGAGAGGGAGAGAGAGAGAGTAAAAGAGGGAGAGAGAGAGTAAAAGAGGGAGAGAGAGAGTAAAATAAAACATGACTTCAAGAGTCATAGTAAATTTCAATCAACAGCTGAAGCCAATGCAGTAAATAGGCTTAAAATATGAGACCATTTCAGAATGATTTTAGATTGGAAATCTAACCCCTCTTCAAACATATTTCAAAATCTAACATGTTAAGAACCTGCCAAGGGCCCTGTGGCGTACCTACCGAAAATTTAATGGTGTCAGTCAGTTAAATGCTTTAGAAATTGGTTTCAGCTATCTTCTCTGAATCATACTACGGTAATATCAATATCAAGTGTAGAATTTTTCACATTATGATGGCTTTTGAAAAATTTCGGATCTTGGAACATTTTGGTTTTTCAGAGTTTTAGGTTATGTGTACGCAACCTTTGTAGACAAATATAACAAAGTAAAAGCTACCTATGATTCTCTTTTGTCTGTTACATTGCCTTTATTTATTTATTTATTTATTAATTTTACTGTTTTATTTTGTTTCTCCCTAGGGAGGTACCATTCAGTGCAGCTTAAATGAGTGCCCACCTCAGAGATGTCAGGGTGATGAGCAGCTTATCAAATTGGAGGGTGAGTGCTGTAAGAAGTGTGTTTCTGCTTTGGCCTCACCTGCTGTGGCCTATTTGTGCCTCTATCATGGACATGTATGGAAGGTCAGTCATTTAGATTCTCTACATCAAAAAGCATTAAAACACATTTTGCTATGTTATTTCTGAATTTGTTTTCATAACTCCTTCTGTTTGAACTATGTTTGTTCTTTTTAGATTAGCAAACCATCCTCGTCTTCTTCCTCCCCCTCCTACCACAACTAGTAATGCTGCTACTGCTACTACTTTGTTTTGAATCCCTTTGAAATAAGAACTTTTTTTTATTTATTGTGAAACTCAATCACACACTGCTCCTCTTCTATTCCTTATCTTTGAAAGCCAGCCTTTCCTCCCTCCTTTTTCTCTTTTCTCACAGAGTGAGGAAAGATTTGCGACAGATATGGATGTAAGGATGGTGGACACATTGTTGAACCTATGGTTCTTGTTTTTTTCTTTTAAATTTAGGTTATTGCATTTTCTCGTGAAAAACATTGAAACAATTTGAATTATAACATCACTGAGAAAATACTTCCATAGTTTTTTGGAGCCAAGTTATTAATTTTATTAAGTACAGAATTAAACTAGTTCCGCATTTATGAAGACAGTGCTATCTCTAAACACTCTGAAAAATGTTCTTTCTTGCTTGATAATCTTTTTCACTTTCAGATTGGAGAGATGTGGTCACCTGATGAATGCACAACTTGTAAATGTGCAGCTGGTGGAAAATCTGTGTGTGAAGTTCAGAAATGTCCCCCTGTTGACTGTGGGCCAGATCAGACACCCTCTATACTGCCAAGATCTTGCTGTCCCGTGTGTCAAGCAAGTATGTTGTGCTTTAAGCATTAAATAATTCAATTTTAGCCACCGAGAGATATATAGGCATTTAACTGCACTGAAAAATGGAATTAGTATTTAGAGGGATTTTTTTCTATTCAGATAGACATACTTGAAAGATTCAACAAACTATTTGCTGCTGAAATTTCTGTATATTTTATAAAATTTGAGGTTATTAAAATATTAAATTTTCATCGTTGAATGCCAGGACATCTCATATTTTGAGCACAGAAATTAGAAACCATAAAATTAAGGATAAACGAGCTCTAAGGGAGATAACTGTTGAAAACTCAATGTAACCGTTTGTTTTGTGCTAACTGTTAGCTGAGGCAATAGACGAAGATTTAAGATGCTTCTCTTGCAAGCCATTGCTGGTGCATTCGATTCTCACTGGGTGCTCCATGAATATGGCTTTGTCTCAAAATTGGTTCAGTATAACAAATATCTTCATTATTATTTCTTCTGAGATTCTGAATCTTCTTAATTCTGCAGAAGCCAAGTCACTTGAACAGTCCTACCCCTACACTGACTCAGGGGAGAAGATATTCATTTGTCAAAATTTAGAGAGAGAGAACCAATGGCTGACAAGGCGTTCCAAAAAGTCATTCTTCCTCAGCTTGTAGAGTATCTGTTGCCAGCTATTCGCTGGTTACCACAAAACAGTCTTTTGAAGTATAAACCTAAGTGTAATGAAACTTTGAATTGATCATGATACACTAATTAATGTCTTTGTATGAATGAATAATATCTTCTTCACCTTTGTCAATGAAATGAGGCATTTCCCTTCCTCAGAATGTGTTGGCAGAGGACGATTTTTAATTACCCAAAATGATGTTCAAGTGACCACTCTGGGGAGGGGGATGTTACATGATCCAAAATTTCAGCTATTCAGTTAATTGAGAATGTCTCCTTGTTTGAATAAATTCAAGTGCCTGATATTTAGTCTTCTGGCTATGTCCTCAGACCAACATTTCAATGAAGGGGAACAAAATAGAAATGAGATGAATTTTTTTTTAATTGAGTCCACCATACAAACTGTAGTAGACATTTTATGATAATATTAAGTTTCTTAACCATCTAGATTTTCTTTGGCTACTTTTTTCAACAAGTTTATAATTGCTATTTTTCTCTTTTTCTTATCCACTGCTTTATGTCAGCATTTGGACTAAGGACTTCACTCTGAGATTTACTAATATTCTCTACTTTACCTTCTCTCTATTTCTCTTATGTCACTTATAATTCTAATGATGTAAAACAAAGTTTCTAAACTGTGGATTCTTTTTGATTTGTTAGAACCTGCAAGCTGTATTGTCTATGGGGATCCTCATTACCGAACATTCGATGGCACGACAATTCACTTCCAGGGAGTCTGCAAATATATCATGGCTGCTGACTGTGAAAATGACGATTTTGTGTGAGTTACCATTTTTTTTCTCCATTACTATTGATTTATCTTTCTCCCCTTTCCAATCTCTTCCAACTCTGGAATAGAGCACTTTGGTAGACGAGGAATTATGCGTAAGTAAATATACGTTGCTTAGTTTGGTCTTACAGACTGTCCAGTTCCGCGTAGGGCAGGGATAAAATGTCTGCCTCTGGGTCTGAAGTGAAGGTTTTGATCCTACCTCGTGGTACTGGATGTTGGATAGTCTATAGCCACACCGAAGAGTTGTAATACAACGAAACAGCTGTCTGTGGATGACACAATTATTGATATATATATATATATATATATATATATATATATATATATATATATATATATATATATATTTGTGTGTGTTCATATATGAGGGTGGATTGATAAGACCAAAGTCTTATTATTTGATATAATACTTGTTATTTGAAATTTGATCTTAAATTTTCACTGCATAATGTATGGTCTTTGTGATTATTATTCACTACTGACTCAAGTGGTCCGAAATTTTCACTGTATTATGTTTGTTCTATATGATTGATGGAGGACTATGGGGTTAAGGAGTGTGTCAAATTATAGATATATGTTGAGTAAAATAAATGCTTTTTCCATCTTTGGGCTATGGACTTATTGATATACCTATGTATATGTGAGTGCCTTCACGTGTGTATGCATCTTTGCAACAATAGTGTCTACAGAGGCCACGTATCGCCAATAAATATTTCTATTCACCGTGACAAAATTTACTTTTTTCATTGACTAAGTTCATATAATTACGAATCAAACCATTCTTTATTCTCCTTTGATGAACTACTGTAAAAGCTAAAATAATTTTTTTTTCTTTTAGTGTGGAAGTTCAGCATGATAACCGTGGGGTGTTTGGAGTGTCATGGGTTCAGAACTTAACAGTGAGAGTTGCAGGACTCGAGATTGGCTTTCAACAAAACAGTATCCTCACTGTAAGTACACAAGTGTACAAACTCATTACTGTTTATTTTGCTCTATCATCAATGTTTGTACAGGGGAAACTGATTACTATAATCATGGATAATGTTATCAAATTGTTATTGTTATCAAAAGCAGTCCATCCTAAATACTTTATTTGAAATTGATTGAAAATTCCTTTAGAAAGTCAGTAAATTTCATATTAATTATCTAGAAAGTAATGTTGTTTATAGCAATGAATTTAATAGCATAATAATAAATGCGAATTGTTTCTCATTTCGATATCCTTTGCTTAATGTTATCACCTGGTTATTGTTCCCTAAATTACTCTGTTCCAAAACGATCACATCTGCTGTGTTTGAATTACTCATTCTAAGTCTACTGATGTATTCTAAGTATTCAGCCAACATTTTCAGCATATTTCATGTTCAAATGTTGAGGATTTACTTTGCTAATTGATCTTTTCATTTCATTAAATTTCATTAAACCGTTTGTTGGCATGTCACTACATATATTCACACTGTTTACATACATGTTGCCATGGGTGCTGTGTAGACATTTTGCTTCATTTACCTTCTAAACTTTCTCCGGTTATCCCTGCACTTGAAAAGATATTTGAATATTGAACAAAGTTACCTCCCTTTATGACTGAAAATGACTAGATTTGTTCAATTTTCATTTCCAGCTAACTTTATTACTGAAATGTTGAGTACGTTCGAAAAATCATACGAAAGCTCCTGCAATGTTAAGTACTCTGTTAATTGATGTTTAGATTTTATTTCAATTAATATATTATTTAAGAACCCTATTTTAATTGATGCATTTTCTAAAAATCATAGTATTGTTTAATCTATAAAATGATATCTGTGGCTTCTCTCCTTATTTGATAACTCCACCTTCTGTAAGTAATATTAAGTCAAACAAACACTGAAAAGACAGTTTGGCATGTTGGTTGCACTGTTTCCATTTTACCTGAAGGAGTTTGTGGTCCGAAATGTTTTGAGATAACCCCCCACCCAAATATATGACATGATAAAAGCCTCAATATCTGATCTGTATGTCAATTAAAAATAAACGTTTAAAAAAAACCCAAATTACCAGCTTTTATTTTCATTATTGTAATATCTGAATAATGTTAAGTACACATGAAAAATCATATAAATTAAATTAATGTTTAAATTTTATCTTAATAGATATATTATTCAAAGATCATGATAATTATACTTTTTATTTATTTTAATTATTTTGGTAATTTCTGATCAATATATAGTATAAATATACTTTTTTGAGCTTTTTTTTAATAAATTTTTGAGTGCACTTAACATTTTTTGCTATGAAGATGAAAGTAAAGGAAAATATCAAAAAATCTAGCCACTTTTAGCCATAAAGATTGATAACTTTCTTTCAATATTTACACATTTCATTTTAGTACCTGATTTTAAAACTGCCGAAAAAATAATGGAAATAATTTTTTTTAAATTATCAGCAGCTAATGAATGTTTGATTAATGAAGAAGACAATCTGCCTGATTTTCTCAACATTTTATGTTGGTTAAGATTTGCTTCTTTTGAATTGTATTTTATTCCCTCTCCAAAAATTTGACATCATTTTCTGAGCAAAATATCAGTATCAAAAAAGTCTTTCATGTATTTAATATTTCAAAGTTTTTTTTATCAAATTATTGTAAAATTTAATAAATACTTTTATGAATCAAATCATTTTGCTTCTATAAGTTAAAAACTATTTTTTCCCCAAACAAAATGCAATTATAAATCTTCCTGTTGAAACTGATTCCCCTAAACAGATAAATGGTGAGCAGAGGGAGTTGCCATTCTCCTATGGTTCCCACGTCTACGTTGAGAAAACAGACAAAAATATTATTCTCAATTCAAAGCCTGGGATGAAGGTGAGTTTTATTCATTTTGTATTCACATTTTGAGAATGGATGCCATTGATAAAATTATCTTAAGAATATCATACATGTTTGCTAATGTAACTGAAGAAATTTACAAGTATTTTGATTATATTAATGGTACTTTGGATAATTGAATTTGCAGACAATGCTAAAATTCTGGATCCCTGCACTCAATTCTCTTAGCAGCCATTCGACCTGTACTTTTGCCAGTAATATATAGTCAAGAGATTATCGCCAATGTGCTGGCAATATTGAAATGAAAAAGAATAGTGAGGTTTGTACTTAATGGAAAAGAAGACAGAATTGAAATAGCAATAACAAAGGAATTTCTTGTTCGTTGTGAATACTGAACATGCAATCATCTTGATGCGAGGGAAAAGCTTTCAGATGTCTAGGTAATACAGATGTTGTGCCTGGTTGAATTCGCATATTGGTCAGCATAATGTGGAGTAGGAGTTGTGGGTTGACAAAACTCAGATAAAAAGAATTGTGGGAGACAGCTGGTAGAGACATCAGTGTTTAAATTCGGTGGGAAAGGGACTGGTTGAGATACGATGGTCAAGTACCATGAACGACTCGTTATTTTGGAATTCTTTTTCGATATTGCAGATAATAATATTTATTTTATCTTATTTATTTGATTTCAGCTCATCTGGAATGGAGACAGTTATGCTGAAATTATTGTTCCAGGAAATTACAAAGAAAAAATGTGTGGTCTCTGTGGCAATTTCAATGGCTACTCGCACGATGACATGAAGACCAAAGAAGGACAAATGACCAACTCACCTGCATATTTTGGCAACAGCTGGAAGGTAAGATATTTCTTATATCCTGTAAATATTGGAAGACTGAGGAAACTGCTTATTGTAATCACTTTGGAGAAGGGTTTTTAAATAACAGTGATTAGCTGATAAAATTTAGTAAATGATATAAAAATTGCAACAATTGACATTCATTGTTGAAAATTTATAATTTGCAAAGACTTGACGAACCACCATGTGAAAATTGCAATATGAAATCTTTTTATTCCCAAACACCAAAGATTTTTGGTTTCGTTTGTGCAGAAGATGACTGAAACTAAGCGAGGAAGTGATGGAATAGAGTAGCTGTAAAGTCAGTGAGCAGATATAAAAAAGTGATGAGCTGAAATCTCACTTATGTGTATTAGATTCAAATGCTGCTGGTGCTAAAATATAACCGTGATTATTATTTCAATTTTCCTACCACCACGATTGCTGTGTCATTATATATCCAATCTTCAGAGAGAATGAGTTATGATACACTTTATCGAACCTTACCTGTAGATCACAAGTTAAATAAACAGTCAATTCATACTATAAAAGACCAACTTTTCATAATGATGCAATTCTATAGTAAGATAGATTTCAATGAATTCATGTTATTGCTTTTTTCAAATGCATACGTGTAAAGAAGCAATTCAATTTTCAAAAAACAATGATTTTGTTAGATCTAAAACTTGAAAGGTAATCGAAGTGAACTGTTTTGCTTTTTTTCTTCAGGCCCTGAAACAGTTACAAGACAAATGTGAAGATGCCATTGATGTAGATCCTTGTAGCAAAGCAAGTTATCAAAAGAGAAGACATGCTGAATCCGAGTGCGACATCATCAAAGTGAGAAACTCTTTTATTCTAAATGCATCCTGATAAACATGGTTGTGAAATGTCAAGATTATTGGCATAATTATTACCAATTGGAGAATGCATCTCCAGTTTGTAATAAAACATCTTAGAATCAATAGCAGCTAAAAAGAAATGATTGGACTATCTAAAAAAATCCAATATTAAAGTATTATCCTCACTATCTATGAGAAAAATCTTTTGAAAAGTAGTGCTATGAAGAAAAACATTTGGGTTTCCTTTAGCTTTCTCCAGATGCCTGTTGAATTGGGTAACCTTTTAGGGATTTCTAACCAAACCCTTGATAGAATATTCATTCTACTGTACAGGCTAAAAGATATTTCATATTAGCTAATTCTTCTTGGTTAATTTCTATGGATATTCACCATATATGATTTTCACTGCCTGGCCCAGGGATTGAACTCACAACCATTATTTGCATAATCTTAACCAATTCTTAATTCACTGGGTCATTGTCCCATAGAACAATCAGGTTTTGGAGTTTTAAACCATACATCTATTCTTTCCTTATCAAAAGCTCCCATATTATGTTCAATTCTATGCAAAGCTTACTGAAGGAGATAGAGTCTCACATGTACACCGATTCTTTCTATAGTCTTATTCTCCAATGTTGCTCTCTATTTATTATTCACCAAACCTTGAATAAAGTCAGAAAAATTGACTTATGTGAGATATACTGGTGATCTTGCTAGCTGATGAGATTGGTCTACTGCCATGGATCAAATGAAAGGTTCAGTTCAAAGTTCTGATAACATAACCTTCGTATGCATGGAAGAGTTTGTGTAATTGTTTGTTAACACACTCCAGAAAGTTGTTATAATTTACTTAGAACTGAGCAATGAAACTGCTCTAAATCTAAACATGGTCATAACTTGATCTTCCGTCTCAATACGTGTTCCATAAATCCTGAAAAGACCTGAAAGGTTCTCGTAAAAAAAAATTCCAAAGGTGATTCATTATCCTTGTCCAAATTTCTAAAATCAATGAATAATTTTGATTAATTCTTCTTTCCAGAGCCACATATTCTCTCGATGCCACAGACTGGTGCCACCAGAACCATTCTACTCATCCTGTGTCTATGATATGTGTGCATGTCCTGAAGATATCAACTGTGTATGTGATATTCTTCAATCTTATGCGCATGAATGTGCAAAGGCAAAGGTCAGAGTGCAGTGGAGGTCATCTACATTATGTGGTGAGTGTGACAGGCTTTTTCATTTTTTACCATGTGCCAATATAACTAATTGCTTTCAAAGAATTATTTGGATTATTGATCTTGTTCTTTTTGTTATTACCACAATGTTTAGGCCAATCCATTCTTCAGCTTTCCTCTGGTAAAAATCCAAGAAATGAATTGCATTGTATTGTATTCTTTTTGAAAAATTTGTATCAAGAAAATGTTGAAGGGCCTCAAAAAGATTATATATATATATATATAAGTGTGATAAAAGGGAAGCCAAACTTTTTATACTTTCAAATGTGGTACAACCTTTAAAATCAAATCCAACATCACTTGTGACGTTAAAAACATCACCTATGCCATTATTTATCAAGGTCGCAACAAGCAATACACAAGAGAAACTTATCTCCTCGGGAATAGAATGACAGTACGCAGACAACAAATAAGAGATCCCTCGAAAAGGATATCCTAAGTCAGTTCTCACATTTATCAATGATCTCCAGGAGAATTAAAATTTTCAGTTTTCCCTTCCTACAAAATGAACACCAACGATGTTACACAAGAAGGGAAACAAGATTTTATCAATACTTGGAAACCTGCATTAAATTCCAACTGTTTTTCATTTTGAGTTGGAGCTAGGGCTCTGATTTTCTTGGAAAACATGGCTCCCTTTCCTTTTTCAAAATCCTAAAGTTGACCCCCCCCTAAAAAAATCCCATGGACCCCTTAACAAATCTGTCCTCCCCACTAACATCAATCTATAGTCCCCACCTCTCATACACATTCATGTTTTCCCCTACTAGACACATTGGCAATCATACTCCCTAATCAATTCAACCATACTGTGAACACACACATTCACTCACATTGATACTTTACACCCTTTACCTCTCTCTTCAAAGGGAGTGCCTGCATCATGCCCTTTCCTTCTCAAAAAAACTCACCAACAACTGGAATTTTATGACACCCATGGAATTTGAATTCAAATCAAGATTGATATACAAATGACCTGAATTTAACTCCCACTACTGGACAGTGAAATGTAATGAACAGAATCACATCAGCCATCTGAAGATATGTATGAAACTGGTTAGAGCTTATTAAAAATTATACCTCAAAATCATTACTAAAAAGTTTGGCTTCCCTTTTTACACAAATATTCAACCCTTATTGCGGAATTTATCTACCTATTTTCATTATATATATATATATATATATATATATATATATATGCTCTTGCATTGGAATAGAACACTCTGGTGGATGGGGAATTTCTGCGTAAATGAATATATCGCTTAAATTCAGCCTTACTGACTGTCCAGTTCCGTAGCTCAGAGAGAGAATATTGGCCTCTGGGTCTGAAGCGATAGTTTCAATCCTGCCTCGTGGTACTGGATGGAATAATGACACAATAATTATGTGTATATAAAAAGAGAGAGGGAGAGAAAATTGATTAGTATAAAAAAATCTTTTTTTTTTTTTTTTTTTCCTGGCTTAAATTATACCAAGAGCGTAATCAGTTCACTGTCACAAAAATATCTCTCATCTTAGCAAGTCGTCATTGCCACTGGCATAATTCATCTTACAATAATGTGAGGTTCTTTTTGTTTATTATTTATTACATATTCTGTTGTATATAATAGTTGATTTGTATGAACATAAAACAATTGAAATATTCAATGAAAACTTACTATTTCCATCTATTTGCTTATGAGAAAAACCCGGTACAGAGGTTACAAAAAATGTATACTAGGCAGTGAACAGGTCAAGATAACTATGGAAATGTAGAGTGAGGGTTAGGTTGATCTTGAAAGCCTTTGGTAGTATATAAAATCCTCACTGGGTGGCCTCCTAACCCAATGCCAAACTGAGGTAAGTTCAGTAAACATTTATTCAGTGAATTTTTAAATAGCAGAAGGTTCATTTATACCTTTTTATTGCTTGAACTGTTTTCATTGAAAGGAACATTTATTTACCTAAATATTTTATCAATATGTTCTATTTCACTTGTTAATAAAGAGTTACTTATAATTTTGGAAAGAGGCAATCCCACCTAAAAGTGTGAGGCCCACTGGTCTAAAATATAATTTTGTTTTGCAGCCGCCAATTGTGATGAAGAAAAAGGGTTCATGTTCGATGATTGTGGGTCTCCATGTATCCGCACCTGTGACAATATTCAAAGTCTGTTGACCAATTCTACTGCTGGGTGCTACAAGCCTTGTGTCCCAAGTTGCCAGTGTCCAGCTCATCAAGTTGTTCACAATGGAAGATGTATTGATATCAGCGAGTGTCCATGATTCGTCATAGTCTTATAGATGACTATTTTATTGAATTCTCGAAGAACGACCATACATTTTTTCTTATCTTGGCAAAGAAAATGCGATAGCAAAAAATCTTGGTCGTAAAAATATGGAGCTAGTCAGAAACTGATTGTGCAAAATGCAAAACAAAAAAAAATATTTAAATATGTTTGTGTCTTTCAGAAAAAAAATCTCATTGATTAGAGACAATTACAATTTGTTTATAAATGAGAAAAAATCTTTAAAAAAAAAAAAAAAAAGCAAACAAAAATGTTGAGGAAAAAAAACACAAAAAAACTGAACAAATATCAATACAATATTTAAATAATAAAACCGAATGATGAAAAAAAACAACAAAAAACGTGATGCAAAATTCTTTAAAGTTTGATCAAATTAAACTGCTATCTTTTTTTTTCCCCTCCTTTCAAGTTCATCCACTCTGAGGATAATTTCATTATGAACAAACAAAAGAAATCTTGCAATAAAAAATTGTATTCTGCTTCTGTTAACCATTTTTTTTCCTTTTCTGACATAAAACTCCAATTTTGGCTCCACAGGATGTTTCTTCTACCACAGTTGCCTTGCTGCAATGATTAGCAAATTAATCCTCACAGGGAGCTCCCTCCTCTGTGAACTTGTACCAGACCAAGCCAAGCTCATTTGCCACATATTTTACACGTGATCTAACTCACCTTCACTGACACTTTTCTTTATTATGTATATTTATACATCCAATGCAATTCTACAGTAAAATCATGTGTACATAGTACACATCTACTTTTTTCCTGATTCCCAATTATCAATATCATCTGAGATTTCATCACTGAGTGATTGAACTCATTCAAGAGGGAGAAACCATCATTTCAAATGGTGGATAAGAGATTTTTTCATCAGCAAGATTCTGACCTTTTAGTGGAAGAGTCCATTCTTATAGAAACAAAAAAAAAAAATCACTATTCATTACATAGAATTTTTTTTTTTTTAATTTTTTTATTCATGTTGCAACAAATTCTATCCTTCTAAACAAGGAACAACTGTATTTCCTGATAATAAAAAAAGGAAAGAAACCAAAAAAAAAAAAAAACTCCATTTACCCCCCCCCCAATCCCAAATAACCACACAGACAAATTTAACATGGGAAGAATCTAATTTATTTGTAACAAATTCAAGTATTTACATTCATTTAATCATTTCAGCAGAGAATACAATAGAAAATTTTGATTTGGGTTGGACTGTTTTTTTTTTGTATTTTTGTTTTTCTATTTTGCAATTTAATTTCTTTTTTTTCTTCCTCACCATTGTTAGCTGGGATCATGGACAAAGATAAATACTGGAATCAGTAGAAGGTACACGTACACCTGACCAGGGTATTTAGGGTCAGGAAAAGAATGAAGGAAAGAGAGAAAAAAACAAGGAGGAATTGAAAAAAAAAAAAAAGAAGGAAAAAAAGTGAAATCAGGTAATGAGCAACATCTATTTCTTCACGTATCATTTCCTCCAGGAAATGGGTTCATAATATTGCAGATTTTACAAGCACATAGCTCTTTTGCATCCCTCAAATATATGTCATGCTAAAAGTTGAATTGAATCCGTGAAAGTGTCCGATATCCTTGGTCGAATAGACAAACCATAATATTTTCTGGTAAAGAGAACTTTCAAGAAACGTCGGAGAATGTAAAAGACACTTTCAATGAGTTTTTTTTTTTTCCTTTCTTGTTTTTAAATATTCAGTCAACCGAATTCGTCAGTTGGTTAGAATCGGTTCTAGTCGTCGAGACCTTGGGCAAAACTTTCATACCCTAGTGTCGATTGTAAAAATCTGTAATATCCTAATATTTAACTTCTACTTCACTTTGTACCAAGGTTAACAGTCATTGAGTTCACCCTGGCAAATTTAGTATTTGGAGGGAAATGGGAGTGAGAAGGAGGCAAAGAAGTAGAAGAAAAAAAAAAAAATTTGCTCAAAATGATTTTGTGGCCATATTTAGGAGATAAGTTGATATAGAGGGAATAAGGAGGACTAGAGTTAATACGTTATATCACAGTGGCTGCTAATAATATACGTCTGGAGATATTGACTTAATTCACAGAAAGTACAGGGGTATATGGCATAGGAGGCTGAGGGGTTAAGGATGTTTGAAGAGAACAAAAAGGAGACATTCTTTTGAAGAGAAAAAGAAATAAGATGAAAATCTCGTAAGCCTCTAAACAAAGATGTGTTAACTACTCATGTGATGTGAATTTTATGGACATTTTATTTTTCAATTTTAAAGGTTAATGTTAGTTGAGAGGCAAAAAAACAAGGTTTTGACATAAGCCATTTACAATTATTGAGTATAAGATGTGTCATAAAAATGAAATTGGCTCAACAGAATAGGGTTCGCTTCAGAGTATCAGCTCAGTTATATATATATGCATATATATATATATGCATGTGTACACACACATACACCAAATTTGATAGCTGGGGAAAAAATTAGATGGAAAACGGACTTATTTTACATCCTTCCACATAGTAGCCGATAAATATAATCAATTAAGGTGATTTTCAAAGAAATCTAGTTGTGAATGCATTCATCACATCTCAAAAAGTTTCTTGGGAATTTTTCAAATACATTCATTAATGAATCCAATGTGTCTTTTTTTTCCCCCCACCAGGATGAACCAAATGAGAAAAGCTTCTGCATGAAAATTCACATCATTCTATCTAACATTCTTATCCTTTTTTTGCCCACAACCCCCCCAAGAGCTCTTCTTGGGGTTCCAGTACCCCCCCCCCCCCTGTCAAACAAGGACACAGCATAAACAGATAATAATTCATTTATCATATCGGTCTATAGCCATCTCTTCATGTCGAACAGCTGTTATTTGTTAACAAATTCTAATGTGATTTTTCTCAATAAATTTTGCCGTAGTTTTTCAAGTAGTCTTGCATATGGAGTTTCTGAATGCGAACAGATTCAGCTCCAAAGTATTAGAAGTAAAACATCAAATCTTTTTACAGTTACTAAAGATTCATTCGAGAAGTTACCATGAAGCTCTAAAATCTTAAACTCAAGTAATTCTAAGTGAATGTTTGTTTTTTTTTTAATTGAAAGAGAAAATGGGAAACTTGAAGAAAACTTTGAAGCTTACAGATTGAAATAATCATAAACAAATTTATTGTGCCAAAGTACAAATTGTACACAGCTACCCTGCTGTTGGGTAAAGGTTAACAAGCTAGATCTAGCAGACCATTGTTACTGTATAGTGAGTTTGATTCTCACTGAATGCTACATACATAAGCTAAGCTTGGTAAATATTACTAATCAAACATTCTCACCAAATTTGCTCAGAGACTGGGTTATATTTCGATTTTTTTTTTTAAAGTGAGCCTTGAAGTTCATTGAATGTTAGGAAATATTTCTAGGGTATTTACAAGCCATTTTGGTCTTAATCATAGCTTTTATGCTGGGACCTGTTCTGTAGATAGTACCTTTCCTTTCCACTAGAAGATGATTAGGGTATTTCATACCAGAACACAAACAATTTCTCATCAAGTTTTTATGAACTCTTTCAATGGAAAATCATTCATGTTATATATGCTCTTTATTTTTTTTTCAAAATGTAACTAGCCTTATGATAGAATCTATCCATAATTGTTTATTTACTGTCTCATCCTTCTTTTCTGAATAATATTATGAAGAGCCCCTTTTACTGTTGAAATACAAATAATTTTGAAAAAAATTTCCTCCCTGCATTTGTTGGACATTGAAAACACTTTATTTTTGATATAGCTTCTAGATTTTCAATCATTACAAGAAATGTTTATAAAATGGATTATTAAAAATCTAAGCAACAAATCAGCTTTCTCTTAAAATATCTTATTATTTCTCAAATTGGTCTCAAAAATAATTCATTGTAAAAATACTTTTGAGCCCTTTCAAAACTAATCTATTTCTGTTTAGGTGCCTAATGCCTGAATCAAAATGTCTCAGTAGACTTCTAAAAGAGATCTATGGGAGATATATATATATATATATATATATATATATATATATATATACACACACATGTCCAAAAGGATCAAGTATTCAGAATTTAAATTTTCTCATCAAAAGGTTAATTTTTCAAATTGTTTGTAAATTTTTGTTTGCTACAAAAAGGAGTAAGAAAAATGGTTAAAATAAGAATCCAACAAGTTAAAAATCAAGACATACTCCACAAAATAATATATTTTGACTCGACAGAAAGGACTGTTTTTAAAATTTTGATTTGGGCAATAACAATTTTCAATCTTCGGTAAATTTGAGAAAAAAAAATGATAATCCATTTGCTATGCTTTCTGGCATGTAATTCATTGAATCTGAACAATTATTTTTCTTAAATATGCAAATAGAAATTACCCTAGTATAGTCTAGAGTACATCTCTTGATTATAGAATAAACAGTGCAGTATTTATAATGTAGAAACAATTTGAAAAGAGGTATTTAGCAGTTTCACACCAAGACCTGATCAAGATTTGAATAGCTCTTCACAAAAGAGTTAATTATATTTATGCACACAAACTAAAAAAGATAAAAAGAATCAGTCTCTGAATTTGATGGCATATAAGACCATCCAATCACCCACAAAAACTCAAATTGGTAAGTATAACCATCATTGCTTGACCACAACTTGAGGAGTAGTTAAGGGAAATTGGGTGATAAATGATAGGAATTCAGGGAAATGTATTTTTTTGGAATAAGGGGGTTTTATATGGCATCATATTTAGTAACTCATACTTTTTAATTATTTCCATTTTGTCAGTAATGGCTGCATCATCCAAATATTTAAAAAAAAACAACTGACTTTGTTCACAAAGAAATTAGTAAAAGATCCAGTCTGATGGATGAATTGATATCAAGAAGCACATCAGGTTATAAAAATACATAACCTGAATCTTCAATAGAGAAGTGTTAAAGATTCAAGGTATATAAAGCAGTATCTTTAATTAGTTCTACTTTTTAATGGTTAGAGAAAAACAATTCTGCCTGACCTTTTTTTTTTTTTTTAGTTCTAAAAAAAAACAAAAACAGGTAAGGTTTTACCTTAATGAAACCAAGATTCCTGGACCTTTCATAAGAAGAGAAGAAATTAAAAAAATAAAAGTTAGTCAAGTTTTCACTCAGTGCGAATGGTTATAACATTTCAAGTAGTAATTTGTACAAGATATTCTATATCGGTTATAAGCAGGTTTCACACATTAAACTTCGCAAATGTAGATGATGCCCAAAGATGGAATGTATTTCAAACATTATTTTCAATATAATAACCTAGGATTAGGGTCAAGGGTTAGGGTTAGTCAGTTGTGGCAAAGGTTAGATTGTGATGTACTTTTTTTTATAAAATTTACATTTTTTTAGCACATAAAAATATGGTGAGCTGCAATAGCTATAATTATTCAGTGAAGTGGGAAAAAACAAAAAAACCCTCTTCTCTTGCTATGCTAAATAAAGTATCAGGAAACGATGTGTGAAGTTACAAAAAAAATATTTTTCTGTTCTTCATCTTTTATTGACTAGAGCTCGAAAGTGTATTACGAAATTCTGAAATTTTTTTTTAAAGAATTGATAAGTAATTTAATTGGGACTTTTTTTTTTTTATTGAAAACAATTTTTTGGATCTGATCTTGGAATGAAACAAACAATGACTTTCTTTTAAAACAGAGTAAATTCAACCTTTGGTCAATTTAGAGATTTTTCTATTATCTTAATCAATATTCTTTAAGAGCTGAGAATCTGAAAACTCGAATATCAACTGACTTTCATTGTTCTCCCAATGAAAGTCTGGGGGGGAGGGATAGGAAGGTTTGGAGACTTCATGAGGTATTAGCTCAATTATTCATTGCAAAAAGCATTCGAAAAGTTTTCCAGTGAAATTTACTTCACATTCAAAATCTCATCTGGACAATTGAATCTCTTCTTATCATCCTTCCAAAGATTTTGGACGATCCATTCTTCAGTCTTCGGTTTTATTATCCAAGAGAAGAGGCATACCTTTTTTTTTTCTCTCTAGTTGAGTGAATGATTGTTTGAGTCTTTTCTCGAAATTGTACACCTGATGAGGGCTGAAGAATGGTTCGGCTGAAATGTTGTGTTGCCAATGTGAAGGGTGGGAAGAAAAGATTCAATTGTCCAAACAAAAATTGGGACATCAATTCAAATGCAAGGAATAATTTTGGATGATAGTCAATCAGTTGCTTTTTAAAAAAAATTTTGTTTATATTTTTCAAAGGATTTTTTAAAATCAATTCTGTATCTATAAGTTCTACAAAGTGAATAAATTGAATCAACCAAAAAAAAAAAATTAATTAAATGATGATATTAGACTTTCTCAGTCACATTTATTTAGTGTGTATATATGTGCACAAACCAAATATAGCACAGACTTTCGCCACTATCTTTTGTGAGCAGTGCTCTTTGTGAACTCGATTTGCTGATTCCATTTTCTGTGCTGTAAACAATTACGCCACCTTTGCATTTATTTACAGTGACCTTCTCTTCAGGGTCAAATTTCTTGAAATTTTGGATAGCACCTTATATATATATATATATATATATATATATATATATATATATATATATATATATATATATATATATTCACACAAGGTGCTACCCAGACTGATACTTTGTCATCCACTCAGAGCAGAGATTTGGAGAAAGTATCATTTTCTCTATGTTAAATTGTTAGGGTGAATAGGAAGATTTGAATTTCTTTGAGTCGCTCTGCAGAAAATATGTATACATAAATTTGTTTCATATTTAGTGGTTTATTTTTGTAGGGGTCTTTTTTGTTTCTACTCATATCCACTTTTCAACCCTTGATCGTCCATGACAAAAAGGAGGAATACAAGATATGTTACAAAAACAGTCGAATATTGATATAAATCAATTTTGACTCTGGAGTCCTGAGATCATAGACTGTCCATAAAAGAAAAAAAAAAAGTTCTTTTTCATACCAATTAAACTCATATCCTTTCTCTTTGAAAACATTTCTTTACACATCAGTTGGATAAATGATAGAAAAATAATCTGTGATCTTCAAAATAAAGAAAATTAAAAAATCCTAATGTTTAAATGTTACCATATTGCAAGCTTTTGTTGCTCAAATTTCATGCCACTTTTGAAGCATGGGTGTCTATGTGATGGGTCATATTTAATCTTACATTTTTAATCTTCATATATCTCAGAGCTCAAAGGTTTATAATCAGACCCACCATTTTGTTCAGTAACCAGGCTTCACAATATGATAGCATTCAAGCATTGGCCATAATAAGCAAGAACCAAACATTTTTTTCTTCCTCTTTTGATGGAAATATCTGTCACCAAGAGCGACTTGTTTTCTAGTCAATAAGAAATCAACTCTTTTTACATGCATGACAGAACATCCTCATTTGTATTTGAAGAAAAAAATTAAACAATAAAGAAAGTTGAAAAAAAAATGAAGAAAAAAAGAAAGTTAAAAAAAATGAAGAAAAAAAAGAAAGTTAAAAAAATAAGCAAGAAAAAATTTTTAAAAAATGAAGAAAGAAAGAAATTTTTGAAAAATGAAGAAAGAAAAAATAACCAACCAAAATTTACAGAATTGTTGTCCTTTTTCTCATTGGTCGAATAAAAAAAAAACAACAAAAAACAAAACACTCTTCATCTCAGAAATAAATAAGTAGCAGATTTGGATATTTAGGCAGTTACATTCATCTTTTGAACTTTGGAGTTCAGAACATCTCAATAATTACATTTCCTCATCATCTTCAAGAAACAGGACATACATGTCCATCATTTAGTGGACTGATTCTAAAGGGGAGGCAACTGTGCAAATAGTTCGGCAGGAGGTGAAAATGATTATATGGGGATCCCCAGCCACATCACAAATAAAGACACTCCTAGAGCAAAATAGGGATGCTATTTTTGATATACAATCTCACCTAGTCACCCCTTCAGTATTGTTTTAGTTTAATGATCAAGTAAAAACCATTATAAATGACTGTGTACACTGTAAGCTAGTTGTACAACAAGGAATAATATTAACAACTCAGCACACAGTAGGAGCAAATATTACAGCCTTTTGTCAATCTTTTTTTGAATTGTGAACCCGCAAAACTTTCATCATCATCAAGGGGACATAATAATGGTCAACTTCATAAGCCATATTTATTTCTTCAAGAAATACAAGAATGCAGCACAAGGCCAAAGCTTTTAAATCCAGGGCAGCATTATTTGCACCTTAATCCTCAATTGATCCATTCCTCAGTTAAATTATAAAGTGGAAAATTTCAAAGTGAATCTTTCATGTACAAATGACATAGCAAGGTCACCTAAATTTAGTAGTGTTATTTTCGGTGTTTAAATGTGAATAATATCTTTTTTAAAGTGTAAATCAATAAATTCTTCTTTTTAGCAGAAAACAAGATGCCTCTGGCTTGATCGATTGAATAAATGAAGACAATATACCTCGTCACAAATTCATAGACCGTTGTTTAAGATCATTTTCATGAAATTCTTAAGACAGGTTGCTACTTAAATTATGGTACATTTTGAAATGAATAATCTTCTTAAATAATTTTTACACAATTGATATAACATTATTTTGGTTATGCTATCTGTGCTGATTGAAATGTTATGAATTTAAAAGTTAAAAAAAAAGAAAAAAAAAAGATGAGTGTAATCAGTTTCAAAACTTCTCATCCCCAAATTACCAGAAATCGATCATACCACTCAACCCACTGGTGACAGATATCGTCAACTTGATTGGTTCAAAGCCTCCAACCAATCACCAAAAATACCAAAACAGGTAAAGTTCTCAGTTACCAAACACACGCACTATTTTTACAGTTTACAGAGAGGGGGGGGGGTTGAAAAAAGAAAAGAAGATTTATATGTTCTGATCAAGAACAGTATTCCATTGTTCAATTGCAGTTTCAGTCGGATTATCCGCATCTATAAAACGTAGTGCGTACATCTATAGACTAAAAAATTTCTATTTTTTATCAATGCGATTTTTTCAAAAGATATGAAACCGGATAACGTTTGTAATTCGTTGAATTGAAAAATTTTTGGCAATTCTCAACATAGATTGTGAGTAAAATTATTGGCAAGTTTAATAAAAAGAAATCGAGGTAAAATATACAATTTGTATAACTCTGGCTGAAATTATCAGTTTGTCAATTTCTGTAAAGTGTCAATCCATGGTTCAGAAGAATTTTCAGACATTTTTATAACCTACAAAAGATATGATATCAGTTGTGATATAATTAATTTTTGACTCATTTTTCTACTATTTACTTCTGTTGTTTGTTCATCTTTACTAGTAGAATTAATAGTCCCAAGTTTTCTGAATTCCTATCCTGAAGCACTTTTATCATTATTGATTTCTTTTTACAAGTACTTTTTCATCTCATTTCTATTGCTTACAAAATAGTAAAATGCATGGTCTATAACTTTGAGTCATTAACATTCCAAATTTTTTTTGAGCAACTGAATCTATTGACATCCTAGATGATGTCAGCACAACGTTTTGGCCCAAACATTCTTCAGCCCTCATTAGGTGTATACATTGTCAATTGTCAAAACAAAATTTGGATCTATATTATTTTCTTTGAAACAGAAAAAGAAACCTCTTAAAGAGTTACAAGTATATTAACATCATCAATATTCAATCAGAGCAAACGTTCTGTGGAATCGCTAAAAGTATTGTAACATTTCCAAAACTGCCAGTGATTTCATCATCCTCGTAGCACCAAAGACCTTGGGTGGTGCGGAGTGATGCAATGGGTTACTCTAGAGAGAAAATCAGTGCAATCTTATGTGACCAGAATGACCCTGAATTTTTTTTTATACATTTGCACAAAAAATGAGGGAGATTACACTATAAGTAGCAGTTTACAGCTACCTCCCTTGACAAAGGTCACTGTAATATAGATAACGGTGAGCATGAGTGCTGAACCCACACTATTATTATTAAATTGCAAATCACCTGTTGTTTTTTTGGCATCCTTCAAAATACATTTTAGGGGTACCTTAATTCAATACTTATGACTACAATACACCATTTTGGCTACTTAGAGGTCACATATAGATAAACAATCAAACTTATAGTATTAAGCAGATGGAGAATAGAAAACTTGGAGACTTTTCAAAAACTTTGTCGTGATGAGAATGACTCCAGATTCAACTCTAACTATGATGGGCTGGCACGTGTTACTTGCCAAAATGCTGTCTATTGAAAAATGTTCAATTAAAATCAGAATGTTTGGATTCTTTTAAGGCGTTCTTTTTTAATTTTAAACATCTATGAATGTTTTTCACACTTTGAATGATTAGTCTAAATCATACACCAAAATTTCCAAGAGAAAAATAATTACTTACTATATAAACTTACTCAATAATTAATTTAGATGGGCAATTTAATGTTTGCTTGCATATGAGTTTATAGTGTGATGAGAATCTCAATTAGGATTTTCACTTGGTGGTCTAAAGCGACAGTAGTAATGCACTTTGTAATTACTGAACTCACTTCACTAACAAATTGGCGTTTGGGACAAGCTTACTAACCATACTTTATGGTAGCTACCCATAGAAACATGCTTGTTTCCAATTGGATAAAATGAGAATCCACACTAATAAAATGTAATGTATCCACTAATCTTTATTCTTGTGAATGTGCATGCATGTGTGTGAGTGTGTAACGCATTTCAATGAGTACACAGATACTACACTTGGATCCTATGCAGAAGTGCCAGAGAGTGACACTTTGATCCAAGGCAAAATGCACGAATACTCTGATCTGAGGCAAGAGTGCCGATCCATACATGAGAATCCCGTCATTTTTGACGGGTGCTATGCTAGTAACGTAATAGTAATAATACAGTTCAAAGAAATCTTTATGCAAGTTTCACAATGTATAGAATTTATATTGATTTATGTTTGAGAAGAGAAACCTATAAAATATATAACGAAAAGGAAAGGACCCAAATTATTAGTTCATAAGAAGAATGAACTTTAAATGCTATTGTCCTGGAGAAATAAGGTTTTTCCTCTTTTCTTATGGATTCTACACCTGACAAGGTCTGAAGAATGGATTGGCTGGAATATGCTAACATCAAGTATGCCAAGAAGGGGTTCAATTGTCAGAATTAAATTCTTGAATGCTTTTTGTTGTAAGGGATAACAAAACATGATTATCCACAAATAAAAGAGAAATTTGAAATCTACCATGATGTTATTGTTAGTTAGCTTGTCACAGACTAATTCGCTAGCATAGTGGGTTTCTCTTTCTTCTTTTTTGCACTTCGTGTGTGTGTGTGTGCGTGTGCGCAAGCACATGTGTGTATGTATATATGCTCAAATTTTATTCTTATTACAAACCTCTTAAACAGAGAAAGGAAGTCATACATTCATTCTGTAAACAATGTCTACTCTCCATCATAAAAGCAAGAGAAAGAGAGTCATACGTAGAGACATTTCTTTTTTTTTACAGACTTTATGTAATAATAAATTTGGAAGGAAACATTTATCAAATTTAAGCATACTAAATAGTCGATTAAAGAATAAGAATAATAGTAAACATGAAAGTAACAAGTTACAGACATCAAATGTCTGATTTTCTATTTTATTGAATTTATATTTCAAAATGATTTGGAAGTATTTTTCAAGTTCTTTTGTCTAATGTGATTGTGATTCTTTATGACTTTTTCGTTTTAATTTTTCTGAGCATTAAAGAAACCCATCGCATTGATAAATAACCTTTCATATTGATTCTATATTCGTGAATAACAATGAATAGAAAACACAAAGATTATTATATATTTTCTAAAGAAGAGAAGGATTTTTTTTTTTTAAATCGATTACTTGCGCAAAGCAATTGAACATGAATTATTCCCCTTGGATGAGAAAACAATTATTAAGCCACCTTGATTTTTTTTTTACATATTTTTTCAACTTAGAGGATACAAAATTCTTTTCTATACCAGCATAATAACAAAGACAAGTGCACAACTGAGAACTTGAAATACCTGGGCATTAGTATTGACATTTGGGAAAACACATAACAAATACCACAAACCAATCTTGCTTTTGTAAATTAAGTCAGAGTTGAAAAAGGCTTCATTTAACATTTCAATGCCTAGGGAAAAAATTCTGATCTCCTGAGAAAACATCTTCAGTTATTCCACTTTTTACCAACTTTGACAATTTTTTTTTTCTTCAACAAAATCTATTTTAGAAAGAAATTCATAAAAACCAACAAACCAAACCAAAAGACCTTCAACTAAACCATTTTTTTTTGTTGTTAATATCCGTCACGCAACTTTCTACAAGCAGTTACTCATTTTTCTTTCTTTTTCTTTAACAGTGAGGCTTTTATTTATTAATTCTTCTTTGACAAAAAAGCTTTGCTTTCAAGTTGAAAAAGAAAGACGATCAAGTCTCGACTGCCACAGCCTCAATTTTGTCTTTGACATTCCACAGCAACAACTGGAATTACACGAATTGATGACATTTTCCAAAGCGAGTCAGTGCTTTCAAGAATTCATCAGTTTTCTTATCATTTGACATTTATAATAATTTGAATCACCTTTGTGTGCAAGTGTGTGTGTTTGTGTATGGTACTGTTAAAGTAGTAGCTCAAATGATAATCATTTGGTTCATTTGAGACAAGATCTTATGATCAGATATTTGAGCTAAGGATCAGATAAGATCTTACACAACGCTCAAATGTCTGAGTTACAAGTCACTTAAGCTTCATCATGTGATGATTGGGTGATGTGTTTTGACCAATTAAGTTACTCAGAATGAATTTCAAATGTCCAAACCACGAGTCAGCGAAGACTCTAGACAAACATTGTAGTCGTTTAGAGTGTCCAAGATATGCACAAGAAAACTCATAGCCCGTTCATCTCGAAGGAAAGAGTTTTCTTCGTACATTTGTAATGTGACTGAGGTGTTGGCCATTAATGGTAGCCATTGCTGTAACAATCGATCTCTGAAAAAGAAAAAGAAAAAAAAAAAGAATTAACATTAACAGCAATAAATTGATGTGAACAATAATAATTATTCATAATGATTCCTTGAGACAAGTTTCCTCCTCTTTTTTTGTCTTTTTCAATGTTTTGTCCTATTTATTTATGTATGGATAGACACTAAAGAATATAAGGTTAATTAACAAGGCAATTTATTTTTAATACTCCAAATATCTTAATTTCAAGTTTATTTCATAATACCAACTCCACTTGAGCTGTTTAAGGGGATGAAAAATAATTAACAAAAAAATATGGCCAAATTTGATCTTTCCAAAAAGAATTCAACCATGAAATTTTTGGTTTGGCCATATTTACCAATATCACTTGAAACTATAAAGTATATCAAGTAATTGTCAAATGACCAGATGAAAGGCTTTTGGCTTCATTTTATCTGCTGTATTGTATAGTATCATATTCAAGTTTTGACTGAGTATTTTCTATAAATTCTTTTTTTTTTAGTGTGGGCTGAGATTATAAACAATAATTATCATAATTTGGCATTAGACTACTTTTGGCCATTTTTAGGAGTTCTTGGCCAGAAACGCACCCTAATATCTAGAAACTTCCTCATTGTCAGTAACATGTCACAAAATTGGTTACATAAAATAAAAGAAAACAAGAGAAAGGGAAGGAAGTGGAGCCTCTCTTTTTTTATAAACCCTGCATCCCTATGACCTGACTATCGTCATGGCAACCGCCTATCCCATTCTAAAACCCTTTAATTGTTTTTTTTAGCTTTGTTAATCTATTTCACACAGACCCATCCATTATAAGTTTTAGGTTATAACAGGAATCAAACGAGACTTACTAAATAAATATACAATCAAATATACTAATTTGCACGTACTGCTATTATATGGATAGATAAGATATTACATTGAACAAGAGCATATTCGTGAAAATTACATATTTAGAAGAATTTCAGAAAATATAAAATGGTTTGTAGGTCAACCCCAGAAATAAACATTCCATAAATTCTATTTACGAATTAAAACACAAGTGTAAGGATGCTGGCAATTCAGATAATCAAAGAGAAGCTGTAAGATGCTTCCTACAAGAGAAAAGATGTAAGTTCTCAACCTAAGGAATGCTGAGGTTGCTAAAATCTGAGGTAAGAATGAATCTCCCATTTGTCATACAACTTTTATTACAGTATCTTATTATAAAAAAGCTAATATCATATTTTTGTTTGTTGGTTTCTGTCATGCAAAAGCAAAAGGAGAGAGAGGAAGCACTCAAAGCAAAGATTGCATCTGTGTGTTCACATACACTGAAGCAAAAAGATATAAGTGTGTGTGTTCCATCTACATCACAACTACTACTGCTGTCTTCATAGTAGGAAAATATTTCTAATATTATTATATTATAAAAAAAGGAAGCCCCCCCCCTCCTAAGATGATGCTTAATGAGCACTAGATTTTCATGATAGAAATTTGTCAATATTTACATTATAGAAGTTTCCATAGGTTTCTCTTGAAAATGAACATCAAATAATTACACAAACCAGTAACAAGAGCGTTTTATAAGTATTTACATGCATCATTCATTTCACATCACACAGAAGTAACACACCCACCTGATCCCAACACAAACAAATAATTGGAAGCGGCCATCTTTGCCAATGGTCTCTGAAGTTGCATTGTTTATTTGATTCATTCTTTTACAGAACAACCAGTAACCAGCTTTGGCTTGGTCCGTTAATGCTGCTGGCGGTAGACTCTCTGGACATTCAATAAATGTTTCAAAACAGCTTTTCACTTTCTCTGTAGGAAAAAAAAAAAAAAAAAAAATGAATACATATGTATACATATATGTATGTATGTGTATAAGTGTATATATATATATATATATATGTATATGTCAGTTTTGAGCACAATTATGTTATAAAGAAATACTTCACCTTTAACCATTTTCATAAAGCAAATAACACTACGCCAATGTCCTTGTTTTTTTATAGTCAAGGAATGGATTATATTTGATTGTAATATTGAAGCTTCAGTTGCCTTAATTTCTTTACTATTTTCATCAATTTTGAAATAGGGAAAAAACAGTTTCTAGTTTTCAAACATGTCAATCCAGAAAATACATTCATATTGATCCGTATCAATTCCATGTTTTGCATTTCAGCTTTTCTCAAAAAGTACAAAAAAAAAAAAAAAAAAAAAAAAAAAAAAAAAAGAAAGAGACTTATTATTTAGCAGAGGTGTGAATATATCTAACAACCTCAGTCCCATAATATTAGTTACATTTGCATCATTAAATTAATACATAAATGTAACAACAATTATGGGACATATTAATTTTATAAGTACATGAACAGAAAGATTGCAAGAAGCATGAGGAATAAATGTATTGAACAAATTGATGTGCTTTCTTACAAGGTTCAAAATTCACACAAATTAAGTTTACACCAAAAGGCTTAAAAAAGGAATAAAAGATTTACCAAGATAATCCCAGGAGTAAAATTTGTTTCGGAACAGCCGAGCAGACTTGAAACCACACTTGAAAACGCATTCTATGCACTGCACAAGACCATTTTCCCCACACAACAAATACGTTATATTACCACGCTGAAAGAAATAATAAAAAAGAGTTTATTTTTATATTCATTCATTGGAGAATGAATACATATTTTGGTACTTTTTGCTTGTACAGTGAATCCTGGTTAAAATGCCCCCCCCCCATAAGCTTGATATCAGATAAAACGGATGAAATCAGAGTTAAGAAAAGACCATCATTCCTATTCATAGCATAGTACTTCAAAATTACTGCTAAAATTACCTCTCCAAATTTATAAGTAAACAAATTTATAATAGATTATAGAATTTTAGAGGATTAATACCTTAATTGATTAAACCTGATCTAATTAACCTCATTATATGTAGATTGATTTCATCAAATATATATGTTTTATATAGTTATATGATGTATCATGTACAGTGTATACTAGCAACTCTTACAAAAAAACGTGTTTCAATGAAAATGTAACTTGTAACCTATCAATCTTATCATAATAATCTTTGTGATATTAATAAAAAAAATTGTAGAAATTTTTTTTTTCTCGTGACAGATATGATCATGACATCTAAAGGATGATGTTTATTATAATTATGGATAATACTATTGAACAGTTATTAGAATCGAAATCTCAAACACTTCAATTCAAATAAATGAAAAATCATATAAATATTAATAAATTTAATATTAGTTTTCTCATAATGTAAAATTATCTATAGGAAATACCTAAGGAGAAACTTGCGGCTTAAACATGTGTGTGTGTGTGTAAGTTTCCCTAGCCAAGCAATGAAAAGAGGAAAACAAAACACATTCATACACTAGTGAGCATACAACAAAAAGCAACAAATTTTTCCAGTTAGTTTGAAGCAACTAGTTATTGAGATTTTTAAAAAAATAAAAAACTACTGCTTATTCAAACTTAAAACTACTAGTGATTAATATGTTCCCTTTTTTTTGTTTCAATCTTACATTTTTACAGCTTATAAAATTCGAATAAGTTGTTCCTAAGAGCCACTATTGAACATCTGTAGCTGCCCAAGGTGGTTTGCCTTTGGGGGTTCTATCCCTTTTTTACATGTGTGTGTATTTGTACGTTCCACACTGTTTTGTCAACAGACTTAAAAATTGGCATCAGTACTCTAATACTCGAGTGAAAAAATTTTTCATCTTCATTTCTGGAAAAAAGGCTTCTTTGATGTTTTGAGGGCCTTATATTGTCAATGGAAATAACTTCAAGATTCTCCAAAATTCAAATATTTCTTTTCTCTATTTTAGATGTTATCTAGTGGAAAAACGCCAGAAAATAGAATTTATACAGAGCATATTTATTCTTTGATGATCTTTTGACAGGACTCAAAATTTTAATGCTATGATTCTTCAATTATTGACTGTGATGGCAAGTCTTCTCCAATTCTCCACAAAGCCGATATGCAAGATATCTAAAAGCCTTTTATTTTGAAGTGAATAGAAGTATAACCATAGGAGTATTGTACATCTTTTTTAAAGTCGGGTCATTGCTTTCATAATCATTATACAAATATTTTTTCAAGGTTTGATGATCAACTTCTGGGAGTTTGAGTTACAAAATCAATTTGAAGCAGCAGAAACTGCCTAATCCTAAATGAACTCAGGGAATATAAGGAACTCACCTCTTTTTCAGGTTTATGGAAATGTTTAACAATGTTATTGACAGCATGTCCAAGCATCTCCTGAATTTCAGGAATAGACAAACCTAAAAAGCCAAACAAAAAAAGAAAATAAACTGAAGTGAATAATACAATAAAAAATCTTTAAAAAAAGCTGAGTGCAACAATCATAATTTGGAGCAGGTTGACCAACAAATACAAATGACATGGTTCTCACCAACTTGTCAGTTCAAAATTCCCTGACATTTTTTTCTAATTTCCCAGACAAGTCAACAAAGGGGTAACTGAATGGGAGGTGGAGGGGGGGCACCATATCTCCCATTTGGTTAATCCTAACCATTCAAACATATGAATATATAATATATATTCAGATATATAAGAGAACACATCAACTTTAGATTCTGCAAAATATGCTTAAATAAAAAAAAACAAAACAAAGCTACAATACACTTTCTTAAATGTCCCAAAAATGTGCCTCCCTCCCAAATAAGGGAGTGTAGAACTATATATATATACATATATATATATATATATATATATATATATATATATATATATATATATAACCAAAATCATGTATTACTGGAATTGAAAACCTGAAGTACAAAGAATTAGTGTGCATTCAATGATATAACAGAAAAGCTCACTGATTGGTCACTATGAGAGTGTTGGGAACTGTTATAAATTTTCAAGTCTTATTTGATAAAAATTTTCTTTTTCAAAATCTATGTAATTCAAGGATTCAGCTGTTAATTTGAAAAATTCCCAGCCAATCCCCTGACCTTGAGAAATTCATTTTTCCCACTGATATTTCCCCAAATGAGAACTTTTACTTACTTTGTTGTTCCGTTAATTTATGTCGTGGAGATCCTGTGGGAGCTGGGGACATACAACGAGGAGGTGTTCGAGACAAAGTGCCCAGATCTGAAAGGAGTTATCAAAAGAATAAAATAAATAATACCACATCGTTCACTTATATCAGTCACAAAACATCATTATTTTGCACTTCACATTCTACTATATTTTATATTGTCAGGCAAAGAGTTAATGTGTACATTTAGAAGTTCACCAGAATCAGATCATTTAATTAGAAATCACCAGCCAGAACTGTCAATATAGGTTTCTTCAGTTTTTGAGTTGGCTGGCTACATATTTATCACATATACAGGCCACACCAATGGAAGTATAGGGCTGAAAATTCAAACATTTACTCGTTATATCATCTATGAAAAACGTTTTTTAATTCATTCTTAAATCCCTCCACACTAAATTGGTTATTTTGTGGAAGTTCAGTTTGCAATGCAAGTTTATGCTAAATTGGTCCTTTCATTTGTGTCCACCAGCATTCATGCATCCCTTTTAAAATTCAGACTTTTTGATCTCAGCTGAGTGATCTCTGCCAAACCAAAGGGATAGATTGTTCATTGATCACGCTTTCCTCAAATTTTTTAATTGATCAACCCCAACACAGCATGCAGCCAAAAGATGTTGGTCATGTGACGGTTTCTTTTGATTGATCAACCAAACCGCTTTATCAATTAATTCAACAGGTGACCTTATGCGCCTTGAATTCCACGGCCAGCATTTCCTTTGTTATATCAAGTTTTTCTCATCATGAATTGTTATGTTAATAAATCCTGGTCAGCTATGAGTCAGATCATTTATCCATTGTTGTCAGTTATATATCCACTATTATATCAGTGACCAGATGTTATATCCATATCATCAGGTGATATCTTTTCAGCATAGTTATACCTTTTGGGGATAAGAGTTAACTCTTTGTAGCTCATTTTGTTGCACTTTTCATGTATGTTAGATATGTTTGATATTATGATTATCAGTTACACTTTGGTACACTAAATTATTGAGTTGGTCATCTGTTCTTGATACTTACAAAACTAATAGTAATTTCCATTGAAACTGGCGAGATGAACACGTTACTCTTTATATATACAAGTAATACTAGAGGTGTATGGAGATTGATAGCAGCTGTTGAAGTAGATGTAAGGTAGTAACTCAGCTATCCAACATCCTTCTTGGACTTTCACGTCATTCATCCTGATTGATTAGGTATTGTAAATGCAAGCAAAGTAACTTTTTCAATTCTTGATCAGTTGATGTATAAGCTTGTATTGAGAAAGGATAATCTTTAATAGTTTATTACAATCTATTGTGTAAAAGTCTAGACAATCAATAGACATCACAACTCACAACATGGATCCCCAGAGATCACATGCACAACTGAAGCCAGCAGATAACAAGATGAATAGACTAACTAGACATATTCAGAAAGTATTGTCTCCGCGATGCCTATGACAGAGAGGTGTGGCAAATCCTGGGGAGAGTCTATGTCCAATGACGGATATTAAAAGACTGATGATGACGATGATTTAAAAGTTTATCTTATAAAGATATTAAAATGCAAAATAGGTTTTTAAAAAAACTGAGCTGTAATGAAATCTTTTTTTTTTTCCTTCGTACAGAAAATCAAAAATGAATCTGGGGTGGGGTGGAGGGAATACATTAGGAAAAAATCTCTGAGACCACATACATACCTTCTGTTTCAGTGGCAGGATGGACAAGTTCCCCAACTAGAAGACGTTCTGTACTGCCATCATCGACCCTGCCAAGCCATTTGCCACATGGGAATCTAGGAGAGAAAGGCGAAACAAAAAGATATCAATCTAAATGTAAATTACTCAATCTCTGTAAATAAAATAAAAAAAATTATGGAAAAAAATTTCAAAAGAAAGTAATTTACACACCCTGGGCCCACCTTAAATGATATAAGATGTCCAAGGAAGTTAATCAGATAGGACTGCTTGAATGGTCACGGCTAAAATCTATGCTCATCACCAATATCAATTAATGTATATTTTATGGTTACCTTTGCTAATGAAGTTTGGCAGAGGTTATGCATGCACTTATGTTTGTCTGTTTGTCCACACAATGAATTTGGATGACATTTTATGGAAGCCAAGAAATAATTGATTGAGTCATGGTGTGGATCCAGAAATCTTTTTCGATTTTGTCAACATAGAGAAATTTTTTTTGTTTTTTGGATGTAATTAAGTAATGAAAAAAAGTATTTAGTCTAAGGGAATTAATCAAGTGTTGAAATGAATCAAAAACAAAAGGCACGTTTCTAATGAACAATCATTACAAGCTTTCGTAAATGTATACATGATGTGTGCACGCATATGCTGAGAATGAAGAGTGATATATTGTGATATAGTATGGATGGCTATTTTCTTGATGACAAGGTATTGTAACTTCAGAAATATGATGATAGAAAATGTATCCTTCTCAGGTTTTATTGGAATAGGTTTTTGGTTTTCAGGACAATTTGAATATCAAATTACTGGAAATATACAGGAATATCTTGGATAGTGCCATTTTGATGTGATATGGTTAAGCCATTAAAATCAATTAACGTAACCAAGTATCAGCTGAAAGAAAAATTTAATTATGATAAGGTTTTGAACAGTATTTTGGAACAAATTAATCACACTAATTGAATAATACCTGCAAATTGGACTGATACTTAAACTCTAAAATCCCGTATCAGAATAAGTGAAAAGTAATCAGCATTTACGACTAAATAATTTCTATCTTGTTTGAAGTGAAATCTAAGAGCAGATAACTCTTACGTCGACAGGTTAAAATATATAACAAAGGTGAAGGGAACTTTGATGAGAAGTGAGAATATAGGAAGAGGTACTTACTTGAAGAGATGCCCAGTAATTTCATTACGGACTAATACATACTCTACTAGCCACTTTGGAGTCATGCCACTATTGTCATGTCCAATTCGTAATGTGGTGAGAACGCCCAAGTTCTTTTGCTGCAGAAGAATGAACAAAGACATAAATACACACACACACATATATATATATTTTATCTCTCCCTCTTTATATATATATATATATATATATATACACACATACGTACATACACACACATATATATCTTATAATATCTCTCCCCCTATGTATACATCTATATATATATATATATATATATATATATATATATATATATATATATATATATATATATATATATATTAGCTTATGTTTTTGAAATAAAATATCAAGGAAAAAAAGTACATGAATTCATCCTTCCAAGAAGTAGTGAGGAGACCAAAGTATACTCACCTCAGTATTGAACTCTAAGCAACCTTTTGGGATTTCTATGACACCAGTTTCCCCAAGTTGTCCAGCTAAACCGATCCATGGGTTGGCACTGGTTGTAAAGCAACCAAATTTGGTGCTTGGGAAGATTAACACTTTGTACGGAACAACTGGAATACAAAGTAAAAAATCATTCAATATTGAATATTTCGATATAATTTTCAGAGTAATAATCAATGTGAATAGAGGAGACTGAGGCACAATGAGACACGGGGTACAATGAGACAACCTCATTTACTCATAATAACCTAGCCGAGGAAAACAATGAGACACTTTTGACCCTGCCACCTTGCAGCAGTATCAAGATGGAACTTCTTGACGTGTCAGTTTTTAATCCCTTTAAGACATTACAGCCAGGTCATGGACGCCTGAATGCTTCAGAATCATGGAAAGATCATCATTATATATGAGATTGCTTATTGTGTTGGTATAGCTCATGAAAAAGCAATGAATTTTTTAAAATTTCATTACTAAGTTTAAGACTGAGGGAGAAGATGAGGAGATCTACTCCATTGGAGAGGTGTTGAGGAGCAATGGTGCATCAGGGGTTTATGAGATCAGCTTTCTCCAGCCTAGCCAAAAAATGAAGTTCCTTATGCCGTCTGTGCCCAAAATTGAAACTGTACTTGGTTCATGGTCTTTCATGAGTGCTGTCTCAAGGTACCCCCATACAATGGGCACATTGAGATACCACTCCTTTGAAAATTCATAATCATTCCAAGATTGATATATGACAAATGGAGCATTATATTCCATGATAGCATAAAGGGATAGAAAATTTCCTCCTCCACTGATTCAGAAGTGTTATGGATCTTATTGTGCGTCAATCTCCCCTACATCAACTGAACCCCATGGTAATAGTAACCAGATTATGCTTTATATTACATTGTTACAAATGAAAATCAAATCCTGGAAGCGAAAGATTTACTAATGTAAATGCATTTTTTGGCAGTTTGAAAGTTATGATTGATTATTGCTAGAGATTTTTGAGAACTTGACAGCAATTGTGTCTACCCGTGAAGGAAGACGAATTTACAAGTACAATTTCAAATTGAAACATGATGGTGCCCAAGTTGATAATATGAACAAAGAATTTGGAGTGAACACTATAACATCACAAACTGTTTAGCATTGGTCTGATAAGTTCAAGTCTGGAAACAAAGATACCAAGAATAAACCTCTAGGAAGGCCAAAATTGTTCTTAATAATGAAAAAATTATCAATAGCAGTCTCCACGACCCATGAACCATAGTTCAAGCATTTTCTGGTGACATGAAGATTTCAACAGCAACCATATCATCTTATTTCAAGGCAATAAGAAAGTTTTAAAAAGTTGGAAAAATGAAACACACACAAAATCCATGTCAGTCCCAGACTAAACACCTCTTAGCTGACTGTTTCGGCCAAGGAAATTGGGGTATGAAGTTTTGCAACATCCTCCATATTCATCAGACATTTCTTGTACAGATTATAATTTTTTTCAAGCATCTTTAACTTCAAATCCATAATAAAAGGCTAAATAATAGGGAAGCCATGATTGGTGCTTTTACTGAACCTGTGAGCACTAAATGGCATATTATCATTTGAGGATCATTCAAAAGAAGGTATTGCTTCAATTTTCAGCATCTCTTGTTTTCTAAATTAAAAAAAAACACTTCATATATAATAAATGTGACCAAGTAATTCTGAAATCCTAACAATATAATATTCTTTTCTCACAATCAAAAAACATGATATTGCCAATCTTAATTCTTTACATTCAGTAAATGATAAAATAATTATTAGAGTCTTCCACAAAGCATTCGAGGTCAAGTTCTTGGAGGAATGCAATGGCAATCAGCTAGACTAACATGAAAACCACAGGAAAGTTTAGCAAGAATCCACTATCAACATAGCTCCAATAATATTACCAGAGGTTATGGAATTTTGTGTTTTGAAGTTTGTCATTGTTCTAGATCACAACAATTTTGGTTGTTGTTAAGGTTTCAAGACTGGCACGATCATTGTCTTCTTTAATTTAATTAATTTCAGTTGATTTATAAATTCTGAATGCATTTGTCAATTAGGTGTTGATAGCAGCCTGAGATACCAAAGTATATCCATTGTTTATAGTGGCAAGCCTGATTAGTGTGAAAATGTAAATCAAGTAGAGATTATTTGGGTCCCTTCCAAACAAGAGTACATCCTCACAACATGAGGTTCACAGATTGCTCAAGTACAACAATTATTTCATTATCAACTTATAGATAAACTAGTACAGAGACAATAATCAAAATTTACTCTATACAGGTACAGATATGATGTGTCAGCAAATGTAACTGAAATACTGGGTTTACATGTAGTTATTTCTCAACTAAATACAAGTGTGAATGGTTGGGCAAACTCTCAAAACAATATCAATAGATGATGAATAGAAAACGCTTTGATCAAAAGATTTTAATAGCACAGAAGATCAAAGATCTAGTTACTTACTGGTATTTGTGAACGTGTTTGTGAAACAGAAGTAATCCACAGCATTCAAAGAGAGGAGATGATAGAGAAATTGTTCTCTTTCCTCTTCACAACGCAGAAATGCATAGCGCTTATACAGGCTACGTAGAAGGTCAGCATCGGCCAATAACTCTTTCAGATGGGCAGAAAGTGTTTTTTTCTCAAGGGCAAGACGCACAAAGGCCCTTGCGAACCCGACATCTGTCTTTATGTCCATCATTGCCTTCACTTTCCTGCAAAGAAGCAAACAACAATTCATTTAGAGGTAGAGAAACAAAGGTAAAGAAAAAATATAAGTATTTGATTCATTAGTGCATTGAGTGAATGATAATTAAGATATTGCAAATGATAGAAAACACACACACAAATGTGTATATATATATATATATATATAAACAATATCTAATCAAATAAGTTCATCATTTTATTGCTTATAGGAATCTGTCTTTAAAAAAAAAAAAGAGGAAAAAAAGGGAGGGTGGAATTCTTACCCACATCCCTAGAGAATGAATACAAAGAAGCCAAGTGGGTATATCTTGCAGCTGTTATCATCTTTGCTACAACTTGGCATCAAAGAGGGAAAAATGTCTCAGAAAAAGTCAATATCAACAACAGATGCCAAGAACTCAAATTATCAAAGACAAAAACAAAAGAGATAAGTGGTCAAGTCTAATCTCTTTAGCCTGAATCAGACTGTGAAAAAAGATTTCAACTTGAAAACTAAAGCAAGGTTTCATGCCTATATGGATTATATCCTGGTCATTATGTCCTGTCAACAGAGGCCATAAATATAGAATATTGCCAAAGAGAACTGTGACGAGAAAAAAAAAAAAGAGAGATTCACGGAGAACCTAAAATGACTAACAAGACAGCCATTTGCTAATGGTTAACCATGTCTTTTAGACGTGTAAATTCAAAGAGTAGAGTATTGCCAATAATTGTAAATAGATTTCATCTTAATCTCCATTTCTCAAGCATTTTTTTTATTTGAATACAGGCTTCTCCCTCTATTTGAAAGCAGAGTGTTAAATCAAAAATCTTTTGTAAACCAAAATGGTGTAAAGCAAGGAAGCAATTACCATTTATTTATACACAAAAAAGTATTTGAACATTTCCAGACCATCAAAATGGTGATGATAGTATATTAGGCAGAGTCATTGGAGGGCCAGGAGGTGTAGGAGTAAACTGAGATGTAGGAGAGAGAGGAAGTGGGTGTGTGCTGATTCTATAATGACTGAATGCAAATGAAATGCTGAAACGCTTTTTTTCATAAAAGAACAAACTTTCCAGAAGTGAACAAGCAAACCACAACCTTCATATTATGTATTTATTCAGTTAAATATTATTCCATAATAATCAACTAGTGAAGTAGACCACTTCATCTACTTAGGACAACAAATCTTCATGGAATCCTCAAAAGAAGGAGAAATCAAGCAAAGAATCACTCTAGGAAGGCAAAGGACAACAAATCTTCATGGAATCCTCAAAAGAAGGAGAAATCAAGCAAAGAATCACTCTAGGAAGGCAAGCCTTCAGCAGAGTAAGCTCAACCCCCAAGAACAAGAAAATTCAATGTCCTCAAAAGGAGAGTATACAACCAATGCATCCTCTCCATGATCACCTTTGGAACTGAAACATGAAACCTAACCAAGAGACAAACCCACAAACTGAGAACCATGTAACGTGTACCTGAGAGAATCATGCTCAACATCACATGGAGTATACTAGAGAAAATGCATAGTATATTAGAGAAAAAACAGGAGTCGGAAACATTTGGAAACTCAAATGGCAATGGGCTGGTCATGCTGCAAGAATAGCAGACAACATCACAACTCACAACATGGATCCCCAGTGGTCAAATGTAGAGCCGAGGCTAGCAGAATATGAGATAGCGAGATGAACTGGACTGGTTCAGAAAATATTGGCCCTGCTACACCTAATGATAGAGAAGTGTGGCGAATCCTGGGGAAGGTCTATGTTCAATGATGGACAATAAAACACTGATGATGATGATAGCATAGTTCATTATGAATGGTTCAAGTTATATCTAAAATATGAAGTCAAGTGAGAATGTTTCATGAGAAAACTGTATGATTTAAAATGAAAAAAAAAAAATGAAAAGAACAACCTACATATAAAAATGTTATAAAAAGAGATTAGAAAGATGAAAAAGGAAACAAAAATTCTCAAAGATCATGAATACTTTCTCCAATTCCCAAGTTATCATTTGATTACGAAATAATTGTAGCTAGATTTACTTTGATTCTGTAGAGAAAAAGAAGTTTAGAAGACATAATTCCTTAATGAACCAAAAACTCCCATAATCTACTACTGGAACATAGGTTAGTTATCAGACCTACTCAGAAGGCCTGACATTTTACTTTCATGGTTTATAGTGATCTGCACATCTTCCTCGAAAATAATGATTGCAGATCTCTCTTCATGTAACAACGAGAAAGATAATTAGAAAGAAGTCTGAAAATGATTCCACTCTCATAATAATGTAGGCAACCAGATAATCTTTTTTTTTTTCTTTTTTTTTGTTGATGGAGGGGGAAAAATACAGGTGAGCCATCATTAATCTGGATGTATTTTCAGCTAGCAACATTCTAAATTTCTGAGATCTTCACACAAGGTTGCTGCTACTGCTTTGGTACAACAACAATCAACTTTCTTATGCAAACGAGTGCACTTATCTTATTAATATGTCATTGAATTTCATGTGCTTTTCATTTAAGGTGTCTTTCTTCTTCATTTTTCAATTTGTACTGATTTACAGGTCATTTTCCAGGAAGGATGTAGGAGTTGGCTTATTGGATTAGCTATGTTTATCTATTATACTACAAGCATCCTCCACTTTCTGAAAGTTAACACTACTTTTTCCCTCTGTGAAAAAAAGGCAAAAAGTGAAAATAGTGTTTGGAGCTTGTTTTGCAGTGAACCATTATAGAGACAGCAAGCAACTCCTCTTCCTCTTCCTTAACCCCAGTCTCCTGTACCTCTTACCACCCCAACCTCTGATGACTCAGCTCAACATACCATCATCTCCATTTTGGGGATCTGGGTACAGTAAAAGATTTCCCAATACAAATTATCATCTCATTAAAGATTTTCATAGGAACGCAGAGCTTTTGGATAGAAGGGAAACCTGCACCTTTAATCTGAAAAAAATCATTAGCCTACTATTTCCTGGATTCTAATGACGCCATATAATCAACCTTCATTCCACCACTTGTGATTTCCCGAGTTCCTAAAAAGCTGGTGACAATTCTCACAAAGTAGCAAATAGGAATGTCAGCGTAAAGAGCAGAAAAATCCTTACTTCATGTCAGAGGTAAGAGACCTGGGCATAGCTTTTAATACTGGTAACTCTGCCCCGCCTTTACTACGAGAACGTCTGTGGGTGGGAGCAGCTGGCTTGTCTTTTTCAGCTTCAACACTGTTCGCTGCAGCATCTGCAGAGAGAGAAAACAAGTTGCAATCAGTGTCGGGACTTGGACTACGCTAGAGGGAACATCTGTGCTCTCTTTAAGCAAGTCTGTCGGATTTAGGGGCTTACCTGGTTTCCTGAAATATAACGATTAAGCTGAAAATGGATACAAAACAAGAAATAGAACATACCACATTTATTTATGTACAACGTGAGAACTTCTGTAGCAGAACAAAAAGCCAAAATGGGTGGCTTGCATTATACACACTACAGAGAAATATTTTGGTAATTTTGTTTGCTTGTATAAACAAACTAACCTTTGTAGTGCAGTAGTCCCACTCTAAGTAGGTCCTCTTATAAATAACCAAGTTGTAGGTCTAGTTGCTTTTGTTTAGCTAGAACAGCAACTAGCAATGTTGTTTTATTCTCATGAATGGTCACCCTGATTTGTAACAGTTGATATTTTGGGGTTGGTAAAAATTCATCTTTGTTCCCTCTTAAAGGACCGGAGATATCCAGAACAGAGGTTTATACTAAAATCGTCCCAACAATAAGACGGTGCATCGCAGAAAATGTAAACCGATTCATTCATACTTTCGGTACATAGTAAAGTCAGGATCATGTAATACACAAAAATAAAATGTATTCATGCTTTTATATTGAAATAAATGATTGCACTATAAACGAGATTATGATACATGAGTAGATATAGGGAGTGTTCAGAGGTTTCAGAAAACGGCACTTCTCATTTAAAATGCTCCAATGATCAAGAGTCATGACGAGATCCATCAATTTATCCAATTCTTGTTTTGAAATTCGCAGCTTATACAAATAGGATTAGCTCTTTGAGGCTTATCAACTCTTTGGAATAATAACTATTGTAAATATGTGTGTGTACACTCTGCAACCTCTAGTTTCAACAATGGAAAGGTAGGTAAGAATTTTACCGTTGTGTACAATGCAATCCATGACTTTTTGATTTCATACTTGTGCAATTTGCAAGCCCGATCTGTCAAAGACTATGGCTTCATATTTTCAGCATAAAAATGCAAAAATTACTTATTTCAACAGGACTCAAATACATATTTTAAATCAATAATTGTAACAATGACATGTAAGCTTAAAATCAATGAACATATATTGTTATGTACATTATATTCAATCCCAGGATTGATTGGATTTCGTTTGGAACCGGAATGCTTTGCTTTTCAGAGACTGTTGATGCTGGCCCGATAAAATTTGTAAACCAACAACCTTGCATCAAATGCGATCCACGAATTTGGAGGAAAAAATTGGTGTAAATAAAAGACATCGATTCTCAAGATGATACAAGCCTTGTGTACATCAGTGATGGCAAAGATTCTTGAAAAATCTGCATGATGAGGGCTAAAAACCAAATCTAAAATTTTGACATTTACTACGCTGATACAACAAAGGATTTTTTTTCAATATTGATAAATACACAGCAAATAACAAGATAGTTTTGAGTCTGTTACAAGCCTTCAGAACAGGCAACTAAGGAAGGACAAGAAAACAAAGACCAATCAATAAGTCCGTGGTCTGACACAGAGTTAGGAGCTGAATTTTGATCTGAAATTTCCACAGAATATAGTGTTACATCTAGATGATTAATATTCACTACAGAATTAAGTGCATTGACAAGAATGAAGATTATGTTGAAAATTAAATATTTGTTGAGCAAAATATGTTTTTTCCATCATTAGACTACAGATATATTGATGTACCTCTGTAAAGCAAAAAATATTTCTGTTCTATCACACATTAACTTACAAAACAATTGTTGTATTGTTGCTCATGTCCACAGATCAACGAATGTCTTGCATTTGATGTGGGATACGGAGTATCAAACAATGCTCTCAGAAACCAACAACCAAACCTGCCAACATAGGTTTTTTTTCAGTTTTCAAGTTGGTGTGGCTGGCAATGTTTGTATGAATGTATATATCAGGCGTGCAGGCCGCATCAATGGAGCTAGTGGGTCAAAAATCTAAATATGTATTCCCCATCTCATCACATCTTGAAAAAATGACCACCACCCCCAGGCTGGGGGGGGGGTCACTTTGCAATCTAAGTGTATGCAAAATTGATTCCACAGTTTGTATCTAGCAGCATTCAGGTTTGATTTTTTAAAAATTCATACGGCAAAAGTAACTAATTTATCAATCACCTCTTTTTCCAGTATTTTAATTGATCATCCCCAACACGGCATGCTGCCAAAAGACAGTCAAGTGACAGTTTCATTGAGTGACTAGCCAGACCTGTTTGCCTTGTTTAATGTTCTTTTTCTCGATGCAAAATATATTAAAGTTACGGAAAAAAAAAAAGAAAAAAAGAGATTATTGTAACAAGCTTGTGTTTATTTTATATTAGTCTTCTATGTAAGCTCTTTGCAAACGAGACTAGAGAGGACTTTTACCCCACATCCCAGAAAGTAGGTGAAGTAGAGACAAACTGTAAAACATACTTCAAATTTACAATTAGCACTAAAAAATACAATGTCTTCTTTGTGAAAGAAATCATCCTTTAGATATTTCACTTTCGACAGTTTTTTTCTTCAAATTTTTCCCGCCAATTAGATGCAAACAGAAAGTGTGAATATACAATCAGAATTCAACTTCAAGATTAGTTTTATCTCAAAAAATTTCTAATAGGTGGTAACTTTTTTTAGGAGAAATACAATAATACAGCTACAAGTCAATTTCATTTGGGTTCTCATACTTATTCTATGATCTTAAAATGCTATCATAGAAAATAATGAATAAGTGTTGTATACTTGTGTGAGTTTGTCAGCTTGTCATCAGATGCACTTATCATATTCCACTGAAGTTGATTGCATTAAATGATAGTTCATCTTATTAACACAATCCAGAATTGAAAGCTGTAATAATATATTTCCACAACTTTAGAACTGATATCTTATGAGATCTAATCTCTCACAGCCGTCTATCAGCCTATATATATTAGATGTATACAACAATAAGCCTTTTTGAAATTGGAAAAAAATAAATTAATAAGAAAAGGAGAGAAGGAAAATCTAAAAGATTCCCTGAAACAATAAAATCAGTGGAAAACAATGAAAAGTAAATTTTTTAAAAAAAGCATAAAATTCTTACAATGAATTCCTATCAAGTATCGATTATTTGCCCTCAGCACTTCTGCCTTAACCAAATTTATAAAACTACGATTAAAAGACAACAACAACTTTTTAATAAGAACCAAATAAACAAAAAGCTGGTACGTTCAACCAGGCTTTCTTGTGGCAAGAGGGACACGAGTTAAAGTCTCCCCAGGAACTATTCATTGGTGTGGATCGACGGTCTGAGTTAAGAGGAGATAAACAACTAAAATCAAGATGAAGGTACAGTAATAAAATAAAAAAAAATAATTATTTGTTACAATGCTCCATCTAAAAAAAAAAACAAATGAAAACTCAAAAAGAGTGGTTATACATTCAGAAAAGGTAGCAAAATTTTTCCAATAACATTTTAAAAACTCAAAATCTTTGGGAAATAGCTAAAAGCAGAAAAATCTCTTGCAAGAAAAAAACATGTAATTCTATTTTTCATACTACAAAACTCTTCACATTGTCTGCTATAAATACATCAATCAAACTGCCAATAAAGTATTGAAGAGCAACGAACAGAACGGTTTTCTTATGTTTCTTGTCAAGAAATAAAGTCAATTTGTAAGATCACTATGTACAGATTAGAACACTGTAAACAGATGGATGGAAATTGAAAGAAGATCATTCAAGTCCTTTTATTGGTAACACATTCTACTCCTTATGGAGCATAGGGCTGCAAAGTGGTTCCAGTAACAAGTACTTTTTTTTTAACGAGTTGGAGTAGCTTGTCTCATGCCCAAGATGGTCTGATGGCAAAAGGGCTCCGAATACCCAGCTATTTATCCATAGCTAGGGGGGAGAAGTAGATTCACACCTTTTCCCTACGGCATTGGTAAATGTAAGCCAAAACTTGAACTTTGTTCGCCAATTCTGCTTTCCCTGCTGGTAACTGCTGCACCATTCTGTACCTTTTATTGGCAAGACTTCAGTATTGATTTATTCCATATTACAGAACTCAGAGCAGATACTTTCTTTGAATATTTTATGTTATGTAATTTGATTTCTGATTTTTTCATTAAAAAAAAAAAATGAATGTTTAATGTTGCAGAAGTCTGAGTACTGAAACAGGGTTCTTCAAACTTTTTTTGATTACAACCTAGTTTGATTTTTAAAATAAAATCATGACTCACTGATGAATGATAAATGATTAATTCCATCCCAGGATTAGGGCATGAACTAAATACCGCAGAAAAAGGACCATATCATACTCATGAATTTCAAATGCAACTGATCTTTCAAAGTTGTAGTTGTGAGAAGCCTTGCTCTAACAATTTAGCTGCTAGAGCAGTTACCATACATAGGCAGGCTTCCAAGGTAAAGAGAGGAGAGTTCAAGTTTCACGTGAAGCTTATTCTTTATTTCTGATCTGCACTGTTTACTCCCTGCCATAGACTAACTGTCTGAGCAATTGTGATGAAAGGCAACAAAAATTAAGATGACAGGAATACTAGCCAATGGTTAATAATGATTCATATAATGAAAAAAATAAATCAAGGTCTATCTTCATTTTGGCTCTTGGACTTTGTCAAAAACCTTTTAGCCAAAATGATCTTGGTATTTCGCCAACTGACATTTAGTCTAGAACTTTTTTTTTTTGTTAGGGGGATATTTTTTTTTTACTTATAAATCTGCATGTTTAGAGTCTCAAATATGGATATTTCATATTGCAAAAAATAAATAAATAAACTTAAGCTGATTCAAAGTGAATTCTGTTTTTTCTCAAATTTTACTTTTACATGGACATTATTGTCTTTTATCAATTCTTGTATATCCACTCTTTGCTTTCATTGTATTCAAGAAATAATATTGTTGGTTTTGAAGGGTCAAATAATCTATTTGAGGACATCACAGTGTACCAATTGTTTTTGTGCTTTTGTTTTTGGTGGGAGAAGTTGTTAATTGATAGTATAATAATTATATAATAATAAATACATCCAATTATGTTCCTGTCTCAAAAATACGATTTAATTTAATCCTGTCTTTATACTAAAGTCTAATTTGATATAACAGTATAGGAATGATAGAAAGATTTTCCGTATACAGAAGTTTTATTTACTAACTAAAGACAGTAACAAGCTTTTAACTAGAAAATAAAACTTTTATATTTTGGAGAGTCAGCCCACTTTCATTTTCTATTTTTTTTTTTTTTTTTACTTGACTTCTAAGCATTGCCTTCATAGCAGAGATTGGAATGGGGATAGCTGTTTTAATAAAGAAGTTAGTTGTTCAACTATGTCATAAAATATGGCATCAAGGCATCTGACTTCCTGCTTAAGCCAATAAATTAGAATCTAAAACTTTAAAAGCAAGTTGTCTACAGCTTATGTTTAATACACAGCATTTCTGAAACCTGTCAAAACACAGCTGCATAGCATAAAATGGATGTTTAGTTAACCTCATAGTTAAAATACTGGTGAAGAACTCAAATAAAATAGTTTCAACCTGTAGACGTAACACTCAAGTTATTTTGGATAGAAACACTTGAGAAAAGAACTTCAAAACCTCCTATCCTTTCAAAAGCACAATAATACATCTGCCATTTAATAGAATGAAAATTTAGATTAAATATTTATTCATGTAGGAGAAACTCTATAGATCAGTACCTAACTCAGATTTACTATATCATAGTATTGTAACCATTCAAACATAGTAAGAAACTGACATAATACAATTAGACCATAGATTATTAAAGAGTTAATCAAAATAATCTCTACAGGTTCATGTGTCTTCTGCCACAAAGAATATTATACATTATACAATCATTTACCTCAAAAACAATGTGCTATACAACCATTTATTTCTTTGCAAATGACTATCATTCAAAATTAATTACCGAATTTGACCTTTTCTCTCCAAAAATTCAAATCGAATATTACTCCCAATACTCTATGAACCAATATCAGTTACCATTTAACCATTGAAGTTAAGCAAGGTTGTATCAATTCAATAGTGTAAGGCTGATCAATGTAAAACTATGAAGAAAAAATTGGATTATTTCTATTGATATTCGGACCATCCTCATCTTGGTTGTTTTTTATACAACGTTTCGGCCGTTGTACTCTACGGCCTTCGTCAGGTATCATCTGGTAGATGGACACATAGCACAGTGGTTACAGCATCAAACAAATTACTGTAAAGTAATCTGATGGTTCTAGGTTCGATCCTAGTATGAGACAATATAACAATACTACTAATGCTAAGAGGGGAGTACGGTCAATATACCCCCATCGGATAAATAAAGGGGTTCGGTTCGTTACTTCCCCAAATCTACCAGATGATACCTGACGAAGGCCGTAGAGTGCAATGGCCAAAACGTTGTATAAAAAACAACCAAGATGAGGATGGTCCGAATATCAATAGAAATAATAATAATACCTCATCTCAAAAATTCCGAGATATACTAAAAATTGGATATTGAAACACCAGCATGAATTGTATTTTAGAAGGAACCATTTTGTATCTTTTCAAACATGATTTCTAGGTTTTATGGTTTTTGGTCAGGAGTTTGAGACTAGGTTACACCAGGTGGTTTGTCATTAGTCTTACCTTACCTTTGGGCGAAACAGACAAAAATTTACCAGAACCAGGTTACTGGAGACCTGTCTCCTATGCAGCACCTTTCCATTGCACTTAAAGGGTAGGATAGGGTTGGGGGGATATCTTGATACCTATGGCAAAAGCCAATAGAACTAGGGAATTTTTTGCCACTACCTGTATTCAAATGTAGGAGTGAGGTCTCCTTGAAAATGACTGTCACACCTTGCCCCTTTTGCACTGGCAAATAGAACGCTTCTCCTGAAATAATATATCTGTGTCTGACATACCAATTATTTTTTTTGTCCTTTTTTTTTTTGTAATTATTCATTAAAAATGACTTCATCAGCATACTTAATTCCAATTGACTTCTCAAAACATCTATTGCACAAAATCTATTCTTAATTCATTGGTATCTCAGAGGCCAAATTTCGATCACAGAAAAATGACCAGATAAATCTAAACATATTCTCCAAAGTGCACACTTTTTCTTTAGCATGCAAGATGAATAAATAAGAAGACACAAAATAAATGCTACTTCTAAAACTAGTACAACATATATAAGTGTTTTTATTCATGTATATACAAACCTTTTATGAATAAGGCAAATTTCTCAGTAATGTTCACACTATACTGTCATGCCTACAACAAAATCTAATGTGAGATAACAAATCTAAAACTCTACACTAGGTTGGTTCTAGGTATCTACGAAGATTGGGGGGGTCGGGTTAGAATTGATACAACTGGACAAGATTGTTTTAAATATAAACTATTGGAAAAAAACAGAGAGAGGAAAGGTGAGGATTCTGAGAGGAAAATGTCAACACTTCCGCTAAGCCTCCCTTCTTTTTTGGCTGGAGAGTGGGGGTGGGAGGAGAGAAGAGAGGAAATTAGAGAGAAAATTTGAAGATCTTTTGAAAGAAGAGAGGCTCATGGGAAGGTGATGCCAGTTTTTAGCTAACAAAAGCTTTGTGTGAACAACTAACAAGACTTCTACAAAGCCTCTTTATTTTTCATTGATAATGGAATTGAAAGTGAGGCTTTTTGGAAAAGTGCTATAATCATTTTTTTCATGGCCTGTAACTAAGCTTTCAGTGACAGTTGGACGAGGGCAATGAAAACAAAAAAAAAAGCCAACGTACTAACAACACGTTTCCGTAAGATAAACCAGATCATTGCTGAAAAAAATGGATTTGAAAAGAAAAGAAGAAAAATTGATTAAGCAATGAAAAGTGAAAGCAATTAAAAAAAACAAAAATAAAAATCTTTTTTTTTATTCAGAGAGAAAAGATTAAAGGCAATAAAAAGAAAACAAATAAAAAAAAAAACAAAGAATTGTTTGGAGCTACATTTTCTCTGGTAGAAATAGAATACTTTAGCAGGATATTTAAAACAATGTCTGCTGATTTGAATTATAAATTTCTAATCAGTTTATAAGAATCCATTGCTCTATATTCACCTGATGCACAGCTATCCAAAGCTAAGGGGATTTCGTACAGCATACAAAAATGTAGTATAGACTTTAACCATTACTCTTTAAGCAGAATTCTTTGAAAACGAGAGTGAAAACAGCAAGCGAGGGAACTACTTCAAAGGACATGATGGAATCAAGGTGTTAGGGTCATGGTCAAGTTCCTCGAACTGTTGGGTAGCATCTCTTAGTATAGAATTATTTCTTCCTAATGTGTATCTCAAGCAAAACTATTCAATGGTATTATCTATTGATGACATGGCTTGATTTAAAATATCTAGGGTTCCAAAATATAATGGAAATTTTCAAAAATATGATGATCTTCTAAGTAGCAAGGGTCTAAGTGCCTTGAAAATCAGCCTCTGCAATCCTGAGTTTCAATGTTTAATAAGCTTAGTTTAGTACTGCACAATAATATGGCAGAGGAGGAAATGCAGTAGAAAGACTGTGCAATGTTAATATTCCAAGTTGAGGAGTCTTCCTGCTGAGGAAATCAGCATTTGAAATTCTACCTCTTTACCAGGGCTTGAAAATTGAACATAACTGGCAGTGGATACTATGTAACTATTTCAAAGCCATGACGCCTGTTTGTTTTTCACATGGCGTTATCACCTGAAAAACATATTCCACTCCTCTAAGAATGCTATGGAATCTTTTGTTACAAAGAGTATTTCAATAACCCAAGTCAGTGTTTGAATGTTTATTAATCAAATATATTTGCATTGATTTCCACTAAAGTATTCAGTTGAATATCTGATCAGGAAAATAAAGAGACAAGTCTTGTATATATTATTCACATCATCAGATATTCAACTGAATAGCTTAGCGGAAGACAATGCAATATTCATTCAAAATAAATATGCATAAAATCCCAAAGCTCTCACTCAGAAAAACCTATGAGTAGTTCTCGTGAACACGATCTACTGACCTATATTTACTCCTATGAGGGGAAAATGCTTAGGCAAACAAGCCCAGATGATGCAGGGTCAAACTCCACACCTATCCCCTCCCCAAGCTTAAGATGATTACTGCAACTTTTGTACTGTATATATAAATAAATTTGTAGATATGTAGGACCTCTCTGTTTGACTCAGTAAGAGAGCCACCTACTGATCACTTCGTTGAGATTTTAAATTTATATATATATATATATATATATATATATATATATATATATATATATATATGCACACACACACAAGTTTGAAGAAGTCAGCAATTAGAGGAATTGGCTGTTAAGACATTCCATGATTGTTTGCATTCTTCATTAATGAAGAATGTCAAGTTGTTTACATATGCCTAATGGCCACAAGAAGCACAAACAATGTAATAAGAACACTAACAAACTTCTAGCAATGATAAATAGTGCTATGAAATAAGTGAAGAATTCTTTACCTTATATCCATTCATTCAGAGAATCAGGTTCAACTTAGGCAGAAATAATAATTTTTATAGTATTAGTTGAAATGAAATGAAAATTCAAAAGAAGCCACAATTTTTCTTTCTTGAACCTCACCTAAGTTAATTTAGATAAGCCATAACTATTAGACATTATTTTTTTCTGAATAGGTGTTATCTCCAAGAAATAAAGTTATGAAAAAAACCCTTGTAACTAAATCTAACAAAAAATACCAAAAAAAAATCTGAAGTACAATGATGCCTCATTATATTGAGGTGTGTCTCTTCTATGATGAAAACACATACTCACTAAAGAATATCAATTTTGAGTTTGGTTTAAGCCTATCCATTGAATATAAACTTCACAATAGAGCCGATGGAATAATATACTTTATTATTCAGTTATATACAGGTTGAGTACCCCTTATCCAAATGTTCCAAAATCCAGAACTTTTCATATGTCAACAAGACATCACAAGCGGGAAATTCCACATCTGACTTCACTCTAGTATGATTCAAAGACGAGAGAGAAGGCCAATTTCCAGGCCAATCTGACAACAGTAAATGCTTGTTTGTCTTCATGTAACATTTCAAAAATGTAATACTATATTTACATCACAAACAGTGAAAGACGAACCAAGTCCAAATGCAAACAAATTATTGTCACCCCAAGACCTAAATATGTTTATCCATTTAGACATTTACATTTATTTATCTTATTTTTCATTTACCTGTTTCGTAACTGTCACCACCTCTTTTGAGTTCAATTCAATCATACTCTCCTTTGTGTCTGAACACAAAGATATTCTCATAAACAAAAAAAAAATATGAAATAAAATGAATTTCAAAATATTTATCAAAATTTTACCCAATACACAAAAAAAGTGATCATTTATTTGTACACAATCTAAAATTAAGAGGGAGATAACATGGATGAAAGATCAAAGTCTTACCCTTACATTACAGACCCCATTCCTAAGATACAAGATTATGTATTTGGATATATTCCAGAATTCAAAATATTCTGCTCCCAGGCATTTCAGATAAGGGGTACTGAACCTGTACAAGCAGTTGAAAGTTTTACCAACTTGAAAGATATTTGCTGTGTATAAAAAACCTTATAGCATAAAAGTAACTTTATCAGATTGTACTGATTTTAGAGAAAAGTAATTTTAGTTACAAAGATTTTATTAATACAAATTAGCCTAACTCCTTTGAGACTCCTGGGATATATATATCTTGAGCAATGACTGATGGGATATATACGTCTCATAAATCACTTATAGAAGTCTAAATATATTTGATGGTAGCCTGTCATACAATTCCTATTTTTGACTCTCTCATTTTTTAACCCCAACTGTGCACCAGGAAAAACAATTAGCAACAATTTTTTCACTAAATAATTTTCATATGATACCAAAAGAAGAGCAATGATATCAATTAGGTCTCCTACCCAATCAGCAATAATAACATTCAGAGATGATAAGAAATAACTTGTATAGACTGATAAAAATCATTCTGCTTAATTAATGTATAAAAGATGTTGAGTTCTTAAAAAGCATCAGTACACTAAAAAACAGATAAATAAAGATACTATTACTTCTATTATCCCCTCATCAGACCTATCACAATGACCTTCAACAAATTCTGCAGATAAACGCTCTGATTCATTCCTGTACCTCAAATGCAGATGATATATTGACACCAATAGGGCCATCATAATGCAAAACATTATTTTGTTTACATTTATGCATTTACACATAAGAAATGAACAAGACTGTCCTATTGCTGCCTCTGATGATCTAGTGATTAACTGCAGCAAATATCATTGAGGTCCAATATTACAAGAATGGCTCAGTCAGATCAATTGTGTGGCAGACAAGAAACAGGGAGGAAACTATTAGAATTCAAAGGGGAATCAATTATATTGAATGTGCTGACCTGCCCAGAAACTGTTGTAGTAAAATATTATCATGGGATTAGCAAAAACTCTATTTATATTATCAAGACCACAAGAATTGAGTTTGGAATTTGAAAGATGTAAAGCAGAACATGATATAAAATCAAAGACAAAGAAATAGTTGAAAACCACTTGTTTAGTAGACAACTAAGAATATAACTGGACTAACTATCAGAGGAACATGAAGATAGAAAAACAAACATGATGACATTGATAAGCAGCTTATCCATTACTGGTATGGGGGACAGCCTTTCTCAACCTGGGTTCCATGAAAGGTTGTTAGAGATTCCATGGAAAATTTATCTGACTATCTCATTTTAGTGGTAGATAAAATTTGTGTTAATTTATCTTAAGTTCAACCCAAAATTGAGTATTTGTGCAGCAGAAAACAAGCACAAGTTTCACACCAAATAAGTACAATTCATGTGTATATTGGTGTTAAAAAAGGTTCATATTGCTAATTAATTTCCAAACACCATCTCCATCAATCAAGACCCTCTCTAGAAAACTATGTTTATCTTTGTATTAAATCAGTTATATGATAAATTTTTTTTTTTTTTGTTCTAGGTTCGATCCTAGTGTGAGACAATATAACAATACTACTAATGCTAAGAGGGGAGTACGGTCAATTTACCCCCGTCGGATAAATAAAGGGTTCGATTCGTTACTTCCCCAAATCTACCAGATGATACCTGACGAAGGCCGTAGAGTGCAACGGCTGAAACGTTGTATGAAAAACAACCAAGATGAGGATGGTCCGAATATCATTAGAAATAATAATACCTCATCTCAAAAATTCCGAGATATACTAATGATAAATTTTGTTGTATGGTTGCCTTTCTAAGTACATATATAGTCAATGAAAAACATCCATTTTATGAACAGTAAAGTGAGCTTATCAGTATTTTCACAAGGAAACTGACTTCCATTTCATTTTTTTTTCTATATTAAATGCCCTTTGGGTGAAAGGGAACAGAAAAAAAATGTCCACCAAAATAGACAATATATAGAATACTGATAATTACCTCTGGATTATAATACATATAAATTTTTGAACACATTGAAGTACTGTTAGCTGTATATACATACATACCTGTCAAGTTTCAATGATAAGAATGAGTGAGAATTGTATGACCCCATCCCCACCTCCTTGGGGGGGAACTTCCAAGGGAGTCTCTAGTACTGTGTTTCAGGGCATATCAGCTACTTAAATTGAGTGCTGTCTAGCAGTCAAATGTATTCAAGAATATTTCTAGGATATAATCCACCATCGATACTGTCATTGTGGGCCAAAAGCTTACCTCTCCTCATCTGATAAGATTTTCATCAGAAATCTAAACCAATTCAATAACTCTTTTGGCACTTTTTATAAAATGCATGAGAAATTTCCTTTCGTGTGTGAGCATGAGAATGTATCAAAATACGTAAGACTTGGAAGGTCTGTACATACAATATTTTTATGCAAGGGTTTCTAGAGTTTGATAAGGTCAAGAAAGGCTGTGTTAGATTACGGTGTATATGTAACAGAAATATCACCAAGAATTAGCTGATTCTGAAACATTGAAAGATTTTTAAAAATACATAAGCCTTCAAAATAGAGATCATTTATCTTGATTAATTAAAGCATTAAAATGAAACAACGCAGACAAGGCAGATAAAATCTGTCGACAATGAAAAACATTGAATACATATCAACAGAACTGTGATCACTGGTTTAGTATGAACATTTTAAAATTATTATAGAGTCAGTTTGCTACATGATAAGTATATGATTAAATTATGCAAAGCAAAATTTCCCCTTTTTCTAAGTAGTTATCATGTTAAAGGTAGTGAGTGAGTTAAACTAACTACTGATGGAGTAAACATTTAGAATGGAAAGATTGAGCAGTTGGGATTAGATGAAGAATCATTCATCTGTTCACAAGAGATGCTTTTAAGGACAAAAGGGACACCGACTTGGAAGATTGTAATAAGAGCACTACAGAAGTATCTACAGATTCTTACCAGAATGGATTTCTTTGTAGTTTCGGTTGGGACTGTCATGGGTGGACAGGTTGGCCCACAAGTGATCTAACAAAAGAGACAGCATTAAAACCTAGAAAGTGTTTCTTTACATTTATCTTTTTAAGGGGATGAAATACAGTAAACAGAATGTCAACAGCATTTTATGAGTTTAACCTTTCTCAATTATCTTGCAGGGTAGTTATTTTTTAGTCGATTAATGAGAAAAGATAAACAGGGATTAGGAAAGGTTAAAGTTGATAAATGAAGAATGAAAACGGGAAAGTAAAGCATGTTGGTCAGAAATCAAGATTATCCAAACATTGCAGGGTGAATTGTTTTTAAATCAAAAAGCAAAGAAAAAATTGAATACTATTTTAAATCTTCCTCCTGTACTCAAGTGCTGAGGGGGAGGTGTCATTTCTTCTTCCTATTTTTACTCAGCTTTATTTCACTTGAGCAACATTATAATCCACTCACGGCTTCCTAGGCCTTTCAAAGCCTCACTGGAGTTCCATTAATCATAAAATTTCAATAACACACACCTACTTTGTCAGTAGTCCACCTCACATGACACTGGACAAAAGTTGAACTTCCTCAATCTGGAATCAGAGTTGACAGTCTCATAGACTAATTGCCAACCAAGGCTGAAGAGCCCAGTCTGCCAAGCTATTCCACCCATAACTGAGTGGAGAGGAATGGATTCATGCCATTCTCCTGAACTGGTTGCCAAAAAAAGCTGAAGAACTCAGTCTACCCAGCTATTCTACCCATAGCTGGGAGAAGAGCGATGGATTCATGCCTTTCCTAAGGGCATTAGTGCAAAGTGAACACACAGTTTCAGCCGGAGTCTGAACTGTTTACCAATTCCATTTTCTGACCTGTTAGGCCGATCGCACCTTAAAAAAATATGAAATTGATAAGTAATAAATGATATACAGACAAATCTAATGCTCTATTTGTTTGGGCCACTTCTGAATATCTTTCATAAAAAGTTGTCCTTTATGTGAATTGTGTTAATGCTTGGAAAGTATAATAGACCCAGAAAAAAGAAATGATAGTGGAAGATGAAACAAACATTCATAGGTAGATAGGTTGTTATGATCGAAGAGATTCACAAAAATTGATAAACTTGAAACATGTAAGAAAATAAGAAATCCAGAAATTTTGTTCAGATCTTTTCTGAAGGATGTGGGGTTTTTTTCCCACCCAAACAAAAAAAACTTTCAGAAGAAAGAGCAAACATAATTCAAAATGACAAGCAGAACAAATCCAAATGATCCATAAGAGTGAAAAGACAATTAAGGAGACCATGCTATGTACAAATAAGACTCCTTAAGTTGTACACAACATGGTTTTCTAAATTGTTTTTTCAATTCAATACTTCTGGGTGAATCATAATCCACCAAGATATATTGGTTATATATATATATATATATATATATATATATATATATATATATATATATATACACACACACACATACAAAAACAAAGATGGAATACAGAGTAGAAAACTCATGATAAATATTCAGTAACAGTTCAAGTTTATTTTATTATACAATTGAAGAAAGCATTACTTGGAAACAAAAATTTAGTCCATTTCAAAAATTACCAATTCTCACTTGACCGCTTACTCCATGAAAGCAGAAGTGAAACCATGTACATTATGGGCAAATAATGAATCTCTCAAACTAAAAAAAAAAATACATTTAAAAGAATTTTAAAAAATCAGACCTCTCTATTCAGTATTTTGATTTACTGGTGACTGGTATTCACAGTGTTAGGTTCAATAACTGAATCAGTATATTCAATACAAGCACCCAGGCATATATATCAGTTCTCTTTTATGTACGTATCAAACATCTCAGAAAAAGTTTACAAACACAATGAACTGTTCTAAAACTGGCAGTACTCTATATGAAGGGAAGAAATGTCTTCTTTCAGAGGGAAGCCATTTCAATATCAATCTTTCAGTATATGAATGATTTTGTTCTACCCAAAGACTACCTGAAAGAGAGGACATAGGGTTTATTCCTACTGACACATTGACAATGACAAGCTAAAAATGAAAACCTGATTCCAAAGATAAAATCAGCAACTATTCCTAGATAAATTCATAAAATTTATGGAATGAGGAAACTTCCAGATCACTGAAAGTGAATGTAATCTTTAGAAAGACTGACATCTATAGGAGTTCTGCAAAGATATATTTTTCAGCTATGGTATCAATTTCTTATTATTTGCAAATAAGCAAAAAAATGCCTGAACTTTAGTTCCCTCATATTTAGAAAAAAGTAATGGGTGGTCTCTTTCTAAATGAGAATAAGTAATCTGAAAGTTTTCGAGTTCATAAATAGGTATATAAGTTAAATAAATATTTTCTGCCATCGATTTTTTAACTTTACTTTCAGATTTACTCTATATCTATATTTTGAGTGCATGAGTGCAGGTGGCCGGTAAACATTTTGGCACTATGGGACTCTCTGGATGGATTTAACAAGTGAAGTGTAATAGAAAGATATTAAGAAACATATTTATCAAAAAAGAAATTCTGTTTTATTCAGTACTTTTTAACTGTAAACTTATCATTAGAAGTTCTAACACAGTAAAAGGTTAAAACACAGAAGCAGCATCAAAATATTTTAAAAGGGCAGCGTAGATTTGAAAATTCACATATTCATATGAATAGAGAGGTGAAAAAATCCCCACAAATTTACCAAGGGTCAGCAAGTGGCCAAAGTGCAATGTCTAAGCTAAGGATTACATTTGCAACCCAAACCTCCCCAGTCCATAGGGAGCTAAATCTGACTAAGTAAACTAAAAGTACACGTATTCTGTCCAAGACATTGTTTGCATATTAACTTGACAAGAGGGGAAAATTGAAAAGTCCTCATAGATTCGTTGTGTTTTGCCATGAGGGTCAACAAGCAGCCAGGTGCCTTGTCTGGACTGAGAATTTCATTGGACATGGTGAGGTGGAGATAGACAAAATCACACTATTTGAAAATCTATAAAGTAATTTTCCATGATAAAATGAGATGATATTCTAGTTATCAGTATTCATAACTAAAATTGTTCTGCCCAGACCCCCCAACTGGATTTGCCATGTATACTGATGATTTCTCTTCATCAAGGAGAGTAGCCGACTCAAGATGGACCAAGTTGGCAGATGAAGGGAATGGCAGGCAGCTTCCAAATCCTAACGACTCGACAAGCCACGTGGAGGCAAACCAAAAACCACTGGTATAAGCCAAACCAAAGTTGCCAAAAGTCTAGAGTTGACCAATAGAAAAGATCACTCGTCTTTTGCACCTCTCTCCCCCTTCTCAAGTACATAGCAATAGGAATGAAGATACTATATACTTCTCCCCTTGGGACTCGAAGAGGCCAAAGCTCTCCATCAGAAAGGTTAAAAGAAACAGAAATTTGTAAAATAAAATGAAATCAACAGTCTTTGTCCCTTGTCTGTAACCAAGCTGGTTGATATCACGCCATTCCGTTTGTTAGAACGCAGCCTGTTTGCAGCTTTGATCAAACCAAGAACCCTTCTTAACCCTCAACCCCAATATAGGAGGAGGGGGGCTGGTCAGAAGTTGTCGGTCAGGGTTGTGACTGTCACAACAGTATGAAGAATTGAATCAGTGAGATAGAGACAGTTCACAATCACTATGCACTAATGCCCTTGGAGAAGGCATAAATCTACCTCTTCCGCTATCAATAAATAGCAGGGCAGACTGGGCTCAATAACCTCGGTTGGCAATCAGTTGAGAAGACAGATAATTCTGATTCCAAACAAGGGAGTGGAGTCCCCTTAAAGCAATTGGATGACTTCTTTTCAGCAGCTCCTGGAGCCTGGTTGATGCCAAACTTATAGCTCTACTTTCCTTTAGATTACAACAAGGAGGCTGAGAAGAGGATTCTGTTGACTGGGCATCCTATACACTTTGCTCAAGCTTGCACCCTGGAGAGGTCACTTCGGTGCTATTCCATTGTCTACCAAGACAAAGGAGGTTTCATATACAGTGTCTGGAAAATGAGATGCAATTAGGCTTAGGATGTATTGATCTACCAATATATATATATAATGAAGAGATGGGGTGTACTTAAAGTAATGGCACACATTCTGTAATATCAAAAACATTTTCTAGTTCAAGCAAGTTCATACAATCTTCAAAGACTTGAATGGAAACTAGAATAGTGACACTATAATGTTAACTGGACTATGTTTTGTTGGAACTATAAAAACTGTAACAAAATAGCCAGGATACTGATTTGTTAGTTGATAATTTCAACTATATGATAGAATCTGTGTATCAAGCACAAATGAACCACTGTAGCCCATGTTTGTACCAGAACTAATTATCTAAGAAAGAAAAAGATCTTTTATCTAAAATAATAGATTTTTCATCTAAAATTATCTAAAGAATAGTAGCCCAAGATTTGAGTATTGTTGATCCAAAATGATCATAGAGACCAAAAAACAAACATTTTTTTCTTTAAAAAAAAAAAAATGTTTAGATTGTGCCTAAAATCTTTGTACTCCTCTAAATTTTCAAGATCATAGCCCTAAAAATGTGACATCCACCCAAAGACACAAAGAAGAGAAGAATCTGTAGCCCACTTGGCAAGTTGGTCAGGCAGGCCATTTGTGGGGCTGTGATGATTCAGTATATTCAAGTTCAAATTACTACTTTTTCACAGCAATTTGCTGACCTTTAATCATTGACCACTGGCTCATCTGAACAGTTGTATTTGTCAGAAAAAGATTACATTAAGCAATGTTGGTTAATGGCAAATGATATTCCGAAAACTAATTGATATCCTGAAGAAAATTTTCTTTTCAAAAATTTTAGTAGCTGCTAATCTTGAAAAAGATCACCCAGGCATAATATTACAAAGATAGCATAGTACCTGTCAAAAATATGGGATTATTTACCTATGGATTGGCATTTCTGCCTAGGATCAGAGTATCTATATGCTCTGCCTAGGATTAAAGCGTTTCTCCTCAGCTCCCAGCCTAGGATCAGAGAGTAGTATCTGTGTACTCATTGAAAAGTGTTACAAAAATGTGTAATGATACACATTGCATTCTACACATTTAGATTCTCAATTCATCAATTTTCACTATAAAAAGATATCTGTCATCAAAGGCCAAATTATCCTCCACAATATATCCATTAGACATCACATGATTACAACAGGAGTAGATGAGGTCTAAGCTTTCGTTTTTCATTTAATGTGATCAGGAACTATGAGCTAATTGATATAAATAGATTCTTGACAATTTTTTTTATCATTATAAGGAAACAATAAGTATTTAGTGAGAGGATTTTCTAGGATTTCTTCTCATTTTTTAGAACAACTTTGTCAAAGTACTGATTGATATAAAGAAGAAAAAAACCTTACATTTGTCTTCAGTTTGTTATATGATATTCTCAGTGTCAATGATTTAAAATCAGTTTCAACAAAGCTAGAAGTCTTTGTTTTTAAAAATCTGCTGAATCAGTAACAATTGTACTTGAATGTTTATGCTAATTTCACACAGTTGCAGAGAAATTGATAAGTTGAACCACTTGAAATACAAAAGATTGAAGATTTTTTTTCCATTGTGAAAGATAAAGTAGAGACCGATAGAAATAAATGGGGGGGGAAAAAGTGGAAGCTATAGAAAGAAAAATTCAATGTGTGAATTCACTCTTGAGATGGAAGTGGCAAGAATAAGTAGATAGACAAGAAAAGTATATAGAAGAACAGAAATTTAGAAGATATTTTGAATCATTTTATTCAGAATAGTTCTATTATGGAAGGACAAATTGGCTCTAAATAAGTGGAAGGCTATTCTCTCTTCTTGGAGTTTCCAAATTTAGGCAGAAAAATCAATATCGAAGTTTATTCTCAAGAATCAAGTAACTATTGCTTTTCTATAGAAATTTTACTTACAAAATTAAAATCTGCCAACGTTCATCCCTTACTTTTCTTTAAAAGAACATTATTTTGCATTTGAATATAACAAAATCAAAATGGGAAATAAACACACAAGAAAACAAAAAGTACTACAGCGGTTATTTTTCTTATTTTTCTTTATTAGATGGAGTATTACAAATCATTATTAATTTTATGACTACTATTTACCTTCATCTAAGTTTCCCTATTGCTTTATTGCTAAGAAGAGTTGCAAAAAAAAGCAGTGAAAAAATTAAGAAGGTAAATAGTAGTCATAAAATTGATAATTAAAAAGTACCACTTCTTCAGAATGTAAAGATTATACAAGAACAAAAAATAGATAAGCCCAAACGGGAATAAATGTTATTGCTCTGAAAGCCATCATTTAGAAGACTAACTGAATACATTAGAAGATGCATCCCACGGATAAAAACTCTTAAATCTAAATCTACACTATCTGCCAAATACAGATACAATGGTCAAGATGGAGGTAGAATGTTAGGTGTTCAAATACAATCAAATTGTAGGGTGCATACAAAACTATTTTTACACTTTTTTTTAAACAGTAACTCAATCATACATGGCTACTCCCAACAGGCTAAATGATGCAGAAATATTCAACAAGGCATCACTGAAAATTTGATAATTATCCTTTGAATTATTGCATTCTTGACCAAAAATATGTTTGAGCAAACTTTGGCAATCAATCTCTAAGTTGTGCATTGAAAATCAGGAAGAAATAGATTTTCAGTGGTCAAGAATTTGCACCCAGTTACAATTATAGAATCTTTGCCTGAAAACACAATAGCCCCACAAACTCTTTCACTTGCATGAAAAGAATCTATTTTAATCAAGAAATGAACTCTGGTCATGATCTTGGAGGTAAGCACCATCCATCCTATCTTCTTTTTCTGTTCAAGTTATTCCTGCAAACTGATTTACCTCCAAGATATTAATTGTTTTGGGGCAATATGACCGAAAAAAATATAATCGAAAATTGACCTCTGGAGATCTTCAATCAGATCAGCACCATCTCACCTATTGAATTTTAGTAATTAATGATAGGACATGCAAATACTGTTAAAGGATCTGAAGATTGTTTGGTTAACCACCTCATATTGACATACCAGAGGTCACCCACCTTTCAAGAATATTGGCTAACAGTGTATACATAGAAAGGTAGGTCAGCATAATCAATCTTATTGAATTTGACCATATCATATTTATAAGGTCAAAAACATTTTAGTAGCAAATCATAGCAAATTAAATATTATGCTAAAAACTGCTTCAATTGACTAGAAATGGGCAGGAATGACCTTTAGTGACCTCGAATAACCTCTAAGGTCAAATAGCCTAGTTCATGATTCAATGTCTTGAGTCTTCAAGCCAAAATTAGCATGATAGAAACACTAGCACACAAATAAATAGCAGGCTCTGATATAGTATAGAAAACATCTGATCAGACTTATAAAAGATTATATCATGCAAATCAGATAGGAAACTGAAATGATCTAAAGAATAAAAATATGAAATCATATATGTTCAGGAAAATAAAACAAACTATATCATATCATTACTAATTATAAACATTCTGATCTGTATAAAACCAAATGAAAAAAAAAAAATTTTTTTCTTCCGAATGTACAACTAAAAATTTTTTCCATACAAAAAAAGAGAGAAAACAGAAGACACTGATTAATCAATCTGATATGATACAAAATCATATTTAAACAAAAACAAAATCATTACAAAAATTCATGTAACTTAAAAAAATCAAATACATACATTACTTGGAATGAACATCAAATATCAAACAAAATAAACTGAAATATAAACAAGTAACAAATAGTTTTACTAAATCAATACAAATACTGATCATGTTTTTTAAGCCATTGAATAATATCATTTTGATGTTTCATAGGACATGCTGATGAACTTACAGTATGTAAGCTAATATATGTAGCTACTTATTATTGTAACACTAATACATGCAGTTATTTTTAGTACATTCACTAAACTGGTTTTTATACTTTAAGGATAATGAATTTATGCATACATTTGTATGCATTGAGTGTTTGCGAAGGATAGATTTAAAAAAATATTTGTTATATTTGTTCAGCATAGTTATGGAGACTTATATAAGTTAAAGTAGATAGATGTGTTTTGTAGGAGTATGTGCAAAATTGTCTGAATATTTGATTAAATGGATAAGATAAAGGAAGATGATGTGTTTATATTCTATGGACAAAGTATGCATGTTAAATTTGATTCTAAATCAGTTTTTTGAGTCAAAATTGTTGATATGTCATTTTGTGAGCAAAGGTAATGTCTATCCAGCATTGTTACACAGGAAATGTTGTTTTTTGACTTTATAAAGAATAATGCTAAAAGCAAAAGATATATCAGTGTAAATAGAAATCTAATTCATTATTATTGGAGATTTTCAAGCCCTTAATAGCAACAGTGTCTACTTGAGTTAAACTAACTTCCAGGTACGATATTACTGCTCGTACTACCAATAATATCAATAAAGCATTTGAAGAGAAAACTACAACAGAGTGAACAGTTCAGCATTGGTTCAATATGCTTATGTCTGGAAATATGGATATCTAATAATAAACCTCAAAGGAGGCCCAAACCTGTTCTCAATAATGAAAAATTATCAACAGTTTGAGCACTTTCTGGAGACTTCAAGAATTCAACAGCAACCATATCACATCATTTCAAACCAAAAAGAAAGGTTATCAAGTTGGAAAATCATGCCCAATATGAACAGAATTGAATGCTCAATGACAGTTCTAGACCCCTCACCTTTCAGCTGACTGTGTCTAAGCTTAGAGATTGGGGATATGAAGTCTTGCAGCATCTTCCTTATTCACCTGACATTTCTTCTAGAGATAGTCATCTTTTTAAATATTTTGAACTTTGAACACTGTAGCAAAAAGTTCAATAATAAGGAAGCCATAATTCATATCTTTACAGAATTTGTGTTCACTAAAACTAAAGAATTTTGATAGAGAAGGCATATTGTCATTAGAAGATGGTTGGAAAAAAGCTGTTGCTTCAAATGGGTTATATTTTGATCGAGTATTTACTGTGTTTTGTTGTTAGTATCATCCTTCATCTTACTATTCAAAAAACTATCTGATATTATTTCTAGCCTTTGTTGCTTGATCAAAATAAAAATGATCCAAGTATTCATGTTTTATTTGTAAAAAAAGGTAAAACAAAAAAATACATATGATCTGTTTCTTAACAATATTTTCTCAATTATTTTATATATTTTGTATTTCTAAAGAAGAATGAAACTAAAAAACAGTTTGCGTGTGTATATATATAGTAACATGCAGGGATGAGAATGAATGTGCAAAGGTTTTGTGGCACTGTGGACATTACAAAATCATATTTTTAAGCCAAATAACTTATTCAATAACTTCCATTCCCTTGAATGTATTATTAGATTAAGCATTGTCAATTGTTGTTAATTTTTTTACTAGTATTTACTCTTACTTCTGTTGCTTTTTATTGCAACTCCTACACTATCTTTCTATGGTCGTTAGTATGAATAAAGAAATAAAGAATAAGCCTCCAGCCAAAAATTAATAATAAATTTTTTTCTCATGTCTTGGATTGAAACCAGGAGACAAATGCTTGGACTTGAATTCCAAAAAAGCTTGGTTTTGTTCCAAGGCACTGCACCATAATTCAATACATATGATAATAACAGATCATATTCATGGAAATAGACAAATTTGATTATTCAATGCAGACTTAGAATTGAGACAATCTTATATTATTCTGGTCCTAGCATGCCATGACCTGTTATATAATTTTGAAATTCATTAGTTTCTCTAGTTTTGCCCCTGTGTATTTATTTTTGTACTTAGAAAATAAAGCAGTTACTGCCTAAGAAGTCACAGCTTGAGCAAGGGAAGAAAAAAAGATAGAAAAGCCTCCAAGCATTTTGAAGTATTCCTGGAAGTAATTTTTTTTTGTGAAATCTCACAGAAAAATTATTACAATCATTTAAAATTTTAGAGACCAGTTAATTAGTGAGGTCCCTAAAAAGAGTAGTATTTCTTTTATTTTTATATCTTATGCTTCGACATTGCCAACATTTCTGTTGTACTAGTAACCTAGTAATTCAGGGCCAGAGTTATCCAAGTGTGAGATGTGAAAATGAAGCAATACTGCAAGTTAAATTTAGTTAGAATGAAGCTGTTTACATAGGTGACAGCTGGAATTACGACAAGTCAAGCACTATACTTCTCTGTTTTATATATTCCTAAGTACTTTGAACAAAATAATAAATAAAAATCTTCCATTCACCGTTGAAGTTCTTCATATATTAGAAGTTCTGTGAGTGAGCAAGTATATTATTCATATTTTTCAATAATTTTATATTGAAATGAATAAAGAGTTGGTGTTAAGATGATTTGTTCCAATCATCATGGCTTGGTTTGGCTTTGTTAAGGAAAATTTGAAAGGGTTTCCCGCATCAGTAACAGGCCCTCAGACGGCCATTCAGACCAATCTATCACACTGAAACAAATATTTTTCCACAATTGAAATATGAATAAATGGTAATACACTTTTTTGTAAATGGGACACTGAGTAATACAACAATTTGGTAGATCACATATGATGAAAAAATAAACAAATACAAATGGTAGTAATAAACAAAATTCCAAACAACCAAATATTGATTTATTGATACCCAAGTAAAAATCAAAAATAAACACAACAGGAAAAAAAGGTAAGAACAAATGAATGATTCAAAATTAAAATAATGAAAGTAAAAAAAAAAAGATTTTTTTAAATGATAACATTCAGATCAATTTTGTTATTGATGCTAATAATTATAGAAAAATTTACCAAGTTTAGCTTAGTATAATACAAGCTGACTGGCGAGGCACTCAATGAGGTAACTGATTGTATCTTATACTGCACCATTCAATTTTAAAGTGTCCACTGACTATATAGATAATTTTGCATATTTCCAATTGCTGCTGTCTTGATTGTATGTGCTGTTGAAAAGCCAACAAACCAAATGAACTACTGGATCAACAGTTCAAAAAGTTGTCGCAGGATCAATTTTATTTTTAATTAAAATCAATTTCGGACCGTCTTAGTTTGGAAAAATATCAAGTTATACTTCACTACATCTGCTAACTTTAATAAGCGAAAGAAAGATGATCCACAACTATGATAATTTTATCAAACGTCAATGCAATTTATACAGATTAAGTAATCTCCAGTCACACACAATCAAAAAATTAGGTTTAATGATGCCATATGACAACAAAAAAATAATAATACAATTTTCAGGGAATCAACTTCAATATTCAAACATATTTTAGAATTTAAAAAAGCTCAAATAGCAGCAATAAAGAAAAATAATCAAATTAAACCTAGAAATGATATTTCCAGTTTTCTAGTCTCTCCACTATTAAATTGTGAAGTTAAGTAATGCAGAATTACAATCGTTTATATCTGCGTGCCATAATGTTCAACAAATTTAAGAATGCCATCAAATGGTATTGAAATATTCTTAAATAGCCAAAAAGTACATATAATTCATTACAAACATATCATCTTTAACAATTGTGAATGATATTTAAAGGAAAAAAAAGCATAATGAAAACATCATAAAAAACCAAAAGGTATACAGAAATAACATAAATCAAACAACGCAATAAAAGCTTTCTTCAAAAACATGTTTTTGTATATATAAACAAACATAAAAAAACGATTTCATATGATCACAAAAAGAAAATGTTTGCAAGCAAGAGAGGACTTGAAAATTATTCAGCAAAGCAGAGAAACAGAGAGGGATGAAAGAAGTTTTGAAATATTTAAAGAATTTGCAATGTTAGTCAATCACGGAAAGGACTTTGTTTTTATACATAGCAACAAGAAAATAGAAAAATAAAGAAAGATATTTGCAATGTTAGCAATTCTAACAACAGAACACAAATAAGCGAAGTGTGGCTGATGTTATCAATAGAATTAGTAGTAGTAGTGGTGATGGTGGTGGTGGTAGTAGTAGTTGCAGTAGAAATAGTTGTAATTATTATATTTGCTAGTGCAATAGTAAATGTGGATGTATTTAGTGGCATAGATATATATCATGACGATCTTAGAACACACAAAAAATGCCAGGCGAGAGAGTTGGGCGGGAGAAGAGAAATAGGGGGGTGGAGAACAGACTTCTTCTGAGAAGTACAAATATATACTGCTACATATATTTTCATTTTTATTTACATTTTGAAATACTTCAGTGAATTTTTTGAGGTTTCTTTTTTTTAAAAAAAAAAAAAAATTATTTTTCTGGAATGCCAGCCTTTAGGGTATATTTTCCAGATAGGACCAAACATACTTCATTCTCACACACCTGCATACCTGTTCGACAATCTAATTATTTCATATCTAGATATATTTTTTTTCAATATGACTTACGTAATTTTTACATTTTTTACTTGTAAAATCCAAAGTGATATGATGCCATGAAAATATGAATATGGAAAATATTTTCATTCTTGATATCAATTCAAATTTGATAAAATATATTTCAAGAAGAATCTTTCTCGGTTTATTTCTAAACAAAGCTCATATTGTTGGTGGAACATAGATATTTGTAAATTCATCAAGGTTAAATTAATCTGAATTCATGAGTGGAACATTATCAATTTCAAAACAATTTACAGTGGATCACTTCCAAACTTTTCCAAATATTGTCCAAAAAATCAAAGCGGCATCTCATAAGATATGCTCTTCTGTTAGCTATTTGACAGATTTCTGTGAAAAAAAGATCCACATTCATAAGTCAAGACACCAGTTTATCCATTACTCTAATATTATGATGACGTTAATGACCTACACTTTCAAGTCGAGACAAGCTTATCTATTAACCTAATGTTATGAAGGAGCAAATTATCCACATTTTCAAGTCAAGACTCAGGTTCATCTTTCACCCTACTTATGAAGAAGTGAATCATCAAATTCACCCTTTTCATTTTATATATCTCACTTCCCTAACTGTAAATAGCAAAGTAACCTGGCGATAGCTTTTGTTTCATTTTTCAGCTTTATACTGTGTAGAAAAATAACTTATTTAAAAATTCTCAACCTACTTTCAGCCTATAAAGAAATAATCCAACAAATTAAGGTTTCATCTGCATACTGCAGGTGCCAATCAATTCTCCCACGTATATCATGATTGAAATTTCTACAAAATTAACATGTGAAAAATATTAATCTCTTTGAAGGTTTTTAATGATTTAGATTGAAATAAAGAATAAGAATAATCCTAAATAAATGTTAAATCTGACAGTCAATTAAGCAAAATCATCACAAAATGCAACAGCAATCAACAAGGATGGGTTGAAGGCTCATTCATCAATTGTAATCATTAATGTTAAGACATGCAAACATTGTTAAATGATAGGTTGCAAAAGGGAGATAATCTGAAGGTTGTCTGGTTTACACCCTCATATTTTGACAAACTAGAGGTCACCCAACCTTCAAGAATATTGGCTAGCAGAGCGTGTACATATATAGAAAGGTAGGTAGATAGATAGATAGATACGTGACGTATTTATGGATGTATGTGCACTTACTTCCGGTGAAATAATCAGGTGTGGGTGGTGTCAAATAGTTCTTTAGATTGGCTGTTTGTAGTAGACCAGGGACCAGTGCAACCATCTGGGTGGCTACCTGAATGGCAGTGCTTGTAGCTATGACCCAAAGAATCCAAAGTTATATCAGTTGGTGCATTTAAAATAGATTTTCTTTTAAAATGACAATAGACTTATAATAAAGGAGAAGAAGATTTCATGAAAGGAAAGTAGATATAGCTGTTAAGGTTCACTTATTTATCAAAGGGGTTTTTCTATTCATAAAGTTAGGTATGTTATTAAAAAAATGAATATATGATCTGACAAAATGATTATAAATTGTGTTATATTATACTGAAACTCTTATCTAAAATGATTTGCCATTATTTCATGTGAATGTACCATTTGGTAAAGACAATGTAAATGGAATAAATGATAAAAGAAAATAAGGCTACAGCAGGAAATTAACCTACAACTGACAGGGTAGCCACTTCAATGTAGCATTGCTCTCACTATTGAGCTAAACAGTCATCGGTAATACAAAAGCCCAAATAACTGTTTTAACCCTAAATTCCCATTTTTGTTCTTTCACAGTCTATATCTGCTCTATTTGTTTCTTTCAACACAACAATTATGTTAAGACATGGATATATTACCGACAAAATGATTATAAGTTGCATTATATTGAAACTTGTATTGAAAATGTACCATTTACATTCACCGTGAAATAATGGCAAATCATTTCAAGTACAAGTTTCAATATAATATAATGCAATCTATAATTACAAAGTTAAATATATAAATGTATACTACTGGGGAAGTGTTCCTTGTTCAACCTTTATATTCTCCAAATGATTACTTAATTACCTTAACTAAAAGTATTTTTAATTATACCGAATCATAATTATTATTTTAACATGACAGAATACAAATATTGAATGAATATACCGATGCAAATTAAGCTTGATGTAATATTCACATTTTAAAATTCTATAAATGCTATTGCAACAACAAAACTGATTTGTTGCATCATATAAGATGTAGACAATATGAAATATGTAAACATATCTAGGAGAATGGTCATATATGTCTTTATGTCTTGTTAGCATTAAACCTTTTAGTTTATATATCCATGTTTCTACTTCCTGTCTATAATAGAGGAAAAAAACAAATGTTATTAGAAATGATAAAATCGGCCATTTTGTAGAAAATTAAAAATGAATGAAAATAAGAACTAATAAATTTTGCAGTTTTGTATTTTTTTTCTTCTCGGTATTATTGCTATTTTTGCCATTTTCATATGCTCACACAAAGCTTACAATAATGTGATAGCCATTGGAAATAGAGAATATAAGAGGGAAAAATGAAAATAGAAGAAAGTAAAAGATGGAATCGAGCTTGGTCACAGATTTCACATTCTGTAAAAAGTTTTTCAACATTTTCTCTAGAATATTCTGCGTAAGTCCAATTCCATGAAAACTAAGTCAGGAGTAAAAACAGAGCACAAGACTTACTACTTCATTCACTTTTTTTAATCTTTGAGATGATGCCAGAAATTACGATCACAATGTGAAAGAATGGGAGCATTAAGCAACAAGAGAGGAACGGTCAAGTTGATCTTCCCTCTCTCAATAGACAAGATGAAGAAGAATAGAGAGTTCAAGAGGAATTTTTGAAAGCAATCAGCTCTTCACCTAAAAAGAGTATTCAGTGAATCTTAATTGGCATTCACAATTTAGCATGGCAGCTTTGCAGGTATTTTTCACAACAGCACATCAAAATATATATTTAACCCAACCCCTACAACAATTGTATTCTTTAAAATAAATTGGAATGAATAATGAATGAGAGCCTGGGCAATATATTGATCAAGCTCAGCTGAAAGAAATAATATAATCACAGTGCTAGGATAAAGCACAGACATCTGTTCCTATTAAGTAACTTATATTACTTGAGTTAGTAACAATAGATGACATTGTTTCTACTTATGAAAATTATACATTAAATATGCATGCATGAATTTTGATGATTCATTATTGAGATTCAGGAGATACTTGACCTGGAGATTTTTAAATATCTGAATAATGATCTCGATTGTTTTTTTTTTCCTTTTCCAGAACCTTTAATGATATGATATCATATCTGGTGAAAAAGTCAAGCACAAAAGGAGAAAAAATTTAAATGTTGCACATTAATGATTATTGACAATATTATAGTGAATCATAGAATTGATAGAAACACTTATTATAGAGTTTCAACAAGTGTTTTTATCATTATATTTCACATTTCAAATTACATGACATTGTAATATAAAATTTCATGATTTTTATCTCAGGGTGGGGAATGTTTTAGTAGAATGAAAGGTTAGTTTTCTAAAATGAATAGAGAAATAAATGAATTTAATCCCACAAACGTGTAAGATGAATTCCCAATGGAGCAAATCAAAAACACACACACGCACACACAATGTGGAAAACACCTTTTAAAATATATTTTTTAAATGTCTGCTTTTGTCATTGATACAATGATGCAAAACATAAAAAAATTAATCTCTTATTTGAGCAGAAAAATTTCATTCAGAGATCAACATAAAAAGATAAAGACATTGAATTGTCCTTCAACAGGTTTTCAACAATTAGGAACAAATTTATAGTTTTTACAATCATCAGAATTAATCAGTGAGGCGAATGTATGTTTGATTCTAATTCACTAATTTCCAGACTAAGACTCTTTGGAAATTGGCCAGTGTAGATATGCATTTCTTACCACTGAAAGAGGTTAGTGTTCAAACTCAGTTGAAATGCAAGATTTCAAAGCAAGCAAGCCCTACCTACTTTGAAGGTTGGCACAACATGTATATAGCAGATAATGAACATCCTTATGTGAGAAAAAAACAGTGTTCAGGGCTATTACACCATTTCACTATTATATATGGAACAGGCTGTTGTTAATATTGGCTGGTAGATAGCTAGTGGAGATTGGATCTGGATGCAGATTGGTTAGATCAGTTTTAGATCTTATCTTAGATCAGTTCTGGAGTAAAGGAATTAACTTATTAAAGTTTCCAGCATTGGAGTGTGTTAACCAAGATAAACAATTATACAATTCAACCAATTGAATTCGATTACTTAACTCAGAATAAAAATAAGAGCTATGTTAGAATTCGACAAGGGCAGCCAAAGACAATTTCATGAACTGAAACAAGTATACAATACCACACAATCTATTTTCAATTATTTTCCTTCCATTTGAGCTATACCAAGCTAAGTTTAGTAAACATCAACTCTTAGAATTTAGGACCAAGTGTTTGGGTCACTATAAACTAAATCTAGAATTTCAATGTTTAATTCATCACAATAAGAATACATAAGGAAACTTTACGCTTACAAATGTCAACACTTAATAATTGAGTTTAAAACATAGCAATGAAAGCAGTCTCAATCATTCCATTGAAAATATTTTCAACATATTTTCAGGGTTAATTTGTAGCCTCAAGGCATTTAGAAAGTGCTGTATATTCGAGTGATTAGTAAACTTGTCTTTGGCAGTACTTGTCATATCCTGGCATTAGGTAGTATCTGTACTCTGAGATGGTTAATTGAAGTTGTATGCAGTAGTAAGTGGTATAGTATCATTGGTCAGTGCACTCAAGAACCAGGAGCTGTAATAATTTACCTCTTTTACTTCAGAACTGATCTCTGATAGGATTTGGAACTGATTTTCTCTAATCTAATCCAAGATGCTCTCCTCTGTCAAGTAGCTGTCTATCTATACTTACAACAACCTGTTCCATTTACGATAATGAAAGAATGGGGTAGCCTTGAACGCTTTCATTTCAAATGAGAGTGAATCTGCATTCTGTATTTACTATATACAACAGAAAGAAAACTAGTTGGTCATTAATCAAAACAAACTTTAGCATAAGTGGTAAAGCAGTATCTCAAGTGCCAAATAGAAGAGACACACTTGAATAGACAAAAAAATCTATTTCAAGTTTCGATAAAGGACCCAACTCCTCCCAGTGATTTGAGTATTTGTAAAAATCACCAAACATCATAGATTAGAAATACCATCCTGCGGAAGTATATAAACTTCGTAAAAAATCTTTCTTTTCAGAAATATCCATGATATTAAAATACTGAATAACTAAGGTTCTAAGCCTGAGATCTATTTTTTTCCCCTAATATCCCATGTAATATCGTAAGGTTTCTTTTTTGAACATCCTCTGCCAAAGCTGATCTGTATTTGGCTTGATGAGATTGTTTTGCTGATTGTACGCATAACAAATTTTGGTCAAACATCGACGTGGCTCTACCTGAGCTCATATTGAGGAGTGGCACCTTTCCAACAATCTTTCAACTCTTCAGTTTCTTTTTGTGATATGATATAAGTTGAATAGCATTTTTTTATATTGTACTTTGAATTTGAAATGAAAATAATTTACTACTCTATGTATATGACTATATCTACCACGTGTGCTGATTTTAATTATATAATAACTATTTTGCACCTTCAAAACTTTATCTTCCTTGTGTATTGATTTTAAATACAAAATAAAAATATAGGATTAATCTAGAATTATTTGGTTTGTGTCTAGGCGTCTTCTTTTTTTGCTCACTCCTAACGTTACAACCTAGCTATACTCCTGCATACAAATGCTCTGGAGAGGGAAAAATGCAGATTTATGCGAACATAACACTCAAAAATATGCACATAATGAAAAAATAAAGTACAGAGTTCCTTTTGCCTTGAATAAAGGTAGTTAGTTCCCTGTTTAAAAGCTATACCACCAGACAACAGATAGAACACACCATATGAAGCAGTCACTATTTTCAATTAATATGTTTTATATAGAAGGGTTAGTACTTAATACAAATAGTCAATCTGATACTTCTCTCTCAATATTAGGTTGATGCTATAGTTTCCAGCATTTAAAAAAAATTTTTTCATTCATATAAATTCATAGCATCATTATTCAGTTGTCACAGTATTTTACCTGGCTTTCTATGACCTTATGCCACTTTTCAGGCAAACTTAATTCCATTTCAAAAGAACAAAATGAATTTCATTAAAATTTTTTATAATATAAATCTGATTATACCTATGAATGTAATAACATAATAATGAATTTAAAACAATAAATGTAAATTGTTCAAATTTTACTTCTTTTGTCTTAAGTTATCAGTTGGTTATTGTTATCTAAAAGACCCTTTTCCAAAGTGATCACGATAAGTGGCTACCATCAGTAATTCTTCAGCAGAGAAGATCAATCCTACACCACAAATCGTATGGCGATTTGGGAAAAAAAAAAAAAGAGACACGAAGGCTGTCTGCTGAGAAAAAAAAATCAAGGAAACACTTTTTCTAACTCAATGGGTCAACATTGCATCAATGACAAAAACCAAACAATTTCAACACATTTTTTTTGTTTTTTTTTTTAGATTTAAGAAAACCAAAACACATCAACTGTTATGGAGAAAAAAACAGGATAAGTTTCAAAAATTTTTTTTTTTTTCTTCAAACGAGTTATAAGAGTGAATAATAAAGTCAGTATCAAGAGAGCAATCTGCTACCTGGTGAACAAAGAACAAATGGTAGCATCACCGCCATCATCATCATCATCATCCACATGCTCTGTAGTCAAGAAGAGCTTCTACCATGCAAACTTTCATGGTATGTACTTACTGCACATAGGGAAATACATGTCCACAAGAGCTTTCAATTCATTGAATCCAAGGCTAGTTCTTTTTCCTTTAATGGGTCAATACAGGGCAGTCAGTACATGGTGGACAATACATCAAATGGAAAGACTATGGTGATAGTTCTAATGCAGATTATTCAGTCTTCACAACAACCATTACATTCACATTTAATCAAGATATCAACTATTCTGGAATAAAATAATAATACTAAGGAATAACAGTTGAGTATCACTGCTTCGAACCAGGTAAATGCCATTCTGACCTAAAAGGCTACACAGGCCCTGAAATTAAATATTCCATTGAATTTACTGAGTTTCACCTAGTAACCAAAATTTAAATGGAGATCATACTGCCTCAAGCTTAATGCTCTAACGAGCATTGTGTTTCATCAGACCATAATCAACTTCCAATCAAATTTATCCTCATTAGCACTCAACTCATTAGCAAAATGTACAAAAATACTTTCAGACCAAATACAACATTCAAAAACTTGTACACTAAAACAAAGTTAAAATCCAAAATCGCTCTCATACAGATATGCTGAAGATTATTGTAAGATCAATAAAGATGCCAAGTTAAGAGACACACTAGGCTAGCCTCTTAAAAATACTTATTACATACTAACCTGTTGTAAGATGAACAGTGTAGAGACTGGAATAACTTTTGTATGATTTTCGCCTGGTTTTGTGATAACTTAAATAACTTTCATTTTTGCATTATGGGCAATGAGACCCATACAGTTTCAAGTTTTCTTACCAAATTACAATCAGAAAGGTTTTTATAATAAGCACATGCATGCAAAAATAAAATAAAAAGAAACAAGATCTAGCTGCCTTGGAAAAGTTTGAAAATTTGGTCATTGTATACCAAACATATGGATGTAGACAAAGACGTTTATATATAAAGGGGTTAAACTACATTTGGTGACTTCATATCCTTTTCCAAGACTTATTATTTACATCTGGATTATCTGCATAGCAATCTATTCTTGGATAACTTTAATATTCACTACATTTTTCACTAAATAGACAAAAATAGATTCTATGCTTTTATTTTAGATAATATTTTCAAGATATCAAAGAACAAAGATTGTTTCATTGAATGCATAAAGACATATGCAACAATTTAATGTTGTATAAATTATTTCCACAGAAATGATTGCAATCTATAAGCAAGAGTTCCCGTATGAGAACAAATGGTAATATCTGGGTACAAAAGTGTTGAATGCCTTTTTAACGTATGAAAAGAGAAAACTTGAGACAAGGGATATATTAAAATCAATCAAGAGGAAATCAAAATTATAAAATATCCAGAAAAAAAAGATAATCATAATTTGATTTCTCTTTCAATTAGAAGCTATAAATATTATTTTGCTCAAATAATAACGTATGAAATTGCATCAAACATTACTAATTGGTTCAACTCTTCCAAGACTATCTTATTCAGGTGCATAATGCCTGAGTTAAAATGTCCCTGTAGTCTTCTAAAAGAGATCTACAGAACATATATATCCCGGCAGTCATAGAAATCTTAGGATATATATATATATATATATATATATATATTTCCCAAGGGTCTTGGAAAGGTCAAAGAAATTTCAGGTAGTAGCTATCTGCAAAAATGAAGAAGAAATTTTTGTTCTTTGTCTTCTGGATTTTCTATGAGAGTAAAATCTTGATATCAAAGGTTTCAAGAAAAAAAAAACAAAAAAAAACTAAATGTACCAAGCCATAATATACCAAGGCATATGATTGTAATTTAACCTTTAATTCAATAAATAAAAAGGATGAAAAATTACCTGGTGTTAAGAGTTTAGGATCAATAGGTTTGCCCGATTCATTAATTTCTTCAAGTTCTAGGAAACTGATCATGTGAGACCACAATGCAGATTTGCCCTGATTGAAAGAAAAACAAAAAAGAAATTAGCAGGAAAGAGTTGATCATATTCATTCAGTGAAACAATATAAACCAAAATGAAGTATTATTCCAGATAAATAAGATGTTATGACAGGACCTGGGAGAGAAAATATCATCATACAAGATGAGTGACAAAACAACTGGAGAGGGTCATATCCACCATTGTATGCTCTATGAATTTAGTCTAGGTAACACAGCATCAAGAGCCACCAAAATAATTTGCAATGTTTATCTAAAAGAACTAGATGTCTGCAAATGCCCACTTTGTGATTCACCTAATTCTGATTGGTTTGTTTTAACCTCTACGTTGCCCAGGAAGGCCAGTTGCCTTCAGTTGTTGGGGTAGATCCTCATCAAACTATAGAAGAATCATCAGGAAAACTGAATTCAACATAGTTTAATGTACAAGAGCGTTTTCAACAGATTGGGTCAGTAAATAGACAAAGAGTTTGAGTGGTACATAAACTTGCTGTTGAAAACCTGGCCCAACGTTTAGCAATTTACAACATTTTGTTGAGCAGACAGGAAAAGGAAGAGTTACTTCATTGAATTATTGCTGGGGACAGACCAATGGCCACGTACAGATCAGACAACAATTCCTGCAAGAAAATACTGATGAAGTCAAACACTGATTATCATACTGCTTCACATCAAAAGTGGCTTCCTTTTATAAAGAAAGGATTGAAAAACTGATTTCAAGATGGACCATTGTGATGAATAACATATTCATTATGTAATTGGTTAGACTACAAATGTTTCCTGATAGAAGAGGTCTTCTCCCAATATAAAAATGACATTGCTTCCAAGTACGTCTAATATTTTTCATAAAAATATGCTACGATGACAGAAAAACAACAACCAAACAAACAACAAAAAAAAGCAAAAAAACCCCTAACAAACAAAAATTTATGTTGCTTCCTTACACACTTTTCACAGATACATGATTTTTCATTGACATTATTATGCAGAATGTGGCAAAAATAAATCCCTTTGTTTATTCAAGTATAAAATATAAAATACATAAATATATAAAGATATTTTAGGAAAAAATAGTTTCAATATTCTCACTTACATAAATGAATCACCTTAGCCCACATCATATCATATCATATCAGAACTAATTATCTTGAAAAAATAAATTTCTTATCTAAAATCATCTTTTTGAAAAATAACCAGTGCAAGATTTGGGCATTGTTGGACCAAAATGACCAGAGACCCAAAGAGCAAATGTGACCAAGAATGCCCCGACACAAACACACAAGCAAAAAGAGAAGAATCTTTAACCTACTTGGCTGGTTTGTCTGGCAGGCCATCTGCGGGGCTACAGGGATTCGATCTATATACATTGAAAAATATGATTGTAAATCTAATAAATTTCACTTGTGGCCAGGGATGGATGGGTCTTACATCGATCAGCTGTTTGTTATGGTCTGTGGATGCATTTTCTGTTACGGGTAATTAGGACGCAATGGATTACCCGTGGGGATCTGTCCCTAAGGTCATTTTGAAAAGCCACGGCTGTCTGATAGAGCAATACGAGATGAGTCAGGCTCTTAATATCAATGATGGCAGGTCTTATGGGGATCATGAACTACAAACCTTTTCGTCTACTTCTTTTTGTATAACTAAGAACTTGTTTTACTACTAATAAAATCAAACATTTTTTTATGGTTTTACAGATTCTGATGCTGACATGTAAATATCTTTTAGAAGCGAGATACCCAAAGTGGCATTATGAATACTTAAAAATGAGTACATAAGATATAAAGATACTAATCTTTTCAAAAAGAGTATAACTACTGCTGTAGCATGTACATCAAACACATCAACATCTATAAGGGTCATATAGTAAAATAAGAATATGATCAAGATGACTGAAAATGAGAGTATGCACAGGAAAACTTGGATTAATGCTTTTCCTAAGGGTATCAATGCTAAACTGACACTAGCAGTTAAAACTAGAAGATAAAATAATTAATCCACTAGTTCTATTTTTGAGTTACTTAATATACTTTCATGTTTCAACCCCAAATTCTTATTTTTACTTATTCATGGTCTATATCTGCTCTATTTGTTTCTTTCAACATGACAATTATGTATTAAAAAATGGATATATGATCCGAGAGAATGATTATAAATTGCATTATATCATACTGAAACTCTTATTTGGAATGCTCTCCTGGCATTACACAGTTGATGTATTACTAGACAACGTAAATAGAATAAACAATCAGAAGACAACAAAAGTTTATACCTTTATGCTTTATAGATTGCAAAAAAATTGCAATGGTGTGCAAAGGTGACTTGACCCCATAATGAACATAGGATAAGTAGTGCTGATCTCTTAAGGTCAATTCAGAGTCAGGTAAATTTTGGCTTCTCCAAATCGAAGGAAAACCAGTGATTTTTCAAAAAATTCAGAAAAGTTCTATATATCATATCATATCTGATTTCTTTTTGTATGGTGTAAGAGCCTTTATGAAATCTCTAAGAAATATAATTTGCTTTCATAGGTGAAGTTTTTTTTTTCTCATGTATATGTGAGTGTATCCCCTTCAAATTGATTCTATGAAATCTCAATAAAATATGATTTGCTTCTCTGTGTTGTTATATTGAAAGTTTTTCCTTGGCAAAGCAAGATATCCCAACAAGTATATACAAACATATATATATACATATATATATATATATATATACACACACACACACACACATTTATGTGCGCGCGTGTGTGTATATACATATATATGTGCGTATGTGTGTATATATATATATATATATATATATATATATGTACATATATTCATACATACCGCAAGTTACAATGATTATGATAGATTCATTGTTATAGATTGTTATAAACAACTTAATAAAAAAATTGATATCAATTTTTTACTCTAATTTAAAAAGAAGGGTTCTGGGCCGAATGATTGATAATAATAGGTGTTCAGTAAAATTATTTGTGATCATAATAATAAGCCTCCTGTGTACTTAGAAAATATGCTACACACTTAATAGAAACTGTCATGTGTCCAATGTTTTCTGGCAGCGTGCGATGGTGGGGTGATCAATCGAAACATTGGAAAAGGGGGTTGATTAATAAATAAGTTACTTCTTTCACCTTTTCACTGAATTTTCAAAAAACAAGCGTGAATGCTGCCAGACAAACTAAGTGATCAATTTGGCATAAACTTACATTGCAAATGGGGAAAAAAATGGAGAAGGAAAGAGAAAGGGGAAAGGGAAAGAGAAGTGGATGGGAAGAGAAGGTGAATGAAAGAGAAAAGGAGAAAGAAAAAGAAATGAAAAAGAAAGATAGTATTTGTTGCTAGCCTGAGATTATGGCACAGACTTGGTGAGAAGCAACATTAACAATAATGCAACTTAGAGAGTGAGGAGTTTCACAAAGCAATGTCATGCGACCCCAAACAAATCTATCTGATAGACAACTTTACACTACCAACTACAATTATCCAGCAGATTAGCTCAACCCATAGCAATGTTGAATGGGTCCTAATTTCATCCTACTACCCCAAGTTAATTTTTGCAGCTGCACTCTGTACTGAGGTCTAAAGCAGGTAGTCATTCTTAGTCCATAAGAAACACCATCATGCACACACATACATATTCATATATATATATATATATATATATATATATATATATATACATATTAGCCCTATTGTATCAGTAATGTTCACATAGATCCCAGATCACTAAAAATGCCTTCCTTTGCAGTTTTTATTACCCATACAGACTGATTGCTAAAATCAAATTTCAAGTCAAAAATTGAAAAAAACAAGTGGCTAAATCATCAAATTCCATTTTTAAGAAATCAATGTTGCCATGGCAACTCTTATTCAACCATAGTCTAGAGAACAAATCTAACTTTCTTGCATAAAGACTAACTCTCACCAACATTGGACCATTGAAAATTCTTCTGTAAGAGGGATAGGTTGAAATGTATTTTTTGCACTATCTGGGAATGTCCCTAAAGTTAATATTTGGTAAATGTTTTCTAGCAGAACAATAGCATATTCAATCCTTTTTGAATTCATAATATATTCATTACATTTGTTCTATGCTAAATGTGCAATGGAAACTTTGACATATGCTTAATTCCTATATATGCTTTCAGTATTGACTGTCATGTATATATATATATATATATGGTTGAGCACTCTTCAAGTGAGGTAACTCGTTCATTGTAAGCTCATGCAATGCTCTTCCATAGGAATAGAGCATGCTGGTGGATGGGAAAAGATGCTGAATAAATATATCGCTTATATTCAACCTTACTGACTGGCCAGTTCCGTGGAGCAAAGGTAGGATATCGGCCTCCGGGTTTGAAGCGAAGGTTTCAATCCGACCTCGTGGTACTGGATGGGATAATGGATAGTCTATAGCCACACAAGAGTTGTAATACAATAAAACAGCTGTCTCTAGATGACACAATAATTTTATATATATATATATATATATATATATATATATATATATGCACAATCATTTGAGAGGATGAAGGTTTTGAGGTATTTGTTTTATAAAATCTAAACATGATATCAATGGTTACATAAATAACTAGATTATAGACAATCTAATAAAGGCAATATGATATTTGAACTACTGTACACTGATCTGGGAATAGAAGACTGATAATAACCGATTTTTGCAAATTGGCATTTCATAAGATCAATATTTGGAATAGTGATTGGTGGACAGTGCTAAGGGTATACAAGTCTGTAGTACTTGGTTTTGCATTAATACTTTTGATTCACACACACAGCTTTTCAAATGATATTTATTTAACCCAAACAAATCTGTATAATTCATTCTTGTAGATAACCCTGCAATATCAATATTTGATCCATATGTTGCCTGATCTGAGAGAGAGAGAAAAAAGTCTCATGGGGGTAACAATTCATGATAAGATACACTCTCTTTGACTTGCGACAGGTTCCTTTGACCCCAATTGTTATATTTTCAAATCATTATTCATCCCAAATCTGTCACATTAAAGGCAACTTCCCAGCAGAAATAAGGGGATCTTATATACAATCAAATACAGTACTACAGGCATCTCAAATTATATTGTGGGTACTGGGGCCCAAGAAAGTCAACTGTGCTTTAACTAAGCTGCAATAATTGCAGGATGGATATGGGTGATATTCAAGAGTGGACGATTGATAGATCACCTATTATTAAAAAAAAAAAATGAGTGAGGTATGAACTAATAAACAAAGGTTAAATAATACTACAAATAGGCACAGTATATTACAAAGTATACCCAATTTCAGTATTTTAAAAAAATAATTGCAAAAATAACCCAACACTTGAAACTTGTAAGCTGCTGCACCTTCAGATACCCTGTATCTGTGTTCCTGAAGGGGGAAAGGGGGATGTTTTGTTTATTGACTATAGAAATGTTTTTGTCTATTTCATTCCATTTCTACAGTTCATTAGCCAATGTAAAGCAAATATATTTCCTAGCAGGGGTGAGTTGGACTTGCGTCACCTCTGTCATCAAATGGGATTGGGGCAGATGTTCAGAAACTTTGAAAATTCAAGGACCACAATGACAAACGAAATCAGCATTCAGTATTTAGACTAATTATCGAACAACAAAAAAAGCAATTGCTGACCATTAAAAATCATATTTATTTAAAATTGATTGCATCTATTCAAATTCTAGTATATGGTTTAAGGTCTGGGTACAATAATCATGTTTTTTGATAGCTGTATGATGGATGATATTTTTTCTCTGCCATGTGATTCACAATGTCAGGTTCAAAGGGAACACTGCTGCAAACCCCAGTTTTTGAATCCACTGGCTTAGGGTGCAATGAACTCGCAATCGGCTTGAAATACCTGGCTTATGGATGGAAATAGAAATTCTGTTTTCATTCAGGATTTTCTGGACAGGTGGGTTATGATATAGGTAAAAATGTTGGGGTTCACCAACAACCCATCTAATATATCTCTGGATTTTTGAGATGAGGTATTATTATTATTATTTCTATTAATATTCGGACCATCCTCATCTTGGTTGTTTTTCATACAACGTTTCAGCTGTTGTACTCTACGGTCTTCATCAGGTATCATCTGGTAGGTGTGGGGAAGTAACGAACCAAACCCTTTATTTAACCAACGGGGGTATATTGACCGCACTCCCCTCTTAGCATTAGTAGTATTATCTGTCACATTAAAGGCAACTTCTCTGCAGAAATAAGGAGATCTTATATACAATCAAAGATAGTATGAAAAACAACCAAGATGAGGATGGTCCGAATATTAATAGAAATAACCCGTCTAATATTGTGAACTGTGCCATAACGAACAGAATGATATCAGGGAAGCCCGTATAATTTTTGTACATGTTGTTAGACATTCTCTGAAGAAGTATTGTCATGATCCCATTAACCATTAAGACTTTATCATTTCATTCACATTCCAGACAGTGTGCTCTTTGGTATTTCTCAGATGTGTGCTGTATCAGATTATTCTTTGAGGAGCTTTGAACAGAATCCACCCATCTATAAGAAATAGTGGATGAGATAAGGAATTCTATTTAAATCATCACAAAGATTATCTTATTCAGCACATATTTGTGGAAAACTGGCATACAAACCAGACAAAATAGTTTGATCAAAACAATAAAGATGAGCATGATAATTCAGATAATATATGGAATAACATAGATGTTTACGAAGGAACATCAATAAGTTCATAGCCTAATGATGAAAAAGAGAATTTTTTTTTTACACAACAAACATTCTTTTTGTAAACATAAACCCCTTCTTTGTCAGTGTTCATAATTAATAGCTGAAAAAGTCACTTTGATCAAACATTATACAGTGAAAATCAAAATTCAGCTAATAACTGTGTGACAGCATTGGACTTGTAAGTCCGCCCTTGATTACATGTTCCATGATCCCAAGTTTCTTTTCCTTTCCATGTGAAGTAATAAACAAACTAAATTGCTCAAAAGAGAAATAAAATGAGAAACGGTAACAAGTCTTCCAAATTATCTTGAAAACAAAAATGATTAAAAACACAGACATATATAAGAATAAGAGATGAGCAAAAAATTCATCAGACTGACCTTTTTAGTGAGCAAACCATGGCTCCAAATTCTCTCCAACAGGTCACACAAACTGGCAATAAGGGTGTTTTCCTCCACCCCAGTTATGTTCACCTCACCGTGGCCCAATTCTACTGCTTCTTGACCCATTTTCTCTACCAACATTCTTTTTGTCTGTCACCAGAAAGAAAGAAACAACATCTCAATTCTTACTCTAACATTAACTTTTTACAATATGATACAAACTGAATATAAATGCAATTGGGTTTTGCAGGAACATGCTTTTTTATTTTTGTATTAATAATGTTTGTTAAATGATATTTCTTCCATAAATGTATTTGAATCTATAACCCCCACCCCCGAATAGATATATCTATTCCAAGAATAATTTTTTAAAAATGACCTCCGTTATTGTAATTTTCATGATAATCTCTACATTCTTCATTTATTGAGTCAGTAAGATCCAAGTTGACTAACCTTGGTTCGACATTCTTTTAACAGAGTCTCGACAAATCGCCAATTGGTCTGGGCCATTCCTGACATGGACATGTCTGAAAGTTTTGGATTTCTTGGAACTTTGGAACGAGCTTCTTGCATGTATTTCTGCGCACATGAAAAGAACAAACATGAATTATGAAAAAACAATTTTATTAATGATGAGTTATCAACAATCAACAATAAAAATCATTCACTCATGAAAAACAGTGAATTTGCCTTGAGGACATAAGATACAAGAAAAAAAGTAAAAACCTTGAAGATAAAAGCATTGAAAGGAAACAAAACATATGTCAGATCTCTAGAAAATATTACTTCGATTGTAAAGAGTGTAACTCTAATGCTGAAAAATTCCTAATGACCTCCTTGATATGATAATTTGTAAATAAGATCTTTTGGGTGTCATAAATAATTTTTCAGCATCTTGTGTTCATTCAAAGCAATATTGCAGTTACACACACAAAAAAATTGACAGTGTTTTTTCAATCTCATGACTTTATAGTGTTGTTTTCTCCAAGATGCACTTAGTTACATGTAGAGTCAGTCATAATGTTAGAGCAAAAAAGACCTCTACAAATTTTATGTACAAACTATCCAAGCCAAAATGTGAGTTGAAAGAATTGAATTTAAAAACACTCAAACATATGTATTTAATTGAGTATATGAAAAGAATAGCTGTTATATATATATATGTATAAGAGAGAGAGTGATGTTTGCATGTGTGAAAATCATAAATGTTTTTGTCACGAAGAGAATAAAATGAAAACATCAATTCGAAAACTTCAATAAAATGATTGGAATGAAGAAGTAGAAATAATTAAAATGATTTTAAATTGTAACGAAATAAAAACAATAGATGAATTATTATTTGGATGATTAAAAAGAAAAAAATCTCATTTCCTGAGTTATTTATTAAACCAGCTGATTGTGGAATGTCCATGAATTCTCACTTGGCTTTCTACTTTTCAGGAAGTAGAGATCTCCGTCTAATTCATTGGGGAGGACCGAAAAGGAAATCCAAAGATAAACTTTCAAGGGGAAATCAAAATAGGAGAATATGAGGAAAAAAAAATTCAAATTGCAATGGAAATATTTGTGGCATTGTATAGCATAGTAAAAAAAAATGTTGAAACAGAAGTTTCTAAATCTTCTGGCACACCATATTTCAAGAAACATGAAAACATTAATAATAAAAAATGTAAAAAATTCAAAATTTAAAAAATAAAAAAAGATGAAAATGCAGTGTGAATTAAAAGATACAAAATATTTTCCTAAGTTCACAATACATAGAATATAGCAAAAGTAAAATTATGTGGTATAAACAAAATAATGAAAAGATTTACAAAAAAAAAATACAATATGTAAAACAGAAAAATACATAAAAAAAACAATATGATAGCTAATGATTTTCTCTCAATTATCAAAGCAGGGCCCATTAAGGCCCAAACATAAAAGATAACTCTCAGATGTCTTATACTAAAGTAAAAGACAAAAACTGACTTCAAAGAATATTATAGTCCATATCAAACATAAATTGGCTGAAAGAAAAAAGCAATAACTTGAAATTTAAGAAAATGTATTTTACAAATCAAAAGTCACAGAAATCAATATTTTGTTTTTTGGCATAAAAATGTATTGAACCAAAAAATGTCCTTCAGATAAATTTTATCATTTGCTTAATGAAAATAAATGAGAAACAGAATAAGTTTCACAAAGTCAAAACACTTACAAGTCAATTTTAATGACAAAATCCATAATTTTTTTTGTGTGTGTGTATGTGTGTGTGGGAGGCATACATACATACATATATACATAACACACTCAACAACTTCATCTCCAACTGACTTCCTCATCATAGTCAATTTGAAGTTCTGATCAAATATCCTGCTTGGTATCCTTTGGGGAAGGATAAATTAATTTTAGAAGATAGTATATTCGTTAAAACATTCAGACTTGAACCACAAGTCATTCCGTTGAAATTTTGAAAGATACGTTATATGCTTATAAAGTCACACCTAAATTGACCACATAACGACGAGCATAGATTTTCAAATGTGAATGTAACTACCTTTTCACTGCTTTTGATGAGTCTGCAGGCCAGACAGATAGACTTTTAGTCACCTTTACAAAGCATACCACTTGTAACAACGAAAAAAGTCATGAATCAATAAGTATTCATTTGAAAGGGTCGTGTGTATATGCGTGTGTGAGGAAAATGGATGTAGATCCGACAGAATGTTGTAGAAAAGTTGACAATGCGGAAGAAGAAAAAGGCTTGAAACTAATTAGTATATCTTAATTTTTTACTAAAATTTAATTACTTCTGTATGTTTCACCCATATAGGGCTTCCTCAGGGCCCAAAAGTGAGAGTTAGTTTTAAAAGAATGATGAAAACTACAGAAATGTCAGACAGTAGTGGGGTGAAGAGAATGTGCCGGGTATAGGTAGAGAACATGGAGGTTTCATTACTGGATATTTCAGGAAGGATGTGGTGGGGCTCCCATAATTTTCATAATTTTCCCTAAACCCCCTAACCCTTCTCACACCAACCGCATCATCAGGACACTCATTTCCCTCCCCAAGACAACCCAATCAACTACCCCATTACCATTCAGGAACATTTTCCATTGGAAGGGAGAACAAAATTTCAAGTGAAATGCTCTTTCTGGAACGCACATAATTCATGAAAACTGAATGAGATAGCGGTTGTGAGAAAGGGTTTTTTTTTGAAACGACTCCAATAAATAATACAAGAATAAATGCAACACCACACAAGAGAGTACCAGGAGTAGAGGATGCTATTGATCAGCCTGTGTTCTGGAAGCATTCCAGAATACATCAGGTCCAAGGTCTGATCTAGCTTTTAATGAAGGGACAGTAAGCTGTGCCTGAAAGAGTTGAAGAAGTAACCCTAGATCAACAAAAGTGATTCTTAAACATAGTATTATTGAACACATGAGCAAAAGGGTTGTAGACTATATGAACTTAGGGGATGGCAAAACATCGAGTGCTACTGTTAATACAAGCAGCTTGGAGTCCTTTAAGCAACTGATTTTCATCAATTACAAATGCATAATACTTGAATATTGATATGAAATTGGATTATATTGTTAAACCTCAATAGATCTACATATTTTTTATTTATCTCATCCTCGTCTGTATAGCATATTTCCTTACAGTTGAGACAAAACAAGAATATATGGTAGAGACAATATTAAAAAGGGCATCTATATTTTTGTTGAAATATGTTAAAACTTTTTTTTCTTCAACAAATCAAGAGGTTCTGTTTTTGTTTTTGCAATCAACAAAAATTGGAAATATCATTTAATTTACAAACTAAGATTCTGAGAAAAATCAGAAGCTGTCGAAACAATACTAAAAATTAATAAACAAAATAGTCATATCTTAATAATGAAAAAACAGACGAAGCCATCCATTGTAATCACTTTGGTTCTGGGTCTTTTAGATATTAATAACTGGCTGATAACATTAAGTAATAAAGATATAAAATAGGACAATTTACAATCATTGTTATTATCTTACATTCATTATGTTATTAGATTCATTGTTATAGATAACTTTACTTTATAAAAAAAAGTATGAATTTATTTTTTCAATTCAAAAAAGTTTCCAATACATTTTCAACAAAGTGTTTGGGCAAGACTGATTTTGATAACAATAACTGATTGATAACATTATCCTTGATTATGATGAATGGCTTCATCTGAAATATGAATGAAAATGCAGAGATCACTCCTTTTTCTACATACTCATATTTGGAGAACAAAGAAAATTAAACTTACTTTTTTTAAAAAATTTTTTTCAACTGAGAACATATAGGAGAATGTTTTTCCTAGAGACGTGTTTATAATGTGGAAGTATAGGGACAAGGAAACATTACAGGATCATTAAAGCTTGCCTAGAAAAGAATGGCAGCCAGGGCCACAAGGTGATTTTCTCTTCTGTGCCAAAAAAGCTACCTATTTCTTGCACCTACACTACTGGCAGAAATTCAAACAATTACCCAAAAGACAAAAGACAAGAAAATCCACTATCAATGCAAAGAGGGAACTCGTATAACTCTTCACACATCATTGCATTGTCTATACTTATACGTACATTAGATTTATACATAATTTCACAATTACAGAGATGCTGTCTAAAAAGCTTCTACATACATACATACAAATGATATATATATATACACATATGTATGTATGGGTGTGTGCAAATATATTTTCAATAGTTCAATTTGTATAATTTGAGTATGATCAATGAAACACAGACATTAATGAAGCTTAACCTAATCTGGAACAAGATCACAATAGTCGAGCACTAAGCTAATATCTAATTCAACATCAATGGCTTGTGAGATTAGTTTGCTCCACAGCAGGTACCCTATGTAAACAGGTTATATTTATATACAAGTGGGGTTCCTTATATATATATATATATATATATATATATATATATATATACACACACAGAAAGGTTTGACTGAGTGAGTGTGTGTATATACACACACAGACAAACAAACAAACCTTTCTGTGCACACACACTCATATACACACTTGTATATTTCCTTATTGGTTATATAGTACATATAATCTATGCGAGTTTGAACATTGCGTATATAGATTTACATGTACTTGCACATGTAAGCTACTAATATGAACATGTTTGCATACATAAGAACAGAGATATATGGCTATTTGAATATATGTGCATAATTAAACTTATGCTTTGGCTGTGTACATATTTACATATACAAGTATACAAGCTCATGCAAATATATGGTGCGAATTTATTGATTCTTTGCTGATCTTGTGACTATCTCTATAATTTTGGACTTCGAAATGAAAAGGAAATTATCCATACTTACGTGATTAGTCTGATAAGATGAGTAATTTTATTAAGTAGCCAATTTTTGTCAGTTTCAGAGATGCAGGCTATAAAGATAGCAACTGAATGTGGCCACAAGAAAATAAAACAAAAAAAGACCTGTTTATTGACCAAAACGAAACCTGACTATTTGGTATATCCCACTAATGATGCCAAAAGAAAGAATAATCAAATGATATACTAGTGGCTGGTTAGGAAGGCAGGATGTCAGGGAGTGGCTGGTGGGTTGAAGCCAAGTTGACTGATTTATATTAAAAAAAAAAGGAAAAGAAAAACAATGTATCAGATTGATGCAAAATCCTCAAGCATTCTCTGAGAAAAATCTCATTCATACATTCATTCATAGCATCATTATCCAGTGAGCAGAGTATTTCCCATGGCTTTATATGATCTTTGTCTATCTTTCAGGTAAATAGTGGATTCCATCATAAAGGATGATTCCAGTTTTGATACAATGAATTCTTCAAGGAATCTTGCAATATCTTGAACATTTTGGAAGCACTGACCAAACAAATCGAATGAAAACAAGTGTCAGTCTGAAAGTGACAGGTTGAGAGAATATGTTGTATTGCATGGGGGAAAAGCTTCCCATCCAAACTCTATGACTGTTTTCAGTAATGTATCTACAAGATGATGGACAGTGTCATGCAGGAAAATCACCAATTAATTTCCTTTCGCAATAAAAAGATCTTTTCTCTCCTAACACACCATTCAAACGGTCCAATTGCTCACTGAAGTATTGCACAGTAATTGTTGGCCCAGATTCTCATTTGAAGCCCACAAAACAGACATAGTAGATTCTGAAGGCTATCCCGGATCTAACCACAATTTTCTTCTCTTTAGGTTCTTCAATCATCCAATTTTCTTAGCTAAAAACTATCTTCTTCAAAAATGACCTTTCATGTGTTAAATGAGCGAAAGGTGTTATCCACTGACCTGATTGTTTTGTATAAGCTTATGTACAACCTATTTTCTCACATTCTAAAATTTTTCCCAAGGTTTGTAAATGATAGATTACTGTTGAATGATAGCACAATCAATAAAGAGTTGAGTTAACTTGATAGGCAATTCTAATATTTCCTTAATATTATGCAAAAGATGGTGCTGGGAACTTTTGCATCAAACTGATACAACAAAATTTTTAAGCCTTTACAATTTCGGTGAGTACTTGTATACTGTTTAGGAAATGTCCTAATGACCATTTCAGGTACGAAAAATTTAATTATTTACATTTTTCCCCACAACGTTTTGACTGATCAATTCTTGTCTTCTCCAAATGTAATAATCGTAATTAGAGAAAAGGTTTCTTTTTCCAATTGTGCAAAACAAAAAAATGGAAGCAAGAAGAAATTCAAACATTCACAGCAATGCTTAAAATATATGTTATTCCAATTTCAGCAATGCAAGTAATAAAACATGTTCAACAATTTAAAAGTGATGTTTTCAATCCTTTTGTTGTTGAACAAAGAATCCCATACCATGTCTCTGATGGGCAATGAAAACCACCCACCCAGAACCAAGCATTTATGATCATCAGCCGAACATTCATCTGCCATTTTGTTTTTTTTTTAATGTTTGGCCAGTGCACAAACTGGTAAATAATGTTTTTAACCATTTTTATAACGTTTCGGTGGTTTGCTTATAAGTAAATATTGCTTCTAACCATTCGTATAACATTTGGGTTGTTTGCAAACGTGTAAACAGTGTTTCTATTTGTATGATGTTTTTCAGTAACAAACGCAAAATGACACTGACTAAAATAAAGGTGTAAGATCCCTAGGAATCAGAAAACTGTCATAAGTTATTTCCACAAAAAGGATTGAAAAACCTGATCATTTATTTCACATTGCATACTAATGTCAAAGGAATGGTGGCTAAATTGATAGTAATTAATAATACGAATACTGTTTACACAAAAAAAAACAAGTGAACAACTTTTTTATGAGTTCCACTTTCAGTATACCGTTCTGCATTTGCAATTGCATAAACAAAGACAGCTAGCTGGAAGTAGCAGGGAACATGCACAATACAGATCCAAATGGGAAGTCTTGTTTTTATATCTTTGTTTGTGCAACAAAACCTTTTTTCTGGTCTTTAAATTCAATCAGTTTGGTTTAACATCCTCCTCTATCCTGTGATATCAAAAAAGCTGCTAGGTGAGAAGTTAGTATGCCAAAGAATTCAGTGAAATTAATCGACATGAATCATTGCTGTCATGAGGTAAATAAAAACTTTTTCAACCACAGGCATGTGGTTCCCATTCAGATGACCTGTTGAATGTTATCTAATTTTTTCTTTAAACTTAATAACCCAAGTAAGAAATATATGTATAGTAAATTTAGTAAGTTACATTTCCTTAAAAAACGTGGTCAAAGTTACAATAGCAATACTTAATCTAAAGTTTGTACTGACAGATCTATTAAGTGTCCATAAGGTCGGGCCCTATGTACATGCTTGTTGTTTTAATTTGTAATCAATTTGTTCAACTGTTTTTATAACCAGGTCAGGGTTATATGGAGATATAGATATTCTAGCATAAATGTCCCCAGTTAGAATCATTAACAAATTCTACTTTTACAAGCAAAATTCTCAGCTTTTGTTTAAAAACTGCAATTGTAAAGAATTGAAACGTTCTCTTTACAGAAATGAAGCAAGAAATATAGAATTGAATAAGTCAGCACCAAGATATTGCATTTGAAAATGAAAACATGTACATAAATTTTATTTACAAACAACAAATTACTGAGAAAGAATGAAATGTTATTTTTGTCGATATCTTGAAATATGATTTAAATGTTAAGAAAAGTGGCCATTGAAAGTTCAAGTTTTCTAAGAGAGAATCATCTTTTACAGTACTTCAATTTTAGTCATTTGATTTATTTCAATATCTCCTTAATTGTTCACCGTTTCTGTTTTGAATTATGACAGGATTTACTTCTCTTTCAACCACTGTGTCGTGACAAGGACCACACCATTTTTGTTACATACTTGATGTATTATAGGCTTTAATTGAAAGATTTCAAGAAAGAAATCCTTTGTCTTTTAGAGATTTGAGAGGGTGGCTCAACTGCACATGATTCAATTATGTAAAAACATCCAATGGAAGTGTGAACTCGAGCCTTAGGCAACTGTTCACTGACTGTATGTTATTGTGTGTATGACTTTCAACTGTTTGTGGAACATTTTCAAACACTGGAGACTAATTGTTACAGATATTGATTGGTGGAACGTAGGAAAGCAGATGGAGGTCTGTGGTTGTCCACTGGGTGATCATCATGGAGGGGTTGGGCTCACCAGCTCTTGATTTAGGCCAGGCATGTTCTGTCTATAGAGCCATTACTGGCACCAGAAAATATTAAAAAATGCAATTAATCCTCCTCAAGAGAAAGTCATTAAGCTTTGATTAACAAATGGTATTTGGGATGGGTCATTTTGAAATAATTAAAGGACAGACTCGCTAACCCCAGTTTTAGACTGCGCCTGATGCTTCTTCCGAGATGGAAGGGTAGATCCACTAAGCTTTCTTCTCCACTGGCGATCAGTAAATGGGAAAACCTTGTCCCACGCCTTTTACCAAAATGGGTGTGGCTTAACCTGATAGATACTGGGTTGCCCAGCCAGTCAGGGAATTCTCTAGGGATCGTTCTGATAGAACCTTTGTTCAAGAATAAACAAAGAAAAAAATTGATATTTCTCATAAAAACTGAAATTGTTGCTATTCAACCTCACAAAAGTGTCTGCAAATCAAACAAATCTATATAATACAACAGTTCTAAAATCCTCTAAAAAAAAGGAAAAAAAAAAAAGAAAAACAAAAAAACAGGACACAACAGGTACAGGAATGAGACCAACATACCTTAGTTGATAAAATAGAGAGTTCTGTTCAACATTCCCGAAAAGTTACCAAATGTGACACATGAGGAACGTTGAAGGGTATAGAGGTCAAAATGTGATAAAAACAAAAAAGATGAGGAAAATGGCCCAAATGAGTCAATGTATAATAGTTACAAAAAAATTACAATAGATCCTCGGATTTGGGGGGGGGGGGTAGACCCTTCGCAAAATTGCAAATACCCCCCCCCCCCGTCAAATTCACACACTCTGCTGTATAGTAACAAAACTTGCACACAATCAGACAATTACATAGAATGATGATCATTTAATCATTTATTTAGTGAATTGGAGAAAATAGAAGAAAAAACAAAAATTAAGATAACAAGAATTTGTTATATAGTCTATAATTTTTATCAAATAAAATTGCCCCCCCCCACTCTGCCAGATCTAGCCAAAAAAATGGCAGATTTGGCAGCCCTGCTCCTTGAATACTGTGCCAAAAACAGTCTGCTACAGAGCTTCTGTCTCTGCCACCTTGGACTTCACAAACCCACCTACCCAACCTGGACTCTTCAGACAGTGATACAATGTAACAGAGTGATACGTGGCTTGGCGAGATCGAAAGGCGCCCACACGCGACTGATTGGAATTGTCAGTTTCAAATGGGGATAGGTTTTACAGAACTGTGACAAGAAAAATATTCACATGAAAGGAGCCCACACAAAAATTCCCCACAACAAAAAGTACACATGATATAAGCCCACTCAGGAAAAAGTTCACAATAAAAAGCCCGTACAGAAAATATTTTTGTGGTGTGTAGAAGAGACCCCACATAAATTCAGATTGATATTGCGGAAACCTAAAGCTCTGTGTACAAAACTCTTCTACGTAGGTATTTGGGCAAATATGTTCAACCATTTTTCTACCAACTCAGCTAAGAGCTCTTTTGATATGCAGGAGTTTGGAATAGAGCAATTAAACCACCCATCTCTCTACTCTGCAGTTGTAGGCATAAATATTTACGTGTGGGTTTTTATCACGTGAGCATTTTTCATGAAACTCCACCGAAAAAGAAGGAAAAAAAAAAAGAATGTATCTCAGACAAAGCAGGGTTACAAATGTGGCTCTTTTGAAGCTAAAGCTAGCTATTTTTCGGTACATTCAGCCCCCGAGTCTGTATCTATCTCAGCTTCTATTCTATCAATCAACCTATTTTTAGTAAATTTTCTTATTTCGGAAATAATTATTGAATTAATCAGTTCATTTTGACTGATATTGAAATTTAGGTACATTTTGGGTTACTTTGTATCCAACTTCTGTTACTTTTTGTAATTGCCCATGCTGATTTTCAGATCCTTCTTTAGCAGATTATCAAAATCTATTGAAGCTAGATCTTGCTAAATTTGTGCATTTACCCATTGTCTGTATTCAGTTCTTAACTCCTTTTCTATTCATCAAACTTTCTACTTATTAACCGAATGAGATCTTTCACCTACATGAGTTCAATTTATCTTAATTGTGATTAATATATCTTTTGTGCGATTTACAGAGATACTTTGCTTGCGTTTTCTAATTTCAAAATGTTTTATCCAAATATATTAGACTTATCATCAAAAACAATTTTCATCAAAGCATGTTGCATTCTTCCTCAAAAGTCTGTGAGAGTAGCTTCCCTTTATTGATGAAAAAAAAAAAATGTGAATAATCAAGTCCCTGAAATTGGAAGGATCACTGTACTTCGAATATGATATTCCTGCATATAAACATTTATATGAGCCACATATCATTGAACATTTCTTTGAAGGTTGGCATATGAGACCTCTTTTGTTACCACTCAAAATATAAGAAAAAAAAAGCAAAAGATTATAATACTTCAATCATAACTACTATCAAAAATCGATACTTTACATGTTTTTAGTCTTTGACAAACAACGGAAAACAACAACCGGATCATCATTTGGGAAGTTTACAATTCAATAAAATTTAGCCACAAACAATTACTTGATATTCACACATTAGTGAACAAATTGTGTGTAGATGAAAAGGAATGAACTATCAAGGAGAAGATTGATTATTTGGAATAAAACTAATTTCCTTTTTTGCGGAGTTAGCTGGTAAAATTGAAGGAACAAATGGAGCATTAATGTCCCACAAAAAGAAAGAAAGAAAATCAATTTTTACAAAAACTTGATGTTATTAGTGGCAAATAAAAGCATAATTCAGATTAAAATAAAAATACATATTAAAAAAATTGAGAATATGAGGAAAAAAAAAAACGAAGTTATCGATGAAAGACTTGAGCACATTGTTGCAAGGCGTGGCTATGATAATTTAAAATCTTAATTGATTAATTCCGTCACATGATCTAAAACTGAAGCACTGACCAACTTACTTTGCTCAGCAGTTTTCAAATACAAGTTATCTATTATAATCTTGAAAATACAAAATCAATTCAAAGAATATCTTTACTGTCCGACGCAATAATTTCTCATAAATATAAATGCTGAAAAAAAATTTTTGAAAAAGAATTGGAAGTGAATTATAGGAAATATCATTTTGTAGTATATGAAATCTCTCTTTGTCCAAGCAGATGTAAATGAATAATATCAAGAACATGTTATCCATATTAGTTTTTCATCACTAATGACATTGTTTTCATTAATATTTTAATAGCTACCACTGTAATAGTAGCAGAGTTGGTTGGTACTGCCTGAAGTTAGAATGGCTTTTAAAAACCTACTTACGAGAATGTTTTAAATTATCGAAACGACTTTTAATGTGGTTGATAGAAATGCAGCACAAGAATGAAAACTAATTAAAAAAAAATGAATTTAAAAAAAAATTTTTTAAATCTATTTGCAATTGTTTATCTTGATAAAACACAGCCAAACAATGTTTACATCAGTGTTTTCCAAAACTTTTTTGGCCACAATTCTGAACACAGGATTTTTTTTGGCCTCAGGGCAAAAACCTTATTTCAGTGTTTCTTCATTTAGTTTTTAGTTTTGTCCAATATATTTTATCGAATTTTTCTCCCAATTCAATAATCAAGTAAAAGTATTGGGTATGAACTGACTGGAATACATCAGGAGATTTCATACATTTATGTTTTAACATTCACAACACTCTTCCTGTTCTTGAGTCTCAATGAACCATTAGTTTACATGTCAAATCCACTTACCTCGTTTTTAATGTAGATATAAGGAATTTTTTTTTTTGTTTCATAGAATGTATCTATATTTCAAATATACACAGAATAAATGCAACAATGTCGACAAATAAACAGCTGTTTCATTTCAAAACCAATGTCTGGTTATTTACTGCGAATGGTAGCAATACTCATTATACAAATGTCATGATTCTAACATTCTCTTTTTCGGTCAACATTTCAAGCAATTATGTCAGAGTACTGATTTAGGCATACTTATAAAAATCTGGCACAATTCTGAAATAAACCGAACAAGCATTGGTTTTCACCGAGTAAGTATTAGGGGAAGATTTTGTAACATTCATCCTGGGAGTGACTGCAATGAAATTCAAACTCTGGTTTGAGCAGGTTTCAAATTAAAATGATACTACAATAAAAAAAAAAATTTCATCTTTCAGCTTCAATAATTTTCATTTTAATAATAGTTAGCAATTTAAACCATGATATCATAGGTAGGATTTATAAAACAAATACATCAGAACACTCATTCACTCTATTGATGACATATATAGTGATACAGCAAATACTAAAAGCTTATATAGAAATTTATTGGAATCAGGCGTAGAAAAACACCCAAGATTTGATCCAACCGAAAAGTTCAAATTTTGAGGTTACACCAGATGACATCACAGAGTACATCTGAAGTCTTGAGCAAACGTACACAAATTTGTTAAGTTATTTTCTTATTCTCATAATTCCCAATGTGTTCATACGAGACCCACAGAAGTATATACAAAATGAAATAAAAAAACAAACAAAAAAAAATGAAAGATTTCACACGTAGCATAGTAAGTGAAAAAAATAATCAAAAAAGGAAAAATATTCAGTTGAAGATGTAGGAGAGAGAAGAAAAAAAAATCACAAATGTGTGGGATTCCAATAATCACTTTTGAGAACAGTCCGACATGTTTATAAATAAATTCACAAAACTTTTCATATATAGATGTTGTTATGATTTATGAGTCACTAGAGGTAGGAAAGACTGGCCCAAAATATTCAATAAACTTTGTGGATGAACTGTATAGAACCAGATATATGACCATTTTGATATTTTGTTTGCATCACTCACGCTTTGTTCATGCGTATATCTGTAGTACAATAACAATGGCTTGCCTTTTTTCGCATGATCACTGCTATTATAGTAGACAGAAATCATTTTTTATTCCTAAATTTTTCTCCAAACCTTCTTTCTGCTGCCGTGTTTGTTAATGTCAATATTTCAGGAGGTTTTTTGCTCTTTATCTATGAACATTTCAGCAGAGTGTTTTTGTATTATGTTGTCTATTTTCACAAGAAAAAGAGTGCTACAAAGGCAAATAACTAGTCTAAAATATATAGAACTATCAAAAGAAGCCACTTGTGTTATTATCTACTCAAGTTTTTCTATGCCACACAAAAAGGAGAGTGTTTGTTTGGATGTACAATATCCTCACAGCATTACGGGATCAGCTAAAAAGACGTCTTACATAATGTCCTAAGGGTAGGCTAAGGGTTAAACAAATTAAAAGATACTTGCGTTTTAATCAAATTCTTATTTGATTCACCTTTTTTACAAAATATATATATATATATATATATATATATATATATATATATATATATATATATATATATATATATACATATTATATATAGTTTTGAATTGATCAAAGTTTATTTAATCAAAAAAAGATTGAGTTAAAAAAAAATGTTGGATTGAGATAAAATAACAACAAATTTGTATCTTTTTTTTTTCTAAGACTTTTTACATATTACTTGATGTCATTTTTTGTAACCTCAAAATTTGACCTTTTCAGTTGAATCAAATGTGGGGTGCTTATTGAACATATGATCTATTAATTGCAATTTACTTTTTTATAGATGTGCGTTTTGACAAGATGAAAGTAGACTTATATAATTTAAACTGGCTGTTTATGTAACTTGTGATACCATGAATGGGATTTATTAAAATGAATACAGGAAAAGTTTCCATTACTCTAATGATTATATACATAGTGATACAGCAATTACTAAAAGCATATACAGGTACACCTTGTTAGTGTGGCTAATTTGCTCCAAATTTTTCCATACTGCTTAAAACCGCACTTTTCAGGGTACTATAATTTTTTTTTCAGCTTAATTGTACTATATCAAAAACCACACCAATCAAGGTATTCCTGCATGAAAATTCTTATTTTATTTCATAATAGAAATGCATTATGATAAGAAAAGTGTAGCCTTTTATAGATTGAACTAGCTGTTTATTTAACCAATGATATCATGGTTAGAAATTCATTGAAAAATACACAAAAACTTCCATTCACTCTAATGATTATACACACACACACACACACACACACACATATATGTGTGCGTGCGTGATACTGCAATTACTTATTATCAAAGGACATATAGAAATTCATAACAATTCATTTTACTAGAGAAATGAATTGTGGTAAGAAAGAAGTGGCCTTTTATAAATTGACCAAGCTGTTTATGTAACCTATGATATCATGAGTAGAATTTACCCAAGTCTCTAGTGAGAATCATAAGCCATTTGACCACAGTCTTCATAGATAGTGGCCGAATGGTCGAAGTAACCAGGTATATATTGGACTCCTTCTGGCTGGAGGGTGAGAGTTTGTTTCTCACCTGAAACTTATGCTTTATTCATGATCATACTGTTCACTTGTAGCCATAGAATGATGGCCTGAGTCAAAAAGAGTGATGAAAAAGAACAAAAATTAAGTTGAAGGTAAAATCTAGTCAGGATAAATAATTAAAACAGCATCCTGTTTTTAGGTATTTGTTTTAATCCTCCAGGATATTAAATGTGATATGTGTAGTAATACCAAACAACTTGAGATTATCACTGCAGTCAAATCAAATGTCACAATTAAATTCAGGTTCTCAGCTTCAAGATTAAGAAATATTGACAGTTCAAGCACAGAGCTTAGATTTAAAGAGTAACATGAGCACACCTTGAAAGAGGAGATTTAAAACAAAAACAGTGAATTTTCTAACGTTGGTACTATATTCAAGAAAAAATACAGCAAGATAAAGGTTCTAGAGAAAATATTAATAAAGATCTAGTCAATTGAATTTATAAGCATATCAAATCAACTTTTCCGATTCTCTGCTTTAATTTAATGCCTTAGGAATGAGCTTACATTACTAGGAAGAATTTTGCATTTAGAATGGCAAAAGAGAAACTGCTTTTATTGCCATTACATTAAAAGAGTGAAGCTTATAATTTAAAATATTCAACGCTATTCAGAAAATTCCAGTAGATCAAAGATTACTTCAGCAATGTATTCAATTTACAGAATAGAAACAGTGCTTAAAAGTAGAATTTGGTGATTGAATTTACAGAATAGAAACGTTAGTGTTCGAAAGTGGAATTTTGTGATTTAACATAAAAATCTTTGCAATTTTACAAAATCCCGCCACTGCTTTCATGAACACTAGAACTTGGAAAAAGTGACTTATAAAAATGGCTGTAGTAACAGTGTATGTAAGAATAAGAAAAGGCAAGGCAATAAGACGGTTTACTAATGGATGAATGTTGAAGCTTATGCAAAAAGAGTGCAGTTGAAGTCATTGAAAAAATAAGTTGTGGTAATTTAGCCGAAAGCTCTTCCGTGTACGATTAGTATTTGAGAGAAATGAATAGGCAAAATCAAAAGAAGTTAGGCATGGATGTAAATGGACTAAACAAAGAAGCAAAATGTAAAAACAAAAAAAAAAGCAATAAATATTGGTACAAAATTAGTGAGAGTTCATTCATTGAATCAGTCATACACATTTAGTCGGACCTTCTGATCACCACCACATTCACATATAATGTACTAGCACATATAACTCGGTGGTAGAGTGAAGGGCTATTGCAAGTCCAAGTTTTACACATTTTCCAATTAGAAGGAAAATGCAGATTTTGAATTTGCAACATAAAAACATACCAGGAAACGGGAAATGGAATTTGACTACTGACAGGTGCAGTCTATGTATAGAGCAAAGGACAGCTATTTTTTGAGTATATGTTTACTCGGCTCTCATAAATTCTGAGTTGAATCCAGATACAAGCATATTTGCTCCTTTAAATTTTCAAGTGTGTTACTGAGGGGGTAAATTTCAAAATTTGGAGGAAGTGGTGTGGGAATTATGAGCAACTATTCAAGGTTCCAAGTTACTGAAATTAAACATTAACTTTTACCAGAAAGTAGAGAAAAGCTGATTTCAAAACAAAGAGCTATTTTTTCCTCTCTAAGCAGTAATTAATTTTCAGACCACATTGTTTTCAGCCCAGTTCCTCATCCCTGAGATACAGGTATCCCCTGCTTTTTGAAAGTTAGTTTTGCACTATCTTATCACTTTTATGGTAAAAGAAATTAAAGAAAAAATAGCATTCAGTGTTTATTTTGCAGTGAGCCATTACAGACACAGCACGCACCTTCTTCCTTTCTTTCCTACACTGCAGTCTCCTGTACTTGCAATGACTCGCATACCATCATCCCAACTCTTTTCAGTCTGGAAATGCTCAAAAATTTCTCCCATGTATATTATTGGTAATTGCATCTTCACTTTACACCATTTCGGCTCATGAAAGATTCTTAAAGGAATACTCAACCTGTGTTCTAAAATGTTCAGGAATAAATGATTGAACTTACATCACCAATAGCTAAAAATAAGATAACTTGGAAGGACAATGACTAATTTAGGTTGAATAGATGTTCGAGATAAAACTGAATTACTGAGGTAATGTTGAGGACATCGGCTTTTGAGGCAATTTAATTAGATTTAGAATTATCAAACTAGAATGCACCTGCTTGTTTAATTCTGTACGCATTTAGAGATACGAGCAAGAAGAAACATATGGATAAATGAGATGGGATTTATGCACAGGTGTGGGTACTTGTAAGCCAGTAGGGAAGAAAGGGCACAGGTTTTAGTTATGAAACTGTTGAGATATATATATATATATATATACATATATATATATATATATATATATATATATATATATGGAGGGATCCTCAGTCATAAGCATATACAGATGTGTCCAAATGCAAGTATACATGTAATTTTATTGATGGATGCAAGAATGTAAACAAAAATGTAAGTAAATATGAACATGGGAAAAGATGTATGAATACGCAAGTAGGTGTGAGTACAAATGTAACTGCACTTTTAAATGGATACATGGGTATATGTATGAATGACTGTATACATGTTTGTAGACGTGTATATGAATGCCTATCTAGTGGTAGATATGCATATAGAAGAATGGATCAATAAGTCTGTAGCCTGATACAGTTATTAGCTGAATTTTCATCTTGAACTTCCACTGTCTGATGTTCAATCTGCGTGATTAACATTCACCAATGAATTAAGTGCACAGAGAAGGAAGTAGATAATGTTACAAAAATAAATTGCTCAGGCTACGAATTTATTGATTAATGCATGATGTATGTAAATCTTATTATATGCAATAGCAGTATGAGGTGACTTATATTATATATGCAGTTTAATTTGGCTTCATAAATAATTTATCATATAACACAAACTAGCTGAAATCTGCCCAATCGGGCAGTTTCCAATTGGTATGTATATATATATATATATATATATATATAACATATATATGTATTAAAAGGGGAGTAAGGGTTCAGTTTAGCATTATTATTACATTGTAAATAGAAATCCCCTCTAAAACCCTTAGAAATATCCTTTTTGAAAATTTTTTCACTTTAAAACATTCCCCAAGGTCTACATGAGTATGCATCGCAAATTTGGTTGAGCCAAGCCAGTGTTTGAGAGATGGAGGAGTTGATACAGTAGCAAACAGAACCAGTTGTTTTATGTAATAGAAGATATATTCAATTAGAGAGAAATACATTACTAGGGCTCCGCGATGCCCATGATAGAGAAGTGTGGCAAATCCTGGGGAAGGTCTATGTCCAACGACAGACGTTGAAAGACTGCTGATGATAATGACATTACAATGTGATAATAATAAGTAAAGCAATATTTGATCAACTTAGGAGCTTGAGCTAGCTCAACATTTTAGTTGAACTAAAAAATATCTATTTTTGTGTTTGTGGAATTGAACCAGCTTGACATTTTGTGAGGAGAATATTTTGGCTGTACACTCATCTAAAAAAAGAAAGATTTTTCTCCCAAAATGTTCTGATGTAAGGCCATAAAAATGTCCAAAAACAAAAATATATATCCTCAGTTTTTCTTTTAGATAAGGATTTGTTTGGACATTTGCCATTTTAAAGATGCTTTCTTTTTGTTCAACAGAGTCAAAAAAAAAAAAAAATATTGAAATTTTTCTGACTACCAACATAAAGAATAAAAGATACTCGGGGCTGCTCATTGTGATCGCTTCAGGACAATACCTGGGTAACATTATTCAAAGGATAAAAAAAATTGTTATAAATATAAAGTCATTGCTATAAACAACTATAACTTTTAAAAGATAACCGTTTTATATAAATATCTAAAATTAATTTTTAATTCATTTTAAATAAGGTGTTTGGAATTGACTGATTTTGATATCAATGAACGATAACATTATCTGTGGTTGTGATAAATGGCTTCTTCAACAGTAATATATATATATATATATATATATATATATATATAATGAAGTGATTTAATATTCTAAGCTCTAGTTTAAATCAACTTGATATTTAATGTATCAAGCACTTTTCTGAAATAAGCCAATCACACATCGGATATTGTATCATATTGTATTCTTGATTTGTATTATATATATATATATATATATAGGCAGCTACTTATTTTTAAAATGTAAAGAAACAGAAACACAAATCAACTAATTTGACAGTAAATAATGATATGTATTCACATGGCTTTTGCATATATGAATTGGGAGAAAAAATTAGTGACAGTATAAGCAAGAAGTTTTCAAGAGCTATAACAAAGTTGATATTTCAAGATTGCAAGACATGTTCCATGAATTGGGTAAATATCATCATCAATTAGTATCAAATAACCATTCTTATTTTGGGCAGCAAATACAGAAGGGAATTTCTTAAAAGATTAGATTAATTTAGGGCCACCTGAAAAATGATAACCCCATAGAAGTTAGCAGTAAGTTGTATTGGTCGGAGGATGAAAGAACATTTAGCAGAGACAAAACTGAGCCCTGCAATAATTGAAATAATAGATAGGAATGTAACGACAAGATAGACTTGACAATATAACCACATGTTAAATACTAGTTGGGGTGAGGAATATTGTCAAATAAAAAAAAGGGTAAGAAAGATTTGTTTTAATAAATATAAAAAGGCGTCAGATATAAGAAAGATGAAAAGATAAAAAGAGAGTTATCAAATATTTATGGTTTTACTCACAAGCCAAATTTTACCATGTTTTGCAGCAAGCTCAAACTTAAGAATGAAAAACAAACACAAAAGAAATTAATTCTTTAGAATTATTATTGATCATTTTTGGATACCATAATACTAATCATGTTGGCTTGGGGGAAGTTCTTTAAACAAATAAGTCTGACTTTTTTCAAATTTTAATCTTTTAAAAAAATGAGTGGAGAGAATAAGCTGAGTATATCATTTAAAATAATGAAAAAAAAAAAAAGAAATAATAGAAACTCATTCATTCTATAACATGAATAATTTGACGTCAGTAACCAAATACTTAGATATTAGCTGGATTTGAAACTATAACTAAGGTATCATTCAAACCTAGATTTGCTCCTGAAGGAATCCAACCCTGGCAGATGTTATTAAACAACCATAGCCATTAAAGATGGCGAAAGGTTTTATCTTTTTTTGAGTGTTTGTGTATATATATATATATATATATATCATGTGTGAATTCCGGTGCTCATGGCTATACAGTTTTGTCTACAGATTGACATCAGTACTCTAACAAACCCATACTAATTTTTTCTTTTTTTTTTCTTCCAATTTTCGAAAAAAGCTTTTATTTTGACCTTTTGGGGGCTTTATCTTGACAGGTTAATAAACAACATCTAGCTTCCCCAGAATCTTGATGTTTCTGGATTTTCTTTTACAATATTTAAAATATTTTCTGGTGGAAAACGCACTGTGATGTCATAATTAGAATTTATTCTGACCATATTTATTCTTCAATAATATCTTTCTACATGACTTCAAATTTTGACGCTACAGTTGTTCAATTACTGACTGTGATGGTGAGTAATATCTAATTTCAGTTTTTGAATAATTTATGAACTATCTTCGGGAAATAGACAACAATCTCAAAAATTTAGAGAAAAAAGAAAAATACATTATCAGTAGGATAAATGATTAGCAAACAAATTATAGCAAAGATAACAATAAACGTTTACAGATTCAATTTACTGCTTTGACAAAAATACCAAGTTGTTATCTGAGTTAATTTTAAATAGTATCATTTTTTTGAGTCAAAATCGACAAATCCAATTGATTTCAAAAGAGCAAGAGTAAATTCAAATGTTGCTTTAGCTATAGTTTCAAATCTCATTATAATCTATACATTATTAAGGATTGTGGTAAAATACAAGAAGCAATTGGGAAGCAACAAGAAGTGAAATAAAGATATTCATTACCAGTAAAAATGCTCTAATCAATGAATAATCTTAAACCTATATATAAAAACTTTTCAAAATAACTTTCTCTTTGCTCTTAATTACAAGAAGCAAAGTAGAATCATTTCTCAACAGTAATAATTGTTCTAATAATTAAATGCTCTAAACCCTCAATTATTTGACTCTTAAATTCATGGACCACTTGTAACCACTTGTATTTGACTCTCTGATGAATAAAATTGAAAATAACAGAAATCTTATGGAATCTTAAATGGAATAGAATTTTTTTTAAATCATCAAATGGTCAAAAGGAAATGATTCAAATCAAAAGTTATATCATTTGATAACGGTCAAATCTTTTAATGAATTTAAGAGTTAATTCATCGCTACAAACCGCTGCATATGAGCCTTTAAAAATTATATTCTGGTAGCTTCCTATTGCTTCAAGTATTTTAAACGGACCACATTAGTACAGCTTAATAAGTAGATTTTAGCAAGAATTTTTTTAAAAATTCTCTCTAGTAATAAATCTTCAAGAAAAAAAAAAAAATGACCAGAATTGACAAAGTTAACTTTTATGATAGCTATTACAGCAACCTCAAACCCTGGGATTAGACAATAAAGTTGTACCTCTTTAATTTGGCATCCTTACACACTGGCTATAGCTGAACCACAGAAATTACTTTTCTCATACTATCATATAATAACAATTCAAATGATTTTGAATGATTTTCAGAATAGTGTGGAAAATAAAACATTTTTAATCTGAAGTAGTTTGTATATATTCTTGATATCTTATAATTTGAGGACTATACATCCCAGATAAAAAAAAGGATAACTGGATTCAGCACACCTCAATCAATTTACAGTACACAATTTTGGTGGAATTTAGAAATAAAATTTATCATTATATAATGCTTTGTATATTTTCGCATCCATATCAAAAAAAATCCAGGCAACAACTTCTGCCTCAAGCAGCAGTCAGTGTTTTGAAGTGCAGTCAAAAAGTTGGTCATCTGTTAATACCCGGGGTCTGGAAGGTGGCCATGCCTGAAGAGTATCCAACCAACAGCCGTACTAAGGTTCCTGACAACCAACATACAGAAATTTGGTAATGTGTTTGTGTGTATCTGGGTGGTAGGGAAGTGACTGAAAAACTGCCTGATAGGATAGGTCTTCAACCCTCCCCCTCCCAGAAATAAAACCCATGAGGACAGGTTTCCAGCTTGTATAATTCATATAAGATAATTTATTTAATAATAAATGAAATATTTGTCTTCTCATGCCTGGCAATAGGTTGCATTAGAATGATTTATAAGAATCAGAAAAAAATATCAAATACAAATCTACTTTTATGCTAGAATAAAAATCGAAAGTCATTGACTTCGGTGTTCTTCAATTTAGTTTTAAACTGTGGTTAGGTTTCTATATATAATTAGTTTAACAAGTCTGTTCATAAACCGCTGAATTATTGTTCAAACTGTGGTTTGAAACCAAATTTAGACCTCATATGGCAGATCCATGAACTAATAGCAGTAGATTCAAAATGTGCAGGACAACAGGGTTTCAGGTTAAAGAGGTACAACCTGTATTGCTGAATTGCCAGAACAACCTCTTTCATTCCTGAAAGAGTTTCTTTGATATGAAGTTTTATTGGCCTTAGTACCAATATTGAAGAAAAATTGTAGAACAATGTCAAGAATTATGTTATTCATTTCGAATAGATCCTCTGATTCCCCACTAGTTCCATCGGATAGATGTATTTGTATAACATTCGAGCAACAAAAAAATTATCCAATTATTCCATGGCAATTTTGAGGTTTATAGTTTATTCATACAGATTCAAAACTTTGTATACACAATATCTCAGTCAGTACCATAATTGATCATTTTCAGTTTGATGGAATAGTGTTTTTGAGAGATTACTTTAGCAACCCAAAGTACAAATTGAGTTCTATGGTAATTCTATAATACATTTGAACAAGTATCCTAATCTTAGTTGTTTTGAACCTCTCAGCTACTACTCTCTTCAGTTTTACTTGGGTGTGTATCATATCTGGTAATCTTCAAGGATCTTTGAACTAAATCCTTCATGTCTTTCGAAATTTTTTTTTCATTAATTTTTACCACTTCGATATAGTTCGCAAATCAATGATATAATTTGAATTGTAACAAAAAAGGGTTACAAGTGCAGCATGAATCTTTGTTGCTCAGATCAGTGAAATGTTCTGTGTGGAGTGGCAAAAATTGATATTAAAATTGAAAAGTTGTGAACAAAATGAAAGATTCTGTTTAAAGTGTCTTTGAAGATTTCCAGGTGCAACAAACAGGGAGGCTCGAGAGCCTACTGGCTGGAATATTATGTCTGAATTTCATTATCATACATTGGTTTCTCTAACTAGTATCTTCATCTTGGTAGTTATAATCATAATGTTTTGACAGTTGTATCATCAGGCCTTCTTCAGATGTCTGTTGTAGAAAGTAACCTCATAGGAATTTCGAACCACACCACCACCAATTGAATGAAAGGTTCTGTTTGAAATTCCCAGAAGTTTGAACAAATATAGCAGATACTTAAATAAGGCTCTAAATACATAGACCAAAATTTTGTGACAATAACAAAGATGAGGACACTAGTCTGAGTAAATCAGTGCAAAATAATGAGAAAAATAAATCATAAGGATGAAATTTTTAGTATTTTATGGAACAATGATATTTCATCTCAGAATTTCAAACAATACTTAAATACTATGGTGTCTCAAAATGGAAAAAAACTCTTACTAATATTATTAGCTTTTGGCCAGTTTTCTTCTCTTTATTGCTGCTTCTATCATAACATTCTAGGTTGAATGCCGTCCAACCATTGAAGTAAGTCATGTGAAGTAAGAATAGGTTCTGACAAGACATGAACTCACATCCTATATCTAAAGACTGTATAGACTATATTTCAACCAACTTAGACATAGAAGAGAATGGCAAAACAGTGCCCAAAATACATTACACAACTTTATTTTTGATCCATGTTGCTTATTAAAAACTGTAGGATGACTATCTGAGAGTTATTGCATATAGCATGAAGCAAAGTATTGTTTCTTTATTAGTGTTACTATTTTGCTTTACTTTCATCCATCATATAAAACACTATATTATCACCTTTAAAAATACTTGACTACTTTGTTTTGAATGAAGAGTCAACTTCCAGAAGTTCATTACCCTTTATTAATATATTAGAGCAGTTTATAAGTCCCCAAAAGCAAGAGATAACTCAAAAATATCCTGTATATGTGAGGGAGAGTTTTCTCCTTTGATCAAAAATGAAAGAATTAATTATTTCATTTTTGATTTACATCAGCATTATTATTCAGCTAGTTTGTATGATTTCTCAATAGTTTTCTATTCAGCTAAACCAAAAGGTCTATATTTGCTTCTAGTACTCAGATATCCTTATATAAAAAATCTTAGTTTTATCCCCAAATGATTTGCCCAAATAGACCATAAGATTGCAGCTGAATGAAATACTTTAAGATTATGTATTCTAGGAATGTTATGCAGAATCTCAACCTTACAGTAGTTTCCTGGGGGGACATACACCAGATGACAAACCAAAATTCTATCAGTCATAAAAATAGAAACATCCTTCAAATAATAGCATGATTCTCTGATTTGTAAGCATTTACCATGTATGCCGCTATAAAAGATAGGCATTTAATTTTTTAAAATAACCATGTCAATATTACGTTGTGTCAAATATGCTGGCTTTATGACTAGGAGGTAGTCTACCCAAGTTTGATATGGACAGAGATGGGGTTTGGATGATTTGTAATGATTGGTAGTTCTCTGAATATACTTGTAAACCATTCTTTAGTCCAGGATATAGAGTACTAGCAAAATTAAGATAAGGGAAAAAAGAGAAGTATCATTTATCAAAATTTTGAGGTTCATAAGGTTCAGTATCTACAAACAGCTGTAAAAGAGATATCAGAAGATTCTCTTACAAATGCCAAGTCACTGATCAGTGGAATAATAGTAGAAGCACCAAGCCTAAACACATTCCAAAACCATCTGGACAAACTGTGGAAGCAAAATGGAATTGTTTACCCTCCTGATGTAGATCTCTATAAAATAACATCTGTTTGCCGAACAAGATACAAGACCATTGACATATGTTAGAACCTAGTACAAAAGTCCATCTCTAAGACCTTATCTCAGAATACTACTACTACTACTACTATCATTATTATTATTATTATTTTGAATTCTGTTAGTGGTTCATTATGTACCCGAATATGATTTTTTTTCTTTCCACCACATAATCTTGTTCAAGTATTTTTCAGCTGTGGCTCAGCTTTCATTACCTTTCATTTGATCCTATGTATGCAAGTTCTTGTTCCAATTTTATACCAGTTTGATTTATACCAACTGACTATTGTAGTCTTGTAGGCAACACCTCTACTTTTGTGGTCCAATAGGCATTAACTCTAGTTAATCCAGCAAACCCTTTAAAGAACAAAGAAGAAAATAAATTGATTTCTAGGGTTATAGTGAACCGCTACTGTGATTCCCTATTTTGGGGACAGCTGCAGGTTATTTTTACTATCATTATTATTACTATTAGTATAATATTTTTTTTCAAATACACAACAGAGATGTATCAGGCTAAAGATCTATCCCATTGCATATCTGTGACTGCATTTTTCATTATTCTTAAACTCGGAGGTCCAGTCAAATGTTGTGGGTACTATGAATCCTTTTGAAGCCCATATGTGTATAAAACCTCCCAAATCTGTCTTTCTATTTGAAAAAAAAAACACACATACATTTCGAGCAACTATCGTATTTATGCAACTCTCTCTAGAATGTAAAATTCTGATAGAAAATCAAAGATGCAACCCTTTTTCTTTTTGATATAAGCAAATTTATAATCTAGCAAAAGACACATCTCCATAAGCTGACAGATGGCCAATGGATATAAAGATTGAAATATCATGAACCAGACGACTCTAAAGATGATTGAAACAAAAAGAAGAATGTAAATTCTAGTCAAAAAATTGCCATGGAACATTAATTTTACTAAGAATAAACAATTCCTGTATGAAATGAAAAACAAAAGACATCAAATGCATACACTAGAAATGTGGAAAGAACATTCACATATAAATATACCAAAGAATATAAATGAAGTTTGTTTTTTTTCAAGTTCAAAATACAAAAAAGGAAAATATTAAAAAGATAATATAAAAGCCTGAAATTGAATTTAAAAATCAAAAAAAGAAAAGGAGAAAAAATTGAGAGAAAAAAAAAAACCCAGAATTCCAGACAGATAAGGAAATTGGCAATCATTCAAGTCTTGGTGATTTTTGCAATCTGTGTGAACAGCAGAGAAATACTAGTTTCTTTCAGAGGTTTTTTTTTTTTGGTAGTAATTTTTCTTTTAAGCTGGTTCGATTAGTTTGTCCAATGTTTGTTATTTGAGCTGCAGGTGAAATGTCTAACAATGTTTGAACAAAAACAGATCATTCCGCACTCAACAAAAGAGCAGAGTAACAGATCACCTGCTGCAATATTGGGGCCTCCAAAATAATTTCACCAAAAAACAAGATTCTTTTAATAAGATCTGGAGCCTCATGTAAACTAATACATTTACATTCATATTAAAAAGCAAGCTCTTGCTCAATTAACAACAGCACTATCAGTAATACCTATGGCAACGGGAATAACTTGGCAGTCCCCATTTTCCCTCCAAGTAATATGCCACAGGTTGAACTGAGGTACATGGTACCAAGTGTAATTCCTGACTTGACCAACTGGATAAGTCAGTCATACAGGCTTCACACCAGGTTTCAGATCAGAGTTGTCCATTTCCAAGACTGGTTGCAAACTAATGTTAGAGAGCCCGGACTACCCTACAATTTACCAATAGTTGGGTTTGAACAAAGCTAGAAAACCCAGTTTGTTTAGTCTGGCACACGGCAATGCTTCTTTCAAATGAAAGGTGCCTAGGCATAAGGTATTGATTAGCAGATCAATGCTAACCACTTAGTAGTTACCATTATGATATTCTAAGTTATCCTTATCAGGTCTGTACAGTTTTTTTTTTTTCATTCTTACTATAATCTATGTAATGATTGAATAAGCATAGAAATTATTTAATATTTTTTTTAAGATTAAATAAATCAAAGACCAACTGAATGTAAGGTACAACTTCTGTCTATCATGTACATTAGTATAATAATGTCTTGCATTTTTGTCAATGTAAAGTTCATTTTTTTTAAAGATATCTGAATATTTTATGCAATGCAATCAACTTTGAACATGTTACAGTAGAATAAAAACAACCAATGTTCATTTGATCTTGAAGTGATTAGAAATGAGGCAACAGTGGTTCTATGTAATGCTTCTTGAAAGCAAGTTCTGTTCAAGAAAAGCCAGAAGGCTGACAGAACTGCATGGAGAGAAAATAAGGGAGAAAAACAAGAATTTATTATCAAGAACAATATTTTTCTTTTCATCTCTTAATTATGTTTACTTATTGGTAATTTATCATATCATATATGATGAAAATATTGAATATACTAAAAATTACAGGTTGGCCTTGAGAATCTTGGAATAGAAATATTTTTTTTCTGGAGAGTGAATTTTCTGCTAATTTACATTATGTCATCATGTTCTTGTTTAATTGAACCATGGGAAAGAATATCAGTTTACGTTGTACGTTTATTGAAAGTAAAAAATACTATCTTAGTCACTATAGAATCAACTATTCTCTATGTATTCTGTTGGATTTCTGCGTATACTATCAACCCTTGTGTTTGTATTTAATATGTTTTCTATTGACAAATTTCTGTTTTGTGTGAAACCCCATATATTATACCATATATGTCAATCAAGGACATTTGGGGGGGGGGGGTCCCAGAATGAGAATTTTTGGACTATTGATTCCTGTAAAAAAACTAAAGTTAAATAACTGCAGAAATTCCTGGGAAGTAGGTATTTCTATCAGCAAAATTTCTACCCGAGTGAGAGAGTCTAGTCATATGGATGAAAACAAAAATGTTACACTTCTCATTATATAAATACATTACCTTAGCATTAATTGGTATCGAACCTACTAACAACAGCCATACAGATTGTATCCTGAACCTTTTTTTTTCCCTCTTATTCGTAACATAACAGTTTTGTATTAGGCTATCAATAGTGGGAGATTCAATGATCATCAAATCTACTAATAATGGCCAGCAAGTTTAGCTTACTGATCATTGCTGTACCGGTGCCCTGACTCATTTTTTTTTCTTTTTCATATGACCTACTCATTGATCCCAGTGGAGAAAACACATGGATATATTTGGTTACAGTAGTACTTTTGCTGCCCTCCTTTGTAAGAGCACAGTGTATACCTGCTCTTGTGGCTTTGTGCCAGACTAACCTAAGTACATAAAAGGTGCCTTGCCATTGGGTAATAGTAAGCAAGAAGATCATTACTACTGTGTGTTGGGTTCAATCTTTACCGGATACCTAGGAGGAGGAAAGATAAACTGAGCCAGAAAACTCAAGTACTAGTTTAAATATTGGATTAAATTTCTCTATCTATCATCTAATGAATATGTTCTTACAAAGAAAACATACCGCAGACAGATCTAAATTTACACCGGGTGATCATTTCAGAAATTCAATAGCCAAAATGACTAAAACGCCTAAAATGCTGAAATGAAATGGAGCCAGAAAATTTTAGTACAGGTTTTCATACTGAAGTCAACTGCAAAAAAAACCCCAGCTGAACTTAAGATTTTACAGAAAAAACTTTTTAAACATAAATAGTTTCTCACATTAGTAGTTTGAATGCATTTATTTACTCATGGTTAATTGCTGTAGACCCCTTTCTGTTGCATTGGGCTGCAACCACTCTGCTATGGTTTCAATAATAAACAGGATTTTACTGGGAGGAGTTGTTAGCACCACATCCAATCCTCCTCCTTTACCCACTCTTGGAACCAGCAATGGATCCAACCAAAATGTAAATTTTTTTTTCTGTCAGAATAACCTTCTCTTTGAAGGTTTTGAAATTGGGGTTCAACAAATAATGCTGTTCTCTCTAAACTTAACACTGCAAATCTATTGGCAGAGAAATAACATCATCCATTCATCAAAAAACATAATTATTGTACCAAGATCTGTACCATACATCAAAATTCAAATAAATGCAGTCTATTTAGAATAAATATGATTTCTTTTAAAGTAAAAAAGCTGTCTAAATCATAGTCCATTGATTACAGTCTGGAAATTATATTTTAAAAATAGGAGTCCACAAGAATATTTCCTTCATAGAAGAAGTCATTAAGTTTTTAAAGTTTTGAAACAACTGTCTTAGATGGATTACTTCACAGGGATAAAGAACTGCATCTACCCCATTATTTACCCATAAGTGGATACATGCCTTTCCAAAGGGCATTGGAGCAAATTGAATGTAAACAGTCCTGACTGAAACTCCAACTTGGTCCACCAATTCTGTTTTTCATGCTGATAACCATTACACCACTTTGCAGCCCTTGAATTCAAAGCCATGAACAACCAAAAATATTTTAACCATGAGTAATTGATTGCTTAATGCAAGCACTGAAATTAAAAATCCTTCTTTAACATTGCAACTGGAAAGAGCGAAGTAATCAGCTAGCTGAATACTCTCAGCGGAATGATAGGTCAATAATATCGACATATGTAGACAAGCAGTTAATGATTTCAAATGTACTCAGGAAGGCTTTAACTGGTGGGTAGACTATAATAGAATGATTGTGGGCATTTAAGTCATTTTCATATGGTGGATTTTATACTAACAAGAATGTTCACGGTCTAGAGCAGGGATACCTATAATTATTGTTTATACATACCAAACTAGTCGACCAATTCTAAAAACCACTGGGGGTACAGCATGTACCAACTAGTGGTGGAAAGGGGGGGGGTTGCAGGGATATGGCTTTTGGCAACTCCTCTATTTCCACGTGTTTTTTTTGTATTTTCAAAATCTACTAATGAAAACATTACTATATACCTAGTTCCCAAAACAAAGCTTTACTATATACCTATTTCCAAAAACCTATTGCTGGTACCAACCCATATATATATATATATATATATATATATATATATATATATATATATATATATATATATATATATACGAGCTGTTTTTTTCCCCCTATATATACATACATATGATACACACACTATTTTTGTTTTTTTATATATATATGTATATATACATATGATGAAGTTTAATAAATAACTAAAGCATAATGATAGTCCAACTGTTATGGAGATAAATATAAGATAAGGAGACATTTGATCTGATGTATGCGTCCCCCACTTAGTGCAGCTGTTAAGGGTCACGAATAATGACAATCATGCAAAATATGACAAAACTATGAAAGTTTCTGTCGATGAACAATGGAGATAAGTATGAGATGAGGAGACATTTGATCCTATGTATGCTTCTCCTATTCAGTCCAGCTGTTAGCGGTCACATATTGTAAGAATCAAACAAAATGTGATAAAATTTTGAAAATTTCAAAAGCCAATTGGCCTTGGTATATGGAAGTCAAAAAGAGCTAAGTAGACCTTTATTGGTATGATGCTTGCCTCCCCCCCTAAACAAGTTAGAGTGATGAAGAAATCTCAAACATAACTTTCATCTCTAAAAGCTGATTGTTCCCTGCTTTGAAGACTGTGCATATCTTGTCAGATCCAAGCAAGAGACTCTGAAGAATTCTTCCGTCATGAAAATCAGCCTTCCCCACCATCCACCTCAGATACGAGTCAGTCGAGAAGGGAAGAAATCTGACCTTGCGGGAATCCCTAAAAGAGATTCAGAGCAACTACACACTGCTCCAGTATGAATACAAACACAGAAATGCAGTCAGCAGAAAACATTCTCAGCCTTGATGCAAACAAGGGAAGGCTCAACAAGTTCTTGGCCTTGAGAATTCAGGGTACGAACACTTGACAAAAAAAGACCATCATTTTACATCCGACAATGGAATTGTCCTCAAATGACGGAAACACACATGATGGGCTGTTCCCCTGCAATCACGCTGATTTTATTGACACTTTGAATCTGGGGGAGTTATGATAGCTTTGGTGGTTAAAAAGAACTACAGATACATCTCTGCCTATAATATCTGTACTAAACCAAGTAGTCTAAAAGCAAAGGATTACTGATGTCCCATGTGCTATCAGGGTGTAATTTTGTATCATTCTTTCATGAAACTGGAAAAAAAATCAGTGAGGTGCATCTGGGTAGTATATGCTTCAGTCACAGATGCATTCTCAACACTCTCTGGGATACAAAGTGATGTAAGTGAGGCTATGCTGCATGAGAATGAGAGATTTGTTGCCGTCATGTACAGTGAAACATGCTCCCTCAGTTAAGTGAATGGAGCAAGGAAAAAGCTATTTGGCCATGGATCATGTGTCACTGAAAATATACAATGAACTCAAGTCGTACTTGCTGTGAATCAGGCTGGATATGTATGAATCATGTGTATGATCACTTGTCTGCTTTTCTCATTGGATTCAGCAAACCTTGAAATGGTTTACTCCTAAATTTGATGCTTTTGTCATGACTGGTATGATTTTTCTCTTGATAGCTGGACTATAGTTGAGTAGAATTATAACAATGGCCTATAAAAAAAATTACGTGATGGATATAAAATTTGTTCTTACCATGGATCTTGGCTACCTCAGCACATAATTTTTTTCTCTTTTCTTATCGAGTTAAGAACTTTCACCTCTTCACGTAGGGAACCACTTCACAGATTCTTTTGGCAAATCCAATTTGTGAGCATTACAACTCTTGTGCTTTGAGATCATTATTAAGTAAACATTATGAATTGTTAGTTTCTGGGTTTGACTATGCAGATAAAGGAGGAGCAGTGTGTGTGTGTGTGTGTGTATATATATATATATATATATATATATATATATATAACTAGCTGGGGAACCCAACATTGCCCAGGGAAGAAAACTTCTATACAATAATATACTTAAGGAGGATGGTGTATAGGTAAGGTCTTCATACAGTACCTGGGAGGCCTGAACGCACCTTTGAGCAAGCCTGCATAGCCTCCCCCTAAAAATTCAATGTTTCTCAAAACTGAGATCCTGAGGTCAAAATAAGGGACCTAACTCAATACCCCTTCTTTGATGAAATTTCTAAGGAAAGAGTTGTCTCATTTTCATTAGTCCTAAAAAAATAGTAATTGAGCTGTATACCTCTGAGATTAGGATCCCCTACCCTATGTTAATTCTGGTGTCAAGTTAGCCTTATAGACTAATTTGCAGCCATTTAGCCAACTTAAAAAAATAGAGATTAGTTATTGACCGTGGACTGGGCAAAAAAAAAAATACCTGGTCATGCCACAGAGATCCTCTGACCTTTTCTTTCATGAGATGCTGCCGAGATGTTTGGGAAATCTGAACAGCATTCAAACTGAATGTAAGAAAGACTTTTGCCACAATATCTTGTGAACCAGCATACAAATAGCAGACAAGGGGACTACTTCAAAGAAGACGATGGAAAGAAAGTGTTAATGTGACTTTTTCTTTTCATATCCCAATTCCCCAAATTTTCATGTAGCAGCTCATCAGGGCAATGAGGAAGTGCTATCCAGGATATTGATTGATATGTTTCTTAGCCAAAAAAACTAGACAAGAAGTGTGTGTATGTGTCTATATTTACTTATGTTTGTTCATCCTTGAGGATCATGCCACCGAATTTGGTAAAGAAAAGTCTTAAAACCTTAAATTGATTTGTCAACTTGACACTGCTTCAGCAATCAATCAATTAAAACATCAAAAAGTCTAATCAAATTCTATCTTTTGTGCTGAACTTTGAATTGCTCTTCATTATGGACATTAACTGAAAATCAATATCTCCACATTTTGCTAATAATGCCCATTCAAACTTCTCATTCTAATTCAGGTTTCTAGTATTTTACATTTTTTTTATTTATTTACAACAGCTTGTACGACACTGTGAATGGGTAGCTTTGGGCTTAGATTTTATCTATTGTAACATGTTTCAGATGCATGTTACTGCAAGTTTACTTTGAAATCAAAACAAAGGTATTTTCCAAGCACCCAATCTAATATTAGTAATGTCTGGGATACTAAAGACTATAAATAATTGCAGTAATCGCAAATATAAAATATTTGGAAGTAAAACATAATTCTTTACTACTATTTTAAATCTAAATCTATTTCTTAGATTTTTTTCTCTTGCTTTCTCTTTCAGCAAAAGATCTAGAATGATCCCATGAGTCAAAAGCCAAATTATACCTGTTAACGTATGTTTTTAATAATGGAACACGACACTACCAAAGCAAAGATTTTTTTCTATTCACTATTTACATAATCTTATGCAGTCATTTTATAATCATTATCATCATCATCTTTTCTGGAAGACCAAACCTAGTCATTATAAACATGGAGAAAAAGAAAAGATCTGTCAGATAGTGGATATTGTTGTTCCAGCAGAGCAGAGTTTAAAAAAGTGAAAAGCTAGAAAAATATCTGGACCTTGCTAGAGAACTGAAAAAATTAAGAAAAAACATTATTATTGGGACACTTGCAACAATTTTGAAGAGGATTGTGAAGGAATTGAATTAAATCATTCAAGCAACAGCTAAAACCAACTATCATATTAAAGACTGTGCTTGAATACTGAGGAGATTAGCAGTGACTTTATCCCCAGTGAAATTCACAAGATACTGCTGGTGCTAAAATTTGACAAGTATGCAATAAATAAAATGAATCAAAGATCGCTATTATTAGCAATAATCAGTCCCAGCGATACAGGCAGAGAAAATAAGCAAGAATGATTTTTGGTCTTTTTAACCATGGCTATTTCTCCATGAACATTTTGCTGGAAGATTGAAACCATGATCAATATTTTTCCTTGGTTTATTCAGATATCTGAGGTCTCAAAATCAGTGTGTGGCTTGTTTTATATGATCAGCATAGTTCAGTCCCCCAAATAGATCATTGCTTCTTGGATAAGATATAGAATCCATACTTAGATCAAATTTAGCCCTATCAATGGCAAGTTAACCGATTGTTGCAAGTTTCGGAAATGCAAGATAAGCAGCATATTCATTTGCTTTGCAATAAAAATGAGGATGATAAAAATTTTAATCAACGTAATAATCTATCTCTGTCAGATATCATTTGAAAATTTATATCATATGAACTTGATAGACTTTGAGGGGTCAAACTTGAATTTTGATTTTTTTTGTATCATGATCTGTATACAATAAAAATAAAATACAGTGTCAGTTTTTGATTCAATTTGATATGACACAAGACATAAATCAAGAGCATCAAAAAACAATTTTTTCATTTTGAGATGTAAATTACCATATTTCCCAGCATCAAATCAGGGTGTGTTCGCAAGGGATTTGATTTCCCCATTGTTTTCATAGGATTGGGAAATTCTCAATATGCATTTTTGTATTTATATTTATTTTGTATTCTGAGAAAATGTCAAAATTGACAAAGAAAAACCCCACCAAATTGCCCCCCAAAATGCCACAAATGGCAAGAAAAACACAGAAAATCGTCAAAAACAAGCTTAGCTCAATTAGGAAATAGCCATTAAATGGCTAGTGAGAATGTTGGCTAACATCATGTTAAGATTTTTTTTTCCCTGAAATAAGTCTTGAAAATTTACTCAGCGTCCTCCAGGACCAAGGTAACTTTTTTCATAGGACTATCCTATTTTGTCTTGTTTTTTCTCCCAAATCATGGAAGTCAAAATTCAGGTGCATCCTTAATGCTGGGAAATACAGTGATTATAAATTCTGACCATCATTAAGAACCTAAAGAGTTTGTTTTTTCCGTGATCTTGAGCTTCAGCTACTGTTGATTGGTACAGAGTAACAGCCTGAATGAGCTATAAGTAAATAATTGTGTCTCTGTTAAACATCTGTCTTAACCTCTAATTGGCCATGACACTGAGATAAACACTCACCTCTCTTTGTTCAGAACTCAGGTGGATATGTTCTGCCTGTTGCCGCCATTTTCGACGCCATTTGGCGGCTTCTCTCATACGCGCTCTGCAAAGTGAATTAATAAAATCAGGATTAATAAATTATAGAATAAGAACAATAGATCTGACGGAGGAAAAAATACATGAATAAAAAAAGAGAACATGCAGAACGGGGCAGATGTAACACCTGTTGGGTAACAGCCTTATTCCCAGGTCCCCTACGTACATGTCCAAACACTAAAATTTCCATGTAAAATGGAAAAACATCTCTCAATCATAAACGAATACATGGATCCACTCAAATATGCTTCAACTTTGTTACCAAGATTCTACCCCTGCTCCCCAAATGATGACTTTTACTTTCTTATAGACTTATAACAGTGTATGCTGGAATACCAACCTATAGCTTCTCTGTTAACAGACACAAATTGACAAGAAGAAAATGTTGGAAAGCAAACAAAATTTTCCTACCAACAATATATCATATCATCTGTACAAACATTGGGTTGTCTGGCCTCAAACAATTTAGCAAGGTCAAATTGGTGGCCATCTTGAACAAATGGCCACCATCTTGGATATCTTTGATTAGAACTGAATGGATTTTGGATGTATTACTACAGTGTCAATGGTGCAAAATCCAGCTTGACCTTATTTTTTTTCCAAGTTCAGCCCCAAAATGACTTAATTTTACTGGACCAATCTAATATCAAATTTGAGAATTTACATGAAAGGTGATAACTCTATATTCATATTCCTAGTTCTCTTTCTCTGGATACATTTGCAGATGGTATCTTTTTGAAATTATACTAGAAGCCATGAAGGCATTATGATCACACATCAGGCCTTTCTTTTTTATGATAGATTAAAATGTGTTTTTTGGAGGCCCCCAAAATGGTGCTCAGTTTATCATATTTAATGATGAATGAAACCTAAATCATAGAATCATATCAGGTGAAAACATAATGGCTTAAAGGTCTGAAGTCCTATTCCATCAGGAGTAGCCTATCATATCTGCAGTTAGGTGAAGAATTATAAAAATCAATAATAACCACAAAACAATCCTCCACACAAGTGAGAAAATAAACTTATTGCCGAATACTTACTTTTGGTTTTTAGGCTCTGTATTTAAAATATCCTCCTGAAGAAGTGGGAATACTCCATTTGAGCTGAATGTCAGGTTTTGGTGGCTTATCTCCTCTGTACTGGATGAAGAAGGGTTTAATCCCTGGGCATGTGTCTGATCGGGCAAATGTGGCTTGTGTGCCACTAAGTCAATATAGGAACCACGTTTTTCAATTAAACTCTCTAGAAAAAAATAAAATACAGAAAAATTAACAAAAACATTTTGTAAATAAATGCATCAATTCTCATTGTTTAGATTAAAACAGCAATCTTTGTATTTAGGTCTTAACAGTTCAAACAGAGGCTTATTATACACCGATTTATTTGAACAGGCATCCTTATCCTGGTTGTTATCCAAACAAAGATCGTAAGGATTACAGCAGTATCTAATAAAGTAATAATATCAGAAATATTATGGAACTTAGGAATTACATGCTGTCACTGGATCTCTAACCATCCCACAAAAATTTATATGAAGAGGTATTAAGATATAACATTGAGAGAAAGTAATTAAGAGAGTAAGAAAAAAAATGATTCGATACTGGCTCAAGATCTTAACAAGATATCAAAACAAAAACTACCTTAAAGGCAAAGACCAATAAAAAAAACAGTGAAGGAGAGAGACTATAAAAAAAACTTCCAAGAGTATTTTTCAAAGACACAGAAAACAGAACTTTGTACAGCATCATGGACTTTCACTGCTCTTGTTAGTCCTAAGATGAGATATAAGCCATGGACAAACCACTCCTAAATTGAACTTATTATCTACATATTCACCACCTTTCAAATCTACCAAGGAGACGCCTGCAAATTTGTCATGTATGGAACCCAATGAAGTTCTCTCTGATACGCATTGGCCAACACACACACATGGATTGTAATATGCATGAATTCAATAATTCGAGACAGGGTCTGGCAAGGGACTGATAAAAATTGATTCACAGTAGCAGAAATTCATTTGTAGAACAGCGTGAAGATAAAAGGAAGCTTTTTCTCCAAGTTTCTTGTCGCTATAAAATGTTACCAAAAAAAAAAAAAATATATATATACATATATAAGATGGCTTTTTAAAAAAGAAAAGAGGAAGAAAGAGTGGTTCTTCAAGGAGTTCCAACATGAATTTATATTCTTTTCCTCTGTACACACTATTGATTAACATCATATCATTCAAAGTATAATAAACAAATATGAAGGATCATAAATTATGCATAACTTTGCATAGACACAGATGGAGAGGGCATGGCTATAGCTCAACTGATAAAGAAGTTGGTCCTGTTATTGATAATGTTAGTGCAGCATAGTTTGGATCAAACATTTTCAATATTTCCACTGAATATAGTGCCAGCTACACTTTTGCTCAAGTAAAATCAGTGACTATATATATATATATATATATATATATATATATATATATATATATACACACAAAATCTGTGACTATATATCTAATACCTCAATGACGACAAATGTTTCTAATTCTGTTTCATAGACTTCTGAACAGTTGTACTCTACAAGCTGAAAACTTGAATATAAAGGTAAGTTGACCCTAGGATGAACACAGGGTAGGTGATGATGCCCTATGGTGATCTCTCAAGGTCAATTCAGGGTTAGAATTTCGGCATTTTTAAATTTAAAGCGGCTGTACTCTAAAAGCTGCAGATTTGTGTACAAGGGCAACTCGGCCACATGATAAACATAGTCGGCAATGACCTCTGGTATTCTCGAAAGGTCAATTTAGGCATTTTTAAATCTAGCGAGATGACTGCTCCATACAAGCTGCATATGTTTTCACAAGGGTAACTTGACCCTATAATGAACTTAAGAGGTGTCACTGCCCTCTGATAACCTCGAGTGGCCAATACAGATTTAGGCCAATTTTTGCATTTTCAGATCTAACAGACACAGCTATGGTCTCCAAATTTGTATACAGTGGTAACTTGACCATAGCATGAACATAGGTTTGGTGGCACTGACCTCCGAAGACCTTAAAAAGACAATTCAGGCATTTCCAAACTTGAAGGAGACAGTAGCTGCACCCTATGATCTCCAAAGGGTATCTTGACATTAGGATGAACATATGATATGTGGCATTGACCTCTGGCACCCTCCAGAAGATCAATTTCAGATCAGGCCAATTTTGGCATTTTCAACCCACCTGAAAGGTTGCAATTCTTAATTTGAAAAGCTCTGTGCTGGAATTTGTCACATGACTTCTCAGTATTAATGACTTTTTCCCAGGGCTGTACTGGATACCTCAGCATGTACACATTCATATACACACACACACATGTATTTATGTTATATATATATATATATATATATATATTATATATATGTATATATATTATACATATATGCTTCAACATTGCTCTTACCATTGAGCTAGACAGCCACTGGTAATGCAAAGGCCCAAATAACTGTTTCAATTTCAAATTATGTATCTTTTGGCCTAAACAACCTGATTAGAACAACCACACTGTGTAATATCAGATCATTTCAAAAAAGAGTTTCAATATGATATAATGCAATTTATGATCATTCTGTCGGATCATACATACATACATACATTTCTTAATAACATAATTGTTGCGTTGAAAGAAACAAATAGAGCTGTTATAGACTGAATGAGCAAAAATGGGAATTTGCAGTGGAAACATATATATATATACATACATACACGTTATATATATATATATATATATATATATATATATACATGTTAATGTGTGTGTATGTGTATACCTATATAAACATATATATTCATGTATATATAAATCATATATCATTATTAAGTATTAACGTGTGTGTGTGTTTGTACTCCAAGGTACTGAGGATTACACATAATAGAACGGAAACAAAGACATGTCCAGAATCAGCAGGTCTCAAATTACAAATAGTTCACAGCTTTGGGTCTAATTTTTAAAAAAATTTCTTCACCATTTATTTGGACCTATTTACATAAACATATATACATATATATATACATATATATACACTTAAATACAAACTCAATATCATATGGAGATATCACAAGACAGCACAGTATATCAAGGAGGAAACAGGAATCCGAAACATCATAGAATCTATAAGAAAACTTAAATGGCAAAGGGCCGGTCATGTTGCAAGGATGGCACGCAACTGATGTGCATCATGACTCACAACATGGATCCCCAGAGATCACATGCGAAACTGAGGCTGGTAGAATACAAGATGGAGAGACAAGCTAGACAAATTCAGAAAGTACTGGCTCCACGACATCCATGAAAGAGAGATGTGGCAAATCCTAGGGAAGGTTTACATCCAACATCAGACGATTAAAGACTGATGATGATATATATAGATATATCTCTGTGTGTGTGTGTATATATATATATATATATATATATATATATATATATATATATATATGTATATATATATATATGTGTGTGTGTGTGTGTGTATAAGTATATGCATGCATATGTATGTGAGTGTATATATATTTATAAATAGGTGTGTGTGTGAATGTATATCTATGGATATGCATATATATGTAAATATCCAATCATGTTTTTTGTTTTTTTCTTTGAGAGAGACCTTTTCCAGAATTCAAGATAGGCACATAAACCACATGTTACAAAAGCATAAATATTTACACTAAAAAAGGTACATCAACTATGAATCAATGGATGAAAAAAAGGCAAAAACTTTATTAGGCAGCCAAGGCACATGTGGTTAGAGAGACACAATTGATATCTCACACGTGTAATTTCACTTCTATCTTCATCCTCTCAGCAGATGGGATCAGCCTTGTCTTGTCTTCCAGAGAGACAGTACACAAAATGGACGCAGAACGCCTAGTCCCTGAAGATTTCAACCCCAGAACAGTATGAGCCCATAACACTGAGAATCTTTGAAAGTTTGGACGGAAGCACTATAATGACCATAGTGTCCAGATATATAGAAAAGCAGGATTGCATAGCAGACACTCCTTATAACTACCAAAGTATTTCCTCTTTAAAAACAAGTGAAATATCTGAGAATATATGCATTAAATCATATATTTACATAATGGCTCGTCAATCAAAGAACATTTGAAATGGTAAGAGAACATTGATTGATTACTTTGAGTTTTTAGGAAAAGAATAAAAAAGACAAAATTGTTACTTTCCTTCTTTGTGCTAAATGACAAACCTTGCTCAAGGCTAAAAGTGAATGTGGCTATCAAGAAAAGTAATGAAGAGAAAAGGCCAGAATGATGAAGTATAGGAATAAAATTGTAGGTCACTATCATGAAGTTCAAAGCGATATTTTTGGTTGACCAAAAAAGTTTACTTTTAGAATCTTTGGTCATCTCCATTCAGAAATTTGAATTTCCAATAAAGTGATTAATATGATTAACAATAATATCTCTTTTTTTTTGCTTTTTTTTTGCTTTTTGCTTTGGGATCTTCCTTGATGTTTTTATCTGAATTTTTCAACATATATTTATTTCCCACACTCACTTCGAGAGGTTTTTCAAATTTTTACTTTTTGAATAAAATATTCTGCAATAGTTTGAAAAACTGGGAAATAATTCCCAAATATAAGTTTAAACACCATTCTGAATAATCATTCGCAGATTTTATAATTAGAATATGTCTCAATCGAATTTTTTTGAAAACAAAATAAATCATTCTGTGAGTGCGCATTAGTTCAATCTTATTCAAAGTAAAATCTGTAATAGCTATAGCTTTAGTGTCTTGCAAATGCTATAGAAAATCATTGTTACCATTTGCCTTCTGCAAAAAAGTAGAACTTGAAAATATAATAGTGGGTATCAGTGTTCATCAAAAATATTCAAGGCTTCTCTTCTCATCAATGAAAATGCTCAAAATGGTAGCTTTTTTTCATACTGACAGTAAAACCTTCATATAGCTTAAAACTACCAAAATGCGTTATTTATACCCTATGAATACGATGACAATAATCTAATAAAGCTTAGCACAATCTTATCTACTAGATGAACCCATGGAAATTCCAATTTGACAATTCAAATTATCCATTATCTCATGCCTCTGCTTTTCTCTTATCTATCCCTTTCAATTTTTTGTTGTCGACCCATGATTTTATCTAAATGTTATTTTAGCAACACGGATTGGTTTCATACGTGAAAATTTCACTACAGCATCAGTAAACCACCAAACTTTCTCTTCTGCCTTTCCACTTAATCAAACCACCTAATTTTTTCTCTCTTTCCTACTCCTCCAGTAAACTACCCAACTTTTTCCTCTTCTCTTATTAGACTACCTAACTCTCCTTTCTCTCAGTCTCTCCTCCTATACCTCCTGTCAACTACCCAACTTTCCATTCATCCTATATTCTTTCTGGGAAAATAAATATTTTCAATGAAATAAGTAGTATTTTCATTTATTTCATTTATTAGTGAAAAAAAATAAATCAATAAATAATACATCTTCATAAAAAATCATTCAGGTTTGCTAAACTAAATCTCAACCCAGATTTATTACAAATTTGTAATTCAGTAACACAAAGAAATGAATGACTGTCCTCTGCTTTATTTAAATTTCTGCATTCCAAAATTCTATTTCTCATGATTGGTCAGTTTTTATTGAATTGATCAATTCACAGCATGATATACATAGATCATGACAAGCATATTAATCGTATAGATGCATATACATCTACCAATGACTTGCATGATACTTGCTCCATATTTTTGAATTTTGTAAACTCACTAGTTAAATATGAAAAGAAAACCGAATCTGTTATACACCTTTTCATTCTCAATGAATCAAACATCATAGAACCCAACCCAAATGAAGACTGTTTACTTAAATGTGCCTCTAACCATGAAAACACATTCAATCCTCTTAAATATTGTTAGTTCTTGATATGACATGTGAATATGATCAGACTTGTTGAGTTGATGAGTGAACATCCCAAACACTTGTCAGACAAACCATCTGCCTCAGACTGCTTACAAAATCAAGCAACAATTGGCTTATATATATATATATATATATATATATATATATATATATATATATATATATATATATATATATATATATATATATATATATATATTTATTATCTTTATACATATATAAACTCGGATATTTAGTAAAAAAATTTACTTTTCGAAAATCTCATTGAAACCAGTCATGAGGAATTTTTTTTTCTGGGAGCTGAAAGATACAACTATGAACACAAAACCCTACTAAATATCCAAGATATTAATTAAAGAATAATCTTTAACCAGTGTGGATCTTTCTTACTGCTTACTTATCTCTTATACTTAATGGACCCCTCTAGTGGAGTACTAGTAGCTTTCTTTCTCTTATATATGTATAGGTGTGTGTGTGTATGTATGTGTGTGTTTTCATTATCTTTTTTTGCAAAGTTACTGAAATAGGGAATGGGTGAGGATTTGAAGGATACAGAATGTATTCACTGAATTCCAGGGTGCTTACGTAGTGAAGAAACGAAATAAATATATAAATAGAAATAAAGTCTCAACATGAATCTTTATCAGTATCAAACAGTATCATACTGTTTAAAAGACCTTAAAAATATTCTGTTGATAATATCTTATATTTATAGCTTCAAAAAAATATGAATTTCACCAGTCAGTGAATAGAGTGACTGAAACAAATACAGAATATGAAACATCTGCTCAAATACAATACGTCCACCAAATGCTTGAACTCAAATTAACTCAGAATTCACCTGTATTACAGAGGATGCTTAGAATAAAGTCATCTATGTGGCTCATATTGTTTGATATGAGTCTTGTGATGTTTTTCTTTAAAAAAAACAGCACAAAGCGAGAAGAATGGGCAGGCTCAGTCATTGTGAGTGTGATGGTCACACAGTACACAGCTCACTCAATGGAGTTTCATTACCCCATGGGAGAGTCTGTTTAAGCACATGCAGTAAGGTGATCTGATTAGTTGCCAAGTTACAAGACCACATAACCATTTTTCAAAATATTCGAAATGGCTAGATTCTCTTTGGATAGACATTCGAAACCTGAAGAAGGCTGTAGAATGGATCACCCAAAATGTATCAGAAACAAAAGTAATACAAAGAATGAGCTCAATAATCCAAACAACTCTGGTGATGATAACAGCATTTCTCCAAGTTATATACAGTATCGAATCAACAGTGTTTAAATTAATATAATTACTTGAAATCAGATATACCATGACACTTACTTCAATAGAATAAGATGGATTCTATAGCTAAGGATGGTTAAGACAAAAGAGTATTGTCACAGACATTCAAAGCCCAATAATACCATCAACAACAACACCTCACCAGCGGAAAAATCCATGATAGTCAACTAGCATAAATTTCTATTTATTTAACAGTCCCCATTGAACTACACAAAACAAAATGTGAACAGTGGTGGCAACTAAGTTTAAATATATTTCAGAGGGTTTACAAATCAATCATCTTCAAAGCTGAATAAAATTGGTGAATGCTTTAATCCAGAGATAAAGGAAGCCAAAAAAAGTTCCTGTAAATTACTAGTGTTTTGATGTATGATTGATGGTCATTTGTGAAGAACATGTACACACATCTCGACAGACTTAGAAAGTCTTGTCTAAACAACAGTGTTCAGTAAGCTAAGGCAGGAAAAAAACTGCATGAGAAGTTGTTTTTTCCCCCAGACTTTTAGATTATTCTCATTACACGATAAGCACACCAGAATGCAAAATGACAATCATTTGGAAGTTGCTATAACAATGACCAATAATTGCCTTTATGCATTACATGCTTTGCCATAGTCCTTTGATGTAGCCACACACAGAACAACATTGCAATTGCATCAGTTTTAGTCTGACAAACCATTGTCAAAGTTAAAGTCAGTACTGAATACAGATGGTTTATCAACCAATGAAAAAAGCAGAACAAGATGGCTGTTTACATAAAATAAGTCTATAGTCCGATTACAAGCAGACCTCATTTAACATTTGCCCATATTTGGACGAAGATTTTCAAAATCAGACAAATCAATAGACTATTGCTCAGCCAGTAAATATATCGTTAAACTCCAGTCCCTGTCTGGAGTTGACTTTCATTTTCTACCGTAAGAACAAAAATAATCCTCACCAAATTCAAGGGAATAAACTCTTCACTCTTTGTCAATCCAGTCACATTAAACTAAACCAATGGGTAAAAATAACATCCCCCTACCCTGATTTGGAATCACAACCAACTGATTGGTAGGGGACTCCCTTACCAATTGAGCTAAACATACATGCAAAAGTATATGTTAGATATCTGACAGGGCTTATTTAAATCTATTAGATAAATAAATTTATAAAATAAACATTTCCTTATCATGAGTTGAAATCACAACCAAGTGATTGGTAGGCTGGTCTCTTACCAACTGAGCCAAACTGACATGTCTTATATATCTACAGAAATTTATCTTACAAACATGAAAAAGTCTACTGCATTCAAACAAATAGTACATTTATACTAAAAAAGATATACTTCAGGATTTTCTTTTATTCAATACAGATGTTGCAGTAATCATCTTCAGTCGGAATAGAAGAGTGGAGTTTGACCCTGCAGCAGCCAGGCTTGTTTATTATTTCAATGTCTTGTTCATACAAACCTGACTGATATAGATTTAAGTCTTAGACTGAACTGCCAAGTCATTCAAGTCTTTCATAAACCATTTCCATCGCAATCAGGTTATTTATGTACTTGTAAAATCCATCATATTCGTGTTAGAATATGCTTAAATTCAGGACTAAAAATTAATCTGGAATGGAAACTAATATCAAATACAATAAAATAAAAACATATCTAATCTAGTACTGAAGTTCAATCCTTAGTGGATGCCCCATATTACAGCCTTGTGCCATGCTAAGCTCAAGCGAGGTAAATACCAAGACTTGAATCAGTAATGATAGGACTGAGACAAAAGTAGGAGAGAAAAGAAAGAGAAAAAAAAAAGTGAAAAAATATTTTTTATTTCAAAACTTTAACAATCGTTTTTTTTCCAACATAATATCAATGCACTAATAATTTAACCCATGATATTTGAGATAGAAATTTTTTTTTCAAACAAATTCAAAACTTTCATTATTCTGTTTTCACTGTCTAGGCTTAGTGACCCATTCGGTGTAAAAAAACAAGTTGTCATTTCAAAAAAAAGTTTCAAATAATATGACGCATTTATAGATATTCTGTCGGATAACATATCCATTTCATAATAATATAATTGTCTGCGTTATAACAACAGTGCAAACATGGACAGTAAAGGAACAAAATGAGGAGAGTGGGGATAAAGCAGTTATTTGGGTCTTCGCCTTTCCATAATAGTTTTACCTAAAATTTGATATTGTAAGCATTCGATCTGCAGAGAAAGGATTGTCTGTGGTCAGGAATTAGGGCAAATGTTACTTATAGAATAAGGCTATTAAGGCTTTTATACATACAAAATAAAAGCAGTCAGTAAAACAGAACGGGGAAAAAATACAAAGCAACAGGGGAAGAGAAAAATAATGGAAAAATAATGTCAAATCAGAGAATGATCTCATGAGCAAGCTTAGACGGTGCCAATACTTATTGATTAAAAATGGAACCATTCCTCTTCATTCAGTAAGCTTCTAAACTTCTTTCCTTCTATAATGAGAGAAAACTGATACAAAGCTTTCATCTTAGTCAAAAGGTAAAATAAGCAGTTGAAATTTCTTTTCATTAAATTTGTTTATCCTGTCACATTTTCTATTTATTCAGCCAAACCTTTTATTCAATCCAGGGAGGTAAATTGTTCTCATTTCACTATCCATGCAAGGAGCTATGTTGCATGACTTAATTCTTCTTAGTTCATTCTTGCTAAAATACTTTTTATTTTTCCACAGAACCAGAGTATTTCACTGTGAATAAAGGATCGAATATAGGATTTGGTTCCAAATTTCCAGGGAGATTACCAAATGCAATAGACACCTGAAGGGGGCCAGAGAGTACAATGGCCGAAGCATTGTGATAATAACAACTACGATAAAAGCACTAGTCTGAATAGATTTGTGAACAATAATGATAATGCTTCACTTCAGAAATTCAGACAGAGAAAGGTAAGTGCTATATATGATTATTCTCTACCAATTACAATTACTGAACACAGTGAATGAAGTACTGACCAGTGAGTGGTGGAAGTACAGGTAAAATAATGAATAATCATTTTGTGAGAAGTATTGATCTTTCCATTAACGAGCTGATACACTTGGCACCGATACATTTACAATACAAACAACTAATCTCCAGGACTGGTGCCAAGAAATGTGATAGATATATATTCTCTCCCAATTTACTTATACAGATCGGTTGAGATGGATATTCACTTTTCAGCTAATTAACCTTGAGTCAGTTCTAATCAAACAGGTGTTAGAATAATGGAAGCCATCATCAATGGTAACCTGGTTATGAATGCCCAGAAGTTATTTTCTTTCCTATTCCAATGCAGTAAGAGCACACACACACACACACATATATATATATGTAGAACTGTCTTCTTTAGGTCAGTCAATATTGATCAGGATTGTGTGAAAATTCAGATTTCTGAGTGAGCTAAAATTAATCTTTCTGTAACTGTATCCTCACAAAGTCAAAATGCAAATCATCCACAAAGCATGTAAATAAGTTACTGTGTGCTGAATCAAGAACTAGACTGTTTGTGTTTCTATTACTGGAATTAGTTCTGTAGAGCCTTCTTACTTTATCTTCATTATATATATATATATATATATATATATATATATATATATATATATATATATATATATATATATATATATACGTATACTGACCCAATCAGAGAAAAAACCCTGTCAAAACACTATTACAAATGAGATTGAAAAATCTAAAATGTTAATGTGATGGATATGAAACATGAAATATAAATCAAATTTTTCTCAGACAGGGCTCTTAAGCCCATTTTTAGAATTTTAGAACTGATTTCAAATAAAAGCAAACATATCCTTTCCTTAGAAGTAAGTTTTCAGTAGAATCTATGATGCAATACAAATTACATGAAAATTAGGTTGTTCAGTTAAGGGTTACCAAATCTAATATTTTACTTTTAGAGCTAGGTCAGTAAATATCATTACTAAGCCCTTATATGGAGGAAATAATACCTTAAAAACAGAGTGCCAAGTGGGGAGATATAATTGTTAACCCCAGGAGTCATTTATGTTTCTTGATTATAACTATTCAGCTCACATAACGCAATATTTTCAACAATTTTTTTCTTTTTTCAACGTATTCAATTGAGAAGCCAGAAAACACTTCACTCAATATTTTGGAACAAAATCAAATGCATAAATATTATTTACAAGAAATCAATCCTACTTCAAGATCAAGAAAGCATAGTCTATAGTTTCTCTACTTGAAATTGACATGGTGGATCAGTATTGGTAAAGCAATCATTAAACCTACAAATTTTCTCTTAGTTCATTTAGAGCTTTTAACATCCAAACATTTACATTCGACAACCATAAGCTCAGACTCAGTGGGCTAAAATCTGGAATTGTGACTTGCGGAGAAGAGATGCAGTCAAGTATGTGCAAGATTTCTTTTATTTTCAACAACAAAAATAAATAATAATACACAGGAAATATATTCCCTCCATTAATTTTAACAAAAAGAATGTGATCAATAGTTCAACCATCTATTGGAATGATAATGGCACATCTCAAAATTACAGAATGTATTTTCACTGGTTCGGAATAGGTGTTAGTCGAGAATTAGATTGGATTGTTCAGAAACTCTCTGGATTAGTCCAATTTGTATCAGGAAAATATTTCAACTTTAGTCTGTTATTTTTACACATTTGTATCAGCATATCTCCATTCATTATCATCATCATGATGAACACAAATTACCTAAAGTTTTTGAACATATGAACTTTCAAAGCAAAATAACTCATCACATAATATTAATTTGTTGACCACCATTAAAATAACTCAATTCCCCATATAAAAAGGGCAAATGACATAGAAAAGTGGTTAGCAAACTTATGAGACGTCCCACTTTTATAGCCCAGTTCCCAACTAAGCTAAGTTTAGTAAATATTATTAAAACATTATATGATCTGAACTAATATTCACTATGTCAGAATACAACCTACTGATTACTGTATATGCATCGTGAAATTAAAATTGTCAAAAACTATAGACAGCTTTTCCAATCTTATCTCATGCTAGACTCATGAAAAATTTTCTAGTCTAGCCCCAAGTTACAAACAACATTTTTACGATATCTAATGCCATTGAAAATTATCAGAGGTAGCATCTTAAATTCATAGCACGTCAACGTACAAGTCATAAAATTAAAATTTTCAGTAATCTTCTGCTACCTTGTTTAAAGACAAAAGAAATTATCTAAGCAATAATTTCTGGTGTATTAATATATATATGAATCATGTAATGTTTGGTATCATTTGCTTATGCATTGACAAAATATACTTTAGAGCTCACTAGAATGACAGACAAGATCATCTTTCTAACACCTTTCATTAATTTAATTTTATATTCATTTACTTGTAATACTTTGCTTGGGTAGTTGGTTAAATTGAGCTGAAGTGTTATTTCTTCAATTAGCCAAATTGGGCTGAAGCCTAATATCAGAAATCCATACTTAGGACAAGTCTTTTTTACCTGCCACTTTAAACAGTTGATCATATTTTCGTGAGGATTTATATACTGAACATTTGTTATAGACTACTGAAGACTTTCATATCTTTAAAGACCTCACCATTAAATTTCACACAGAGGTACGGAATTTTTATTCTAGATTTGCTTTTTGCTTTGAGAGAGACACGAGGCATTCTTTTTTTTACAAAAATGAAGATTCCAAGGCACTAAAACTGGACATATAAGTAAACATAGTTTTGTATATAATATATGTTCAAGAAGAAAACGTTTTATAGTTTGTGAACCCATGTGAACAGAAATTTCACAACTTCAGCAATGTTATATATATATGACCTTTAATGCTTTTAGTTGCCAAATGTTAAGTGAGGAAGGATGTGACAGACTGTTCTCAGCCATACAAGACAACACTCATTTTGATGAATGTATTTGAACCCCATTAATACTATAACAAAGACTTCTTGGTATTTGAATAGTAACTCCTGTCTTCAGACGTGGAAGCAAATAATTATTAGTTTTTCCTGTAATGAGAAATATTTAGTTAAAAACTAAATGAAGAAAAATAATTTGTTTTGAATAAACAAAGGAAGCTAACACAGCAACAGCTGCATGAAAAAGAGACAATGAAAAAATCATGACAGTCGGAAAATTTAATTGCAAAGATTTTTCTCAAGTCAAACATTTTTAAAAATTCCAAATACCGAACAACAGAGTAATATAAACACTAAATAAAACCTATATGAAATTTTGGTTATTACTTAGGGTCTTCTATTTTTTTTTCTTTCTCATTTAAAGCCTAATGCTCTAATTTAATTCGTCTGGGTGGGGCACAAGGCATAGACTAATGGTTAAACAGATTAGACTCACTAGACCATTTGCTAGTATGGGTAGTTGGATCCTCATAGAGTATTTTACTCTTGTGGCTTAGTGCTTAGTAAATAACTTGGTGCCTCACCATGGAATTGTAGTTAGCAAACAAATCCCAGATACCATTACTACTGCGGGGACCTTGATCCTTATTGGGTGATTGATATTCGTAGCCACATGCCATATTAGGCTAAGCTTAGTAAATATCAGTAGTGAGTTTGATCTTTACTGAATTCCCAATACTAGTAAATCGGTACCAGAGTAAGCTAAGTTTAGTAACTACCTGTTTGATCTGAGTCCTACTGCAATGACAAAAAGCATTGTTTGACCACTTGGCCTTTCAGGAGATTATAATTTTTCTGAACCCCTCTCTCTCTTTCTTTCTAGATAGCTTCTTTTCTTAATCCATTTGGTTTTCTAGCAAATCTATTTGCAAGCCAAAGTTAGTTCAATCTCAACACATTTGAAAGAAAATCTGGCCTCAAGAGGGATTACTCTTAGCTATTACTACTATATAATCCAGTACAACCCATTGTATGTTACTTGGAGAGGACCCAAATTGCCCTATAAAAGCCCAAGTAGGGTACCCTGATGATCTACTAGGTCTTGAGATAATTTGATTTATGATGGCTTTCAGACAAACTCTCGGTTGATTTCTACAAATCTCAAAATTCATTATCAGTATTGGGCACCTGCTGTAACAAGGTAGTTAGCAAGCTCATCTCATACACCGTTTACTATTGTAGTGAGTTCTGTGTTTACTGAGCCTCTCAATACTGGGGCCTTATGACAGACTAAGCTAAGTAAAAGCTTTTTAAAATTCTTTCCTTATCATTTAATATCTATGCTATAATCATCTGAGTTCTGTTTGTTTATTCATAGGTTTGCTGGTTTATGAGTTTTTACGATAATACAGCAAAAATGGTACAATGTAATGCAATTATTGTTAGCATAATTAAATTCAAATGCTCTAAGTTAAAGAAAAAAAGATTCCCAGTCCAATTAGGTCATTAGTTTCCAAATAATTTGATCAAGTATAAATTGACTAAAAGAAGAAAAATGCACATCCGAAGGAGATAATATGCCATTGAGCTTATAGGTGGTTGAAGACAGCTCTTGGGCCAGTTTGTAGATTCAGCAGCTGTTCGTGATGTGGTGGTAACCAAAAATTTTATTTTTATTATGCTTCTTCAATTGACTAATCAGATACTAAGAGAGCCTAATAAAGATCTTTTTTAAAAGCATAATCTAAAATCAACATCTGCTTACCAACTCAGCAACAACATGCTCCTTTTCTAGCACAAATAATCAGAATGCAATAAAAAATATTATCCAGCCTCTTTCTTTTATCAAAAGGTGTACTATCTATTCTATTCAATGTGTATTTGTTCTGCTTTTGTGAAGATATACACATATGGGAATTCTATTACAGGCTTTGCCACAGTTAAATATGAACTCTTGTTTATATACACCTGGAGCAATAACAAAAGTTACATGAAACAGTCAAAATCATCACAATGACGGCAACTTATAACTATGATTCCTTCAAAATAATGTCATTAAAATACTATAAGAATTTGTTTACCTATGTAAAAAGTTCCATGTTTCTAGCCTGCACCATTTTGAATTTTGGAGAGTACTAATAAATTCATAGTATGTTTTATCAATAATTCTATTGATGCTTAAGTGTAATTAAATATCAATTCATGCATTATTCTGTGTGTCTGTATTTCGCTATGCTTATCAGTGACTGTGTGTATATACGTAAACGTGTGTGTGTGTTACCTCAGAGCACCCAAATGTCAGTCTCGGCTTAATAGCATACCAAAAATGAATGTATTTTGACTATCTACCAGTTGATATTTCAATTCCTATACTTCTTAATGTACATAACTTCCTTTCTGCAATATCCATGGCAACCAGCCACAACCCAAACAAAAATTTCAAGAAGCAAAGGAACCATTCAAATTCAGCCAATTAATCCTTGCATTTTGATGCAACAACACCAATGGACAAGGCACCCTTTGTAGGCTCCATGGTAACCAGTTGCTAACAGGTTTGGTGAATGACAGGGAGCAGCCAGGGATAAGTGCGGTGAGCAGCCATATTGGTTAGTTGCTTAGGGCTAGTCACATGGCAGAACCAAACTGTAGCAGCATGCCACCTGTGGTGAGGCAGCCCAGCTAGGAAGCACAGGAAAATTTGAAAGAAATAACTGAATAATATGCAACACGGTGATGAACTTGATAAACAGAGAAACATGAAGGAAGCATAAATGAACAAAAATCAATTGGTTAGGTATCTGAAAAACATCTCCCGTCTTATGACAACAATTATCATCTTTCTAGCTGTGTATGCATCTGTGTGTGACTGTATGTCTGTGTATTCATCAAGTTTCGAAGAGTATCTTTATTGATTATCATCAGGCAACGAATGTCATTGATTGATTTGCACTACGCATTTCATTTGAAAGGCCCATACTTTACAGAACATCAACATTCAACTGTTACTATATCAGTCGGTAAAACTTCTGCAATTTTGTGGTGTTTCATAATGAAGAAATTATTTACTATAGTCATTGGTCAACATTTAAACGTAGATCCTCAAAGAAACTTATATAGAATCAAGCTTTCTATTTGGCTCTATGAGGTGATGCTGTTGCGATTTTTTTTTTTTTTCAAATCCCCTCAAATTTATTTTCAATAAAGTTTTAGGCTTGTCTATAACACAAGGAAAAAAAATACTGGAATGAGCTTCTAGTTACAGACATAAAATCAGAAAAAAAATCTGATTCAACAAGATGTTGAAAAACCACCATTACAAGATTCAGTATGTCAGCCAGAAGACACCAAGGCAATGTAATGCAGACTGGGTTATGAGCGGAAGGAACCAACAATAGATTCTACATCGGAAAAAAGTGTCACCTGAAGGCAGTTTGAGAATAGTCTGGCCTAAACATTTCGGGGAAAAAACAGCGAAGATGATGATTTAATAATTCGGAATTAAATCTAAAAGATTCACAGATGTATTAAATATGTTACAAAGATAATTATCCTCTGGAAAAGAACCTTCAAAACAAGCAGCAGTGTCATACTCCTACCTTAGACGTAAGAAACAGTAAAAAAAATACAAGCACATTATTCGTTTTGTGCCTGGTGATGCTCAAAATTCACTGCAAACTTTGAACTGATCAGTTTATTCTTAATCACATCAAAAAGTTAACAATATTAGGGACATTTTTTCAAGGTCAATTTTGCAAAATGATAACATTAGAACATCGATTATAACTAAAGAAATTCCCAAAGGAATTCATTGAAGCAAGATGAGTATCCAAGCCAAAGGATGTGAATAGTGTCTAATTATCCCAATGAATTGCCAATTTGGAAGTATACACAGGTAAGTTAATAATTCTGTGGCCAAATGATGGAAAAAGATTTTATTTATTTTCCATCATAATCTCCTTCCGTGAATCACTGATCACACATTACACAGTGAATATTTCAGACCCAAATTCAGCTAATGATTGTGTCAGGTTACTGACTTTCATAAATTATTATAAAATTTTGCACTTCGATGGTAATTAATACTAAAACAATACAAAATATAAATCAACAATAGCATAGCAGCAATTACATCTATACTATTTATATAGGGCTGGTAACAAATATTACAAACATTATGAGTTGTATTTGTTCACAAAGATATGAACTCTTGTAACAAATGGTATTTACTCAGTATAATTTAGTATGCAAGCAAGCAAAATTGATTTTCATACCACACGACATGAAAGGCAATGATTTTGACCCCATTTCTTGAATGATCCAGGAAACATCAATCATTGCTTGTAACTGTTGTGGGTTTTTACAAAGCCAGGGTGCTAACCTGACACCCAAGATGAACTGCTTGATAGAAGTAAACAGCTCCACTATTAACCCATAGTTGGAGGGAGGAATGGATTCATGGCTTTCCCCAAGGGCATCAGTGTGAAGTGAATCAAAATGTCCAGGCTGGACTGTGAACTCGGTTCACCAATTCCATTCTCTGTGCCGTTAGATCACTAGATACACCAGCCTAGTATGGCACAATGCCAATGGCATGCCAGTCTTCTAAATAGGGACAGTCTGCTTGCCTTGAAAATCAGCATTCAAAACCCTTGCATTTTCGTGGGTTCAGAGACTGACTACTTGTGCCAGTCAGAAATAAGCAACCATCTCATCTACCAAGTAAGCCAATTAGTATTTGGCTTGCAAAAGAAAATTTGACACAGGGAAAATTAAAACCATCAATACTGACAAGAAACAGTTTGAACAGAAAACAAGAAATGATAAAATTGATTTTTGAAAAATAAGATATTCCAAAGGAAAAATAAATTTGGGAGGAAACTTCAACGAAAGGAATATTTTCTCCATTTTGATTTTCAGTGAAGATCAAAATTTGACATTACAATCAACCATCTCTCTTTGGGTACTCTTGAAACCCATGTTGATGAAAAAGAGAGAGGGTTCACAGTATATTTTATTAACATTATGCTATGATTGGACCATGTCAAGATTGGCTAGGTTCAGAGCAGATCAGAAAGTTATGGGAGACTAGTTTTGCCCAAATGCTATCAAAATATTCTCAGTCAATCATCATGGCCTTGTGCCAGACTAAGCTGAGGTTAGCAAATACCTATATGTCATTAACAATAAGCAAGTCTTCCTTTTGGGATGTTCAACAGGAATACTCAATTTTAGCAGTTGAAATTCATTTAAAATAATCTAGTGAACTTTCAACTAATAAGAAAATAAATCAAATTCTTTTCAGGAATTTAGAGATTTATAAGAAAACATTCGTTGTGGCTTTGATACTACCAAAAATTTTATCATTGTCAGCTATTTTCTTTCATCTCAATTCCAGTTGCTTTTCATTGCAACGACTCAGACTGTCACTATGGCTGTTAGTAAATAGCACAGATTGGAAATAAAGGATAAGCTTTCGGCAACATTTGAACTAGTATTTCTTTTTCCTTGGGATGTCCAGCTATGTACAACAGCAGTTCAACTACTAGAGATATGAGAGCCAACAGTGCAGAAGATCAAATTTAGCCATATAGAATTATTCCTTATTTTCCCTGAACACCTGGCACTGACATATTTGATGCTTTGTTTACATACACGAGTATTAATATCATTTGAGTTGAAGCCTTGTCAACATGATTAATTTTTCACTAGTATTTCTTTCGTCTTAATTTTAGTTGCTTTCATTGTAACTATACAGACCATCAGAGTTGTGGAATGGAATAACAGTTATTGGCATGGGAAATGGAATCATACTTTGTCCAGAGTTGTTTATGTTTACTTCACATCAATGCTCTTGGCAAAGGCATGAATCCACCTCCTCTTAGCCATAGGTAAATAGCAGGGCAGTTGGAGCTTTTTAGCCCTATAAGGCATCAAAAAGTGCACTCTGATAGGAAGAAAAAATCTACAGCTTGACAGTCTCCATAGTTGGTTGGGCATGGAGTTAGAAAATCCATCTTTTAAAATCTGCCTGCACCTGGAAACACTACAAGGTGGTTGCAGCGATACAGGATTTAGCAAATACCAATCATTACAATGGCTGCTGGTAAACGGGGTGGATCAGAAGTCAAGATGAAGGAAATAATACTCAAAAATTAATAATTGTGGCTTCAATTTCAACCAGTTTTCCTTCAAAATATGACAGGATAATTCAAGTAGCTTTGAAGGATATTTCTGAAAGCATTGTGTAATTTAGTGCAGCCATTTTTAATCTGATTTCACAGTTGAACAAACAAGCATTAGTTCCACTTACCTGCGTCTTGTATTGTATCACATGTGTGGTACGTAGGTGTGTGAGCCTCCCCAGATTTTTCTTTGAACTGTTTGACTCGTTCATCAAACACTTTCAAGAAAGGGTCTGGGCTTTCCCACTGGGAGAGGATTTTATTATCAATGAGGGTCGTGAACATTTGAGTCTCGATGAATGGGGAGAGGAATGGTAGATATGCTTCAGGCTGGTCACTGAGAAATGCGGCCTTGTCAAAGTTCTGCATCATTTCTCGGTTACTTAACCATTGTTCCATGTCTTGCATTGGCTGGATGACAAACGATTCGTACGAGCAGAACATGTGCACAAATCGATTCAAGAAAACCTCACGCACAGCATTGTTGAATTTGTGTTCTGTCAGCTCGTTCGTAGGCATAGCCGCAACATCTTTGGAAAGAGTCTGACACATGACCTCCTTGTTGCTATTGTTGTCTGACGATAGGTCCTCTATGGCGTCCCAAACGCCTGTCTTTTTGGCCAGGGCAGATATCCGTGCCCACGTTTCGTTGTTCTGTAAGATTTCACGTTTCTTCTCTGGAGAAGAGTTCCAGCTGCGAGAGTCTGTGAGCACAGACGAAGAACCTGGTTTGCGGATACCACCTTTGCGCGGACAGTATAAAAGTCGCCGGTCAAGACTCAGGCTGGTGTAATTGTCCTTTTTGAACTCACTGCGATATCGTGAGAGGAGAGCTGACAATTCCAACATCAGATCCTTTTGGTGTGGAAACATCGGTAAATCCTCAGGAATTTCAACAGTTGTGTCATCAATATCCACAAAGCACATGCTAGCCTGCAAGAAAAAAAAAAAAACCAGCATAAATTATCACACATATAAAATATAGTATGATTATGTGCTATGATTAAATTTGCAACACATCTCATGGGAATGCATGTATTGATTGGGTTGACCAAAAGTTTGTTCTATTTTTGTTGTCAAGTGGCATTAGGAGTGTTTAGTTATAACTATCTTCATTTGAAAAGATCACTTGATTGTAGCAGCTATCATATCAGTGGGCATTTTTTCAAAACTAGCGAATCTTAGTTCATTGATTCTAACAATAAAAATAGAAGAGAAAAAAAAAGCGATATTTTCAGCATATTATGCTTGTTTATTTTAAGAAAGGTAAAAAAAGCACCTCCATCACAAAAAAAAAATTGTGCATTTGATGGAGAAGGTACTGTGAATGACTGAATGTGTCAAAAGTGGTTTGTCAGGATTTGTGCAGGAGATTTCTCGCTAAATGATACTCCATGGTTAGGTGGACTAGTTGAAGTTGACAGTGCTCAATTGAAGACATTATTTGAGAATAATCAATGTTATATGATGTGGAAGATGGCCAATATACTCAAATTATTCAAATCAATTGTTGGAAATCATTTTTATCAGCATGGTTCTGTTAATCACTTTGATGTGTGACTTTCAAATAAGTGAGACAACAAAAACCAAAAAATCTTAATGAATTGCATTTCTCTGCATAATTCACTACTTACACAGAACCCCCCCAAAATTATGAGGTATGATGAAAATTGGAGACTTAGGAATTAATCACCACTGACCAGTCTTCATCCAAATGAGGTGATGCTATGAATGTGGTAGGATTGGAAGGGAATCCTCTACTATGAGCAGTTTTCAGAGAAGCAAGTCATTGATTTGAAAAAATACACCTCCCTATTAAACCAATTCAAGGCAGCAATCACTGAAAAGCATCTCTCAACAAATAGTCCATCACGATAACACGAGACCACATGTTTCTTCAGTGACCAGGCCAACATCATTACAACTTGGCAAGGAAGTCTTTACTCATTTGCTGTATTCACCAGATGTTACACCTTTGGATAACCGTTTATTACAGTCATTATAGAATTATCTTGATGGAGAAATTTTCAATTCTCCGAGAGACTGCAGAAGAAACCTAGAACAGTTCTCTGCCTACAAAAACAAAAAGTTCCATAAGGATGAAATTAAGAAGTTGCCTGAAAGATGGCAAGTGATGATTTAGCAAAAAGGTCAATATATTGTTCAATAAAGTAAATGGTGAAAATTTTTAAAAATTATCTATTACTTTCACTTAAGAACTTTTTGTCTGACCTGATATTTCATTCTTCTCCTTATTCTTCCTTACTAACTTATTCATTATCAATTTTCAGTTCCCATTATCACTTCTTCCCATGGTGTCTCATTGAAACATTTCTTTTGTAATATTATCTCATTTATACAAGTCAATACTTCACTATTACATTCCCTTATTAGCTAATTATCTGTCTTATATTCCTACATTCATTGACATCCTTTTGTACAAATGACTATCTGCTGATCCTCAGAGGTCACAGAACGATACATAGTATTTATTCACGTGAAATGTGATTTTGCATACAATACAATCCCCAATTTTTTAATGTAAAAACCACAAATATATTTGTGATGTAAATTTTACTACAAATGGAAAGAGGGATATGCTCAGTTTTACATTTCTGTGACACATTGTCTTATCATTAAGATACTTTTAGGAGGGGATGTTAATCCAAAGCTTGGATATCTTTAGTCATTTGATGTGAGGAGGCCCGCGGCAAAGATGATTTCTGTTACAAAAAAAAAAAAAAAAAAGAGTCCAGTAGCCACATCAGCAGCAGCAGCAGCAGCCTTTTAGCATCTATCATTGAATGGCAACTTTCATCAGGGATAGCCAGACCTCTATCAATGGCATTGTGGAGCCAATACTTTCCAAACTTGTCTACTCGAAAATTGACTTTAAAAAAAAAACCCAACTCTTTCTTAGTATGCCTGAAAGAGGCTGTAGAATGGGTAGACTGAAAGGTTGTGGAAAGACAACACAAAGAACTCTTAGAACAATTTGAGAAAAATAATTGCAAAATCTCATTGAACCTCAGACGATTAGAGAGATGATTTTTGGCACACCAATATCTTTAGCTTATTTCACATCTGTTAAAAACTTACAAAGCTATCTACATTGCTTACATCTACATAAATCAGTTACTCATGATATCACATCATAATTAGGACACTTCTTAAAAGCAATTAACCATCTGTGAAAACGTTTTCTTCTGGTCGTAGTTCAACAGAGATTTATTACAATACCCTAAAGTGTGTTGTCATAACCTTCTGCCAGGATAAGATATATTTTACAGTCATTTTTGGCATTATACCCTTCCAGTTGCTTCTACCCGACTTCCCAAGTTTTGCAATAAATTCTAAGCTTTTTTAAAAATCCTAATTTCTTTTCAAAGATAAAAATAGTTGATTTTTACAACTAGCAACTGACAAGTCTGATTAACTAATGAGAAAGACAGTTCTCAGGAGACAGAAAAACAAAAAATTTGACAAGGAGGGGAAAAAAATACACAAGCCTCTTTTTTACTTTATAAAATCAACCGAAGTTTACAATATAATACATACTAAAATATTGCATGTATCTAGAACTGAGAAATTTGATCGGATGTTCATCAGGAAAGAAAATTGCGATAAGGGGTAATCAGTGAAGGAGTTACTTCTCTTGCCTTTTGTTAGGCGATGATCACTGAAGAAAAACAAATTTGAGAAAAAAAAAAGTGAGAATGTTACTAGACTAAAACTAAGGGACCAATTTAGCATAAACTAACAATGCAAATTGAACCCTTCATTAAAAACCTACTTTAATCGACAATTTTCAAAATTTTTCAAAGATGTAATAGGAAGTAAATGTTTAATTTTTCAGCCCACTAGCCCCATTGTATACACTATACATATATACATAGCCAGCCAGACCAACTTGAACACTAAAGAAACTTATGCTGATAGTCTCTAATAACCAAGTATGCAAGTTGCTTTCATCTTTACAGCAATAATTTAAAAAAACATATTAATTTTTGATGACAAAAAACAATAAACCCCAGCTCTAGATGAGAGTGAAAATCAGAAGAAACCAACAAGTGAAATAACACATTTTTTTTTTCAAACTTAAGTTTTTCCTTTTCTTAGAATAAAGCAAAAATGAACATTGAAGACAGGCAAAGCTGAGAGAAAGAAAGCAAGAATGAAAATACGAGGACAAAATCTAATGGGAAATTTCCACAGGTGAAAATGTGATATTCGTTCGGGTAGAGAGGAGGTGATAGGAGTTGGAGAGTTGATGATTGCCATTAGGATTCAGTTTTAATTACAATTTTCAATCTCTTTTGCACTTGAGAATTCAGTCACCTTGATGTAGCATTTAAACCGCTAAGAACCACAAAAGAAATACTTTTTTTTTTAAAGAGATTCATGTCATTTCAAGATCGACAGAAGCAATTGTAGGAAAATGGTTAAAACTTCTGCTCTATTCTTTCGTAATCAGTTTTTTGAATGGATGGATAGAAAGTATACTTGTTATCTTTAACCAATATAAAAAAAAAAATCTCTCTACAAGTCAATTGATTTCTTGACCAATCATATGTAAAAATCATGTCCAAACCTTAAACAAAGACAAAAACAAAATATGCATAAATAAGAATGAAATGAAACTTCCAGGAAACAACAAAACTGTCGGGTCCGGGAAAATTTAATTTGGAAGTTCTTACAAAAAATTGAGGAAAACGAAATTTTCATTTTCGAGAGAACCGACTTGGATCAGTTCACTAAACAAACATAAAAGACTATTGATAGTAACTAAGCTTAGCTTACAGCACAAAACTAAATAAGGAGGATATGTGAATAGAAAGATTGTTTTTTGCTTATCGAACACCAACCATTGGCACCAGGAGAAATACGTAACTATCTCATACCCGCAAACAGGCCTCACAAGATTATCATAATTCAATTCTGCATCAGAGAGTAGTATCTGTGCACTCTTTGAAGATATATATATATATATATATATATATATATATATATATATATATATACATATACAATATATATATAGATATATATATATATATAGCTTAAATTCAGTCTTACAGAGCATCCAGTTCTGCGTAGGGCAGAGGTAAAATGCCAGCCTGTGGGTCAGAAGCAAAGGTTTCGATCCTACCTCGTGGTACTGGATGGGATATTGGATAGTCTATAGCCACACTGAAGAGTTGTAATACAACGAAACACCTGTCTGTGGATGACTCAATTATTTATCATTTTATTTATATATATATATATATATATATATATATGGATACTGAGTGTGTTTTATATATGCAGATATACAGGCATCCTTGAAAGTATAAGGCAATTTTGGAAATCTCAAGAACTGGTTGTGAGGCCTCAGTGCAATTTGGCAACCAATCAGAGAGGACCTTATTGCACATGTATAAACAAACCCTCTCCCATTAGATTATTCAGTCAGCAACGATATGCCATTGAGTGGTCAATTATAATGAATGAGTGTTACATTTACAATGACCAAGGAAGTCATTCTGAACGGCTTGTGCAAGTTTTTTTTGGCAAAACCCCCTCACCCAGGTTCATCAACTTCCTTATGATCCAGATTTGGCTCCCTGCAACTTCTGGTTTTTCCTGAAGAGATTTCAGGCCATGGAAGTGGTTAAAAAGGATCTGACAAGGTAGCTGATGGCAATCCAAAAGAGGACTTTGCAGATTGTTTTGAAACGTGAAAAAGATGCTGGGATAAGTGTGTGTGGTCCTAAAGGCAGTAATTTGAAGGAGACTAAGGTACCATTGCCATAGGTAGGATATTTTTTTGGCTAATATCAAATGGCTGGATATATGTCACTTTTACACTAATGCACTTGGAAAAGGCCAATCACCAACATTTTCTTCCCATGAAAAGTGTGTTCTAAAATTGAACTCCACTTACATGTTTCAGTTTGACATACCTGTCACATTAAAGGTAATTGATATGATTCTTATCTGTATCGTGTGAAACATGTCCATCATTTTGTATGAAAGGCATTTTTGATTACGTTTTTTAATGTATCATGGATCATTAAACTACACATTTCCACACCTCTTCTTGCTATCATACATTCTATCACTTCATGAAAAATCAAAAAAAAAAAATCTATCTAAATTAAATTTCATCTTCCACAAAATACCCTTGTAATGAAATTTAAAGAAAAAAAAAGAAACTTAAAATAAATTTCAGACCAGGTAATTTCAAGTGTCACCTACAAAGTAATTTTGATGATATCAACAGAAAGCAGATGGAGTTAGACAGGTAGGTTTGTGAAAGTGTTAGAACAAAAAAGAATTACTGACAAGTACAGTAAGTCACAAAGTATTTGTAAATACATGAGTACTGACAAGGCAGTAGACTTCAGATTGAACTTACTGTTAACTAAAATCACCAAAAAAACAAAAAAAGAAGCTATTGTACTTGACTTGTTCACCTAAGACAATGCAAGGCCTACTTGTAATGATTTCTTCTCGGTCCCCCCCCCCAACAAAATTAGCAGGCAAAACAGTATGGTAACGTGTGGAACATATTATTTCTGATTTTTTCCACTTCAATAGTTCTTACAAACAACTTAGTTTCTTAACAGCACAGACTGAGAAAACAATTCCAAGAACATTTGTATTCTAGGTATCATACTATAATTCACCAAACATCCATCTGTCTGTGATCATATTACTTAAAAACAGCCATTGCTATGACTACTAAATTTTCTGTGGTCATTAATGTGATTCCAGAGCAGGTTCTTAGACAGTTAGTTTTTTGGAATTATCTGTCCTGAAAAGTTCTAGGAGTGGGGCTCGTTTTGCAATGAAAGGTTTTGCTAAATTGGTGTCTTATTGAGTCCAGCGATGTTCATGCTTACCTTGTAATTTACTATCTTACTATACTTCACCAAATATCCAGAGAAGTGCTGGAGAGTGATCGGTTAGCAGCATGAAAAATGGACTCTGCAAACTTGACGGAAACTGGCACAAATATCTCTTGACATTCCGCCCATGATTGTAAATTCATTAGTTTTTAAGAATTCCTCAGCAAAAAAGGTTTTGTGGGAGGTTTGATTTACAATGAAAAAGCAATGCCAAGTTGGCTCTTTAGTTTGTTTTTTTCCCAGCAACCTTCATGCTTATCATATGATTCACTATCTTACTATATTTCACAAAATGTCATGAGAAATGCTGGTGGGTGATCAGTTGACAGTTAAATGGATTCTGCAACTCGAGTTCAAACCTGACTGAGATTGGCATCAATGCACTTTGCAAAAACACAAATACATTACCTCTCACCAATTATGGATAAAATAGTGTGTGACAACACTCCAAGTGCTCAATGCCACTATCATACACAGAGATACTTATACAGAGATATGCTAAGCATGGACAAGTACGGTTGAGGCCATAGCCAGCATAATGGCACTACTTCCCCCAACTAAATTCATTGCTATCTGATTTCCATTTAAATATATTTGAAATTATTTTTGATAGCACTTTACTCTGACAATAGATTTAGATTCATGTGAAGGGTTTCAAAATTTAACTTTTTGCCCTCTCCAAGGGGGTCAACAGATAAGTTAACTATTTCTCAACTCTTAGAGGCTGAATATGAAAGGAAACTTTCCTCCCTTTGAGAGTTCAAAAATGGAGGGGATCCTTCTCGCTTTTCTGGTGTAAAAAATGTTGACAAAATTTCCCCACCATGTCATGCAGTCAGAATTTAAGGTAGACTTTTTACTCTTCTTTAGGGATTGAGAATGAAGTGGAGCCTTTTTTTTTTAAAGTTTGGTAGCTTAAGTCCTTGTGTTTTTATTCCTTGAATATTTAATGAGGCATAGACAGGTACTTCAGCTTATCACTATAATCCACCAAATGTCAAGCTGAATTCAAAAACCGACGGTAGTAAGGTCACCAAATTTTCTATGGTTGCTAATCCTGGAGCCATTTTTTATTAAGTTAGTTTTTGAGCCCTGCTTCTAATAAGTTTTTAGTGGACAGTCGAACATTTTTTTTGTTAAATTGGTCCTTAAGTCTATGTCCTGTAGATTTCACATTAGCCTAAAAATTCAGTACCTTACAATCATTCACCAAATGTCTGTCCGTCGGTGATTGCTAAAAACAAGAACAGCCAGAGGTGTAGTCATCAAATTATCCGTGGTTACTGATTGGACACCAGTATAGTATTTTTATCAAGTTAGATACTGAACATCCGCCTTTCAAATAAGGTTGTAAGTGGTCAATTCTGTGTTCAGTAGCAGACACTCTTACCTAAAAATCTACAATCAAGATAATAAAGTAGTAAAGTATAATAATGTGTATACTCTTATAAGTCGAGAAGAACACATCATAAAAGGAAAACAATGTCATATTCAAAATCAGCCAGTCCTAATTCAGATTTTAGCATGCATTTTAAATGGAATTCTATAAAAATAAAATTGTCAATTAGTATGGAGTCAGCAACCACACCCAACTAAAAAAAAATGTTTAATTTCCTCACTTTTATCGAGGATATCTCCTAAAACAATAATAGACCCGTGGAACCATATCAACATCATTTGCGGAAGGTTTTTGTATCATTTATTTAAACCTACAAATGTTGGGGGGGGGGATGTGTTTTTTGGAGTTGTATTTTCTTTTCAGATTTTATCTAATTTTCAACAAAGACTGGCGACTCTGTTTTGAATCCGAAACAGTTTATGACTATGTTCCATTTTAAAAAAATATTCTCATCAGAAAAAATTCAGCATAATTATGCAAATTGGTATATATATTAACTGTCTATCTCTCTCACTACATATCCTGTGATCAGGTCTACATCAACTGAATTTTGTGATTTGTATTATACACGTTTATTCATAATTCCTCAAGGGATCAAAAGTGAAGGGGAACCCCCCCCCCAATGAGGAATCAAAAATTAAAGGAAACTTTTCTCCTTTCAGGGGTCAAAAGTGAAGGGGCTTTTTCCAGCTCAAAGAAGATAAAAGTGAGGGGAAATCTCCCGCCCCATCAGCCTTTAAATGGTGAATAGATAAGGGATACTTCCTACTCTTTTGAGGGACCAAGTCTTCTCCTTTCAAGCCTGAAAGCATTAGTGCATTTTTTCATTCTTCGAATATTTAACATGGCATAGATAGGTATTTCAGCTAGTTTGCATAATTTTAAAAACCTTATATTTGCAAATTACATTAATATAAAGTGTTGTTGCATAAACCCAAGAGGATTTCTCAAGAAAACACTTTCTGAAAAATATTGCTCAGCTTCAAGTGGTGCTGCCTAAATGGATGAATAATTTCAAGATCAGCTTTTTACAGAATCATCTATCAAAAAACCAGTGTGTGTAAGTGTCCTTAATAGGGTACGCATAGATAAAAAAAAATATAGCAAAGTTAAACTCAATCAAATTTTTAATCTATAATGGTGAGTTATTGCAGAGTTGACAAGCTCTCCAATTAAGCAAAACAAAATAAACCAAACTCTCAAAACACTCATGAAATACACGCTGTCCAACTTGAAATTTATACAAACTTTTGGAAATAAATCCACTTATATAAAACAAAATGTGTATCCATATATTTGTACATTATTTCTGTGTTTAACTTTCAAGTGGGCACACAGATACTACATTCTGATTCTAGGCAGGAGTGTCAATCCATATTTACATGATCCCATCATTTTTTACTGGTATTATGCTATCAAATTAGTTCATCACCTGATGAAAGCCAAATTTAGACCAAAAACTCATAAAGGAAAAAAAAATTAATCCGGTGAGTCACTAAATAGAAACTATCATGTGACCAATGTCAAGGCAGAATGCCTTGTTGGGGGTGATCAATTAAAATTTGGAAAAAGGGATGATCAATAAATAAGTTCTTCTCTCACTTTTTGTTGAGCAGTTATCACTAAAAAGTCCAACTTTTCATAGAACAAGCATGAATGCTGCTGAACACAAATTAAGGGACTGATATAGCATAAGCATACATTTTATATTGGACCTTCCCCCAACTAAATACCGGGCAGGGAGGTTGTTGAAAAGCAAAATATAATTTTTTCCTAGACATAAAAAGAGAAGATGTTGAAATTTTCAGCCCTCTACCATTGGTGTGGCTTGTACACAACAGATAGCCAGCCAGACAGAAACACTTAAAAATTGAAGAAATTTTGCTGACAGTTTTGGGTGACCCTTTTTAATAACTGCTGCTTTTCAAGGTTGTGTAATAAAACAAACCTAGAATCATGAGATTTCTCAAACAACATTTTACTAACCTGATATTGTTCTGCTTGAAACACATATATACAATATGACAAGAGGTGAATAAAAAAGAAAAATTGAATATAAAAAGGAATGTCATTATTTTTCGGTTTAGATTAACATTTTTCTTAGTGTTCAACATTCTTGGAAACAGTAGGAAAGCCTTCATACTGCATATATTTCTTATTTCTTATTAAAAATTAACACTATAAACAATTTATAGATTAATCAGATTTATCAACAAGTTTTGCCCACAATCTTCCATGGTATTAAAAATATCTTTTTAATAAGTTATGCTAAAACTGACCAATCTAAGAGTGGTTAGAAAGGCTGGGAACAATTCCTTTGCATCCTTTTGCATCAAACGATTACAAAAGAAGTGCTACAGGGAGCTTGATAAATCTTTCCAATTTCTTAGGACTGAACTGGTCAAAGTGGATGAAATAAATCACTAGGGACTTCAAAAGAATGCCCAATATAAGGAGAAACCGTCGACAGAATAAAAGGTATTATAGAATACAAAGGAACCATAAATCTTCCAAAACAGCTTACAAGTTCATTATGTTTGCCTTTTTGTAGAAAGGAAGTTATTCATTCAACATTGACAGATCTAAGGCTGACCATTGCTGCTTCACGAGCTTAGAGAAAAATAAATGTAACAACTCAGCAGAAAACAATATGTTGAAATGCCTTTCAGAGTATTGTGAATGTACGTGCATGTCTATGGGGTCCTACCAAAAAGTTATAAGAAAGTTTAGGCATCAAATGGCTACTTCAAAGAAAGGGAAAATAGATAGGAAATGAAAGTTCTTCATTTCTTGAGGAATGATTTCAAGAGGTCTACTGGAAATTCTGAGAAACAGATTGACCAACCTGTTCAAATTCTCTGAACACCTCATTCATATATATATATATATATATATATATATATATATATATATATATATATATATTCATTTATTATAGTCTAGAAAGCTTTATAGCTTTAAACACTAAACATTAAAAAACTTTTTCAATATATTTGTTGCATCACTTCAGTAACCAATTTCCCTATCAGTCAATGCAATTTATGTGATCTTCAAAAAAAGATAGCTTTGCTGAGAGATTTAGAATTACAAACTCTACAGGCTACGTTCATTATCATTATCATCATCACCATCAGTCTTTTAACGTCCGTCGTTGGATATAGATCTTCATCAGGATTCACTACAATTCTCTGTCATGGGTGTCGGGGAGCCAGTATTTCCTGAATCTGTCCAGTTCATCTCTCCATCTTGTATTCTGTTGGCCTCGGTTTTGCATGTGATTTCTGGGGATCCATGTTGTGAGACGTGATGTCCATCGATTGTCTTTCATTCTTGCAACATGGCCTGCCCATTGCCATTTGAGTTTTTTAATAGTTTCTATGATGTCACGGACACCTGTTTTCTTCCTTATATACTGTACTGTTTTGTGATCTCTCCATGTAAGGTTGAGCTTGATTCTTTCATGCGCACGTTGCATACTTCTCCGCTTGTAGGTCTGTCTCTTGGTTAGGTTCCACGTTTCAGCTCCATAAGTGACTATTGGGAGAATGCATTGGTTGTATACTCTTCTTTTTAGGATTATTGGGATCATCTGGTTGTATCCCAATATATAATTGGTAACTTTTGTATTTTTTCATTTATTTTAAGTCCGAGCTTTTCACATAATACTATATTATTAAATATAGTATTATCTGGTTCACAAGTAGATAATTCATATGTGGATGATGAAGTTCCTATTAAGCCCACTTCAGACAATATCCTTTGAATATAATATTTTTTACAAATAAATGCTATACCATTTGCTGCCTTATCAATTGGGATTATAACAAATTTATTTTGAAGTTCCAAGAGATGATACTTGGGAAGTTTTCAGCACCGGACTTGTTTTTTTGAGGGTGTTTAAAGCATTTCATCTGTTGGATTTTTTCATTTACCAATCCAAATATTTTTTGTTTCCATCCGTTGAACGCCGATTCTATTGTTTGATATTTATTTGTCATAGATGAAATAAAAATATCTCATGCTTTTTTAATCTCGTTTCCCCACATTCATAATTTAAACACTTTGGTTCTCTGTAGTTTGGACCTTTTGTAAGGAGTTTTCTTAACTTAGAATTTTTAACTATCTCTTGGTTGCTGGTCAATATGCAGCCAAGATATTTTTCACTTGATTGCAAGTTCTGGCACTCACATTTTGGAATTTCAATTTCATCATCTTTATTTATTGCAAGAGTTTTCAATGTTTGTTTATAATTGAAAATTTTATTTTGTATTGTTGGTCCTAAACTATATGTTACTTATGGTACATTCTCTTTTTTTAATTCAGTTGGTAGAGATTGCAAGATGTCCTGATGATAAAAGATTTTAGGCAAATTCATATCATCAAGTCCTTTATTTTCATAAAAAATGATACAAATATATATGTAATCTTTGATTGTTGGATTTGGCAATTGTTCCTGAAGAAGATTGAAGACAGTTGAAAGCACTCAAAGTAGAACAATATTACGAACTTTGGACAGTTCCTTCATTGTGAGACCCAGGAAAAGAAAAAAAAACTTATTTGCAAACAAGAAAGATTTTTTTAAATTAGATAAACAAAAATCATCTATTGTATTCAATGAAACATGCCCAAGAGAAAAATTGCTGCCAAAAGAAGCATTAATTTTTTGGCAAATACATACATACACACATTATATATACATATATATATATATATATATATATATATATATATATACACACACACATAGTACATGTGGTACAAATCAGGCTAGCAGTATAACATTATATATATATATATGTATATATATAAATATATATTATTCTTCTTGACCACCTATCACAAATTTTGTCTGTCACACCATTGAAGTGATAGTCAGTAAGCTAATCTAGCAGACCATCACTACAATGTAATGAGTATAATCCTTACTGAGGGCCCCAGACTTATATGAGAGACTTGAAAGGCCTGCATGTGTGCTTATGAGTACATATAACTTTTCAGGCATTTGTACCCAACATCATTATATCTGTTTGACTCAATCAAAACACTTCATTCTAAACGGTTAGTACAACTTCCCAGGCTACTACCACTTATGAAGGCACTAATGTTTTGATTCTTTTTGATTGCATGTTTGTAAGTCAGATATTTCTCTATGTCATCACCAACTGATTTCTTGCAGCTGTATAGTTGGTGTTGTTTAGTTCATGGCACTAGGGTGTCCAGTCCATATACCCTGGAACTGGCCTCCAATCTACTGACAGAAGTCAGCTCACACTGCTGAACTCCAGCTAAGTCTCTTGTTATTTTTTCCAGTTGTTAATGAAGGTTGTAATAATCACACATGGAAAGTATTATTTTCATGGATTAAATTTTCGTCTGATAATGTTTATCATAGCTGAAATGCTAAAAATTTGGCTATAATATCAAAAGATGGAAAACTTCATCAAGTTCTGATGATTAAGTTGTACAAAAGAGCAACCATCATAAAAGAAAAAAAAAATGGTTAAATCTATCCAACTCCAAAGTTTTCTCTTCTGCAGATTAAAGATTTTTATTCCATCAATAGTGTACTTCCTTTTTGAGAAGAAAAAAATTTCAAAATCAGGTTTTACGTGATTTACATCGTTGTGGTATACTTCCCAATTTAGCTCAGACATGTTCAATTTTTATTCAAATATTAAAGCACATATGAGAATCATTTTGATATGTTTTTAAAAAATTTTCAGACATATACTGCCTAACTCTTGACTCGCTGTCAGGGATGACCAAATATGAAGAAGATTATGAGGAATAAGGCAAAGAAAAAATGGTGGTTGAATAAAACTTATTTTGGGCTGTTTTTTTTTTTTAAATTAAATTAAATTTTTTTATGCATGTTCATTACATTGTATTTTCTTTCTAAATCATTCGTCTCAGCAGGAGCGATCTATTTTCTGTAATGATTAACAAAGTCAGATAATTTCAGATATTTACTTCCGACTAATTTCAACATGAATGTATAGAAAAGAAATATAGGCAGACATAAATAGGGTATTGACTAAAAAGTTTCATATTCCCACAGTCATTTACTCTTTTTTCATCTCGATATGTTTAAAACCTAAATTTCCTTCTGGTCTACCAGACCTATAACATGTCTGATTATTGTAAATATAGTGAGGGTAATGCTGAGCAAGTCTCTTTAATCATGTCTGTCATTCATGGTTGAAGATGACCATGGTTTCTGTTCAGAGAGGTGCAAAGCTGTAGTGCACTGCAGGGTCTGAAGTCATGATTTGCATTTGACTTGAATTATAGTGAGAGAGTGTTGCACAGGTCAAAAGCTTCTCTCTCACCCCAAATTTCTCCTGGGTTTATGTTTGCAACAAACCTTTTTCATCTCCTAAAATAATCCATATATGAAGAACTATTAATTTATCATTTTGTCACAGAGCTGAAGAAAGTAGACCATTACATCTACCTAGGACAATGAATCACTATGAAATCCTAAAGAAGAAGAAATCGGGGAAAAAATTGCTCTGGTAGAGCAAGTTCAACTTTCAAGAACAAGAAAATCCCATTAGTCCTGAAAAGAAGGGTTTACAACCCATGCATTATCCTGATAGTCACCAATGGATCTGAAACAAAGAATCTAACCAAAACATCGACCCTCAAACTTAGAAGCATGCAACATACACAGAAGAGATCATAAGACAGCACAGAATATTAGAGGAAAAACAGGAGTAAGAGACATCATAGAATCCAAATGGCAATGGGCAGGCCATGTTGCAAGAATATCAGACAACTGGAGAACATAACTCACATTGTGGATCCCCAGAGATCATCTGAGAAACTGTGACCAACAAAATATAAGATGACGTGATGATCTAAACAAGTTCAAAAAGTATTGGCTAGGTGACACCCATGATTTCAAGATTTCCTAAAATAATCTGTATACATAGAATTATCAGTTCATTAGTTTTATCATTATATTCCAATATTTTCTAAAAAGATGAAATAAAAAGGATGCACATACACACACACACATATATATATATATATATATATATATATATATATATATATATATATATATATATATATATATAATCATTATTTTTAATTTCCTGCAACAACCCTATTTTCTTTAATTTTTCATTTTATTTATGTTGTCTAGGCTAAATGATACATTTACCATGTAATCTTGGCAAAGGGTATGTCCAATGAACAACACTAAAAAGCTGATGATGGAGAGCCAATATTTTGAATGTTGATTTTCAAGGCAGAAAACCCATTCCACTAGAAAAATTGGCAATATACAATTATCCAACTAACACTTGGCCTTACGACAGACCAAGCCAACTTCAGTCATTATCTAATCATAGACATCTTTTAAATTACCTTCATTTTCTACCGAGTTCATGACTGCGGACCAACTTTAACATTCCACTCACCATGAGTTCATTTATTTTCATTTTAGCTTCAAACATTTCATTTCTTTACCAAACCATCATAAACATTAAAAAGAAATTTAAACAACATACATTACTTAGCTAAGTTAACTGTAATAATCAAGTTCAGCAGATGGTGAAAAAACATCAGAAAGTACTAATGAAAATTGAAAATCAAGTTTTGTTTGTTATGTCTGCAAAGATAGAGAAAACATTTCTCTTTTTTCACTTGGTTCTTCTTTGCTGATATTCTGGTACCAACTTTTTGGCAGGTAACAGATATTGCAAAAGGATTATGGGTGAGTGAACTAAATGCAGTCAAGAAGAAATGATTTGTGACTGCAGAACAACTGCATTCAGTAGCATGCATCAAAGTTTATTATATGGAAAAAAGGAAGTGAAGCAAATAACCGTCAGAAGTTAGAAGAGATAAAAAGAATGCACACATACACACATGTATATGTATTATTAATCTCTTGCAGCAGCTCCATTTTCTTTGTTTATTCTATTTATGTTGTCTACGCCAAATGATACATTTATCATGTAATAATGGGAGATCATTTCAAATAAAGTTTCAATGTAATATAACTAAAGTTATAATCACAAATAGGATATTGCATACACACACACATATATATATATATCACATAATCAATAATTTTATTATACATGTTACACTATAACTTGGTCTGTAGTTTCAATATGATAGCATCTCTTCAAGTGTGTATGTATGTGTGCATCTCTCACTCCCTATATATATATATATATATATATATATATATATATATATATATATATATATATATATATATATGATTATAAATTGTGTTACATTATATAAAACCTTATCTGAAATGATCTCCTGTCACTCTAAACAACCCAAATAGAATAAAATGTTGAAGAAAATAGAGCTGCCACAGAAATCGAACCTGCCACTGATAGGCTAGCTGCTTCAACATAGTGATGCACTTGCCATTGAGCTAAACAGTTACCGCAAATGTAAAGGCCCAAATAACTTCTTTTAACCCAGATTCTCATCTTGTTTATTTTATATGATATAACGCAATTAATAATCATCCTGTCTGATCATATATATCCATTTCTCAACACATAACTGTCCTTTTGAAAAAGGCAAATAGACCGAGAATAATCATTCTAATGTGCTGGTAAATAATGTATGTACAAATTGCATAAATATACACCTGCAAATATTCATCACATGCTACTCTATATTTTAAAAGATAAATACGGTTATGGAGACAATCATTCAACAATGGTATGCACCCCTACACATACACACCTGCTAACTGACCAACTTATTTTTTTTAAATAGACAAAAAATGTCAATACAGTCACGTCATACAGATACAAAAAATGATTTTTTGCACAAGATGCAACTGGTACTTTTCTCCATCTTCAAACTTTGATGCTTCAACAAAGAAATGCAGAATATGTGACAGAAGAAAAAAAAAGGGACAAGAACAAAGAGATATTTTCGGGAGGAAGGTTGGGGAAGAGAGCATAGGGCAGAGATATTCTTTGAGCACCATGTTTAGACTTGCTCTTATGAACTTCATGACATTCTGATGAAAAAAAATAGAGATTTCTTTCTCAATCAAAATAAAAGGAGTTGCATATTTTCATCAATGGAAATTGGCAAGAAAAAAATCTCAATAGGATATTTCATTCAGCCCCTCCATATTTTCAGCTGATTGCCTGCCACCAAGACAGCTTACATTGCGTGTACACAATACGAAGTCTAAGCATATATCTTTTATCTTCGAGATGAGAGATTATCCACAAAAAAGAGCTTTCTTGCTGAAAACAGATAATTTCCTTTGTTTTGAGAAAGTTTCCTTGGGTGAACGAAAGGTTAATGAATAATATCAGAGTTAGAGAAAAATGATTTCATTGCAAATATCATTGTTGCATGTAAGGAACCATCAAATCAGGAGGGAATTTTCTTTCATTTACTTGGTGGGAGGAGGAAAAATGGAAGGAAAGAAATGGACAGAAAGATAGGAAAGAATGAAGGAATAAAGAAACAAATGAAAAATATCTGAGATAATCAGGGTGCAGATTAAAACAAAGTTTATACTGGAGAATTTAAACAAGCAAAACAATTACTTTATTTTCCAAAAAATAGATGAAAACAACTTTTTTGTTTGCCAATTGAATTCCCACAAATTTTCATGATAAAAATGAGAATGTTGATTGGAATTATTCTTGTCTCACAATTTCTCAAAAAGCTTTGATCAGCTGACAGTATTTTCAATTCAAATCAGTTACTCGTAGAAACAAAAGCCTCTATACAACTAATTGCAAAACTGTTTCTCCGCTGTTATAGTTTTTCCATTTCTTTATATATTCCTCCCTCTTTATAAAGTTAATTTCTTCCTTGTTCTCTTTCCTCTCCACCGTTCATGAACTCCACTCTTATCAAGCATTCTTTCTTTCCTCATCTCTAGCTCTCTTTTCTTTTCCATTTCATATCTTCTCATGCCTCCCCAACCCATCCATTATTTCTTCCTATTTCTAAGATTGTAACAAGGGAAAATTTGGCACAAAGCCCTTCACAATTTAGTATAGGTGGGTAAAGATAAAAATGTTCAAATTCTTTCAGCCTTGCCTTTTGCCATGACACAGGCATCAGGCAAAAGTCCTGATCCTACCCACTTTAGTATGATGGGGAGGTGCAACTTGAGAGAGAAGGACCCCTAAAACTTTTGGGATGAAAGGGAAATCCTGTTCTAGATTATAGTTATATATATACACACACACAGAGATAAATTCTCCACACATACTTCTGTAGAGATTTTTTTTTTTCACTTTTAATGGACAAATTGAGGGGAGGGGATCTTTTTTACGCTTAATAGTCAAAATTGAGAGGAAGATTACATTTTTTCAATTTTACGGATCAAAATCTAAGGGGAATTTTTTTTTTCCATTTTCAAGTTTGAAACCGAGGGGAATTTTTTTTTTTCTCACTTTTAGTAGTCAAAATCAAGGTGGATGATTTTTTTACCACTTTTTGGGTCAAAAAATTGCGGGGGTAATCTTTTTAATTCAATTTTTTTTTCTTTCACTTTTCCAGGTTAAAATTAAGGGAAAAATGTTTTTCACTTTCAGGGGTCAAAATCAGAATGTTGGAGGTTTTTTTTAATTTATTTTTTCTATCTTTCTCGGGTCAAGATTGAGGGGAAATATTTTTCACTTTCACATTTTTTTCACTACAAGCAGACAAAAGCAAAGAACTTTTTTCCCCCTCTCATGGGTCAAAAACAAGGGAAACTCTTCTTGCATTTTTTTTTTTGCAGTTATACCCATCCTCTCCTGGCAATGCTGGATATTGCTGTGAGTTAATAAGAATGAAAAAGAAGAAAAAAAAAAGAAAAAGAAAAATAAGATAGTGAAAAAAAAAGAAAAGAGATTTCACATAAAATCTTACTTCACTTGGAAGCTGCAGCTCTGATCGGTCTTCTTGTCCATGATAGAGGCCCATAATAAAGGGCACCGGTGCATCCAAGAAGTGAGATAAAGATGCAGGAAGGATAGGCACATAGACATGTTGCCATGTAAATGGGAAGATCAGAATTGTTAATGCCTCAGCCACAAGCATCAGTTTCTGGTAATCTGGAACAAAAGAAAAGATATAAGATCATTATTCTGGAATTACCAGACAAGGTAACAATGATTATCATAAGATTATTATCTTTGATTCAGCACTGGATAATAGTTCTCCAAATGTCATTAAGGGATTAGAACATCTGAAACCAAAGAGTTAGATACTGCTCGGGTATAATGGATTGTACAAGAGTGAATAAATTTGTCTGACGTGTGAATAAGACTATACGCTGATTAATAAAATGATCATTATTGAGTATTAAAAGAATTATTATTCTGTATCCAGAGATCAATTTTTTTCTGAGCACATGGGAAGACGTGCCCAGGAGAGTGTTGATCTCTGTAGGTAGTTTTGACATATCAACTTTTCCGGGGGGCGGGGCGCTTTTCTAAATATTCAAGCAAGAACAAGGGGGGACAGGATACCAAGACATCTGACAAGAGATATACAGAGATATTTTAAGGCAGGCTGGCTAAGGATAATGTGATGAGCATGATAGTAGTTCTTACCAGGAGATGGCGTTGGGGGGTGGGGGTTAAATTGTCCAGAGGTAAAATAAGGCTACTAGCTGAAAATAAAGTTGCCGAATCAGCCATTACCAAATCCACGTAAAGCTCTATTTTCCTCTCAATGTTTTGTTTTTCTTCAAGTGAGTAAAGTCCATTATTTTGGCAAGGCTAATAACTCCCTTTTGACTAACTCTGCACAGTTTTGTCAGAGACGGTTATTGTTTGAATATGTAAATAAAAACATTTTTACCTTAGAAGTTAGTTTAGTACTTATAAAGGTCAATCTTATCTGGGCACATCACGCATTGTCCATTTTTTTCCCCTCATCTAAATGATCAAGGGAGAACAAGGGATAATAAGATACCAAAACTTATGACAATGGACATACACAGATATTTTCCAGGCAGGCAGGCTGGCTCAGGTAGGTTTTCTTTAATAGCTACGTGGCCAGGTAGTTTCATACAAAATCATGCTAAGCATACAACCATTAGCATTTCTGATCAATATTTATTCTCCTCGTATTTTTCAGGTTGCTCGATTAAAGAGGTACAATGGTATAGGGAAACAATGTCATTTGAATTACTCGCATTATCATATAAAATATGGGAGAGAGATTTGATACAAATATATTGATTCTAAAAATAATTGACTGCCGTAAGCTAAGAGATTCACAGAATTGAATATGATAAGAACATTATTTCTTGCTGTTGTCAGGACAATGCTAATCAAATGTTTGTGATCAAAAACCAAATGGTGGCTCACTTTGGGATCACAATTTCTTTTATTGATTCAGTTATATAAAAGCAACATTACAAGAACTTTAAGTATAACGGTTGATGGTCTTTTAGAGAGAAAGAAAGGAAGACGACAAGAATATCTAGTCATATTTTTCCTACAGGAAATCAGATGCGTATGTTCATTGTAGGTTATGGTGGTTATTAATATCTGGAGTGACCTCTGCATCAAAGTCTTATGAGAGGGGAGTAATAATAAAAATAAGAAAACGAAGCGTTGAAACAGAGACTATTATTAGGAATAATTTCCAGAGATGAATTCCCAAAAGTTTCATGGAGAATGGAAAAGCAACGAGAAAGAAAGGAGAAAAGAATAAATTTGTATCATAGAACGTTATAATTACTATTGAAATGAATACTAGAATATTAATCAGAATTAATAAAGCCAAAAAAACAAATATTTATTGGTCTACAATCTTGAAAGTCAGGAGTACTCTTGGTAAAACAAGGATTGATGATATATATCAATTCCAATTCTTGGGAGAATTTTGTATTGCCTTTTTATAATTCTAGCTCAAATATTGTATATGTCAGACTGTAAGACAAATAGTTTACAAGGGTATTTGAAGGACTATTGCTCACTACAACTCATGATGGCCCCAGACTCATGATATCAGCACATTGGACAAAGTGTAATATTCACATAGATTTTTAAACAGAATATCCATCTTATAATATGGCACATACAGTGCTATTGTGTAATAAAATAAATTACTTTCTTTGTTGAGCAAAGAAACCATTTAAATCTCTTTTCAACCCAAAAATGAATGCTTTTAATAAACCATACAAAAGTACCTCAAGTTACATATAAATTACAATGATGCCTTTTTAGAAATTGTAATATATCTTTTTCTTTTTGAAATCTAGAAACATAGAAAATCAGTGGGTTAAACACCAAAGTTTGTCCCATTGTTCAAAGAGAAGACATGGATAATGCTACACCATAATGAACTATAAGATTTTAAGACTACGAATCAACATTATCAAAATTCATGCTTGAAATTATACGACTATGACATGCAAATTTTTATTAGTTTGTACTGGACTAAATACCCAACCTAACAGTATAAATTGCTGTCCAAAAAAGAAATAGTAAGTCGGATGGAAATCAGACAGCATTTAATTCAATTTGTTTTTGAAATCGATTTAACCTTCTGTTTCACTGCTAGAAAAAAAAGAGGGTTAATGTTGAAAGAGTAAGGGGCTAATGTGAGAAAAGGCCATTAGGGTAAATGTAAGAAAAGGCCACTGGGGCTAATGTTAGAAAAGGCCATTAGGGATAAGGTAAGAAAAGGCCATTGGGGATAAGGTAAGAAAAGGCCATTGGGGATAAGGTAAGAAAAGGCCATTGGGGATAAGGTAAGAAAAGGCCATTGGGGATAAGGTAAGAAAAGGCCATTGGGGATAAGGTAAGAAAAGGCCATTGGGGCTGATGTAAGAAAAGGCTGAATAAAGAAAAGGCTGAATAAAGAAAAGGCCATTGGGGCTAATGTTAAAAAAAAATGGATGTTGGGGCTAATTTAGAAAAAAAAAAATGGATATTGGGGCTAATATAAAAAAAGGACAAGGAGACTAATGTAAAAAAAAAAAGAGGGGGGCAAGGGAACTAAAGTGAAAAAGGTTAATATTAAAAAAAGGGTTAGAAAAAAGTAGAGCTAATCTCCAAAAAGGGAGTGGGGGCTGATTTAAGAAAAAAGAGAGAGCTGATGCAAAAGGTCAAAAGTTTGAAAGGAAAGGGTAATGTTAAAAATGGGGGCATAATGATAAGGAAAAGTGGATTGATGTTACGAAAAAGAGGGTAAATAAGAAAGGGACAAATAATGTTTTAAAAAGGCATTCAGTGGGGTATTAACGTTTAAAGAATTGGGGCTGATGTCAAAAAAAAAAAGCCAATAGTAAAAAAAAAGTGGGGTCTATGTCCATAGGGAGCCAAAAGTTTTTAAAAAGTAGGGTATTATTAAAAAAAAAAGGAGTAATTTCTCTTGATTTTGACCTAAGATGAGTGAAATTAGTTCACCCTTTGGTTTTGATCCCTAAGAAGTGAAAAAAGCTCCCCCTCAATTTTCACCACTTGAAATAGTGAAAAGTAGGCAATAGTAAAAGAAAAGAGGCATTCACAAGAGGTAGGGGCTAATATCCCCAAAAGGGGATCCAATATAAAAAAAAGTGGGGTTTACGTCCAAAGGGGAGGGGGTATCTTGGAAAGAAGGTAAATTCTCCATCAATTTTAACAAAAAAAAACAAAAAAAAGTTCATCCATTCATTTTGACCCCTAAAACGTGAAAAAAAGTTCTCCCTAAGAAAAAAAAAGAAGCTCCCCTTTGATTTTCACCACTTAAAATGAAAAAACTAATTTACTCCCCGCTGAAAAAAAGTTCTCTCTTGATGTCAACACCAAAAAAAGTGTAAAAATAATTTCTCTCTAGAGTTTGAGCCTTAAAAGCAAAAAAAAAATTTCCCCTTGATTTTGATACTTAAAAGTGAAAAATGAAACCCCCCCCCTCAATTTGACCTTGGAGACTGGAGAAAGATCCCCTTTTTTTATCTCAAAGTGAAAAAGAAAAATAATTCTACTTAATTTTGACCCCTAAAAACAAAAATAGATATTCCCTCTTGATTTTAACTCTTAAAAGACAAAAAGGATTCCCCATATTTTGATCCCTAAAAGTAAACATTAGAAGTTTCCTCTTGATAGTGACCTCTAAGACTGGAGAAAAAAAAGAGTCCCTCCATATAATCCACATAATCTTTGATCCCCAAATTTTATGTTTTGGAAAACACACACTATTCAAGGTATTCATGTACAACCAATAAACATCGTGACCAGTATGTTGAAAAACTGTCTTAGCCTCTTAAATATAGAAGGCAACGTTACATCACATTTTGATTTCAAGAATAGATTTGAAAAAAAAAAAAAAAAAAAGGCATAAGTAAACTTCTTTTATTATACCATTAAAAAGTAAGAGATCATTTTAGCAAGATAAATCATTTAAATAACTCATCCTACTGAATTTAACCCCCCTAAGAACACATCTTTTTGGGGGGGGGGGTCTTTTCAAAAACTTATGCTGAAAACATGTCCCAGGTATCACCACAGTAGATTTCATGGGTCTATGTTGAGTAATTTTGATTGCAGGCAAGTTCATACAAACAGACAGCCTTTTGGTAAATTATAATAAGATATTCTAAAATGTTTTGTTTAGATTTATTTCTAGAAGAAAACTTGTTTCTAAATTATTCAGCATTGATAACTGATTTAAATTGAAAACTAAGAATACTTTTAGAAATGTTCCGATTTTGCATGAATTTAAAGCTCTACTAAGTAATATAAGCCATTTTGAATAGTGAAATATAATCTGTTTACCTGAAATTCAATCTATTACATTTTATATAAAGTTAGAGAATAGACCTCCTTTTCAGAACTTTCAACCATTTTCACATAATGGAGAGTAATTCAAAAGAATATCCTACATTTGTTAACCACTAAGATTCATTTTTCATATAAGGTTCTAACTATAACACTGTCCAATGCCCAGAAATTACTGGAATTATGAATGGGAGGTTGAATACCAAAAGCTCAAACTATTCAGGCTGGAGTGATTAGTAGTGAGCATTAGTCCAAAAATGTACCAGAGCTATATTGACAAATATGATAATTTCAATAATGATAAGGACATCCTAGACATTTTTACGATGCTTTTTAAAAGTAAACTTAACTGAGTTGTGTAACACACCTTATAGAATCATACATTATCACTTAAAGAAGATTCAATTCCAGAAAAAAATCCCGAAAGAATTTTTTTGAGAAGGTCCAATTCATTTCTGGTCAATTTTGAAAAAAGTATTTTTTAAAAGTTTTAATAAGTAAAGAAAAAAAATGTAAGTTATCATAAATAAAATAATATTCATTATAAAATTGTGTACATTATTTTTTTAAATCCAAAAAACAAACATTTAGATATCTAACTTAATGGCTTTTTTTTTTCATCAAATGAGCTAGGTTTTGTAGAATAATGAATTCTACCACCAATTTTATTTTTTATCTCCAGTATGAAGTTTTTGAAAAAAATAAAATGGAAAAATATAAATGTAAAACTTTGATTGAAAAGAGTAGCGAAAAGGGAAAAAAAAACACTCAATAATATATTAGCAATAAAATTATTACACCATGTAATAAAAAAATTAATTTACTTAACAAACTTAAAGCTGGTCTATAACATATATGCATTGACCTCCAAAAAGTTAACTTGAAACTTAGACAATCATTCACTCTAACAAAAACTAAAGTTGTCTGTACATACTGGTTATTTCAAGTATCTTTTTTAAAACTTATTACCTACAGACATTGAAGATATTTATAGCAGATGACAACTGTGTATTTATTTTACTAGTAACTTCCAAACAAGACCTTTCCTTTTGGCTTGAAATAGGAGTTTTCCTGTCGGGTTTAACAGCTTTCATAAGCTCAGCTTACAGACTGAAACTCTATACCTTTTGGTCTTTAATTTCATCTAACTTGAGCAAAACCCACAAGTACATAAGATAGAACTTACACTGTTACCTTCAGATTATCTATCTTTTTTCAAGTGTTATAGTTTTACAAAACGAAATCAATAGTTTAATACAAAATGCATAAGTAGCATCTTGATTACATATATGCAACAAGGCTTTCATCAAATAAACATCTTTTAATATAATATTCAAAATAAAATTGGTCTATTAAATATGCTAGGAAAAAAAAATATCAATGAATTTCAAATGACTTATTCTGAAAAGGACTAATTGACAATGAATCTATTTATATACTCTCACAAACAAAGACGTAGACAGATAGAATAGTAATGTTAGTTCTTAAGGGTTCCTCCTACATTGTAACTACTTGTGGAGTAAAAATGATAATGTTTACAAGGGTGGATCGAGGAATCTGTAGCCCGACATATACTTAAGACTGAATTTTCATTTGAAATTTTCATCGATGTTACTAATATTCACCACTGAATCAAATGCTTTGATACGGAAAGAGAACCTTTATTAAAAAAAAATATTTGTTGGTTAAAATAAATGTTTTTTTCCTCATCAGGCTATGGAATTATCAATGTACCTACAGTCTACAAAAACTTTGTCCATGAGATGATTTTAATAAATATAAGATGAAGGTGATTCTGAATAGCGTGCTTTTACAAAAACAAAATTTGATCAACAGACAAGAGCAAAAGTAAATTACTTAATATTTCAATATTCTATACATATCATCAGAACGATATCAAAATGAAGCAACTGTTTCAGTCAGAATAAAAAAGAAAATGAACAAAATCAATAGGAAAATGGCTGTAAGAGTCCTATCTGACAAGTAATATCAAAAAAAAACGAAACAACGGATTTTTCTTTTTTTTTTTTATTTACTTATTCATTTCACATTTTCGAACAAAATAGTCATTACATTTGGATATTTTTCTGATGATGATGTGAATAAAACATGGCAATGTTAAATAACTTTCCAAAAAAACTCTTGTTAATCAAATTTAGATAATGTACAAGCATGTAGTCCAGAATTACCTTTATCTTGTGTTCAATTTTTCAACAACTTAGGTTAAGGCATGTCAAGTTCATTCTATAAGCAGAAAATGATCCACTTTTGTTTTTGCAGAATTCTATATACAATGGATTCTGCTTAAGCAGAAAACATTGAGACCATGACTTGTACAACCGGTCCTACTAAGTAGCTATTCCCTACAACCTATGTTTCATTCAACCAGAATCCATTATGTGTATATATAAAAAGAATTACATTTGCCTTCTGAAGACATTTACAAAACCAGTTGAGGCTTATCAAAAATCATTATACTTTAAAATCATAACTGAAAAGTTTGGCTTTCTTTTTTTCACAAAATCACTCAACCCTTATTACAGAATTAATATATATATATATATATATATATATATATATATATATATATATATATGTGTGTGTGTGTGTGGATAAGTTGGTGTGAATTATGTACCACAAATCCAAAACAAACATATAAGGATTAGGGATAGTAAGTTACTATGACATTTTTTGTAACTTGAATATATTAGAGCACAAAGGTTTCAAAATGTATTTTTTGAAACCAACTCATCTTCAAGAGAAAAAAACCCTAACTAAATATAAGAAATTAGTTGATAATTCTGAGAGCTGTTCTGACTATTAATTTCATTCTTATTTCAGTGTGAAGAAAAAGATCATCTTTGCTTACAACATTGAACAGAACTCATGAATGGTGACCCAAACACACCAACAAGAAATCATCAGTTTTAGGTGCACTATTATTCAGAGTAACAACTTGCCTGTCAGCATAAGATGGTTTCTACTAAGGTGAAGAACAACAGACAGAAAACTGCCATGATCTACCATCAATCAAAGGAATTTCAGGATTCAAAGGATCTGCAGTCAGAGCCAAGCCTCCATCAAGAGAGAACATGACCAAGAACTGAGTATATACCACTCCATACAGTTGTTGCAGGGAATACTAAGGTGAGACCAGCACCCACTAAAAGTAAGGCCTAATGAACATTAAAAAATTGTAATCCTTGCAAATAAATTGAAATCAAGCATGGCTGATCGAGCACAAAGTGGTACAAACCTTTCTCGAATGAAGTTAGAATAAAAGATTGAGAACAGCAAAGGAAAATAATGCGGTTGGAAGAATCAGTGCACATGCTATTCTCTGATAACCTCCTGATCAGGCCTAGCATAGCAATGACCAGCAGATGGGAACCTTTGAAAGAACTGACATGATGTTTAACACCAACATTCTACAACCTGTTTCTCCCATGGGACAATGGCTTAGTGAAAAAAAAACTGTTGGTTCAAGTATATCTACTCATCTGATAGTTCAATCCTTATGTCAGGCAGTGAAAGGTCAAACTTCGGTTCAGTGGAAAAAAGCAAGAGTAGCATCACAAGGATGGATTAAGTAATAAAAAAAAAATAGAATGGAATGAGAATAATCTATCTGCTGATTGTATACCTGAGGAAGACTGAAGAATGGATAGGCAGAGATCTTGCAGTAATAAGAAAAGGAATAAGTTCAATAGACCAAACAACTCTTAGAATGAAAACAACACATCTCAAAATTACTGAATCAACCAATCAGTTGATCAATATGAACTCTGATTTTTGAGCGAGTGCATTAGAATAATATAAAAAAATTATTCAACAAAAATCAGATTCACTTTTTCTTCTTTTCAAAGTTTGATTAAAATTAGTTCTGAATTCTGCTTAAATCATCCATTTACGTGATTTTATATATTCAATATTTTTTGTAAGTGAAAAATCTTTTGGACACTGCTTGTCAACTTTCGAAATTCTTAATTCATTTTCAATATTATAGCTTTTTAGACTGTTTTTCATTATTTTGACAGGCCACTAAACCTATCTCTTAGAAGAGTTGTAGTGTATGGATTAATTCCTGGCTATTAAAAAATAGGTGGAGTACTTTTTCAGACAATAATAATATCCCATCAGTAGCAATGACTGGTATTTGAGTCAAAACAACAAAAAAAAAAAAAAAAAATACGAAGAAGACTTTTGAGAAACCAAGGTGATATTTTCATTTTGTAACCTAGCAACTAAAAAAAAGTTTTTTCTTTGACTTTATACAAGACAGTTTCTTGGCAATTTTCCAGGAATGTCGTTTTATCTGGACACAAATATTGCATTTGATTCAAGTCAATCTTTCTTCTATTTAAATTTTCATACAAACCTGTTTTTTTATGCTTTATTCCTTCTCATTACAGTATGTAGGAACATCAATAGAAATACCTGATTAACAATAAAGCATTCATCTTGACAAATATTTATTTTTCGAAATAATCTGGTCAATGCATAAAACCCAAAACTTCCCAATAGATCAAACATTATACAGTGAGAATTTCCAGATTCAGTTAAATCCTGTCAGGCTACTGACTTATCGATCCACGCTTGTACACATTAGTATATTGTATTAGTCATTGAAGAAAAAAATAAGCAAGAATTTTCGTTTTAATTTCCAAATCTGAATCATTTCTACTATATTCCACCATTCTTATCCCAAGTGACTAATCTATTTGCATAATCAAAAATAAGCAATAGTGATGCAAAAAAAAAAAAAAATATTAAAGAGGATTCAGAATCAGTGATAGGAAGAGATTTTTATATAATTTTCAATTATTATAGCAGAAGCAATTTATTTTCAGTCTTTCTAAATATTGTAAAAGCCAAGTTGTGTACATAGATGGAATATAGATAAACAATGAAGATTCCATGCATTTACTAAAACTCTCCCAACCAGGCGGTCTCCAGCTAGGAGGTATATGTATATTGAGCAAAAAGTAAAGGTTCAGTTAAGCGTTATAATTACAATATACCCCCCCCCATTTTTCTTTCAGAACTTTTTACTTTATAATCTTCCCCAAGGTCCATTGAGTACGCTTACCAAATTTGGTTTGGCCACATCGATGTTTGAGGATGGGACACAGGGACACACAGAGCCCAATTCCTATATACAGGGACAATATAATAGTGGTTGCATACCACAGGTGCCAGATGCACCACTTATATGAAGATCAGAAATTTGCAATCCAAGTGTGACAAAATTTTGCAAACAATATTTTCATTATCCTCAGAGCTATAATGCTCAGTTTTTTTTTTGTTTTTTTTTTCTAACTTAATAAGAAAATTACAATGCATAAATGAGATTTTTCTTCTTTCTTTTAATGTAGGAAAAAGCGACAAAATCCCCCATTATTTGCTTATTCACACTTCTCCTCAACAGTTGCATCCAACAGGCTGCCAATGTAGGTGCAAGGGTAATTTGACCCCAGAATGATCATATGTGGCACTGACCTCAGGTGACCCTTAAAGGTCAATCAAGGATCAGTCTAATTTAGGCATTTTCAAATCCAAGGTAAACAGCTGCACCCTATGGGCTGCAAATTTGTGTACAAGGGTAACTTGACTTCAGGGTTAACATAGACACTGACGTCCGAGATCATTATAGTCCAATTTAGGGTCAAAACTACTTTTTCCGCCCTAATTTCCAAGTTTCTTTTTAAATATTGATTTATTTCTTCAGAAAAAATAATTTGGTAGCAACAATGGTCAAACAGTAAAGCTTACAGAAAATGGAAATGACATCAAGCTCTAACAGAGCAGGTTAAAAACCTTTCAACTTGATGTGTTTTTAATCTAGACCTTTAAACCTTGCAAGGTTTGTCAGTTGTGACAATTTCTTTTTCAAGTTATAGGGTTGTGTAAATTTACGATCTAAATATAATGCTGGACCCTTACTTTCCATTCATCGTAGGCAATCTGTTCATGTGAATTCTTCTCACTCAGTGCCTATGCAGGTTGGGCAGTATTTTTTAAGGAATCTAACCCTAAACAATAAAATATGGGCATCATTTGCATCCAATGGTCTGATTTAACAACTAACACCAAAAGTGAACAAACGAATTCTCAATTTTGAGAAAAATCAATCTTTCAGAGTTTTAGGTGGGGCTGCATGGGCCTGCCTGAGAGTTACCAGGGAATGCATGCGAGTGCACACTTTTCCATCTTATTTTGATTTATAAAATCTCTATAAAATATCATTGCTTTCCTGCATGGTTATATTTGATGTGTTTCTTTCCTGGGCAATGCCTGGTACCCAAGCTAGCATGTGTGTGTGTTTATATATATATATATATATATATATATATACATATATATATATATACATATATATACATATATATACATACATATATATGTATAAAAACACACACAAACTCCATTATTGTCAACTGGTATGCTCCAAGTTAAAATCTCTCATGATTGAAACTTTTTGTACACATTTAACAGAGCATCAAATTAAACATAAAAGAAAACAATGTTATCAAAATATCCATAGGGAAGAACAATCTATGAATGTTTTAATATAATCTCTCACCTACTCTTTCATACGTGTTCATTCATTTGTCTATTTTTGATTTTTTTTTCCTGCTTTCAATTCATGTCCTCCAGGTTACAAGTCAATTATAGCAACATTCCCACATCAACATCAAACAAAAAAAACTATCCAATTGAAAAAAAATAGATAGCTCATGATGAATAGAACATCACAAAACGTCAACATGTGAAATAAGCTCTTTTCTTAGAAAAAGAGATTTCAACAAATTATATATCTTATGATAAAACATTTTCAGAAGATAAAAGACAAAAGTAATGTATAACAATAGCTTCTAAATAATCTATCAAATATCAGTATTTTGCATGTTTTGACTTGCATGTTTAACAAGTGTCACATATATTCACAAGGTGAAACTCAGAATGAAATTTACCTAGTAAATGTATGAGTATGTAAAACATGCATAATTGTTTAAAATTATATCAAATTAAGTCGACATTCAGAATAAAACCAGACACTTAGGAGAAAGAAGGATATGACTACTCGTAGCTGAACAATCTTCAAACTCAAAAGAATTTAGTTTGATTTGTCAACTGCAGTCTTTAATTGTTGAATACTCATAAGATTGAGATAAGTGTGTAACAGAGAAAAGACTTGAGACCAAATTTTAAAATAATTGCAAACAGTTAGGCTAACCAGAGTATTACTAGTTCTGATAATTCAATAGTTAACCTATCATAATTGTCAAGAACTGGATAGAAAACTGACAACCAGAGCCAAAAGGAATTATATACATGTTCACATGAACATTATCTTGAATTCTTATTAGATGAAGCATTGTCAACCATTATCAATTGTTGACTGATTTTTCTTTCATTTTGATCTTGGGTTGTTTTCATCACAACTACTAGGACCATCAGTTTATAGTCCTGAGTAAAGCAACTAAAATGAAAATACAAGTCAAAAACTGATATTGGTTGAAAATGCTTCAACTAAAGAAGAAGAAGAAGATGATGATGATGCTACTACAACTACTACTACTACAACAATAACAACTACTACCACACATAAAAACAATATCATCAAATAAGGCACAAGCAATGTAGGAAGAATGAAGAATAAGTTGAAATGGTTAAAGCTCTTGAAGCTCAAGCATTAGAAAAGCTGTCATGGAACAGGTTTCCTGGGGTAAAAAGGATATGAATTTGAGTCATGCCAAGAGCTTATCCTTTATTTCTAATCCATGATGTTTACTAATGACCATAGACTGATGGTCTGAGTAGTTGAAATGAAAAACAACTAAACTTACAATGAAAGAAATACAACCTGAAAATTCATAATGCTTATATATAGAGTTGTGGTTACTCTGCTGAAGAGACTTTATCATTGATTTTCAGATTTTGTATTACAGTGCAGAGCTTTTCTCTGACACTTATTAAGATAAATGTACATGCATGGTAAAAGTTAATGCACATAACCAATTTCAAATAAGAAACTTTATCCCATGATCGTAAGAATATTTCATTATGCAGATTAAAATTCAGTCAATTTCCCATAAGAGGATTTTAAAGATTATGGTCTCTCTGGCATTGAATTTATCAGATATGCTACCTTCACTTGTTGAAGATCCAACCAGGTTGCATTCTAAACACCAAGTCAATCTTTTCCACAAAGTGACCTTGACATTTCCCTTGCTTCACAATCCAAAATAGCCCAGACATGTTCAATAGAATTCATGTCGAAATACTGACGGTCATGGGTTTCAATTGCTGTGTACTTCTTTGGATTTGATAATTCTAAAGCACTTTTGCCATATGTCACAGAGTGCAAACCTTCATGAAAAGAGAGATATTTTTGTACAAATAACTGTCAAGAGAAGACTACTACAGGATGAATATGAACTGATATCCCCCCATTTACCCCAGGAGTTTTGGACAATTAGTGCTCTAAATTACCCCACCATACCATGATTGAAAATCAGCCCTGTTCGATAAGAGGTTGTAGGTAAAATTCTTGGATAGACCATCTCCAGACTTATACTTTCTCAAGACTTATTTGAAAAGATGAGAGTGGACCAAAACTCCAGAGGCATGTCCATAATGCTAATTACATATTTTAAAGCAAGAAATCCCACTGAAACAAGTGATGGTTGAACGTTTGGAAATTTAACAATTTCTAGACAAACACACTTAAATCTAATTTCATTACATATTTCTTGTATAAATCTGATGAGACATGGATCTCTGAAGAATTCTATTAATGCAAAAAAGGCGTAACATGTCTTCTAGAGATAGTTCAAATTCACCATTTCAAAATGGGAGAGAAATAGAAGGAAAGAAAATAGTATGCCATTAACAATACAACTATAGTATTCTATGTAGCACTTACATAAGATTAAGAGCCTCAGTAAGAACCAGCATAAAACAGATGAGTAGCAGAATCCTTAAAACCTTGGAACCATTTCAGCAGTTAACCAACAGATGCACTTTAATCAAAGACCTAACCAGCGATGTTGCAATAGAATGTCTTCCTCCTTCCATCTGTAAGTATATTTTTCTCTCTTTCACTACCATTCTTCATTTTTTTTCAGCATCTTTTTCTTCTTCATCATCATCTGACTTTTCTACCAACCTGTTAATATTTTATATGTATACACACCCTAATAAAATGCCAGTGAGCTTTCCAACTCACCTGTTACCATGACTCAACATAAATGTTTCTTAGTAGTTTTCAAGGAGTCAGTTTAGCTGAACATTACAATATCATTGGTTCATTCTAAGTACATATAGTCCTCCAGATGCAAAGAATGTTAATTCTTTTTTGTTTTTAATAAATACTTTAAAATATTCAGTATCATGAGTAATATCAAAAACCATGATTACTCCTTTTAAACAGGATCTTTAAAATCACTTATGACACACATAACTGAAACTCATGAGAATGGTACCAGTGAAGTGCACTCAATGGTGTAGTGTTAAAAAAATAAAAGTGAGGGAATGCAGGGTTGTCTGCTGGGAGGAGGGGTGGGGGCTTCAAGCCTTGAATTTTTTTTGTTTTTTTGTTTTGAACCCAACCAATTTCCGAGACATTTTTAGACCAATCGAGATGACATACTAGATAATCTTTGAAAAGAATATATTTTCTGTTTGGATTTCTGAGATGAGAAATTATCCTTATTACGTACTGATTTATTCAAATAGGAATCCTCATCTTGTATGCTATGAGGACAGCAATTTTGAATAAATCAATATACAATAAACCTACAATATCTTGTTTCTAATCACAACTGATTATAGCGACAAGGTCTTTGGTTCCACTCAACTCTTTTTACAAGTGTCTGGAAATTACTTAGTTTTGTTGTTGCTTCAGCCAATTTTATATAATGTAATAAAACAGTAATGCAATACAGCATCCTTATTGGACAAGTAGTAAAAATAACCACTTTCTGAAGCCTCTCAAGAATTAACAAAATTGGAAAATATACTATATTGGGTTCTTTTACCAATACAGCTGTCTTATACTAAAAATTATATCAATTTTTCAAGCCAGCACTTACCTGATGAGTAAAAGAGGACTTGATGTTCTAACAATATACTGCGGAATACCATGAGGATGTTGCGGATGTCCATCAGTTGGAAGAGTTTCCAGAGGGAGAAATCAAACAGAGGCAGCTCATTCACACCTGTACAAAGAAAAACAAAAAAAAAGCAAAAATTAATGAAATCAGTACTTATCAATGACAGCTGCAGCAGAGATTGTCTTCAAGTGAATTTCATATTTTCTTTGTATTATTGTTTGCATTTATCTCTTATGCCAGTAAAAATTATTCACTATTAATTTCCAGGTTCCTTTGCATAGATAGTCACTGAAGTTTAACTCAGTTTGGCACAAGTCTACAAGTATGGGGCAGCTCTTGGTTCTCATAGGATGTTGAACACTTGTAGCCTTGTGTTTCTCTTAGTTAAACTGAGTAAATATCATGCAAGACTAGCTTAAGGTAATGGTTAGCAAGCTAATTAGCTAATATTGTGAGTTTGATCCTCATGGATGTCCCATTATTGTAGTCTTGTGCCGGACTTAGCTAAGTTTAGTGAATATCTATGTATATTTCACCAACTTCTTTTTTTGCTTTTCAAATACTAACATTTGCAGGCCAATAAGGTTTGCTTTTTTCTACACACTTGCAAACACACATACACACACAAAGAGAGAAATAAAAAAAAAAAAATTATACAGTGCCTAATGTAGTGGTATGATAGATGAACCTGTTCAGCTACAAAGTCAGAATGACTTTGGATAAGTAGTAGTTCGCAAATTGTCTGTGTAAAATGTGTTATAGGCCAACAAATATGGTTGTTCACATGGCATGTTCAGAGATTGTTAGCTTTGCTAGAAACCATCAACCAAGACTGTCTACAAAACAAAGGTTTTGCCTCATGTAAATTTCCCCCCCTGAATAGGTTTTTTGTGTGTGGGGGGGTCAATTAGCAATGCAAGTTTTTGTTAATTCCTCCCTTAGTTTATGTCCAGCAGCATTTTTTGAAAATGCAAACTTTTTGAGTGATCAATGCCCAACAAAAGGTAAGAGAAATAATTTATTCATTGATCACCCCTTTTTTCCAGTTGTTGGTCACGCGACGGTTTCTGTTGAGAGACTAACAAGAACTGATATTCTTTTACACTTTTGAAAAGTTATGGGTCACTGAGTCCAATTCCCTTGGTTTTATATCTGATAAGGGGATCACTGAATTTGAAACATTTTCACAGTAATAATTGCTATTATTAACCTTATTGACCCATCCTTGTATGAATTCAATCAGATTAAGAAAATCTTTCTTCTCTTTTCATAATTCTATTCCCAGTAGTTGGCCAGCTCGACAGTTCATTGCCAGTGATAGTTATCTGCCGAAGACAGTTAAAATGAGGTTAAGGTTTTTAATTACCTTATCTGGTTTGCAATGGAATCACAAAAATTAATGGATACTATCAGATAAAATTTGGTGAGAAAATGGACTAGTGGACAAAAGCTTCACATTCGGCTTCAATCTGAATAACATGGGTGCTTATAGTGCTCAGGAACCATAAATGACTACAGGCATGTGCCTATATGATTACACCTGAAAAATACAAAACAATTATTCATCTTTCTTTGTAGAACTGTTTAGCTCAATATTGTCCCTAGATGCATTTATTGAGATCAATTTTTTTTTCTATAAAATTACCTTTTGTATGATACATCATATTGATAAGGTTTGAATGAAAAAATATTTTGAGAATAACTTTGGAAAAAGTATTGAAATTGTAGCCAACCATAATGTACAACAGCATGTAAACAGGGGAAAAATAAAGAACGGTTTGGAATACAAAGGGTGGAGGAAGAGATGAAAAAAAGAGAGAGTCACCAGTTTGTACATCAATCTTGATTTATTTTAAAAGGATAATATTGTGTTGTGGATGGCCCAATGGTTGGCAGCATGGAAAATGGAATCAACAAACTGAGTTTAAACCAGTTGAACAGTTTGCATTCTCTACACACAAATGTCCTAAGGAAAGGCATGGATCCCTCTCTTCGCTCCCACCTATGGGTAAATAGCAGGGCAGACTGAGCTCTTCACCCTTGATTGACAACCAATCTATCAGATAGACAATTGAATTTCCACCAGGAAAGTCTGACCTCTTGTCTGGTGTCATGGCAGGCTGACAACAGACTGAGTAGGGATTGCATTCTCAAAATGTTCAGTTAATTAGGTTCTGGCAAAGATCCAATGGGCCTAGCAAGCCAGACGTGGATTATGATAAAGTTCTCAAGGACAATAAAGAAACAGGCATACAAAATAATGCAACCAACATCTCCACCTCCGCATAACACCAGGAGTACAGGTGGAAGATTTTTTTTTTTTTCCCAGATTGTGTTTGCATGTCTTTGGTGTAGCAAACAAGATTGTTTGTGCAACATCTTGGTAACCTAAAAACTAAACGGTTGTTTGCAATTCATAAAGTCTGTAAATATTTTGTATCTGCTTATAAACTTGGCAGAGAAAAATTCTTTTCCACATGACAATAAGACAACAAAGTAGAAAAAACTCCTCAAACTGTTGATGGATTCACTTATGCTTAAACTCAATTCTATTGCTGTGAATGGATGAAGAGTTAATATTTCTATTGGATGAGCACAAACTCAAGCTGCTATGCTTGTTGCATATATATATATATATATATATATATATATATATTAATAGTGAAAATGCTTCAACAGGAAATTTCAAAAAAATATGTTAAAAATGCAGTATTTATTTCATTTTCCTATTTATCACCAAATATTTCACGTCAAACAACCTTATTATCATAATATCATTATTATATGCAGATTGATAACTTTCAGGTTTATAGACACATATCAATGCACATATGACTTTCCTTAACTTCTATGTACCACACATCTGCTACAATTTGTGACAGTAAAAATAAGCAATAATATTAAGAGTTCACACACACCAATTCAAGTCCAATAATGGCCATTAAGAACCTATTCAGAAGCTAACTGTTATCAGTCTCATCTTACCAATGCAAACACGGCCATATTTTACTGACCAGAGTATTATGTAAAAAAACTAATGTACTAGTTTATCTATTATCATAAACTACTAACACTCAGGAAGTAGCATGTTCAACAAAAAAAAAGGATTTATCTATCAGCATGAAATATTACATGACTATCTTATGAAAAAATGAATATGGATCAGGGGAGGTATTGCAGAAAATTCTTTTATTTCATTGAAAATGCTAAAAATTGTTTGGCCTCAAAAAACCAAACAATAATTATTGATTAACCAAATAAAGTTATCAATTTGCCCCTTTTTAAAACTTATTTTTGCAAGACACAAACAATCTTACCTTTGAAATTAATGAAGTAAGCAGGTATTAGTACTTCACAGATTCAATCACTAACAATGATGAATCATCTGAACCTAGGAAATTCGTCGCAAAGATTAATTCCTGGATCAGTGGTAGAACTACTATAAGACAAAACATCCCCTCTTAGAATATCTCTATGTTAAATCTTTATTAACTTGTTTTCAAAATTTCATCAATAAAACATTTTTCAAATGAAACATATTTTAATTGTTCAGGAATTATTTTTTCTGAATGTTCAAATAAGATGGAGAATATTATAGCTTGAACAGGAATTAGTATCTCTCTTGAATAAAAGTATGATAATCAGTTTCAAGTGCTAGAGACCTCAGTTTGGTAACATGCTTCCAATGGGTTTCATTAATTGCCAAAATATTTGAACAAATCAGAAATAAGCAAATATTCCAGTAATTAAGTTTAAATCATATCTTCTTAACATTACTTATTTAGAAAATATTGCAAAAATTAATTTTCCTGCAATGAATTTTCGTTTACACAGATCTCCTTTTCTTTAACAAACAAATTTGGACAGACAGTACAAAAACACATTTGTTTGTTGCTCTTTGCTGACCAGATGAGTCATTTATTGTTACATGTACCACACAAAAACTTAGGCGAAAGAAAAAAAAAATAGAATGTCAAACAAGTAAAACAAAGAAGGATTAGAATTATTGTTTTGAAAACTCATTTATTCTTATCCTTCTCTCTTTGTTGCTTTTAATAATTCTAAATTTAATCCATGTAATCTAATGCAAAGGTTATATAAAGACCAAATCATTGAAAATAGTCATGAAAGAGAATTAGTATTTACAACAATGACATGAACGTCCACCTGAATCCTCCCAAGCCTGGAATGTTAAAGCCAGTCATCTAAAAGATAATCCTTTGTCCATCTAGGCACAGATGTAGGCATTCATAAAATTATTTGTATTCATTTTTTGCAAATGGTTTTGCTGGTATTATTACCAATTTCTCAAGCTTATTGTTTCACAAGCAAACTTTATTTTCCATATTTGAAACTATGAAAAGAAAATTAGGGGCTTCTATTTCTTCAGCCGTAGACAAGGCCTATAATAATTCTTTGAAAAAGACGGACAACCAGAACAATATAAAAACGAACACATCAAATCAAAGCCAGCTACCTCTTTCCCCCTCTCTGCCCCAGCTGAACAAGTGTCCTGGAAGACCAAATAGATAAGAGGGGGGGTCCATAGGGTGAAAAAGGTCAAGTGTAGGTTCCAACATCTTACTGCTGGCAACACAACTGATAAGTACCGCTTTAAAAAATTTTTACTTTTCATCAACTTAAGAAACTGTACTTTTTGTGAATGGTTTTACTTGTATTATTACCAATTTTCCAAGTTTATCATTTGACAAGCAAACTACATTTTCCATGGTCGAAACTATGAAAGATAAGATAAGTAGGAGATGGTGTTTGCAAGGAGAGGAAACATGGACATACTAAGTTGTAACAATAAGCACCCTCCCTACTATTTTTAAGGGATAAGATGCGAACCTGGGCTCCAAGCAGCTATACTGTTAGGTCACTTTTATGAGAAGAAGCAGACCCCTATAATCAGCACATATCTGCTAGGGTGGAGTATCTGCGGTCTCTGCTTGAAGTTGCAGGTAGTTGTACTATCCGTTGTATCTGTGCCTAAAAATACAGAGCTGTACTTATTTGGAGGCTCTGTACTTGAAGCTGATGACAGACATACTGTCCTAAACCTCCTCCAAAGGGATGGTGGAGTTCTACAGCCAGCATGGCAACTACCAACTGCAAACTGTTCATGTACTGTGGTACAACCACAGATCAGCTTTACTGCTGGAATACGCATGCAAAGGGGTGGTAGACCCCCATAGCTAGCTTGAATCTGTCAGAAGGACACTCCTGTCAAACCAACGACCTTGGAATCAAGCTCCTATCTATGCCACCTCAGTGGACTATAGGGAGCCATCCCTCAGTTAAAAGGGTTGGGTTGACACCTTAGAAATCCATTACTCAGGCTAAAAGGATATTCTGCACACAGGCCTCACTGTCTGCAATGAAGATATCACCCCCAAATAATTTTTGTCCATGAGACCAAGCCATTGATTCATATATATATATATATATATATATATATATATATATATATATATATATACACATCAAAACCAGCAAGGAGAGCAATCAAAGAGCCAACAAAGAGACCACAATGCAGGGAAGTTGACTGTGAAAAATTGCTGGATCTGCCTCAAAATATAAAGATTCATTCTTTAGTACATACACCACCTTTCCAGAAAATTTCACTGGAATTCATTGAGAAACTTTGTAGATATTGTGCTGTGTAGAAAAAGCTATGATGCATGGAAGGTGACCGTGAAAAATCCCCTGATCCACCTTCAAATGTAAGCACCTCAAACTAAGTCCATTGCCTCCCCTCCACAAAAAGTTCACTGAAATTCATTGAGTACTTCTAGAAATTTTGTACTATGTAGACATAACTATGATACAGGGAAGCCAACTGTGGAAATTTCCCAGAGCTACCCCAAAATGTGAACATTTGTGTTGTGTACATCTAACTATGATGCAGGGGTGGATACAGAGGAAAATTCCTAGATCTTCACAAAAATGTAAAAATTACTTCCCAATCCCATCAAGAAGCCTTCCACAAAATTGCATTGAAATACATTCAGAAATTTTAGATATATCCTAAGGATCAAGAATAAGGGTTCACTTTTGGTTTGTAGTTACATTATAAATAGACTCCCCCTTCTAAAATACCCCCAAATTATTTTTTTTCAAAAACCGTACATAAGTTTATTACACAGCATTGAGACAAAGGGTGAGAGGAGAAGCAGCGCCAAAATCAGAATAATAATGATAGAAGTACGTACGAAAACAATAGTTTGATTCACTTGAGTGCAATCAAACTAATCATATGAATTTTGATACTTAAGTAAAACACTTGTTAAAGAAAAAACATAATGCTGATAATTTGTAGGTTACTGTGGTAAAAAAATTCAACCTTATAATGGAATGGAGTATTTAACCCATTGACTGCAAGCTGACATTTCAGTCATTGCAGTAATAGTAATAATAACTATTAATCGTTGTCATCCGCCACAGTTTATAAGTAAATGCTTCAATCAATAATTGGTAAGATAAGATAAGGTATTATCAGAAAGGGCATCTGGCCGTAGGATACAGCATATTCAAGACATGACAAAAGCAGAAAAAAAAAAAAAAACATCCTTAAAATAAATATGTTGGTCATGATCTGCTCATAATTACTAGAGCAATAAAGGAAGGATATTAGAAAATCTGATTATCTACGCTATTTCTAGGCAACTGCAAATACATAAAGAGATTGACATGCCATTGCCAAAATGTTGACCTTCTCTAATGATAACCTAAGCAGGTTGCCAGTAGTTGAACAAAGTGGTTGTAATGCTCACATTAACCACATCATGCAATGCCACTAGCTGAATCATATTTAGTGAGGCTAGGGTTCAAGGTAAGAAAAGTCACTGGCACTGCTTTCCTGTTGTGTGTACAGAGTTGGAACAAAGCCCAGACTCTCAAGGCTCAGTCTATAAAACTAGTTAGTTTTTTTCCTCAAGAAAAACAAAAGATAGCTGAGAAAAACCAACAAAACCAGGATATGGAAGAGAAGTGAATATTCAAATGCACTAAATATTTACTGAGCCTAGATTAATCAAGTGGGAGCAGGAAGATTGTGTTGCACCAATCTTCTCAGTAAAGAAGGTCTTTCTGATTTGCATATCAACATATAAAATCCTGGCTTTTACTTGGGCTTGAACATCAACCTTCGGAACCAACGTAAAATTTGCAAATATCTTAGCCATGAGGTAAGCCCAATATTCAAATACACCCACCATGATATAGAGCAGTTGTTGGCATGAAAATCTTACATGTTATGGTTAATTTGATTCTGGATGTCCCTTTACTATTCCAGACTAAGCTAAGCTTTGTAAATAAATACATTTATCATTCGGGATGTAGTTTTTCCCTCTAGTTCATATACATAAGTACATCAATAAATCCATAGCCTAATGATGAACAAAAAGGTTCATTTTACACAATTATTCATTTTTTAACATAGTCTCCTCCTTTGTCAATGTACCTTATTCAATGGGGATCATTAATCCCATAGATTGATTGTATTATAGTGAATATTTAAAATCAAAATCTATCAAATAACTATGTGTCAGACTATGGACTTATTGATCCATTCTTGTAGAGCTTCAATTGCACCATGAATTACTGTATTTGATGGCATATAAGTCCAATCCCGCCCTGCTTATTTCAGCAGGGAATATTAAGAAAAAACGCATCTCTCATTTATCACCTAGTTTTTTTCAAGCCTTCTCGAGGTTTTGGCTAGTGTTGGACTTGACATCTGGACAGTGTTGAACAAGTATGTTTACTTTTTTGAGCTGGGGATGGGGTATACACTGTCAAATACAGTACTTTAGGGAAGATATAACGTCTACTTTTTTTCTTTGAACAGTCTTTGAATAATATTCTTGGAAAGAAATGCCACAAACTCTTAAGAAGAGACGCTTGACTTTTAAAATAAAAATAGTTTTCAAAGAGTTTTGCAGGATATTGAACTCTTTGTTTTTTATATTGATTACATGACATTTCAGCCAATCCATTCTATATAGCCTCTTCTAGGTGTACTATCAGAATGTAATGGAAAATACAATTTTTTTTCCTTTCAATAGCAGCAACTCTTATAACATAGGATTCAGCGGTTTATCTTCCCTTCCTTTGTTGGGACAGGATTTCTATGCCTTATCCCTGTTGAGAAGCGGGAACCACAGAGTTGAATTCTGCACTGGCCTAACTCATATATACACTGAGTACTATGCTGAAGTATGGTGCTTCTTTGATTTTTCACACTTTCCAACGGTGTTCCCAGTCTATAATCTGGACTTTCCCCAGAGATGGTAGAGTTTATTGCTCTCTCTCAAGATTTTTCCTGTTCGCCTTTAGAAAAGGCTTTCTTTATGTTTCTCAAGTCTGACTTTGAGAGGTCTGCTAGTTTCTCCTTTATAAATCTTCTCACATTTACAAGGAATATTATGAATGCATTTTTTTTTTCTTTAAATTTTTGTAAGACCTATGTCTTGTGGTGGTCCAACTCTGGTGAATAGTCTGCGAAGGGTTGAAGGACTACTGAGAATCATCTGGATGTTCAAACAGCTACTAATCATTTGAATATGTTCTGATTACGTATGGAATTCAAGCAGTGGCAACATATTTGGTACCTTTGGTGGCATCCTTGATGCTTCCCCTACATTGCTGAGAACTTCTGCCCCGATTTTGTAGACAAGTAACTAACCCATTCTTAACACAGAAAGATGTGGTGCGAGTTGAAATCCAGATATAGATTGGTATGTATTGGTTTCATGTATACAGCAATATTATAGCCCTATTCAGTACAAGAAAGTCCATGAAAGGGAGCGTGTTGTTGACCTCTTTTTCAATTGTAAAATACATAGATGATCCGATTGAGTTAACATGGTCAAAAAGGACTTGTACATCAGCAGGTTATAAGAGTTACTGCTATTAAAGAAAAATTCTGTTTTCTAGCATTACATTCAGATAAAATGGTAAGAAAGTTGTACTAAAAATTCTAAAATCCAAGATAGCCACCACCTGGTGAGATTACCATAAGCAAATTAGATTTTTTTTCTTCCAACATAAACTTTGCACCATACAGATTATTTCATTTCTCTATAGCAGATTTCTTTCACGAACCATTCTCTCTCAATACTCCTCCCAAAAACACAAAATAGAATTTATGAAATAGTTCTCAGAAACTTTGCACCTAAAGGGTTACTATAAGAGCAATGTTTTTCTCAATGAAAGAGTCCATCTTAGTAAGTGTTAACTACAGTATAATGTATGGTTTACAAGTGTGTTTGGAGGACTACAGATCGCTGCAACTAATCCAAGCTATATAACTGTCATATCAAGCTTTGCTAGATGGCCACCTAGTCATAATACCAGCTCCTTGGACATAGAGGTTTTTGCTTTTTTTTATCAAAAGTCATTTCATATCCTGGCACACATAGAGGAATAGAGATGGCATTGTGTATGCATTAACATTTCAATGAAAAAAGAAGAAAGGAACCTTTTAAATGGATAACTTACTTGGTCTTTGACAGAAAATTGGTTGAGTCACACCATAAAATTTCATGCTTCGACCAGGTGGCGGTAAGGGAACTTCATAGAGAATATTGTAGACATAGCATTCTAGAGGTAGTTGTTTTTGTGACTCTGCAGTAACAGCCTCGTGGAGCTGCTTCAGGTACTGTTGGGCAGATAAGACAAATGGCAACTGAGAGATCAGTGCCACACATTTCGTTACATAGAGCTTGTCATTGTTGATGTCATAGATGGTATGCGGGCGTGGCCTGGCCTTGCGATGTGTCATGGGGCTCTGTTCAAGGGAGGATTCCCGTTCTGGGTACAAAGTGCGCGACTGTGCATTGCTCAGTTCGGCATGATGCATGGCTTGCAGAGTTTGCATAGCCGCACAAATCTGGTCGTTTAGGACTTCCTCGTAAAATACATAGGCTGCGCCATACGTGCGTGAACCGTCCTCTTTGGTAATAATGAAGGAATGGAAGTGTGGATTCTTTTGTTGGCTCTGTGTACGGAATGAAAGACCCTTTGGAAGACAAAGCTGAAATATCAAAAAAGAAAGAATAGTTGTTAGATTCTACAGAAAATATAAAGTACAAAAAAACTTTTTTTTCATTAGCTGTAATTTGATAAGTGCACAGACATAGGTTCTCAAAGGCAAAAGATTAGTCACTTATTCATCTTCAAGCATTTTAGAAGATTCTGTATTTAGTAAGTTTATATCCATTTTCATTTAATATCAAACAAACCGAAATTTGATTTTTATGTAATGGAGGAATTAGTCCGTTACATGTGAAACGTTAGTTTTTTTTTGTTACATCATAGAGAATAATGTATATTCATGCATATATGTGAAAGATTTACGAATGAAATTGCCTTTTTTTTTGTAGTTTCAATGTAAATAGTGGGGTAATTCATTTAATTTTGATGATAAGTTTCAAGGAACTTTGGTGAAAATGTATTAAACTTACTGATTTGGAAATGTTGTTCCCTGGCTGGATTAATACATAACTTTCTGATAATTAAGTAATATTGAATTTTACTTTCCATAATCTAGCAAAATGTTCCAATTCTTATGTTCTTCTTCAGTAAGGAAATTTAACATTCTTGATATTTACTACCAATTCAAAATCTGAAGTGAAGCAGCCAATTAAATTTAGCAATTTTTGCTTTCAGCTCTAACTTCAGTTAAGCCTACATTTTGCTGGCTTTATGCAATATTGGAAGTATTGAAAACTTGAGGATTAGTTTTGAATTAAAATATCATGTTCTTTCTACTCTTATTAAGATGGAGCTTGTAATTAAGTAGAGTATTAATATAAGATGCTGTAAGCTTGTATTTTCTTCTTTCAAATAAGATTTTTAGGAACCATCAACCAGAACTGTCAACATAGGTTCCTTCAGTTTCCAAGTGAGTCTGGCTGGCTATGTATGAATACGTTGTATATACAGGCCACATCAATGGAGCTAGAGGGCAGAAAATTGAAACATTTACTCATAATGTCTAGTAAAAACCTTTTTAATCCCTCTACAAGGTCTTAGGATGGGAATTCAACGTTTTTAGAGATTACGGCTCAACAAATGAGAGAGAAGTAATTTATTCATTGGTCATCCCCTTTTTAAATTTTTAACTGATCACCACCAATGCAGCATACTGCCAAAAGACATTGGTCATATGACAGTTTCTATTGAATGACTAACAAAATCTGTCAATCAAAAGTTTGATAATTGTATTTATCAGTAACTCGGCACCATATCATTTGGATTTGTTCATCATTTTATCAGATTAGCTTTTATCAACTATCAATCTGCCATCACTCCCCTTGCTTGAGATTATATGCTGTACTTGACTAAAATCTGGATATGTTTCCTTACCTCATTTCCCATTTGATACTATCTTTTATCTTTCAGTGTATTTAGCCAACCTTCATCTTACTATTCAGAAGACATTTCATACAGAACAACCTGATATAATGATTCTTGAAACAGTCGACTGCTCCACTTCAAGAAAGATTAAAACCAAAGAGAAGCACAATTTGTTCACTTATCAAAATAAAATGTTTTACATATTAAACCAAAATATGATTTTTAAAATGGAAGTAAAAATTTCTAAGGAATTCACTTTTAAAATCAACCAATAATTTCCAAATTAACAACATTTCTCATAAATGGTTTGATTTGAAACAATATTTCTCCATATAAAATGTAGAAAGTACAATAAAAATAAAAAGGAGAACTAGAATGTATTTCTTATAATAAACAGTAAACTCAGGCAAATGGATTGATGTCGAACATTGAATAAGATTTTTCTCTTCAAAGCAAGAATGTTGTTGACAAGCCAAAATGAACTGGTACTAATACCTAACTATTTCATAATCCACAATCCACTGCAAGTAATGTTAATTTCTAAGATTCAGCAAAGAATGATGTCAATAATGCCTCTTGAAGTGCTTCAGTATGGACTACATACCACTCCTGATGTTGATTTCACTTGTGCAAGAATACATTTGAGTAAACAAAGAAATGGAATGAGTGTGTTAGTAGGTGGGCCCGTTCCCCCCTCAAAAAAAAAACAGAGATAAATATCAGAAACAAAGTAAAAATTTAAACAAATATCTTCGTAAAATATTTAGATTGTATAATCCACTTTCTTTTACCATCCATTCATTCACACTATATACTATATTTAACTTCCCAAACCTTCCCTTGTACAGCCACGATGACAGAACATGCCATCCCATACTGACCCCGTCAGACATTAGTGGGCCTACATCAGAAAGGGAAGGTCTTCTTATATCTTCATTTTCAAAGCCAAAGCCAATAAGAACAGTATAACTAGTATGGCATCTATATTTACATTACAGCAGGATTAGTATGACTATTACAAGTGTTCCACACTCAGAGACTAACAGGCTTTCCAAGAATTACTGGCAGAAGGCTGGAGATCACTGTTAAAAAAATATGGTTTTTAAGTTCCTTGTAGGGGAATGTTATATTGAACAATAATTTTGACAAGTGACCATTTAATTCATTTCCTTATCTAAGTCTCTCTCTCTCTCTTTATACTTCTATATCAAATAAAGCAATATCTACAATGTAAAGCTTCATCTCCATTTACTGCGGTTTCATAATTGATGCAGACCATAAATTTTGAAGGATATGAAAATATTCATTTTTTATGTTCTATCATAGTTTTTTCAATTTAGAGTGTTATGAGTACTTTTTTTATGACTATTCTGTTATGCAATTAGTTGACTAAAATATTTTTATGAGAAGCCGATTTAAGAAAAAAAAAAAACAGACTTCTAATAAAAGATTAATGAGCCTCTCCACCCACACAAGATAAATTTTGATAAATCATCAACATTATATCGAAACTGTTAAAGTGTACATGATACAGAAGATTCATTTACTTACAAATACTTACATAAATGTTGCTTACTTCTACAGGAAATACATGTGCTCATTACCAAAAAAGAAAATATCATTTACACACTGATACACACAATTGTTTATATTTATTTATACGTATATACACAGCTATGTTTATATAGAAAAGTGAATGTATGTATTTATGTTCCAAATTGCAGGCCGCAATTTTGCACCTAGTAAGCTAAAATTTAGCATAGGAGTACACCTTTTCACGCAAACATCTCAGGCTATGTGAGCTTAACCTCAGAGGTCATTTGACATCACCAGAAGAAATTTCTAGCATCATATCAAGTTTGTTATGAAGTACTAAAATGTTTTTGAACTTGAAAGGGTAGGGCAAATAAGGTAAAATCAAAAGAATAGGTCATTTGGGATTTAAATACCCCCCCCCACAACTAAATGAAAAAACTTGAAGGGCTTAGAAATTTGATTATCTGTTTTGTTTGTAAAATGTTAGGACTACATCTTTTTTCATCTATATTTTTGGTAATAGCTACTTTTTCAAGTGTAAATAATCTTTATTTCATTTGTTCCATTCATTGTGCCAGGAGAAATAGTAGGTTGGTGCAAAAGTAATAGCAGCTCTTAACCATTATCTTAAAGCAGTATATTTCAAATTGGGATAAAAATTATTAATTGAAATATGAACCTTCAGAACCTACACGTTAGCCAATAGATTCTACAGAGGCGTTTCGAGCTGCTGCTTACTTGTTGAAGATCTTCCCCGGGAGGAAGTGATTAAAATGCTCAGAAAAGTGCTAGTCGATCTGTGAGTAAGCTGGGTGAGGTGGAGTTTCATAGTCTAGTTCATTTCATCTTAGCAAAGTCATTCAGGCTAAATGCAAGCTTTTTTGCTTTTTATTCAGAGTCATTTGTGCAACGTCTCAAGCCTTTTTTTCTTTTCTTTTTGGCTTTTCCAATTTGGTACAAATTGGAAACAACTATCAAAAGGTCAACATTTAGTTCCTCTGCAATCTCTCGAGTTGTTTAGTGTGGGTCCACCTTAATTATGACGCAATCGGATGTCCTCAATCAAAGAAGGATTGACATGTTTTCAAGGCTTTTGTCTCTTGTTTTGAAATTTTGGGAACCAATGTTGAGCTGTACATTCATTGACAGATGAAAGGTTGAAATTGCAAGCAATTTCTGCTGCTTTACATCCCATTTTAAACTCGTTTAACAAAACTGTTCGAATTAGCTTTTTTCAATCTTGGATAAACCAGAATAAATAGAGAAAAGAAAATGTTCAGCTTGGATGAATAGAGCAAAATTCACTCTTTAAAATGGCATATTCCATTAACATAGTTATTTCAAAATAAGCATCAAATTCTTACATAATAAAAAATGCAATTATTTTTGCATCAACCAATTATATCACAAAGAACATATTTTTCCCTGTTACATTCACAGTTATTTCTTCTCCAGACAATGTTGGGTCTCTTTGCTAATATATATGTATGTATGTATGTATGTATGTATGTATATGTGTGTGTGTGTGTGTATGTGTGTTTGTGTGTGTGTGTGTGTGTGTACATATCATGCATAAAAAAAGGAGTATTTACTGTAAAGTGATGGATAGAAGGTCAGTTTCAGTGGCCATCGTTACTGGGACTGATCCTTACTAGGTGTCTTATATCATTAGCCATGTGCCAGACTGAACCAATACTCATACCAGCATTATATATGAATACACAGATTTATTCTTCTATAGTGTCATATGACATGTACTTTTAAGCATGTATGATGTATACTACATATATATATAAAATTCATAATCAGACTACATGAGTACACTACATATTTACACTTACAAAACATGATACCAGCGAAGACTTACACACACAAATAGAAATATAGATGAATTATATATCAGACCCAATAGGAACTGCAGATGAAATACAAAATGCAACGTTTTTATATTCTCTAATTGACAAAGCTGGAAAGTGTGTATGTAGGTCTAGTTTTCACTATTTTCCTTATATACCTAATCCTGTCTCTAAAGGGTTTAACTGGTACCTAACATCAAAGCATTGTAGGAAAATAGCTCAGAGAAAAGACACGATGATGATGTTGATAAAATAATAGTAGTAGTTGTAACTGCTTCATTTTTACGTCAATTTCCAATGAATAAAATCTTAAATATCTGAGGTAAAACAAAGTGCACATCATTCTGATTACTTTCTTTTACATCTAATAGGTATACACTACAGATCTATGCAATTTCCATTACTACTTAATTAGTATTAATTATAATTAGTCAGTTATCCTGTTATTTTATGAATAACCTTGAAATTTCTAACTTCAAAACTGATGTCAATCATAATCAAGATCTAGTTTAATTTATTTTGAATACAAGAAGCACTTTTAAACATACTCCCACACTACTAATATATAACATTAATTAGAGCCATTCCCTGCCAAAAAGTTTTCATCACCTACTAATCCATATAACATTCCTAAATCTGACATTAAAAAAAAATTAAAGTATCTTAATTTCAAAATGAGAAGTTAATGATTATCTTGAATTTTTCTCTTCTCAAAGATATTCTGGGATGTGTAATTTATATCAAGCAGGCCAAGGTGAATACTCATTTGCATTGCTTGCATGAAGGAGTTCAAAACTTCTTGAATAACCTATACATACCTGCTTCAACCTTCCTCCATTACACCACCCCATTAGCACTTTTCAAGAGTCATAATTTACACACTAAGTAAGATTATCCTTCTAATAAAATCATTAACATATCAAATAACTAAAAATATACCTGGCTTGGGTTCAAAGCCACAGGAAGCTTCAATTTTTCACACCAACACAACTAATTAACTCATTCATGGACACAAATGAAAAGTAATACGTTCAATGAGCACTCAAACTCCAAAACGGTCAATGTTAGAAACATTCATCATCATCATCATCAGCAGCAGCAGCAGCAGCCTTTTAGTGTCCGTCATGGGACATAGATAGATCTGGCAAATCCTGGAGAACGTCTATCATGGGCATCAGTGCCAATACTTTCTGAACTTGTCTAGTTCATCACGCCATCTTATATTTAGCCGGCCACAATTTCACATATGATCTCTGGGGATCCACATTCTAAGTTGTGATGTCCGTCAATAGTCTACCATTCTTGCAATATGACCAGTCCATAGCCATACGAGTTTTTTAATGGATTCTATACCCCTGACTGTTTCTTTTGTAATATTCTGTGCAGTTTTGTGATATCTCCCAGTGATGTTGAGCAGAATTCTCTCCAGTACATATTGCATGGTTCTGTTTGGGGGTCAATTTTTTGGTAAGGTTCCATGTTCCAGCTGCATAAGTCACAATCAGGAAGACGCTTTGGTTGTAGACCTTTTTTTTTGAGACTAATGGGATTTGAGTAAGAGTATTCAACATTTACAATTCAGGGTTATAATCTGAGCTAGATAGACATTTTTCAATGAGACCATTACTACTGTTCAAGGAATTTTGTTCAAATAGTAATAACACATAATGCTAACATTACAGATCAGATTCAAGTGCGCAGTAGACATCTATTGTTAGTAGTTGAAGCACTTAAATACTTTGCAGGGAAAGAGGCCCGGTTTGATCAGTCATAAAGTCTGGTGTTCCATCATATAATGCATCGTCCTATACAGCAAAGATCATATTTGAACAGATTGAAGATCTCAGCTGGAAAGGATTCAATACCTTCTTTATTCTCCAGATCTTTCTTCATCTGATTATTGAGTTTACAGAACCATCTTGATAGATTCTAAAAACATGAAAAGGTGGAAACTATCCTATCTATGTTCTTTTCCTCTAAATAAGCCAACTTTTACAAAAATGATATTATGAAGCTTGTGAATCATTAGAAGAAAGTTAATGATAATGATGGAACATATGTTAATGAATAAATTATAATTAAACATGAATTTTGGATAATTTTTTTTCACCCAAAACTTGGATATTACTTAGGGGATGATTTTGAATAATGTTTTTTTCGGGAGGGGAAAAAAATTGTCCTGCATTCTATATGCAACGGTAAGACCTTTTTGTAAACCATAATTTAGCCTTGATTATCATTGACTTGAATTTGTTTTTGATCATTCCCAGCTGAAATTACTTGCATAATTATGCATCCTGAAGGCCACCGAAAATGGTTTCAGCAAAACATGAAATATCCAATTAATATATGAACTTCTGAGGGAAATGTATTGCTATCATTCTACAACAAAGCTTTGGGATCTACATCTTCAGCTTGGTTGTTTTTATCAAAATGTGTCAGGTACAGCAGCCAAAAGAATCATTATGAAAATCCAGTCCATTGTATAACAATGTCCTTCGGTAGCATGGTGTGTTGGGGATGATCAATCAAATATTGGAAAAGAGAGTGATCAATGAATGAGTTACTTCTTTCGCTTTTTGTTGGGAAGTGACCACTAAGAAAAGTCTTAATCTTCAAAAAACAAGAGTGAATCTCACCGGACCAGCAAATGGACCAGTTTAGCAGAAACTTACATTGCAAATTGGAACCCTCCCTAAAAACCTATTATGGGAGGGAATTTGAAAATTCAAGTTTTTCTAGGAATAATAGAGAGTAAATGTTTGAATGGTGAGGCCGGTACAGATGATACATACATACATATATATAGCCAGCTTAACCAACTTGAATACTGAAGAAACCTACAAAGATATTTTTGATGACAGTTTCTAATAATGAAATAGCTATCCAATTATATATCTCATAGTCTGGCAGACAAAGGGCCTTTTTTCTTTGACTCAATCCTGTATAAGGGTATATATATATATATATTTTCAAAAAACATTGCCTATATACCTAGCTTCATGAAACCACCAGCTGACCAGGTGTAAGCATTAGGCTATTTTCAGAACAGAGGGCATTTCTCAACAACAAAAATGTGATGAACTAATCTTTTAATGAACCATATTAGGCAGCACCAACTCAAAATTCAACTATTTTATCAACCCTAGAAGTATTCTAATCCATTGTTGGACTAAGTTTATTTTTATGTTCATCCTGAGGTCAAGTTACCCTGGTATACAAATTTGCAGCCCATAGGGTGCAGCCATCTTTGTTAGATCTGAAAACACATGAATTGACTTGACCTAAAATCGATCTTCAAGTATCACTAGAGATCAACACCACCTATCCTATGCTCATTCAGAGTGCAGCTGTCTCTGTTAGATTTGAAGATACTTGTCAAAATTGACCTGACCCTAAATTGACTGTTAGAGGTCACCAGGAGTCATCAGCACTTATCTTAAGTCCAGATTTTTTGTATGCACAAATTTGCAGCTTGTAGGTGCAACTATTGAGGAATTCATTAAAAAAACAGAAATAAATAAAGAAAGAAACAGACATTCTTCATCTTCATAGTGTGTGTGTGTGTATATATATATATATATATATATATATATATATATATATATATATATATATATAACATATAAACTTTACCGCTTTAAACACTAAGTATATATTGGAAAAGAGCACTGAGAATGATGGAGAGGCTACCATCAAAAAGCATAGTTCATTTCATGAATGGAAAACATGTCATGCGGCATATAAAACAGCAACTCTAGTTCATAGTCTCTACCCACGTGAGATTTGGACATGGCCACGCTGGAATTGAGTCACACTCAAACGAGAAACCCTGAAAATATAGGCTCTCAGCTGTCATGTGTGCAGTCAATTAATGGTGGAGTCGGCTAAGATGAGAGATGACAAAGATGATGACAGATTCCTGAAGATTCACACGAAGGAGTCAGTTGTTTGTGTGGAAAGTGACAAGAGAGACAGAATCAAAAAGAAGATTGCTATGATCGGCGACCTATTTCCCTCCAGATGTATATGCAGAGTAGATTATCAACATCCACTGAAAGCGGAAAAAGAGAACCATCGGCAACACTGATAATAAGTATTGCTGATGAGCAGCTTACTGAATTTGAGATACAGTTACATCAATGATACTGGAATACTATTGAAAAGAGAGTTACAACCGTAGCTATAATGAGAAAGGTAGTTACAGCCACCTTTAAAAATATTGATTTCAAAGGCAGCAAACATCCATCATGATAGCTCTGTTTAATAATTCAGGGAAAATGAAGATCTGCAAGTCCAAAGCAGATTTAAAGGAGAAAACAATGGTCGAGATGTCCGTGAGGAATGTTGACCAGATGGACCATACTATTCTGGATGGCTGGGCAGTTCCATGGGTCGTCCCATGGCTAGCAATAAGTCAAACCAACCAAGCTCTAGTCAGTGACTGCAGATACTTTGAAGCAGTATTTACAGTAAAGATTGAGAAATGGAGATGCTCATCTTGTGTTTGATAAGTACATTGAATCTAGCACAAAGAGTTCTGCACACAAGACTAAAGGGTCTCTGCTGGCTGCAAGGTGTTCTGACTGTCTTCCAAACTCAACTTCCACCTTTGGAACCAATTTCACAACATCCTAGAGAATAAGAAGCAACATACAAATCATAATAGGAGATATCATGACTCAAGTTGCAGTTCCTGGAATATAAAAGAGTAAAGTAGTTATGATTGGCCCTACTCCCACTGAGATATCAGCATTTTGCAGAACTGTAACAAGACAAGATCTAAAGACCACCCAAAAAGAGGCTGATGAAATTCTGGTGGCACATGATATCTATGTAGCAACTGAGAAGGGAGGGTATATTGGAGTTGTTGTTTATGACTGATGTCTACATTACACAGCAGCCAATTCCTCACAGCCTCTATGAAATCAATTTCTACATACAAAGAAAGAGCCGTCATTGACATAAGAGCTATAGTAGACAAACTTGGAGAACTAAGCTTCAAACTCAAACCAGCTCATGATGTGAGTGGATGTGACCAAGTTCCAATGCATAATAGAATAGGGAAGTTGGAAAGTGTGGAAAGCTGTAAAAGATGGTAAGTATAGCTTAAGATGGTATGGTGATCTATCTGCAGTCATAGAGGCTATAGTAAGCCAAGCCACAAAGCTCATCTGTGCTTGCTATAGAATTGATGATATAACTGGTTTTAGAGTGAAGACATGGATAGCAACAACCGGAAGACTGTCAAAGAAATACCAAAGTTCTGCTCTCTGCCACCAGGGAATGTGAGGAGAGTCCATCTCCAGCGTGTCAGCTGGAAGGTGGTTCTTCATGAACCCCTCAATGCAGATCTCACTGGGTGGGAAAAAGAATGAAACAACCACATCTCTCCAGTCATCACACTCTTAGTATTACAACAACCTGCATCAGATTGCATTATGAGGGTAGTTTTTTTCTTGTGCTGCAGAAATTCCATGAAAAACCAGATTTAGTGGATGTGTATCAGTCAATCTGGCTTGTACAATGTTTTGTAAAGGTCAAGGGAGTTTTCTCTATAACTGAACAATCTACAATACCAGTCAAACATTCTGACAAAGAGGAAGAAGTTGATGAATAACTATCAATGAGCCTCAATTTCCAAAACAAATGCATACATCATGTAGGATTAGAATTACAGCCCGAAGAAAGGTTTCTTTATTAGTACCTCATGAATAGCATGTCACAAAAGCATAGAGTATGTGATGGTGTCAGCATATAAGTTTATCTTTTCATTTTCTGGATGTTTATTATATCTACCCCCTCATCGATGCTAAACTTTGCTTGACCTCTTATTTAAGTTGCAAGTGTACAGAACATGTCTTTTTGCAAGGTTGCCAAAGGAATTAAATTTATGTTTGTAAGGCCAAAATACAATGTATTCTTATGTACATATTAAGTGACCCTTATTCCAAAGGTCAGCAGGTGGAAATGTGTTATAGAGGTATAGAATGACCCAAAACCACCTTTAAAAACTTTATTTCCTAAAAGTGAGCCCAACCTAAGATTATGATAATAGTACCTCAAAGCGGAAACAGGAAAGGTTCTTTAACCATTTGTGCTAGTGAACTATTAGGCTCAGAAGACTGCCAAGGAGAATAAATTGTATATCGTACTATAATTTAGCAAATCTGTCTGCCTACGTGACAGTGTAACTTGAGAAACATACAACACATCTGCATGAAATTTTTTGCGTACATTAATGGGACCCTGGAGCATGATTTTAGCAAGTATGTTTCTGAAAATATAAAAATTTTCAAAGTTTTTTGTTTTATGTTGTTTGTTTGTTGATGTTTTTGAATTTTTTTATGGTGATTGAACTTCTTGGGAATCTCTATTTTGATGCTTCGGAATTTTCAGTATAGCGCTTCTGGTGTTATATTGCAACTACCCAACAAATTTTAACAAGACAAAATACCCACCCAAGCAAGCGGAGTAAAGTGCAGTCTGATTTCCATTTATCTATTCTTCTATTTTATAAGTTCCTTTTATAGACAAAAATTTACTTACAGCTAGGGTGGGTATTTACTCTAGTTTCTAAATCTATAAACAAAAAGTAAATAAATCAAACTTTTTCCTCATGAGTTATATCAAAGATAATTTACTTACTTCTAATATTGCAAGCTTATATTGCTTATCTGGGATAACCAATTTTTAAAAAAAAAATCAATTTTTACAGCTAGTTTGAAGAAATCGGTGTATTTATGAAAATTGAACCAGCTTATTAAAAATTCCACAGATGCCAATTTATAAAAATGAGACCATCAAATAATTTCATAGGTCATTTTTAAATTCGAGTAACTTCAATATTGATATATACAAAGAAAAAGTAATAAGATTTGTTTCATTCCAACTTATACAATATATCTTTTTATTTTTTGAATAATGTGTTCCGCTTCACTTCAGCTTAAGAAAATAAACACAACAGTCAACACAAAATTGTTAATACCCTCAACAAAGGTACTTTGGTGGAATGTGTGTGTGTGTATGGTTCAAAAACTAATCTGCTGATAATCTTTCCCTGGTTCACACCTGTACATAGGTATTTTCATGGTATTATGCTTTGTGCTTTTTGTAAAATAAAATGTAAAATATTTAAGATATCAGATATATCTGCAGTCAAACGACTGTTCAGAAATGTGTCAATTTTCTAAGTTCCTTTTAACCAACCAATGTTCTCCCTCTTACTCTCCCAGTCTCTTCATAAAAAGATAGAAAGCCCCTTCTCCCTCTTCGAATGTGGCTGATTTACACAGTGGCTGAGATTGTTAACAGGAGTGGAACACAAAAATCTCAAGATTCATTTTTATCATAAATATGGACACTTAATATGATGCTTTGACCTAATGTCCCTCGACTAAATCCAGTGATCAAATCTCAATTTGCTTCTTGAATATCTCAAGAAGTTCTACAGGGATATTAGGGGATTTTTAGTATATCATTCTATCCAACATTTACTTCTGAATAATGAAAACAGCTTGTTAGGATTAATTTATTAATTCAGATTTTGGGACCTAATGGTTCTGAATCATCATCGGTATATGACTTCTAAGTAGCCAAAACAATGCTTTGTATCCAGAGGTATAGAATTAATGTACCCCTGAAAAAAAAATTTAAGATCTCTTATTGGGGCCAAAAGTTCCACTTAGGCCTTCTGCAGGAACTACCTGAAAATCCCTGCCCATAGGCTTGGTTTCCAGCTAGTACAAAAATGATACAAAATCTATACATAAAGTCTAAGTATCCTATATGTACTGTTATGACATTTTCATTTCCTCATGGTTTTGATGCCGATCTATAAATACCTGATCTATAAATACTAAATACACAGGTTATAGGAAGGAGAAGGGGAGTGTAGTGATGGTTGTGAGAGTTCAGAAAGGTTTCACCAAACATACTATGCAAAAAGGAAAAGAAATTAGTGAGTGAGGGATGAGGGAAGGTACTATTGATGGAAATAGCAGATAACAGTCTGAGCAACTGATTTGATTAGAGGAAACAAGGCTCACTTCCGGGAGAACCAGAATATCTCCAAGACCTGCTGTATAATCCCAAAAAGATGGTAGAGAGAAAGAAAGAGGAAATAAAGCAGAGAAAGCAAGAGATAACTAAATGTTACTCTGCTGTTTTGGTTTGAAATAAACAAAAATAAAATTCATTTATTCCCTGAAGACATTAAGGGACCTTACTGACATTTGACTATTTTTTGTAAAATGCTTAGATTACTCATCTATGTACTACAAAGGATATATACATATATTTATGTATATCAATTTATTTGAGGATATAACAAATCATATATAGATATATCACCTGTGAATACATATCTACCTATCTTCCCGAACATTTTCCAATTGAGTAAGTGTGTGTGTGTGTGTTTGTGTGTGCGTACAAATGTGTTGAGTGACAATAAGCCAGAAGCAAAAAGAATAAGAGAGAGAGAGAAAAAAAATATGAAGAAGGGGAAAATGAAGACATTACTTTTAAAATACTGACATACTATTCATTCAATTTTTTGATGTTTATTATGAAGTAAAAAATAAATGTATAGTGTAATCATAGTCAATATGAGGAACATAGTGAAAATGTACGAGTTTATCATGTATAGATGACAGTTCTTTGTAAATAGATTTTGTAAAGTATTAAATATAAACACAGTTCATTCTTTGGCCCTTTTCAGGAAGAATTGTTTAGTCAATTTTTCATTGGTCACATCATATTGTAGGGGTATCAAAAATGGGCTATATGTAAACTTGTATGTAGATTGAATTGTAATGTATATACATATGTCAAGGAATGGTACAATAAAAAAATTAATAAGAAGATAAAATAATGGAGACAAATCAGAAGTAACAAAAACTTCTATAATGGAAGTATATATATATTATTGTGTCATGCATGGACAGCTGTTTATGTGTATTACGACTCTTCAGTATGGCTATAGACTATCCATTATCCCATCCAGTACTACGAAGTAGGATCGAAACCTTAGCTTCAGACCCAGGGGCTGGTATCCTCCCTCTACTTCACAGGACTAGACGGTCAGTGAGGTTGAATTTAAGCTATATATCTATTTACGCGTATATATTACCCATCCACTAGAGTGCTCCATTCCATGTTGGAAGAGCATTGCATGCATATATATATATATATATATATATATATATATATATAGAGAGAGAGAGAGAGAGAGAGAGGAAGAGAGACAGTGTAGATACAGAAATCAACACTTTATGGCTGTATAATCAAGACCAGTCAGTGAATAATTTGAAAGAAAAAATGATTATAAAAATGAAACAACCTAATTTTCTACAATCACTCATGTTTTTGTGTCATCCATATATTCACACACACACACACACACATATATACATATATATATATATATATATATATATGTATATATATGTATGTATGTATGTATATGCGTGCACTATCATAATATTCAATGAGTAGTGTGAACTAATGCAGCTGCCTGATTTCATATCTTTTTCCTACTTATAAAAATATAGTGAGAGATTACAAAAATTAAAGATAATAATGCAAAAATTATAAATTAACAATCCCTTACCAAAACAAGACTGTAGAAAGTTACAAATATTTACACAAAATTAGAATAAACAGTTTCCAAATAAATAAAAGCCCTTTCCATTCTGGAATTCTACATAAATATCATAATCCTTTTCTCATGTTCATTATATCTTTCAAATGAGCGGCACATTCCACGTCCACTCTCATCTTGGTTTTAGATAAAAATTCCAAGTTGGAAACTCTTCAATCAATCTATTTTGGACCCCTATCCAAAAGAGCAAATGAGAAACACTAGAGCATTTACTTTTTATTTTCAAGTATCTAGAAGTAGGGAGGTTTATATTCTGTCCAACTATTTTGTTGAGAATCAACACTGATCAACAGATGGTGAAACGGTATAAATCGGAAGAAAAAGAAATGTGCTTCAAAGAGTAAACGCCTTTAGGCAAATAGCAAACCAATGCAAGCTGATTATCAACAAAAAAAAAAAAAAAAAAAGAAACAAATGTTCCAACCTTATCTGTTTTAGGCAAGGTAAAGTTCTTGTACTTTTTATACAAGTACCATTCCTTGAAACCACAGATGGGACTAAATAAATGCAGAAAATCAGACAGAAATGGCTTGGTTGTGTTTTTGAGTTCATGCCAATATCAGATGCCAGCCACAAGAAGTTCCACCAAAACAGTAGCAACAGGTCAAAATAACAATCTGAGAAATTTGAAATTATTTGAATTAGGATTAAATTACAAGTTGCCAGATTAGCAGTGATCACACTGTATTTACAGGACATACATTTACTTTTGGTGAAATCATTTTGATACTGGAAGAAATTATTAAAGAGACCATCTACCTCTATTTTTGCAATAACAAAAGTGAACTTTGCCAGCGGTTTAAAAAATGTCAAATCAACTAAAGAAACAATGTCTTTTCAGCTGCTTCTTTAAAATCAATTTCCCACTAATTCTTGAAAAACAAAATGAAACACTAGTTGCAACCTAATTGAATCAGCTAGCAAAGTCTCTGCAGAATATCCAACCAAAATAGACAATTATTCAGTAAACAAATAGTACACCCCAAATCAAAAGCTTATAACATTATCAAAGGAAATAGAAAAGCACTTTTAAGTCTTATCAAGATTCCCAGGGTCAAACATTTTCTCTTGGGTAATAAAACCCAAATGATAATGTGGTCATTACATCTCAACAGAGAACGTTCATTAAGAAAAATACATGTGCTTTGAACCTAGACAGAAATCATTTTTCCTTTGGTAGTTAATTTCATAGCTGTGAAAGCCACCAAAATCATGTAATATAAGCAATTAACACTAACAGAAGAATATATTTAGTTTGTCTTTTTTTATTTTATCTATGATAAGAGCTTCAGGAATCTTGAGCTTTTTTCACAATTAATGCTGAACTTAGATTTTAAATGTATTCAAAAACAAATGAATACATTCAGCCCAGTGAAGAATTTCATTGGTATTTTGCTTTATGCATTACATCATCATAATGTACAAAAGCTATAATGCTGGGTTTAAAAGTATTCAAGAATTAAAAAACATGACATTTATGGTTTTTTCCTTTTCTTGATAATGGTCAGAATTATGGATGAAAGTGCTATACCTCAAGAGTTCAGACTATACTTACACTAATTCATTTCAGACATTCATTCTGCATGTGAACAATAAAAATTAATTTTAAAAAATCTTAAAAACATTCTTTGTCTATATAGTCTTCAATCGGGTATGTGTTTATGGAATTCAACGTGTATATATGTTATTACTAGTATATACAGATACTATACTCACTTTCTAATATATAACTACATTATTTGTGCGCAGTGCGAATATGCATACCTGTATTCAGTGCATGGTAAGAATTAGGGATTTAAACTCATATTTCATCATCCACTACACAAATAGGAATTTCCCTTCAGATTCTTACTTACACTCACACGCACCAAAAAAAAAAAAAAAAAAAAAGATGATATATCCCAACAGAGATTGAATTATTCCAACAGGAACAAACTGCATATTCATGACTCCCAATGTGGTACGGGGGCTGGCATTGTAACATAAATATCTGCTGTTCAAGCATTCATTACCCTTTTATTTAATAAATCACTAATCACGGACCAAATTAATTAGGCACATACGTATCACATTGCCTACTTGTAAAACCTATAATTACCAATGGCTCTAACTTATACACTTGCTGGTATCTCTCAGTAACAGAAATGTAAGTTAACATCCACACATATGCATACACACACACACTCAAGAAATGGAACTAATTACTATCCAAGACTATCTCATTGTAAAATCTTATTATGTACATTTCAGGTTTATCTCTACGGCAGAGTTATAGACTGACAACAGAAATTTCTTGGGTTTCACCTGCTATACAAGGTCAATGAATCCTATCACCAATCAACTAGGAAAAACTGATTTCAAGCTAGAACTAAAATAGTTCCCCCATCCTCAGCCGTCAGTGTTAAAATTCACGACTTCCACACACTCAAAATAAATAACAATCATTCACACTCACTCAATGAATTACTCATACAACAAGGCACAGAACATCAAAGAGAATGGCATTTAAATCCATTTGAAAAGCAAGTGCTTCAGATTTTGAATTGGCAGTGACAGAGTCTTTCGCAGAAGTGTTATGCCTCAATGGCACTGTTTAATGAATCACAAACATTTAAGCAGAATAATCAAGTATTTGAGATCACTTACACACAAAAAGGGGACAAGGAGAATAAGGGAAAGGAAAGTTGTGAGCAATGTCATTAAATGGAGAACTAATAAAGAGACTAATTATTTCAATTAGTTAATATTCTGTCTCTTTCTCTTCTCTGATTTGTTCATTCGAGCTATAAAATGGTGTCTGTGAGTGTGCGCATGCAAGTTTATATATGCTTGAACATACATGCACTTAAATGAGTATGCACAAAACTATATCTTCAGAAACTTCTTAGCCATTTTCCTTAGATTTAATATAAAGAGCACTTCACAAGAATTTCTTTTCACATTTTGTAGCTTTAAGGATGAAAAATTTACACAATACTGAATTGGATGTAACTTTAGGTCAACTACACACACTGCTTCATTCAGAAAAAAAAAGACACTACTTTCTCTCAGTTATAACAATCAAAAAGTTGATTCTGAACTGAACAATAGAATGTTTTAACAAAACAAGTCTCTTATTTTTAAAATACGTTAATTTATTTCTTTTCCATTGCTAGTTAATGAGTATGCTAAAACTTGAAGACAAAATTTGTCATCAGTGATCGCTTCTATTTTTCTTTCAATGTTAGAATTGACATTTATATAAAAATCCTTCATATTCTTTCATGGTGATTTGTTTTGCTATATTTTATGCTGTTTCACACTCTTTGTCTTCAGGTTCTTCAAATGCATATTGCTCATAGAGTTGAAGAGCATTTTCACTCAATTTTTCTACATGTGAATCAAGCTATTCTTGTGCATTTTTGATATCCACATCAAAACCTCTGTTACTTCAAATAGCAGTTATCTTTTCAATCATAATGATTGTACAAAATCTTATAGGAAATTCAACTCAAGTTTTCCCAAAATTTCTAGAAAGATTTCACAGTAACACACATGAAACAAGGAATGATCCTAGTTCTTTGAATCGCAGTAACTGAATTTCACATTGATGTACACAAAAACACATACTTTGCCTGAATGAGCTCCATTAGCCAAAAAGGTTCAAGTCTCTCAAATCCAATAATCTTAAAATTACTTTTAAACCACTTGATTGCTTTAATAATCCAACTAAGCCCTATTCTATAATAAATTTTCAAGCTACCAGTATATTAAACATCTGATAAAGAAATATACAGGTACATCACTGGTATTGTTGGGCAGTCTAACAAGATGATAACTGAGCATTGAAAGGGAAAAAAATCCAGTGTTGGCTATACTGACAACCATTTTTCTATTGGTCAATTCTGATCTTTCAAAGCCAATTGCAAATGCAGAAACGCTAGCCTCAAAACCCCATATAATCTTTCGTAATGGTGAGTCAGTGAAGGATGCTGGGATCTTCAGTCTTAAAAAAGGCTACCATAACGTAAATTTTTATTTTGTGCTGAAATCCATTACTAGCTACCCACACATTTCTTTTGAAATGTATAGCAATAATAAGATATCTTCTTTGAAGTTTTTATTTTGGTTATAATTGCAAGAAAATAGCCTGAAGTTAGTTCTCAAAAAGGAAAAAATACCTTCACGTACTAACTTAGTTTCAGACAGTATAAAGGCAATATTCACATTTCTGACGGCGAAAACACTGAATCTGCTATGATTGATGGATGTGTCATTAGAAAAATTGAAGTTGATTATTTAAAATCTTTCAAAAATAGAATTGATCTCAGAGAATTTTGATTCGATAAAGATTAGTCAATTTAATGATTGACTGGATTTTGGAAAAATATTGTTTACTTACTGAAAAACATGCCAACAATACAAACAACTCATAGATAATACATTCAAGATATCTAATTCAGTGTATTGGTTGATTGGTACTCATTGACCTCACCACAGATGGTTCGGTAGTCTTCTTGTACTACTGATAAGACCTAAAACCCTAAAATTCAGACTTGAAATCAGGGTCTTGTCTTATCTGCAGGTTGCCTCTATCCCCTGAAATATACCGTCTTTAATTTACAGATGAAGAAGCATACTGATTTGTATGAAACTTTGAACTTCCCACTCAGATTTATAAGCGGAATCAAAGTTATGCAGAGTAGATTAAAAAATCAAAAAAGGGAAATAGCTGAAGCAAATTCTATTTCTCCTGAATAAAATAAAACCATGAGTTTATCCATAAAACTAATATTCACTACAGACTGCACTATGTTCAAACTGTCCAATGCCACAAACAAGACAATTCATCTTGGCAAGTCTTCAGTCCAGTATCACAGACAGAATGACTTGTCTCATATTACTGTGTTATTCTATCACAAGATAGCAAACCCACAGTAGGATGTGTAAAGTACATTTATAAAATGCGAAATGGTAAGAGAGTAAATAAAAATGTACTGACTGTAAGGTGACCTAATGTGGAGACCAATCTTTTAAGATATTCAAATTTCATATTCATTTAAACTATGAAGATATTTATGTAAATATTACATCTATTAAATATTTTATAGTACGTATTAGTTGTTTGCATGAAAATAAAACTATTTTAAAAATGCAGTGCAGACTTCCTATATTCATCGTTTTTTTCCCCAGGAATGAAAGAAAAGAATGCTTACTGGGAATACATTGTTAATATGGTTCACTAACATGGACTATCAGGAGTTACATTAAAAAAATATACTTGGCAGTAAACAGGTTAATATTATCCTTCAGTCAACATATATGCTGCTAGACTAGTTTAATTCATTATCCATTATTTGAATTAAACAGTCAGTAAAGAAAGAAAAAGGCAGAAATTTAGGGAAGAAAAACTTCATAGCTTAATAAGCAGGGTTATAAATAGGCCAAAAGTTATAAGCAGCCCAGGTGATAATTACAGGATAACAAATAAGAATTCGCACAGCGAATTCAACCTTTGTACTAGGGGTGGAAGGTCATATTTCATTATATCCCCAATTTTGGATGAAACACAAGGATCAATGACATCAAGTCAACTACCTCTATCATTTACACCTGTCAAGGTAAAATAAAAAACTAAATGAATAAATTTTTAAAAAAAGAAAAAAGATTTTCTTTGTGATCAAAAATATGAGGTGTAACAATGGATACACATAATTATAATTTTTGGGCACGGTTATAAAAACAGGAAATACTTGATGACTTAATAAACACTCATAGAGTGCATATCTCAGCCAACGCAATTGGTACAAAAAATCTGAACAATCACGTTACAGATCCTTGACTATGCTATGACAAGAGCTTGTAATAATTATTCATTAAATATATTCAATCATCATATTGATAGTATAGTGTGATAGTGCAATAACAGGAAGTCACCATGATCATGTCACTGATGACATCACTGTGATAATGTCCTGTAAAAAGCTGAAGGAAAAAACCTTGAACCACTCTTAAGTTTGATCAATTGTTCCTTGGTCTATGGCCGACGCTTCCACAAAAAATTTGCAGAAGAAGTAATTTATTCATCATAAAAAAAAGGAACTGAAAAGATTAATAGCTATTTTTTCATTGTGACCAAGCCATGGGTGAAGTCGCTCCTATCAAATTTTTTGATCACAGGGCTGCCACATATCTTGGAAACCATTAAAGATAGAAGTATGAAGTTTTCCCCATTCAAGAACATAAAGATTCATCATTTTCAAAAATGACCTGACCTGGCCCATCCAGTTTGCCCTCCTTTTACAAGCACATAACTCCAAAACTAATGCAGATAGAGACATGGGATTTCCCTCATCAAAAGCCAATCATTTCAAAATTTACTATGAATGCTGCAAGTGTGGTGGTTTGTAGTAGATGGGAGATTATGGTGTTTTTCTGAATATCCGGCATAGACAGATACAATAGCTAAACATAGCATACAATGTTATTTTACATCCAGATAAGCAAGGATTACCTCATTTTTAGAGTATTTTGGGAACAGATAAAGATTTTCAGAATATGTTATCGCCAAACATTTGAACATCGAAAAGATGAAAATGATTTTTGCGAGTATTTACAACATACTAAAACTCAACTATGTAATAGTGAAAACTTCTTATTTACACTTATTTTGTAACTAAGGCAGCATTATATCCCCATTTTCAGTGAGGATTTGTAACATGTATCTCTTATCGTATACAAGATTTAAGCATTTATCATCTAGATTGCAAAGCACACCCTTAATTATTGGATCATTAAACATAGGCATTTTGAATTTTCAGGTTAGAATATTCTCTGTATTGAACTGAAACGTACTGGTATTTAAAGAAAGCACTTTATGTTTTAAAACTCATTGTCACAGTCCCAGGAGTCAGTTCATCATCTTCAACTCCATTGTTATTAATATTACAAAGCTTTTTGACACTATCATACTTACACAGTTCTGTACATCTCAGTGACTGGGCTCAATATTCGCAATGTACAGCACATCAACTTTGAGATGGGAACATAGCATCTTGCTAACAGAATAACTGATTCTGGTGCACAAAGACGGATATACATAACTTGAGTGTAATTGTACTCTTTCATCTCTCATCTAAAACGAGATGGGGTTGACAACTTAGCTAAGTAGTAATAAACTCTGAGACCAGCTTGCTAACCCGAGTCCCATTTTCTATAATTCTCATGTTGTTAATGAAATAAAGTGAAGATATCATGGAAAAAATTGATACAGTTAGAACAAAACATGAAAAAACAAAATGATGAACATTATTCACACAAAAATATAATTTTTATATCGTACACCAAGTCTTATCTTCTCACCAGAAGTCCGCCCATCCATCCATCCATCTGTATAACATGAGTCTAACATGAAAAATACTTAATATAACTCCATGAAATTCTGTGAGAAACAATGTGATCCTTAGGCAGGTTTTTAGCAAGTTGGTTTTGAAAATATCGCCCCTACACACACACACACACACACACACATACACATACATAAAATGAATAGGGAAGGATTCACATGCTAATTCATGCTAAAAACATTTTGTCCGCTTGCTGATGTGATATGAGAAAAAAATCATTTGAGAATCTATCTATTCTCAAAATGAAATAAAACATGGCATAAGTATGCATTCATTAGTCCATAAGAGAGAGAGAAAAAAAGAGAGGGAGATGAAATACAAAATATCATGTAGAATTTCTTCCTAGAATACACTGTTCCGGCATAAAGTCCATATCCAAGAAATTATATCACAGAGAAGAGCAACAAAAACAGTCCCTGAACTCAAAAATTTCCCATATGAAGAAAGACTTTATAAACAACAATCAACAACACTCGAAGAAAGGAGAATTAGGGTAGAGACAATAGGAACATTCAAAATAATTAAAGGTATAGAAAATATCCCAGCTGATTCTTTAACAAATTATATAGAAAACACTCTGATAGAAATAAAAAAAAAAAAATACAAGAACTTCTTCTCACAAAGAACTATCCGGAACTCAATAGTAAATTACGACTGTAACTGAAAACAAAAGCAGTAAACAGAAAAAGAACTAATATGACAATTACAAGACATAAGTACTTTTGGGGAAAATAACTCTAAACCTAAGTGCAGAGGCAATATATATATATATATATATATATATATATATATATATGTATATATAAGCATAAATAAGTGAACTATTAACTCGCCAAAATTTCATGCAGTTTCATGTGGTCAATAAGGTAATATTTTTTTCATATTTCAGATACAGCCATAGATAAAAAGAGAGAGAGAAAGAGAAAATTTCTTTTTTTTTTTTCATTCTTTAATGTTAAGTTTTACTTTTTCATTTTAAAAAATTCAGTTTGTTTTCAAAGAGAGTGAAAGAGAGAGATGATTTTTCACATATTTCATTTTATTTTTTTGTGAACCGTTTCTATCAGTTCATACCTTTCTGTGTCCAATTTTAAGTGTAAGATAAAGGTGTAGCATCTGTTCTTCTCGCATCAACAAAACGTGGCATTAACTTCCTGTTAACAATTTTAACTGCTATAATGATTGTTATAAGTAGATTTTTCAGACTGTTGTTCTCATCTTGGGTCATCTTTTGAACAGGTTTCAGCCATTGTACCATACAACCTTCTTCAGATGGGTATTGTTAATGGAGAGGGTTCAGAATGCTTCGATGAAGGATCCCCATTGAAGTGTGGGGATGGAATGTCCTCATTCCTCTCTGTAGGTCATAGCCATGTTTCTGATTATTTTTCATGTCATAATCATGTCGATGTCTGAAACTGGTTTCATGGAAGTGTTTTTCTAAGGGATTATTTAGATACAAGGATTGTTGAGTGTACGAGCCACCATGTTGGAATGAAGAAGGGCAGTTACACTGACCTGCGGTGTTCTTATGAACAGGTAAGTAGGGGAGATAATTCTTGTTTTTCAAAGTGGTCAGCAGCATGATCGTTTATTAGTGTACAGAAGGTAACTCCAGATTTTTTTCTTTCTTTTTCATAAGAAAGTATGTATTGATATAATGCAGATATCTGTTTGAAATCCCGTTTTTTTTTATAATCATACGTATATACATAAACGCGCCCAGCACATGCATGCATATAGAAGTGTATATGCATACATATCTATGTATATATGTATATACACCCATACATTCACACATGTAAAAACGTTGTTATGGTCCAACTCATTCACTATGTGAAAAATTGGTGTACAAATTTTAAAATATATAATCATTTTTATGTTAAAAATTGAAAACAGGAAGTTAGTGCTATGTTTTGTTGATGTGAAAAGACCAAATAGTACACTTTGATCTGGAACTAAAAGGCTGCAAAAGGCATATTTCAATATTGATTTTTTTTTTTTTTGTCAATTATTTCTTTTGTATTAGAAATTAGAGATAAAGAAGAAGACAGAGACAGAGAGAGAAACTTCAAATTCAAATTAAAATTCAACGAAACTATGAAATTTGTATCCAGATTTAAAACAAACACAACTGCAATAACTATGTACGAAGTGAACGATACAACCCCTTTTTAACATTTGCCCCCCACCTTTCTAACAGGGTAAAAGAAGAGAGAAGTTAATTCACTTTTTAAAAACAAATTGAATTAAACAGTATTTATTTTCCACCTATCTATCTATTCTATTAATCATTATTTTTCAGAGCAATTCACTCTCTCAGTCTAGTTACATATAAATCTGAAAGTGGTATACAAATGGCTGAATTTTGGAAATACAGTTTCATCAAAAGTTGTATACAATAAACATATACACCTGGTTCTTGTCATAGAATAAAGGTTAGCAAGCATGTTTTACAGGCCATTGCTAGTGAGTTCAATAAGTTCGGTTCTCAACAGAGATGCCTAATGATTGCTGTTTTGTGCCAGACCTCAGTAAATACCTACAGTAAAAACAGAGCCTGATGCTGAGTCATCAGGTAATCTCTTACTGCTATGAATAAATATGGTCAGATAAAATATGCACTCGTATTTCAAAATTGGGACTAAAATAGACGGTAAACATAATCCTAATTGCGATTCAATATTTATGAGAAAACATTATCTAACGATATTTTCAGGCTATAAACTTTTGGTTCTTGTTTCTATCAGTGTTTCCACATAATCTTGGATTAGACTAGCCGGACCCGTGGAAATTCCACGGGTGTTGACAACTAAGATTATCCATTATCCCATGCCTCTGCTCTTCTCCTACACTCTGCCTGTATCTTCTCATTATCCATTATCAATTTCAATCTTCATTGCCTGATGCTATACAAACATTAAAAAAGAAATAAAGAATACACAAATATTTTCTACTTTTTTTATCTTTCTCTTCCTCTAGTTATCCATAAAGAATTTCAATATATCACTATCAATATTTTTACACCTTTCCATCCCTGCCTGCTCTTAAATCTTGCACTCATTGTCTCATACATGAAAATCTGGGAAAAATTAAGCTGTCAATAACAGATGAAAAAAGAATAAAAACAAAAGAAATGAATTGAAAATTCAAGGAAATTCATAAAAGCCATGAACAAATGAAGCCAGTCAAATGTTCTCACACCTACAGGCAGCATGAAAAATTAAGCATCAGAGTCAAAACATTTTGAATACCTAGGACAACGAATCTCCATGAAATCCTCAATAGAAGAAGAAATCAAGCGAAGAATCACACTAGGTTGGCAAGCTTTTGGTAGAACAAGCTTGACTTTGAAGAAGAAGAAAAATCCCACTAGTCCTAAAAAGAAGGGTCTTCAACCAATGCATCCTCCCGATGGTCACCTATGAAGCTGAAACATTTAGCCTATCCCAAAGATTGACCCTTAGACTGAGAACTATACAACTTGCACAGGAGAGAATCATGCTCAAGATAAAAAACTGCACAGTATATAAGAAAAAAGACAGGAATCAGGTGCATCATAAAATCCATTAGAAAACTTGAATAGCTATGGACTGGTCATGTTGCAAGAATGGCAGACAACCGATGGACATCACGACTCACAACATGCATCCCAGAGATCATATTTAAAACTATAGGTGGCAAACTATAAGATATCGTGATAAACTAGACAAATTCAAAAAGTATTGGCTCTGTGACGCCCACGATAGAGAAGTCTGGCGAATCTTCAGGAAGGTACATGTCCAATGATAAATGCTAAAAGGCTGATGATGAAGCATATCAGTGTTTACTAAGCATAGCTAAGTTCAGCATGACCACAAGTGTGGGGCACAAACTAAGGATATAGACTATTACTATTATAGGGAGTTCAATCCTCACAGGGTACACCAGTACTGTGGCTTTGTACCAGATTAAACTATACTTAGTAAATATCTATGCGAGCCCTTTGCTGTGGAGTAGTGATAAGTAAGCAGGTCTTACAGATCATTAGCTACGAGAGAAAGGGTACCCAACTATTGTGGCCTTGTGCCAGACAGGTAAGCTATATTATACATGAAAGTAAATCTAGAGGATAAATGATGCTGGAATGAAGCCAAAATTATAGGAATCAGGAAGAAAGGTGGGATAAAGACAGAACAGTATGTCAACAAGCTTAATATAAAGATGTATCACAGGTAAAAATAGAACAAAAAAAAGTATATGCCAATATATTTAGGGAACCTATCATACAATAATGGTAAACAAACTAATATCAGAGTTCATTCAATAGTGTAGTGAGTTTCATCTTCCTTGAGCATATCATTATTGTGGCTCTATACCAGACTAAGCTATACTAAGATAGCATGTGTATATGCGTGCATATATATATGTAGACACATCAATAACTATGTAGCCCAATGATGAAAAAAGCTAACTCATTCTTTTCTCTGTCAACCATTGTTGCATGTCAGAGAAGACATATTCCATCAATATATCAGGCACTAAAATAGATCACAGGGAGAAGTGGATTCATGGATTTCCGAAGAGCATTAGAACAAAGAGAACGACAACAGCCTCAGCCAAAATTCAAACTTGGTTTGTCAACTCTGTTTACATTACATGTATGTTCATATCCATGCACACACTTGTAGACGAATGGAATGGCTTATGAATACAATGAATGGTCATGACTTGTCTACATCTCAAGGTCTTCTATCAGGCTAAAATTTAAGACAACTGATTAAGGAATAATATCTTAATTCAAGTGATATACATCCCTTTGCCAACTTGCTAAATAGAATAGAGTTTTGTGGTTCAATCCATGATACAGCCAGATAATGCTTGAATAGACTTAGGTGGGCATTATGGGTAGAAAATTTGCCTACAACAACAAAGGTCAGTTTATAACAATCTGGCTTCAACTTCACAAATTTTATACAGTTGGATCCTATCTGTACCCTAGTGCCTCAAGAAAATTGGAAATATACAATATTCCGGAAATTATGATGGTGTTGTGAAAACATTTCTACTGATCCATCCTCCAGCCCTCATCTTGACAACATCAAGGATGGGGAGAAGAGACTCAATCATCCAAACAAAATTGGAATGTTAATGACTCTTGTCGAAGTTAGAGACAATACAGACTGTATCAAACTTAGTCAAGCAAGACAGTTCAAGGAAGAAAGGATAAAAAGATAAAATACACAAGTATTTCCAGAAAAATCAATACTTGCATGGTGCATGATGGCATGAAGCATCACTTCTTTTTTAATAAGATTCATTTTCATTCTCTATACATTATTCAACTCATAACCATACTTTAGCTGCCACTCATAAAACAGAAGACTTGCTTATGTCCCCATGGGGAGGAGGAGATAACATTTTATGAAATTCATAGTAACTAACAAAGGTAAAAATACAGGAGAAAAAAAAAAGAGTTTGTTACAAGCTATATCTTTGATCCCTTGCCAAAATTAAAGGATAGATGACAAGATGGGAATGCTAACAAGCCTATAGAGATAGATCACAACACGGAAGCTAAGGAACAAACATTCCATATCACAAACATCTGAAGTTAATCAAGAAACATTCACCTTTTTAACCAGACAGAGAATAATGGAGTAAATGTGCTTTTCACTACTGTACTACAATGGCTTCCACTGATGTAAGTCTCTGAACTTGGTTCAAGTCCAGACTTTGAACATTCAATCATTCGATTGTGAAATATTTGCAAGTGACCAGCCAACATGGAGAAGAATTATCCCTCATGGAATGAAGAAATTTTTGACCGAATACAAATCAGATATAGAATCCAATCAGGAAGCATGCAAGCAGTGAGAATGAGAACAAATTATTAACCCGATCATCACTGGTTAATTTCCATGTATTGTGTACGGAGTAATATACCTTTCAAAAGTTAGTCTTCGAGGTTATCACAAAAGACATTCTGAACCTCTTCTCAACAACGAGGATCACCGATGATGAGTAGTAACATCACTATACAACCAAGGACTATGACAGTGTCTCATCAGCTTCTGCCCCTGACATGATTTCCTGAGAAAAATTTTTACGTTCGAGATTTATTCTTTTTTTCGGAACTTGGAATTCTCAGATAGTTACTCATTTAAATCAACTACAACATCAGCTGTAGATCTCAAGCTAAAAAATTCAAATTGTCAACTACTGCTGATTTCAAGCTAATACATTTTCAAGGGGAAATTCAAATTGTCAACTACAACAGCTGCTGCTGATCTCAAGTGTATAGTTATCAATCGTGGTTGTGACAGCGTAGATGGAAGACATTTTTTAGAGCTCATCTGTCACAATGTCAATCGTAAACCCAAGCTCTCGCTCAGAATAACAGTCGACAAAACATTTCAGTTGAATCTGTCATCATTTCTTTTCATTTATGTGCAATAATTGTATTGTTTTTCTATAGCCTTTTTCATTTCTTTTTGATTACAACAAGCTAAATTAATTTCCCCTCCAGTCATTTAAAATATCACATCGATTACTCATTGTATCAAAAGAGTATGTGGGTCAAAGTTTTAGCAGACAACTCTAACATTGCCAATTTTACGTGCGTGAGTGTGTGTGACATATATGCAGATATGACATAAATACTCTCACTTTGATATTCGCTTTTTTTTTTTTGCTTTTTTCTTTTCTTTTTTTTTTTTTTTAAAATGGAAGGATTTATTGTGCTAAAAATTTTTAGAAATGTATATTCACTGAAGCCCAGAACAAGAAATAAAATAAATCCGCAATTAATAAGATAAAAAAAAAAAAAATGAACTGACAAAGGAAGAGAAACTACATGACAGAAATTGGGCCAGGCCAATTGATCAATGCCGAATGAAACCACACAGCATGGCAATCTAGTTATAAAGACATGTTTATGTGAATGCACATAATATATTCAAACTCTGGCGACCCTGTTCGCTCTTGCCAGACATAGATAAAGTCCATTATGTTCACTTAGACATATATTTAATTACATGTAGTGTGGGCTGCCCAAATTCTGGTGCTGGCAAAGCAAGCTGAAGGTCACTAGGTTAAATATTCAAGGCAGTAACAATACAGCAAGTAGACCAATCATAGTGGAAAAAGTGCTACAAACACAGACTGCCAGATATTGATGAAAAAGAAAAAGTCAGGAAATCAGAAGCTATAAAATCAATCAATCTGAATTAAAAGACTAAAATAAGGTCAATGTTTGAATGTAATCAATTTGAAAAAGCGTTTGGAAAGCACAAAAAAGACAACAAGAGAAAATTTATACATCGTACCATAACGATAATAAAATATATGGAAAACAGAGGAAAAAAACACAGAAGAAAATTACATCAATAGAGATATTGGGAAATGAGCAACAGAAGTGACACAAAAAAAATTTTGAAAAATGTTCAGTGTTTAAAGCTGTAAAGCTTTCTGGACGAAATAACTGTGTCATCCACAGACAGCTGTTTTGTTGTATTACAAATCTTCAGTGTGGCTATAGACTATCCATTATCCCATCCAGTACCATGAGGTAGGATCAAAATCTTTGCTTCAGACCCAGAGGTGGCATCTTATCTTTGCCCTATGCAGAACTGGATGGTCAGTAAGGTTGAATTTAAGTGACATGTTTACTCACGCATAATTCCCCATCCACCAGAGTATTCTATTCCTAAGTTGGAAGAGCATGGTGTAAGCTTGTAATGAACAAGTTACCTCACTTAATTTTTTTGCTGATCAAAATATTTCAACTCATCAGTTCCCAGTCATCAATTGACACCTTAATATTTCTTCAAAATTTTCTAAGATAATTGTACTTTTGAAAAGTTGGAGATCTTTCTGCTATGTTGTAGTAATAACAAACAGTAGATCCAAAGCTCTGATATTGAGACCTCTGTGGGGGATATATTTCAAGACCCCCCCCAAGAGATGTATTTTCAGGCATCTACTGGGGGTCTTGAAATACATCCCAACAGATAAGCTTGGGGACTACCCTTATTCTATAGAGTCAATGAGTCATTTTGTACTAATGCAATATTCTTGGGGACCTTGTAAGGAAGAAGATTCTACAACAAGAATAACAGGACATTAAACACGTTTATTCATTCACTTCGGGCCTGGAATTTGACAACAACCTACCGAAACATGCACAAAAGCACACATTTTACTAACATACTTCACCCATAAACAAAAACTGCATAATATCTCAAATTTATACAACAAATAACCAGAATGATGACTCATTAGTGTGGGGGGGGATTTCAAATGTTTGATAACCAAAGATATAACAATTCTCAAATTCACCAATGTCTCATATCAGAGCCAGGTTTTAATGATTTATAATTGATAGTGGTTGCAGCTGAGAGGAAATAATTGGAATGTTAGTGGAACTCCTGATGATGAGACAAGTGATAGCAGGAAGTCAGTAATGAGAATAATGAGACTGCTGGGTGTGGAAAGAGGAAGAACTTCAAAGAAGGAGGCAGTGAAAGAGAGTAAAGTAGAAGACAGAGATAGATGAAGCAAGCATAAAGTTAGATGGAAAAGACATATGGATGCTTCTTTTTGCTTTGTCCTTTTTTTTTTTCTTTGACATGGTTAGAACTGATCTGGGTCATGCAGCACTCAATTATTTTTTTCTTCCAACTTCTCTTTGCTATCATGAAAGGATGAATTGATGGGCAAAGGTTTTATTGTAAACGAGACTGATCTCCAATGGTTATTAGAAAATGTCAACCAAATCTGTCAACAGGTTTCTTCAGCATTCAAGTTAGTCTGACTGCACATGTATGTATGTGTGAGTGTACATATCACACATACAGGCTGCAGTAATGGAGCTAGAGAGCTGGAAAATATAACCTTTACCTCTTCTTACATCTAAGGAAAACATTTCGTTGTGCCCCCACAACCCACCCCAAATCAATTTGAGATATAAGTGTATGAAGTTCATTCTCGCTTGTTTTTTGAAAATTCAGAGATCACTGCCCAACAAAAAGCAAAAGAAGTAACTTATCCATTGATAACCTTTTTCGGATTTTTTAATTGATTACCTTTCTTCCAGCACGTTGCCAAAAGACATTGGTTACGCAACAGTTTCTGTCAAGTGACTGAGCAGATCTGTTTATCCACAAGCCAAAGGGATTTATTCATTTTGCATCATAACAGAGCCACAAATGTGTAGAACAGAACAGCTCTGTCGTCTCCTTTTTGAACCTTGACAGACATATTCTCAGTCGCATCATCACAATATCCCAACTAAGCTGATAATGGTAGGTGTTCTGGTGAGTAACGTATGCTTTTTGAAAACCACTGAAATTCAACTATCTGGCTGGCACTTATCAAAGAAGATAATTGTTCTTTTGAGAAGCAATAGAAGTAGAGTTACAGCAATAGAGATTAAGAAGAGGTGAGAGAGATAAAGTAATAAAAAAAACAAACACAAAATCAATGAAAATGATTTTCTAATAAGATCCCTGTAGTGCTAGATGTCATCATCTATTTATACAGACAATTTTCCTGGTGATTTTAAGGACAATAATCATGACCGTTTTTTGCAAACAGGACTATTTTTTTGCTACCTCTTACAAATTAGCAGAATGGAGAAATGAATTTTTTTTTGTATCCTCAGGAATAACGTGTGCGTGTGAAATCAATAGGTCTGTGGCCTGATGATGAGAAAAGCATTTATCTTACACAAATATTTATTTTTCATAATAATCTTCTTTGTGGTCAATGTACTTGATTGACGGAGTGTCTAATATTGTAGGTGATATAGATCAAACATTATAGAAAGTAAATTCGAGATCAAAATCAAGCTCATAACTATGTTTTGGGTGATAGAGTTATTGTTCCATGTGTGTACACAGGTACACACACAGTGGTACCTCTTATAATGAAATCTCACTTAGCAAGAGGTCCCAATAGCCTAAATCTCTTCGCAAAGTAAGAAGAGAGGAAAAAAACTATAAAATTCCATAAGATTATCTAGAATCATCTAGATAGGGTATTTCATAAAGGAAGCCATCGTAAGGATGAAAAAGTAGAATTTACACGCACACAAATTTTAGGGCTACAATATTAGTGGTTGATATGATTGTATCAATATGATTACTTCTAATATTTTGTGCTTCAATGATTATAAAGCTTCAATGATTTTGCATTATTTTCTTTCGAGTGATTCAACCAAAACCACGGAACTTGGAAAAAGAAGAAAATCATTCCACTTTCACCCTGTCCCTGTAAGCCTTCATCTTTCAGTTGAATATCATATATTCAATCAGGATGCCAGAGGTACACCCCATACACAATACCTTTGAATTTCCTGGAGAGGTTAAGTGTTTCCCCAGATGTCTGAAGCTCTCATACTGAGGTCTCAAAGATATTTTTTTCAATGGGGAGATGCATTGTATATATTCTATCACATGGGAATATGGATGAATACCCACAACATAAAAATGAATACAAATATTGGAGTTTATTTTTGGCACTTCAACATTACATGGGTCATGCAGCAATAGATTGTATCTAATGAACAATATTTTTGTAGCAAACTATCTTTCATCCTTTGCAATCTAATTCAAAAAATTGACAATAACGTTTTTCCAAAAGAACCATAAAAATAAAAATAAAATATGTAAGACAAAGAGAGAAGATGAAGCAAAAGCATTAAGGAAGGAAAAAGAATCATGATGTATAGATTCCATGATTGAGTAATGGGAAACGTCACCAATTCACAATGAGAACACTACAAAGAAAGAGAGAGAGAGTGAGAGATAACAATGAAAAGAGCAGGCACGCTTTGTGGTAACTGTCGCGACTTGTGCTTAATGGAGTCAGAAATTATGAATAAAGAGAATGGTAATCAGTGCTAATCATAGTTCACTTCATTAAATAGTAGCATAACTTTTTCCTTAAAGATAACGTATCAACATTATCGTCACTGAGTACCAGGAAGAGAGAAGAGAATCAGTCAACATTTTCAGAAATGTCAGAAGTGGTTTATGCATGAATTTCACCTTCTACACCCACAGGATTCAGTTTGCTGCTGAAAATCTTTATTATTGATAAGGATGACAAGGATGGTATTATGTCTGGTGGTTACAAGCCAACACGGGCATTAGAAAAGACCATCTGAAAATGTATGGAACTGGAGATATACAGATACAGGGGGGGGGTAAGAACAGAAAGGATACCCTCTGTGTGTGTGTGTGTGTGTGTGTGTGTGTGTGTGTGTGTGTGTGTGTGTATGAACAGAAAGATTCCTTTTGGAGACACCCTGTGCGTGTGTGTGTGTGTGTGTGTGTGCATGCAGAGAAAGAGAGAAAGAGCAAGACAGAGAAGGAAAATATATTACTCAAGCAGGCAATTATATTTTTCCCTGTCATCTGTACATGAAAATGTAAATAATAAAAAATCACATACATCAGTTTTTCTCAAATGGCCTGGAAAATGTAGAAAGAGGACAAAGGGATTCTGCTTAACAACAAGTGAAGATACAAGAGAAGAAAACATTAAAAGGTACAGTCAATGATTGTTCCTTGATCCTGATGTCAACAAACTTGATTGCCCAGAACAAGGAGGAAGTGATCTTACCAGTGCTACATAATTATATCTGGTTACCTCTTCAAAGTTAGAGTAAAGAAGAGAATACCAGAATTTTTGTGGGTATTTGATGTGGTAACCTTGTCTGAGCATATTCATTGAATGTCCGACATGAATGCTACAACATATTTCAGAAAATAATAATACAGGTCTGGTAAGTCACTGAATAGAAGCCAGCACGAGATTAATATATTTGGGCAGCATCCTGTGTTGGGAGTGATTAATCAAAAAATCAGAAAAGTTGGGGATCAAGGAGCCTTTTGTTGGGCAGTGACCATTAGAAAAAGTTTGAATGAGGGGGAGTTTGTTTTTTTCTTATAAATCATCTTTTCTTCAAGACATTAGGAATAAATGATTAAACTTTCAACCTCTGGTTCCATTGCAGCATGATATATATATATATATATATATATATATATAGATAGATAGATAGATAGATAGATACATAGCCAGCATGCCTGCCTGCTAGATCAACTTAGAAACTGAAACCCATGTTGACAGTTTTGGTTGACGGTTTCTAATTACTTACTGCATAAAAGATGAAGTTGAAGCCATCAAACATGCTTGTAGGGTAATCAATAGGCAATGAAAGTCATTTCAATTCATGGTGCTCTGATGATGGGATGGATAAACATGGAAATATATAAAATCAACCAGGACTTTCTTAATCAAATATTGATTACCTATAAGCATGCTTCATGCTTACAGTCAAGTCACACTGAATGCACTGGTTCCTGCCAGATCACTAAAGTTAAGCAGTGATGAGCCTGCTCAGTTCTCATAAACTACAAGTACTGCAAGCAAATGTGTACCAGACTAAGCAAAGATTAGTAAATAACCTCTTACAAATATGCTTTCTGAAGTAATCTTTGTCTAATGGTTGTCTGACAGAGAAAGAGTTTCAGCTATTATGTAGTGAAACAAAATTCCAAAGTATAATAATTATGATACAAGATAGATATTCAATATCATGATAGATGATATTCAAGGGCAGGCAATGAAAATAGAAAAACGGTCAACTTCTTCCATTGTATAAAAACTGACTGAAATTAAAGACATTCTTTGATAGGTTCTTTTGATGAAATAATACCATAAAAATAACTATAGATCACAAAGTATGAAGTATATCAAATTTCAGTATAAACAAAATGTTTATACATCTATAATAATGACTTTATGCAAAAGACACACATTCATGATATATACAAGACAAGTTTTCAACGCATTCTAATGATTTGACACCTTGTGAAAGGACTAAAAACAGATGAAATTACTTGCAATTAAGCAGTGCCAAGAAGTCTGGACAAAGTTTCATATCAATCCAACATGATATGTCAGATGAAATTGATATTTAATATTATTAGTTGCGGTAGTAATAGCAAGAGGAGGAGGAAAGAGAAAAAGATGGGGATGGTTCACCCAGAAGTCTGGACCAAGTTTCTTATCAACCCAACATGATACAGTTGAGAAAAATGGTATTCTACATAATCGTAATTGAACAACCAAAATGTGCCATGTAGAGATGCCTGGACACATCTTTAAAAAAAAAAAAAAAAAAAAAAAAAAAAGCTTCTTAGAAAAAGAGGGCTCGATACATCATCTCCCTTTCTCATCTTGAGAATTGATTTAATAAATGTTTTCTCAATGGCATCACACATTCTCTTCTTGCATCTGAACAATTGGTAAATAAATCATATTACCTCCTTCCTTCCTCTTTGTTATTCCACACATTAGGGACCAACAGACTGAAAAGTGTCTTATACAATTGCATAGACTCATCTAAAAATAGCAGCACAAAAAACACTGGTAGATAAATTTGATCATCAATTTTAGCTTGAATTCCCTGTGTTTTTGTTTTTTTTCCAAATGTAAAAGCAAATTTCAAGAAACAATGAACTCACTTAATGGAGAAAAATAATTTTTATATCAGATTTTCCTCTAATTTTTCTTTTTAATAATATACATTTTATGAAAATTGATTAAACTCATGCGATTGGATAGTTTTATATTTTCGGAATTTTTACTTTTTTCACCTATGCACAAATGAATTACAATCAATACTAGTCACCTTTAATATACATATATTGTCTAGGAAGCTTTATATAAGATAAATCATTTTTTTTTACATTAGAGAGAATAATGCTGAAAATGAAAGATTCAATAAGTAACTGCAAGTTTTTTTTGCAGATTCTATGTAAATAGATTTAATTCATTATTTTCTGAGGTTTTGGACAGTAGCGATATTTACAGACTTTTGACAACTAAGTGACAAAAGTTGATGAAAATATCCAAAACTAGTAATATGTCAATTTCATAGTAATAATTTTTGTGTTGTTATCAAGAAAAAAAGTTCATATAAAAATCATTATTATAACCAGCATTGAACCCAGCAAAAATGGAAGTATTTCTTTCAGGTTATCAATAGATCAAATAATATTTCAGAATGTTTCTATAAAATATCAATTTTAAGGAAAGATTGTTTTTGTTCTTTCATCACTTACAAACAAACAGAAAGCATCAGCATTTAGTCACATAAGTGTCATTCTCTTCCTTTGTTTAATCAGCTTTGATAAGAGCAAAACTTATGTTTCCACTATGACTTTGAGTTGAACAGACATATAAACCAACAAAGCTGATGACGCTGGTCTCTATGTGTATAGATTATTATATTATTTTATCAAAATTGACTGTGTGGTTCCCTCAAGACAAGCCTAATAACTTGGGATGTTAGACTAGTAGCTGATAGTTCTGATTTGGACAACTAATTCCTAGATACCCCAAAATTTTGGGTCCAACATCCACTTATCTTATACCATGGACCATGTTATACAGTGGGGCTGTATTGATATTCTGTAGAGTAAACAGTATGCAGTCATATCACTATTATTGCATGTCATTCTTCTTACGTTGGTCAGCAGTCATGGACTAATGAAAAATGGTCAGTAGCTTATTAACAGCAGAGGACAATGACCAACAACATTTTACCAACTGAGATACTCAGACAAAAATGCTAGTTACTTCACCTATGTCAGATTCTAGTGTAAGCAACATAGGATACAATAACAAAGCTAGACATCTGTTATACTGGCCATGTCCACATTAAGTGTCATGTTTGGATTTAGGCTTTCTCAAGTGTATGTGCCCATATAGGAATGTAGATAAGAGTCATCAGGGACATAATTACAAAGTAGTGATTGGAGGGAGAGGGCACTCTTTACCACCTGAACCCACCTATCCAATAGAGTTACATTGATCTGCCATCACGCAATAGTAATGCATACGACAAACTACAACTACTACTTGAGATACTATTACTACTATATACTGCTACAAAGTGAGATAAGACTAGGTAAATTTTAACTAAACCAATTCCATTTGATGACAACCTACCCATATTCAATTAGTACAACCTACTGCTGATATATTTGTTTTTCACTTCAATATCATTATAACTCATGTTATGGCAGAAGTGTCTCCAAAGTCTAAAACAAGCTAGCTCATTAATTTTCATTGTATAAGCAAAGGTTGATGAATTACTTTCATCTTACTATTGCAATGGGTTAAACAATGTCATTATATTCTTTGTAAAGATCAAATGAATTATTTATATATATATATATATATATATATACACACACACACACACATACACACTATTCATGTATAATGCAACCCCATTTTTTTTTACTGCGTAAAAGCATCACACTCAAGTACTAAGTGATTCTCTCTCACATTTTGTCTTTTGATTCCGATACAAGATTTCTCGCATTTTACACACACACACACACACACACACACACACACTGAAATAGTAATTTCTGTATCAAAAGTTGTACGAAGTAAATATCTAGGAGGTACAACATGGTCATAAGGAAATACAACGAGAGTACAATGAAATGGTTGTCTGGCTACAGCTATGAAAATTTAGTGAATCAATGTAATGAGAATGCTCAATACAACCATATGGTAATATATTGCCAAGGGTTTTGTCAGACAGAGCCTGCTCAACTGGAGGCAAGATTGCTTCAAATTGATAACCAATAAACTAGGTTGGGGAATAGATATAAAAGCTTTGGCTTTCATATACTGAACCACAAAGACAAAGTTTGTTCAAAACCAGTGAACAAATAAATACATATTGTGTTGCAGCTTCCTTTATATATAAACACACACACACACACACACACACACACACACACACACACATACACACATGCATACATGATTGCTGTCATTTGATATGAGTATGGCAGCTCCTAGGATAGCATCTGTTGTATGTCCACCATAAGGAGCAGCGAGTGTGTAAGAAAAGACTAGGTGCACAGTCCAGCCCCAGCTTGGTAAGATGCTCTCTTAATTGGTGATAGAGCATAGGCCAAGACAGCCACAGAACAATCTTGTTGAGGCATAAGAGCACCTGGTATTCCCAGATGGGAACCCATCTGGGTAATGACCAGGCCCGATGGTGCTTAACTCTGGCGATTTTATGAGTATCAGTATATTCAACCTAATTTGGCCATATTTACATACATGTATAAATATATTCATACCAAAAGTTGATATTTTATAACAAAAGCAGGAAATAATGAAAGCTAGTAGAAAAATCTCTTTTCTACCAACTGACTAATATATGAAAAAATAACTTTGGTTTTTCACTGTCCTGATTTCAACTTATCAGTTCAAAAGAGAAGATCAAAGAGACAGAAACAAATTAGGTTTAATTTTTTTTTTTAAGAGTCTGACTCTCAAGAGACAACTCCCAAAGGAGTTTGAATAGCCAGGGGTTGGTTTCCTTCGTATGTATCAGCTTAGTAATCCTTGCAAGTTTCAAATCTGGTCGAGACTTGGATTTTATTCTTATAAATTTTATGACCATCCCCTTGGCAGGATATATATTCACCAAAGGGATACCTCCACCCTGATCGCACAGTTTAGAGTGTACACCATTGACTACTGAAAGCAATGGGAAAGTTATCTTGATGAAGAGTTTCCACACTCTTTGCTTATGCAGGGTATTGAACCCAACACCTTCTGCACATGAGGCAGGCATGTTAACCATTGCACAATCTGAGCAGACTTTGGTTCGATTTTCATCCACAGCAATTTTGTTTTCCTTGATATGACAGAAAATAAATAAAAACAGATTTGCTATTTGAAGGAATTTTTCTCAGGCTATCTGAAGATTAACACTGAAGAAATGTTCGACTGAGAGAGCCGGGAAAACAACTGATTGTGGACAAACCGGTATTGATCTGTTGCCACAACACTCATAATTATTTTGCAGGGATCAAACAAACGATAACGAGTTAGGACTTTAATTAATGGGAGAAAAAACTTAGAAATCAGAAATCTAACAATTAGAGTCATTTTGACATTTAAACAAGTGCTTATATATTAATTGTAAGTTTACGAATGCATGATGGCGAATACATGTATATAGATGTGTATTTATATACAAGTATACAATCTCTTATCTAAAGCTCTGAGGACTAGAGACTTTTCAGAATAGCATTGATATTTTGTCGATAATGATGGATGCTTCTTTTTCTGTTTCTGTGATATTTATAGAGGAATCAGCATCTCTTTTTAACATATTTTACAATTTTCAAAGTAAAAAAAATCACCAAGAAGTAAACAAAATATCTGTGAGCAGCAGAAGCATGTCGGAACACTGGAACAATATTGTGGTGTGGGCTGAACCAAGGACACCTCAAAATGATAACTTCTGCTGAGCTTTACAAGACTTCAGAGAGGACTGTGTTTTGCGTGAAATGAAAGTTTTGATGTACAAACAACATGCATGGAAAAAATGTTTGTTATCAAAGCTTTTCAGTTTTCAAAATTCAAGAAGAGCACATTGTGTATCTTTTTTCAGGAAAATCTGGATCCATCTTTCATATTTTTCAACTCGACCGATGAAGAAATGAAATACATGTCAGTCAGCCCAACAAACAGGATATTGTAGCTTTTTTTAAAATTTTGTTTTCTCTTGCTTTTGGCAACATTTCATCAAAGTTTTCCTTCTAACATTGTATAATGTATGGGTTTTAAGGTATCTGCCTTCCCCCTATTGAAAGTGTTCAGTGAGCTCCACTTAATAATAATATTGCTTCTCTTCTTCAGCTTTCAGATATGAGGTAATACCCAGAAGTTCATCAGAATAGATTGCTCAATCTATGTCAAGTTACCCAGCATTTTCTGTGCCTAGCAGGCCATTTCATACATCTTTCAAAACCACTATCCAGAAAATATAGAACCCAATATCCTCTCAATTTTTTCTTTCTTTAACCAAGTCATCTCATATTTTGAGTTCCCTAGTTTTCAGGTAGCACTATGCAGGCTATAAAATTATCTATCTGAGCCAGAGTAGTTAGTGATTGAACCCGGGTAAACAGGATTTTGAATCCTGATTTTCAAAGCAAGCAAAGAAGCCCTCTCTACTATTTGGATGATTGATACAACAATTGCTCCAAGTTCTCTTGATTTGGTCTCGTGCCATACTTAGCTTAGTAAATCAATATATTGAGTGAATATACATGCTCACGTATAAACATTTAAAAAGAGAAATTTCAAAATCAATGGAGTTGAAAATGGGTGTATGTTTATTTATTTGTCAATATACGAGTGTGATGAACTGCATCAAAAGGTAAACAGAGATATAAAGTTTGAGCAACACGTAGGTAGACAGATCAACAGCCGAGTAAGGAGACAGTTGGACAAGTAGGCCAACAGGCAGTCAAGTAGGTACACATTTGTAACAATGTGTATGTGTGCGCACACATGTACCTATCCTCTCTCCGGAAGAAAATGCTGAACTTATTTTGTACTCACCATTCCAGCAGCTTCTTTGTCGAAAGGACTCCATGGCACTGACTTAGGGTAATGGGCCAATACTTTGGATTTGTAGGGTCTCTTTAGAGGAGCACAATGTAAATTATCACCTGTAAAAAAAAACAAAAAAATAATTTAGTTGATTATTATAAGTATTACATATGCAAACTAATAGTTTTAGTAACAGTTATTAACAAATATGTTGAATCTTTTATTCATACTAATGATGAAATGCACGCTTGGCTTGGTAAACAGATTTAGAAGTATTTTTCATATTTGTTGCATACCCTCAGGTGGTCAGCTGGGCTTAAACGGGAGAGGTGTGTGGAATAGTTTTAAAATCTGTGTGATTAACTTTCAAGGTCAAGTGTGATATGCGCGTGATCGATCCCACTTTTCAAACCAAGGGTTTGTTTGGCATAGCCTACCAGTGGGACAAAGGTAGCAAGGTCAAAGGTTAGTAGGTTATATATCAGAGGCATTTCAACTGAAAATAGCGCCTATGGCAAGCACTGAAACTACATCTATGTCCAAACATCTGATACCAATCTTTTAGATTACTTCACCATAATATCAGCTAGAAAATACAAGTCAAGCTCATAGTGCTTTCAATTCAGGGATTTTCAAATTTTTTTTTTGCTAACCCTTTGGTGCTCCCAAAGCATATCTACAGATTTCTAAATAGTTTTTATGCCAATAATGAAATTATAATTCCAAACACATTTCAATATTTGTTTGCATAGCTAGTCACCAATAAACCAATATTAAGTGTAAATAAAACCCTTACAGCACATTCATATTGATAATATATAAAATCTTCAATAATAACTAACTGAGGATAACATCCTTTCAATGTCACGGAATATAGAAGAAACAGAAAAATGAACAAACATAAATCATTTCTTAAACATTAGAGGCAACCTAGTCAACAATTAAAACTATGAAACCGACCTCCAATAATATACTCCAAGATGTGATCATTTTTAGATTTAAAAAAAAAATAAGTATAAAAATAATCTCAGATTTGCGGACAACATTGTCTTTTTTACAGAGAACTGCTATGACCTTCAGCAAAACAAAGGTCATGTTCAAGAATCGGAAATAAACACAATGTACGTTTACCTCAGACAATGAATCTCCATGAAATCCTCAAAAGAAAAAGAAATAAAGCAAAGAATCACTCTAGGATGGCAAGCCTTCGGCAGAGCAAGCTCAACCTTTAAGAACAAGAATATTCCAAAGTCCTACAAAGAAGAGTATATAACCAATGCATCGTCTGGATAGTCACCTATCCAGCTGAAACATGAAACCTAACCAAAAGACTAATCCTCAAACTGAGATGCATGCAACATGCACGTGAAAGAATCATGTTCAAATCACATGGAAAGATCAAAAAACAGCACAATATATTATGGAAAAAACAGGAATCCGAGAGATTGTAGAATTCATTAGAAAACTCCAATGGTAATAGGCTGATCATGTTGCAAGAATGGCAGAAAACCAATGGACATCACAACTCACAACATGAATTCCCTGAAATCACAGATGAAACTGAGGCCAGTAGAATACAAGATTGAGAGACAAACCAGACAATTTCAGAAAGGATTGGCTCCATGATGCCCATGATGGAGAAGTCAAGCGAATCCTGGGGAAGGTCTATATCAACAGATGATGATATATAAATACACACACACACACACACACATATATATATTTCAATAAGAATTTGAATTAAGATAAATTTGGATTTATTTTCGTTAACTACAATGCTGCTATACAAATAACTTACTTTCAAAAGAATGTTTTTTTTTCAATAATTTTTCAATCATTATTTTCAAACTAATTCTCTTTTTGTAGACTCATTATATGGTTCTCACATACCAGAGCGATACGATTAGTCCAAATTTTTCCACTTCTATAGATCAACACTCTTGGCGCCGTAATACATTCCCTCAATATCAAGAAGGAATACAAACTTAGGGTCAGTGTCATGCAAATGAGCACACCTTTTATCCATTTCTCAGAGTACGGTCAAGTGATCCCTTCACAACTCTTTCCATTTCCTCTGTAGCTTTTAAGCAAGGCTAAACAATTTTTTTAATTATTCAAAGCAATGATAATATAATGCTTTCCTTTCAGGAATTCTCTTGTTTCTTTTCATTTTTGATCAATGAAAATTTGTTTTTGAGGGTTTTTTTTGCATACTGGTCTTATTAAAAATTTTGGCATCACTTAACCATGGTGGTTCCGATAGGAATTCTGAGAGTGAAATTGAAAGGAAACAAAACATTATAAAATGGGCACTTTATCTCCTTGAATAAATTTGTAATGACAAGTGATTAAAAAAAAAAAAAAAAAAATTACGTGTTTGGAAAAAAAACTCAAAACAAATTTATCAACTGAAAACGAAAAGAAAATAAGGGAATAATGGGAAAATTTTGTTTTAAATGGGCATTTTCCCAGGGGTCCAGTCTCTTGATTTCCAGATGGGCACTTTAGCAGGATCCATTATTCGCCACTACCCACAACAAATCAGTTTTTTTGCTGGGTTCAAATTATTCATGTGTTCTGATAATTATATAACATCTATGCATCTGGACTTCACCCAGATCTCAGTGTTCAAAGTAGAAACTTAAAATTCTGCACACACACACCACACTATCCTCAGTGAGTAGTGAAATTGTTTTGTTTTATTTTTGGTGGAGGGGGATTAACCATTGAGTCTCAAGTGGTGGATCAAATTTACAATATAAATTTATGCAATAAAAATGATCATATATGGGTGGCGGTGATTCATAATTTCCTTGGAATGCTGGTAAAGGTTGTATTTTTGCACCAACTTCATTTGAACCTTGTCAGATTCAGGCTTTTCTTATAGCCAACCACTGACTATCAATGCCCCGCCACTCCTGTGATTACCTTTAGTCATTTTCTGCACTAACAAACTAAATATTTCTGGCAGTGAAAATCAAGAAAGAAGGGATTGTCGGCTGTCAGGAATTAAAGCAAGTATTACTGATAGAATATATATAATTCAATAAACACAGATTATATACAAACAAACAAACAAGTTTTATGGATATGTAATTGTCCAATGCATATCATATAATTATCGTAATCCAGTCAGCTAAAACAGTAATCAACAATCCTCTTTTCATATTCTTCTCAAAAATACTAAAAAAAAAAGAAGAAAAAAAACTATTCTCTAATTAATCCTGCCAGACCATATGACCATTTGAATAATGGCAAATTTACAAGGTTTAGAAGAGAAGAGTGATGAAAAGGTAAAGAAATCCAATCAGCCACGGGTGGATTGGATAACAAATTAACAATGAGAAAGTCAAGGTTTTTATGTTAATCTTCTAATTATCAACCCTAAGTCCCCCCCCCCATCCCACCTTACCAATACTTAGACGCACTCAAACACGTGTCAGAGGAATTATTACAATGTAGCAGCAATGACTTCAGATAGGAATGTCAAACACATGACCGTTGAGGAGTGAGTGAGAGTAAATATGTGAGAACTAATGAGTAGTTAATGTGGTAAGAAAGTGAGTGTGTGCTTTTGTACGCAAGAGAGTGAAAGGAAGTGTACGCATGATGGAAGAGAGAGAGAGAGCAAGTGAAAGAAACAGGGGTAATACAGTTTCATAACAATTGAACTAATTTTTCATAAAATTCAAGGAAGAGTTAGTGTTTACAGAAATATACATCTTAATTCTACTGAACCTTAAAATATAAATCGTGAAATATGCAAATTATCTTGTCAGCAACCATATTTGCCAGCTAGTGAGAGACATGTTCATTGTTTTTCAGGGGCATTTTTTTTTACCTAACGTTAGCTACAGTTGATTCCAACTCGTAAATTATGTAGCATAAACCTTCAAAAGTTGATCTATATTCCATATTACCAAAACATTTGCTAAAGTGTAATATTTTGATAAGAGAGACTGTAGACCGGCAAATACAATATTTATCACCATCGATTGTCTTCTGCTATCCTCTGAATAATACATACTTTACCTATTTTTATGTGAAAAGAATGACCCATACTTCACTATCTTAGTTGTTGTGTTGGCAAACACAGCAGTTTTTGGCTCTATTTTCTGACAGGTTCTAAACAAGTGAATATTCTCAGCATGTGCTTGTATGTGAAAGATAGTTTTTAGATATGCAGTTTTCCCAAGAGAATCCAAATCCTTAATCATCAGCTATTTCCTCTAGTTACACTGTTAGCCATGACAGCCAAGGAAGTCTTCCTTAATGGAATAAGAACTTTGATAGCAATAATGATATTGATTGAAAAGTTGATTTCACATAGATCAATACCAAAATGTCAGAAAGTGTACACAAAAATAAGTCCATAGCCTGACACAGTAATTAGCTGTATTTAGATCTGGAATTTTCATTATTTAATGTTCAATCTACAAGATTAATATTCAATGCTGAATTAAGTACAATGACAAGGAAGGAGATTATGTTAAAAAATGAATGTTTTTTTCATCATTAGGTATCAAACTTATAGATATAATTGTCTATATGTGTGTATTTGTATACATGCACATACCTTCTGATATATTGGTCCCTACTAAGGTTGTCAATAGAGGTAATAGTTTTTTTTATTGCTACTGCCTGGGCAGGTAATGTAGTTATAGGAGAGTGGTTTGCTCTTCCAGTTTCCAGTTAACCATCATGACATGCCACTGATGATATATTTTGTCAAGATATCTATGAGCATCAATAGTATAGGCTAAAATTCCAGCTAGGTGTGCCAATTTGGTTTTCGATGCTAGTAAGTCAGATCTTAATTAGACCTGAACTAATTAACCTCGATATATGTTGAATAATTTCATAAAATATATGCATGTTTTATATAATTATATGATGCATCATGTTCAGTATATATTACCAACACTCACAGACAGACAATGTGTGTCAATGAAAAATCAACTTGAAATCTATTGATTTTATCATAATAATCTTTGTGTTATTGACAAAAAAAGATTGTCCATGAGAGTTGTTACTGTATATACTATCCAATATCATAAACGTAAACAGTATTAATTCTGATCATCAGTTAACTCAGACAATTGGCTAAAACGGACACCTTTCCCCACCGTATTAGTTCATTTTTGCAAGGATTCACAGTATAAAGACGATTTCACTGACTTGAATATTCACAGTTTGTTATATCAATTTAGAGGTTCCCACAAAGGGAATCTTGGCGATGAAAAGATTGGGAACCACTGAATTAAATTGTAGCTACTCTCACAGACTTTTGACTACCGAGCGACGTGTGTTGATAAAAACATCCAAAACTAATTACCTATCAACCTTATCGTGATAATCATTGTGTTATTAATAAAGATTGAAGAAAATTCTCATATAAAAATTATTTGCGCAAGCAATATAAACCCAGGATAATTGTGTCTGAAAACTTGTTAACACTCAGCGAACAGGTGTACCATGCTAATTCGCATTGAAAAATTCAGCTCAACAATTGATTGAGAAGGTCAAAATGAAAAAGAATAAAACTATAAAATGAAACAAAGGAGAAAGTAAAAAAAGTTCATTCAACAGAGTAACATAAAACCTAAAAAGCCAAGTTAATTAATGGTCAAATTTAGAAGTCTGATGCTGACATCAAAGCAAAATGAATCATGCCCGGCATCATAGACATGATTATGCTTGTTTAAAGTTTTCACAATTTCATTGTCACACATAATTATCCATGCTTTGCACTTTGTTTCATGACTTTTATCGTATTTCCAATACATTTTACTAATCAGCTTTTCTCTCTTTTCTGATTTAATAAATAGGAAAGGCATGATTGGTTAAAACTTCGAAGTTCACTTGATGACTAGTGTCTGAATTTTAAATTTCAAAATGCTGAAGCACTAAATTACCAATTAGTCTTTTTTTGTATTTTAAATTTCTAGAAACTTCTATACATTTAAAAACCTTCAATATATCTACTTTCCAGTAAATTCTTTTTAATTCACGATTTTTTTTCAATTTCCAAGATCACAGCAATTTGTATATCTTGATTAATTGTGGTCAGTATATTATCCTCAATCCATCTTCTGGATGTTAAAGGCATAGTGTATTTAAGAGAGTACAGTACAGTTATGAGATTTAAGTTATTCACAAAATCAAAAATTTACAATGGGTTTGAGACCCAACCACCCCAAAATTGGAGGGACTACTGTTTGTGTGTGTGTGTGTATATATATATATATATATATATGTATGAATTATAAATTGCATCATATTTTATAGAAAATTATATCATATATAAATACATACTGTCACGTTGAAAGAGACATAAGACTGAGAATAAATGAGATGAAAATTTGTGTTGAAAGCAATTATTTGGACTTTGTATTACCAGCAGCTGTTTGGCTTAATGGTAAGACCATTGGTACATTGAAGTGGCTACCCTATTGGTGGCAGGTTTGATTCCAGCAGCAGCTCCATTTTCTTTAATTTTTTCATTCTATTTACGTTGTCAAAATTGGATGATATATCAACCGTCTGGTAACGGGAGATCATTTCAAATAAGTTTCTGTATAATATAACACAATATATAATTCATTCTGTTGAACCAAATACGTCCATTTTTATATATATATATATATATATATATATATATATATATATATATACACACACACACACACACACACACAAATTGCATATTTCACATAAATTATGTAAAGATAAAGTCAATATACTGCGCAATTTAGAGCAACTATATCAAATTTGGTTGGTTGATCCAATTACTCATGGGCTATTGTCAAAATACATTTAGCAAGATAGGATAGAGTGAAAAAGTATTAGGGCACTTGAAAGAAGGCTATTTCCAAAGTATGAATAAACACAAGCAGTATATTTTGATGTGCGATTTGAGAATATGAAGAAAAAATATGCTCAAGTGAATATTGACGTTTTTGCATGAAAAACAAAACTGGTAGGAAGTAGTAAAAAAAAATCTATCCAAAGACTATTATATACTGTCTGTAAAACCATTAATATGAATCCAGCTCAAGATCTTCATATACTAACATATAAAGTTGTGAATGCTCTAATGAAAACTTCATAGGAGTATGATTCAAAAGAAATTTTCATTCACTGCATCTTTCAACGAAGTTGTCATTACAGCTAAAGTTAAGGAACTCAAAACAAAATAAAATAATTAAAAATCTAAGCACATTCTTATACTTTAGATACAGGAACCTAATTGTGTGTCAGTACTGCTGGTCAACTGAGCAGAAGTGGAGGAAGTTTAGAACCACCAGGGATCTCGCCATGTAAAGTATCTGAACAAGCAATCGGAAAAATGCAGAGAAAAGTCAAATAAAAAAAAAACAATGACAACATAAAGGGGCTGCAAGAAAACCTAAAAGCAGTTGGAACATCAGATACTAAGAGAACTTATTAGTAATGAACTGCACCAAAATGGATTGAAGTTTTGTATGTCATGAAAAGCTTCTTTACTGTCAAAGATGCCAAGAGGCAGGACCAAAGAACACACAAAAGCACTTAGAGAAATCAAGTAATTTTGGAAGAACACTCTTTGATTAGATGGAACTAGAATAAAAAATTTTGGCTGCACCTCATCTCATCATCTATGGAAAAAAGATGGTTCCATCTACGACCTCAAAACACAACACACAGTGGAGCATAGAAGTGGGAATATAATGGTATGAGGTGCTTTTCTTCAAATGGCATTGAAGCACTTCATGTGATTGAAAGCAGTATAAATAGAGTGATGTATAGGTGCTTCAATGGTGTAGCCAATAGGGCTGCAATGATACCCTTTTTCAGAACACAATCTGTATTTCAATATATAACAAGATTCATTTAAATAAAAAGCCCAAATCGACCCGATGAGGGCTAATTAATACACTGATAAAAAAAAGAAGAGATTGTAATATACACTGAATTACAGTATTGTTCAATATTTTTTTCGTTTGATACGTTTAGAATGTATTTTACATTGAAGGTACGTATTATGTAAAGAAATGTTCGCATGAATTTCTTTTTTCAATATCGAGGGAAATTGTGGACTTCATGATACAAGCATGGTAACCATGAAATATTTTTATGTATGATATTTTCAAAACTTGGAAATATGATTCAATAAAAATTGAAAATCCACCGAATTTTTTGTTTATTGATTATTACAAGTACAGTAAAATGTACAGATTACCCAAAAGCAATAGACAATAGTCTATAAAATACCTGATATCCACTCTCCCTCCCCACCTCTTCTACAATGATAGATGATTACTACTGACAACCATAAAATTTTTAATATGTCAACATGAGGATAACCTGTCCTGGATTGTATCCTTTCTGAAGAATCAAAGAGGAACAGTCTTACAAAGTTGCCTCACCATAAAATAGTAAATCAAACTTTGAAATGGTGCTAACATTATGATTTATGGAAATTTGTTTTCTCTCAAGTTAGCCAAAAATTTGGTCTTTTTCCTTTCTAGCAAGCAGAAAACATCAGAACAGTATTATTCAAATTTCTAAAAGGCAACAAATTTCTAAGTATTGTTCAGGCAATGATACGTAACCCCAATCTGAAAAATATTGTTACATATCGATGCACCTGTGAATTCCCTGATTTAAAGCTGATCAAAAAGTTTGAAGAAGCCTATTCATCAAAGAGATCCTTGAAATACTAAAAAATTAAATGGTATGGCTGACCATATAAGGAAGGAGGGAAAAGAAGAGATGAGTCAACAATCCCCACCCCCATGGAAAAAAGTCAGAGTAATAAAGAGCAACATTGAAAGATAATATGATTGAAAGAGTAGATGCAAGGCTCTGATACCCGCCCCAGTAACCCTAGTATAGAATTAGACACCATATGACAACCTTTGATCAGGGAAGTACATTCAAGTCTTTGAAGTCACACCACCTGATTGTCATACAAGACATGAGTCCAGGGGATAAAAGTCGTGGTCAAGTGTTACAGTTTACCTGGCGGCCATGAGTGAGGCAATGAAATCCATGGACTCTGGAAGAGCAGATGCAGTCTCACACGGACAAATTAACAAAAGAAAAGATATCCCCTAGCATAAACAGACGAATTAGCATTAAATAACGAGTTCTGTTTGAAATTCCAATGGCCAAAATGTTACTATAACAACCAAGATGAGGAAAACAATCCGAATAGATAAGTGTATGTACTCAGAGTACAAGTATGTATCACCTTGATCTATACTCAATCTATAACAACACAAACTTTATATATATATATATATATATTACTCAAAATGCGTATGAGTTCATCCTAACAAATACTCATATACGTTTCTAGTAGAACATTTAACATATATAGGAATACCTTGAACCGTGCGGGTTTTGATTTAGTACAGATAAGATATTGTTGTACAAATTAATGTAACAAGTAAGAGCTGAAAAAAAAAAATCATTGAATTATAAGAAGACTTGAAAAGTGAGGTTTTGAACTCTACACAAAATTGTAGAACAAATTAACTGTTCAGATAAGGGTCTGCCTGTATTCAATTACATTCTCAAAACAAACAGATCTATGACTTAATACATGCAGACACGCACACGCACACACACACACACACACGCAAAATATTTATTCACCCACATGCACACTCGCAAAATATTCATTCACCTACACACACACAAAGATACACTCATAGAATATTCACACACACAGAGATACACACAGAATATTGATACACACAGAATATTCACACAGAGATACACACAGAATATTCACACACACAGATACACACAGAATATTCACACAGAGATACACACAGAATATTCACACACAGATACACACAGAATATTCACACACAGATACACAGAGAATATTCACACATACAGAGATACACACAGAATATTCACACACACACACAGAGATACACACAGAATATTCACACACACACACAGAGATACACACAGAATATTCACACACACACACAGAGATACACACAGAATATTCACACACACACACAGAGATACACACAGAATATTCACACACACACACACACACAGATACACACAGAATATTCACACACACACACACACACACAGATACACACAGAATATTCACACACACACACACACACACAGATACACACAGAATATTCACACACAGATACACACAGAATATTCACACACAGATACACACAGAATATTCACACACAGATACACACAGAATATTCACACACACACACACAGATACACACAGAATATTGATACACACACACACATATACACACAGAATATTGATACACACAGAATATTCACGCACACAGATACACATGCAGAATATTCACGCACACAGAGACACACACGCAGAATATTCACGCACACAGAGACACACACGCAAAATATTCACGCACACAGAGACACACACGCAGAATATTCACGCACACAGAGACACACACGCAAAATATTCACGCACACAGAGACACGCACGCAAAATATTCACGCACACAGAGACACACACGCAAAATATTCACGCACACAGAGACACACACGCAAAATATTCACGCACACATAAATATAAGATATTCACTTTCACACGTAAAATATTCACTGTCACGCACACACACACCTACCTACAAACACACACAAACATGGCAGTAGAGGTAACTGCATATTTCAAGCCAGAGGTCAGTATTTGAGCCCAAGCATAAGTTAAGATTTTAAATCCTGATTCCCATGATAAGTTAGTCCTAACAATGTGGAAGATGGATAAAACTCTTGTCTTGAACCATCATTGGCATTCTCCTAGAACAAAGCTAAGCTTACAAAATATCTACACGCACACAAATGCTGGAAACTCATCTATACACATAATAGTTGTTCTTGATCAAAACTCACTCCTTCATACGGCACACTCCCAATCAGATTAGGCTAAAAAAAAAAATCAATCAGTAAGCACTGTTTGTTTTAAGCCTATCCAATGCTGATTAGAGAGGATATAGATCAAATGATACTAAGAACAGGTGTCCTTATTGTCTGTCGACCATAACCTCTCAGCAGAGAAGAGTTCTGGTGAACAATATCAGCTGATACATTAACCTTTACAGGTAATTAGTCTAGTGGCAATGAAACCATGTATAGTGATTTCTATGAATGAGATGTAATGATGCACTCTATACATTAAAATAGTGTCAAGTAATTGTAACAGGAATTTCTGAATTTTAGGCAGTAGCACACCAACTTAACTTTCCACCATATCAGTCGACCGATGAGAACTTTTTTTTTCATTGTATACAGATGGAATTTTTCTATGTATTTATAAAAAAAAGTTTTGGGGGTGATTTTTTTTAAAAAATTTATTTGTTCTCTTCTGATGGCATCAAATTTATTTTCTTGAAACATTTTAGTCTTAAAGCAGGATCTGAAGCTCTGTCAACAGATACTTGAAAAAATAGAATTCCAACCCAATTCTTTTTTTCCTATTGTCACTCGAAGAAATACTATATTGAGTTTAAGTTGTCATTTGTGAACAGCTACTCAAAAAAATGAAACAATGAATAAAGGCTTATTTGGAAAGAATGACGAAAAAGTTTCTTCTGTTTTTCGATTACAATTGTTGATGTTTTTCTCAACAATGCCTAAGCTTTAGTACTCTACATTCTTTTACAAGGTTGCCAAGATTTCGTGCACTTAGAAAACAGTGAAAGCCAGTAACTTGTGCGCCTGTTCATGTACAACTGAAATAGACATGATAATACCTCGAAATTCAAACACTATCATTCAGTAATTGATGAGAGTTGTCAGCAATGGCAGAACAAACTTTTTGCTCAGGAAACAACATTAAATTGGATCAAAATACTAATGATACTAATAGAAATCATTTTTATCAAATCAATACCAGGTCAATTTATTAACTGCCACATAAATTATCAAAAGCAAGCAAGCTTTCGTAGAGATGTAAACAATAAAACCTCAATCAATAATCATCAATTTTGGGCATTAAAAAAGCTCTTTGAAAGCCAAGTCTATAACATATAAATCCAATAACTGATTGATTCACTTCAGTAACAGATTTCCTGTAGCATTCAAATTTTAGAAAGTGTTTTTTATCAAGTAATTAAAATGAAAGCAGACAATAAAAAAATTTAGAATTTTAAAAAGATGTGAGCTAAAGAAACAAAAGTCAAAAACAAGAAAAGTTATATAAAGTGCTGTGATATAAATAGTTTCCTTCTGACAACCAAGTAAGCCTTGACTTTCATATGAAAGCATACAATTCTGTTCATCCAGAATATCATCGATAACATTGCATATCAAATCTAGACTCATGCATTAAAAAAACTCAATAAATTCTTTTACATAGAGCAAGATTCAAACAAAAAAGTTGAGGTAAATTGAATATATATAAAAAAAATAAAAAAGCATGTTCGATATGGAACCTATAAAAATCAGATCAATATTGGATAATGTCAGTATTGAATATTTTAGAGGCAGTTGATAGCAACATAAGAGGTCTTGGGGCACATGAATGTGTTAAAAACAATCATTCTTTATTAAGTGATCTGTCATCGACCAAGTGTGTTATTTGAATAAACAATGATATCATAAAAATGGTTCTCCAAAGTTGAGTATAAATGCACATTGAATGTAGACAGTACCAAAACCACATGAACTCAAAGATTATTTTTTAAGCTCTTCTAGGATCATTCAGCATATTTAAAAAGAGTCTTACGTTTCAGTCATCTTAGCTATGAGTAATGAATCTGCCTTCATCACGTGAGGAGGATGTTTTAAATGTCAGAAGTGAAGAAAATTGAGCAGCTTAAATTTTACAGGATTATTGCACAGCTGCTAAAAATCAAACCAAAATGATTATGGTATAGTGAAGACAGGAAAAGTAGGTTTCAATGACTGTTATACAATATTATATACATTGTGATAGTTTTATACATTGCAATTTTAAAGAATACTTTTCTGATGATAACATGGGATAGAACAGAATTTGGAGGAGAACTGATTCATTCTAAGCTATCAATAAAGGCCGGTGAGTCAATCATTATGAAATCCCCCCCCCCAGGGGAACCTCTCAGATTTGCCTGGGGAAAGAAAAAAAAAATCATGTGCTCCTTTACCGAACTTATAGAAAAATCCAAAATATTATGTCAGTATCTCTAATAGTTTTGAAATTTTACTCAATTCAATGCATTTTGCTAAATGAGCCTTTCCATCCAACCTCTGACTTTTACATAACTTCTGGAATGTACAGCTTTGAAACTTTGCAACTAAGGTCAACTTTTTTTCCAGACATCAAAAAGATAATCAGATTAGTTATATCTTATGCAGTTTCCCTCCTACAAGGCTCTAAAAATGCTAAAATCCAACAAGTAAAAAGGTAACACCCACTTTCAGAGATTCTCACTCAAACAATATGCTAGATTTTTTTTTCCCCCCCTGTCATTAAGAGATTCAGGATGGGGGTTTGAAATGGGCTTGATTTTTGATTGTCCTCAAAATTGCCTATTTTCAAGTTCACATTTGACCATGTGGGTAATAAACCAACATTTTCATATGTATTCTTATATATCTGAATATGATCTGACAAACATTCGGTGTTGTTGCTGAGCTTCCTTTTGGAGTTATGATTTTCTAAGTTTCGTATCGGATCACATGATTTTTTTTCAGGGGAATCCAAGAGGGCAACCCGAGAAAGTTCCTAAAATTGGGTGATTTGATACGGAATGATTCAAGTGTCAGATTGACTCATCTCTTTGAAACCGAAGTTGGTATATCACCTATCTTAGATATTTCATTGTACACCTTGAGATTTAGAAACCAGACTAATTTTTGAAACTCATCTTTTCAAAAACTTACTAAAAAGATCAATTTCAGAAAATTAGTCAGATTCTGAAATTTTGATATCCATAGTGAAATATCTTTGAGATTAATCTTGCTGAAATACCAAGTTCAGTTTCAAAGGAGTTCATACGATTCTTGCATTTATTGATAGCTTGAAATGAATAAGTTCTCCAAATTCTGAACTATTCCCTACTATTATTTATCGTCAGAGCATTATTTTGTATGAAGACAATCACCACGAAAGTAGTGTACATAATACAGTAAAATATGAAATCACATTCAAACGAGAAAGAAGTATTTTACCTTTGGTAATTTGTACAGAATACAAGCAGGAAAGAAGCTATTTATAAAACGATTACCACAAATTACTACAAAGATCTCAGCTTATTTTTTATGGTTAGAAGAAGATGAAATCTGACTAATATCTGTATGCTACTCTTTTCTGTTATTTGTAGGCAAATAATCTTGTGATTCTTTCAGAGTACACAATGTGAAAGAATAGTTAGATAGTGGATCCTTCAGAGACACACTCCTTCACAGAATCAAGAAGCATTTGTTTAGGGTCAGGCAAAACCTAACTACAACTAAATCGAAAAGCAGTCCCCAGTCTCTCTGCCAAATATGACAGATATACAGATAACGAAGAACACAATTTTTCTATGTCGCCATTATTCTCACTAAATACTAGCTCTCTTCAACCTGAAAAAAAAATCTGTTGGAAAGCTTCAATAAATCCACAAATTACTACAAAGTTCTCAGCTTGTTTTTTTTTTTTGGTCAGGAGAAGAAAATAAAGCATCAAGTTCTAAAATTTTGAGGATTCAATATCTGTATTTGATCCAACATATTAATGATTAATTTATAAATTTGATCTTTGCAATTCAAGGTAGAAGCGGCTTTCAGCATAACTATTCATGAACAGTCACTCAATAGAAAACATCACGTGACCAATATCTTTTGACACGTTGGGGTGATCAATTAAAACATTAGAAGAAGAGGCTGATCAATTAATAAGTTACTTCTCTCGCCTTTTGTTGGGCAGTAATCACTAACAAGTCTGAATTTTCAAAAAACGAGCAAGCACATACTAGGAACCATTACAATGCAACTGATCCCCCTGCTTACACATCTTTTTTTAAAAAGTCTATTTAGAAAGGGAATTCGGAAAAAAAAAGTCTCTTGTTGACCTAAGGAGTAAATGTTGATATTTTCAGCTCTCCAGATCCATTGGTGCAGCTTTTACTTGTAATGCATAAATAGCCAGCTTGCTTGACAGTTTCTGATAAGACAGGAAGCTAATCAGAAGAAGACATCTTGAAAAAAGGAAAAAAAAAAATCATTGAAATTTAGTTCCAAGATAGGCGAAGTGACAATTTATGGTTACTTCATCAACAACCAGATTTATTAATACCAGCTAATCTATTGAGCCTTGCTTTTTGTTTCTATCCTAAAACTCAATGCCATCCGGAAGGTAGCTTCAAATTGAGTTGAAAAAATTCTGCTGCCACGAATGGGAAATTTAATTAACTCGGCTGACTTATTTCTTTGACTTGTGATTTGAAACCTGACAACCAAGGAAAACTGATGTTGTTTCAAAGCTCTAAGGAAGCAAGCATTTTTAATGGATGTAATCAAAATTTCTTCATTTGATTATTTATTCTTTATTTGAAATCTGACAACCAAGGAAAACTGACCTGTTTTGAAACTTGGAGTAAATAACTATTTTTAAACAAACTAAATCAAAATTTTTGAGTCAGATCAGAATGCACTAGCTACTGGTACTTGTTAGCTACCCAGTAGAAATGAAAATAAAACCTATCAAAGAGCGATTGCACTCCAAGAGTCAATGGCCAGAGAGACAAAAGAAAGGAAACAGTGGAGAACCGCGATCACCCATGTCTCAAAGGGCACATAAAGAAGAGAGACTTGTTTCTTCAAGATACAAAACTTTCACGGCTTTTATAAGTTTTCTATATTAGCAATTTTGGTTTCTCTTTCTCTCTTAATTGTATGATATTTTTTTGGTGAACTCTCGAGGATGACTGAAACTATTCATCACTGAAGTTAATTATTATTACATATGCTAGAGCAGATGAGAGTTCACCTGTGAACAAAGGAGGCAGAAATAAAAAAGAGGAGAGTAAAAGACAGAATACATGATTTTGCTAGTTTTTTCCAAACCAGACGTGTAAGAAAATTATCATTTTGAGTAGTATTTCAAGTTTGTCATTCTTATTTGAGCTTTCATGTCTTTATTTGAGCTTTTGTCCTATCCAAAATGGAGAGTTAACCTCTCCTATTTAGTAATTACTTATTACTTTCATATCCCCAGAGGATAATTTTGGATAAAACAATAATGAAGTTACTTCACTTGAGCTATATTTTCACTTAAAATAGACAGCAAATTATATGCATATCTTGCATAAATGAATCACCATAGCCTGTGCGTATACAAGAACTAATTATTCAAAAGAAAAATTTTTTTTTTAATTTAGAAAAAAAAAATACCAGCACAAGATTTGGGTATTGGTCAAAAAAGCCAATGAAGACCCTAAAAAGCACTTTAGGGGAGAAAAAAAAATTTTAAAAACACCATGAGCGCCCAGGGAGAGACAGACAACTATACACGCAATGAAAGAAGAATCTGTACCCCACTTGGCAGGTTGGTCAGGTGATTTGTAGGGTTACGGTGATTAAATAAGGTACTGAAAGTCAATTTAGTGTTATACCATGCCCTGTATTAACTAAAGTCAAGCTGTGCAGTAATTGACTAATTCACTCACAACTGATGCATTTATATGTGAAAGAAAAGTGGAGTTTACATGGTTTAATTTAATGGTTCATTCAGCTGTAATGACACATCTAAAACTACCAAGTCACCATGTCTGTAGTCATTTAGTTACCTGACCTAGTGGGAAACATTTGCTCTCTATTATACTGATTCAACAATGACATTGTAGAAAAAAAAGAGAAAAAAACAAACAAAAAAAAATGACAGACAAAAGTAGGAGGTGGGGGTGATGAAAAGGAAAAAGGGAGGGAAATGATGAGAGGAAAAGAAAGAAAAAAACTTCAATTTGTGAAAATTAGGACGATTAGAGAGAGTGGAGAACATGAAAAAGAGAGGGTAGATATTGAAATCAAGGTGACTTGAAGAAGAGACAGCAAAAACTAAAAATCTTTGTGGATAAAATGAGGGTTTGTCAATTAGAGTTGAGTTGAGAAAGAAGGTAGAAGAAGATGCAGTGATCTTTTTTTCTTCTTCCGTGTTGGTTAGGAATATTCAAGAGGAGTTCAGTGGCATAATGCTGTTGGGAAAACACAGTGAAAGCAATGAGAACATTTGCAAGAAATGACAAAAATCTCTTCGATCATTTTTGTCATTATTTGGATTACTCATTTGTAAAAAAAAAAAATTTTTTTTTAAGTTCACCCCCTACTTCCACACACACCACATCTCTTCTTTCTGATCATACAAAAATTTAATCAAGGATTCCAGGTAAAAATAGGTACACCCTGCTTTACAAATAAATTTTGCTTTACATCACTTTTTTTGCTTTTACTAAAAAAGGGCAGCAGCAAGAAAAGACATAAATATTCAATTGCCACACCCTGAGGTCAAATTTGTCACGAAGTATTTTTTAGTCAGTGGTACCAAGCACACGACTCAAGGTGACATGGTGGATCATTTACAAAATTATATTGTTGCCTTGGCTATCGCTGCAGACATCAGCATGTACCCCTGACCTTATCACTCAAGGAGCAATGGGAAGGTACTGCCCAGGGACTGATCTCAAGGCACCAGGTTCCAGTCTAGTATTACTGTCTACCAGCTCTGAGGACCAGAAATTGGAGGTTGCAATATATACCATATTTGACAGCATATCACTGTTCCCCACCGGGCTTAAACTTTTGTTGTCCAGCCTTGCTTAGGCAAGAGCCTGAGGAGGAGTTGAAAAACTGGGTGATAAATAAGAGGAATTCAGAGAAACTCATGCTGAAATATGGATAGGGTCTTTTATGCTATCAAATACGGTTATCTCATATACATGTATAACCTAACACATTTTTGATAGTGATAAAATGAACCATAAAAAAAGCATCAATTAATCCATTATATTTTAAGAATGCTACATGGCTTGGATATACAGTGATTAAATCTTATCCATAATGTAGAAAATTAACTATCCATAATTATCTAACCATATAAGGCTTTTTTTTTAATCAATTTACAATAAAAACTCTAGAATCACAATCTATTACTAACCACATTATCAATATAGCACGAATAGTCTTGCTACCAACGATAACATTCATATGATTATCCACATCTCATCAACCCAATCTAATTAGTAATTTTCTTCACCATATCTTTAATACAGCAAACATTTGTAACTACATTGAAAATAGAATAAAAGAAAAAGGTGTATTCAGATCTTGAGAGCAATGTCACAATTTCATTTACAATGATTGTCAGCAACATATTGTCTTGTTTTGTGTCATTTGCTTGAAATCTCCAAGAAATATCAAGCGGTCTGGGGGAAGCCAAGGAAGTTTCCAGACAAAACAAAATGTATGGAGGTGGAAAGAAACAAAGAAGATATCGCTGTGATAGGTGAGTTAGCAATGAGTGTAAGAAGCTTCTCTCCTGTCCTGTTTACTTTCCTTCAAAGAAAACAATCTCTCTTTCCTATATCAATTGGTCAGCAATCTGATCCGGATCATCTCAGATTCAACTGTTAGAGAGAGATTAATCAAGTTCCCACACATCATCTCGACTGGGACCATAAAAGCATTTCAATGATTCCAGTCCTTTTGTGTCATAGAAGTATGATTATGACTGTTGAGGAAGGAGACAAAGGCAGAACTGAAAGGAAGATATTGAATAGAAATTGCCAACAAATATTTCATTGTCTTTGTTGCATTGTTATTCATTTTATTCTCCATTGATAAACTGTGTTAAGACACCATTTTTAATCCATAACCATTTTCTGTCTTCATGAGCCTCGAATTCATGCATCACATTTAAATATTATCAGTCCCTCCATAATCAATGAATTCAAAGATATCAAATTTTTTGAATAGGCTCTCTGGATTTTTTTTATAGAGAATTAAAGAAAACAAAAAGTATCATTATAAAATTCTAATCGCTGTTATATAATAATTGGTAATTGTGACTTTTGTGTGTTGCTAGTTATAATAAAGCTAAACAATATTTAAACATATACAATATATACATTATAGGTATCTATATATAAACACATTTTAGATTATCATTATAAATCTTTTACTAGTATTTCATTCATCTTATATCTGATGCTTTTTATCACAACTCTTGGTGGCTTACCCTTTATTTCTGACCCATATTACTTGCTAACAATCATAGAATGACTGTCTGAGAGTCACAATAAAAACCAAAGGAAATAGGATTAAATACTGGTCAAAAATTGATAATAATTATCAAAAATGTGAACAGATAAAGAGCTATGATGTATGCATTGCATATATTTAGTGTAGCTAGCCACATACAAAGTTACAATCACAGGAAAGCCTGTTATTGCTTACAATATATGTTCCCAGTAAAGAGCTTTTTAGTAAAGGGAATGTGTTAATAGCCTGGCACATTTTCTCACAAACATTCATTAGAAAACTGAGACGCCGATTTTTTTTACACGTGCAACAGAAATAATTTTATGTGTTATCAAGTTTAATCTTAATGTTGGCAAAAGCTTTAATTGAATGTTGAAAAATTTCTTCCATATGAAGGTAGTTGGACCAGAAACCAGTATTGCTTTATAACCTAGTGATTAAGAAATTGCCATACTACCTCAGTAAAGTGAAGCATAGACCGGTTGCTACAAAGTACCAGCATGCAGAAGACAGTATCAGAACAAACTTTTTCACATGTGCTACAAATCACGTTAGCGACTATGATGTGAGGTAACAGGTTTTCCTGTACAAAATTCTAGCTAATAATCAGTAATGATTGACAATGCTTCATCTAAGAAATTCAATTATTATATTTTTGGTAAGCTTATAAAGGAACAGTTTTGAATAAACAATGGGAAAAAATGAAATATCAAATTTTTTTTGGTAGTTCATTTCTTAATTTATGATCATTTTTTTACTAGGAAAAAAAAAATGTACCAGCTCTGATCAATAAAAACTTCATCCAAGTCTCCTACTGTACTCAATTCAAGTCTTGCAAATTACAGTGAATGTATATTTAGTAGTATTGTAATCAGAATTGGAGTTTGTCATTTGAAAAATAGAAGAGTCACCGTCAAAGATTTTTGGGTACTGACTCAACAACCCTCTCTTCTGCAAACACAAGGAATCCAAAAATAGAATCAGTCTCTCTTGTAAATGAACCTGTGTCAACTTCTATACCAAAATTCCATGTACACTGATTTGCTCTGTTATGATTCGTATCTGTTAAACGAGTAGTTTTTAGTAACCGATAAACTCAGTTTGTCAACTTTGTCATATTCCTGGGTGATAGCAGAAAAAATTGCCAAGACTGAAACTCGGTGTTGCCGACTCAAAAAATATTTTCACGCTAGTTTGACGGCTAAAAATGTTGAATAAAACAAAAAAGCCAAAAATGCTAAAATGTTCAAGCACTCCCATACTAATTTAGCAATTTTTTTACAGCCAAATTTCTATTTGTCAAAGACAGAATTATAGCTGAAGACAGATTCAATACCCATGCATATTTAAACAGAGAGATATAATCATTAAATCAAATCAATTTCAGAATTTGAAGTTTACATTCCAGCTGGTTACTTCCTGATACTCATCAGGAGATAACCAGAAACCATAAAAGATCAACTCCATCTCTATGTGGATCCTGGAGTAATAAATAGTCTTAAATAATTGATAGATATTTTTGGTGACAGCAGAACAAAAAAAAAAGTTCAATTTATACAGAAACACATTCAAAGATACTGTGTTTTTTCATTTGGTTCACATCTCAAAGTATATTTTTTCAACTTTAATAAGCAAAAAATGGCTTATTCGGTAACATGTTAATTAGTGTAGCAACCTAATTAATGCTGAGCAATCTACTTGATTTTTTTTCTTCAAGTTTTCAAAAATAATTAACTTCTCCCCTCACTTTTTTTTAATTGCAACAAATTAGAAAACTTGATGCTGTCAAATGTTTACTGAAAAGACTGAGTGAAGACATGAGACAATTTTTTTCAAATTTGCAAAAATAATTGACTCCTCCCCAGATATCTCTTGTTTTCAACAAATTAGAAAACTCGATGCTGTCAAATGTTTTGGGAAAAGAAACAATGAAGATATGAAACAAATTACACAATCGCCACTCTCAATCGTTCATATTTGAGCCCTCAATTATTTCTACACAAATCTGAGAAAAAGAAAATATAAAAAAGGACTAACACAAAAGAAAAGAAAGGTGTACGAGAAATTTGTATATAAGTGAGCAGGAAGGTCATTTCCTACCCAAGTCACATTGATTTCCCATAACATCAACAGATTCAGATTAACCTGAATACCTTGAAAGCTAATTTCTTGCCTTCAGAACAATCTGTGTAAGTTTATCACTAAGTCTCACACTGAATTATCCCACAAGGGGCACAAACTGTAATAATTACAGGATACAATGACTTATATCGGGATTTGATATTTTTCCCATCCTTTCTTTATTTCAATCGATCGTAGACATTAGAAAAAAACAATAATGTTGAGAGTGATATCTTGGAGAAACTACAAAAGTTATTCAAAATCATCTTAGTTTTAGAGATTAATCGTTCAAGCTGGAGGCTATTCCTTCTCTGCAGTCTAAGGCTAAGAAATAATGTTCAATGTAAATCAGAAGAAAAATCTACTTGGTACATAATTGATAAGGTGAGAGTGGTGAAAACTTTTTGAAACCTCTGTACAACAAATACCAGCAAAAATCAAGCTACACGATCACTATTACTTATATCCTATACGAACAGAAACACTCAAAAACAGTGAGATAATTTCATTGCATTGCAATAAGAAATTGACCATTTTATGATGCTTGTAGCTATAAAAAAATCAACTTGAAAAATGCACATTCAGATATAAAATACCACAAACAACTATCATAACCAGAAAAACGGATATCGTCCTTTTGAAATAAGGCAGAGAAGAGAAGGCAAAGGAGAATGACAAGTCCTCATTGTTAAAGAATACAATAATGATTCTTCTTGACGGGGAAAGATGAGAACAAGTCATCGACATCAAGTCATCAAGTCTGTCTCAATATATGCACCACACTGTGTCCCCTTATATCCTGGCTGCTAACTCAATGGGAGGGTGTAAGAGAGGTTCGACTTTTTGTTCTCTCTTTTATTTTCTGACAGCACCTACTCAGTCGCAAATTGTCATGACAGGTGCAATTTCAATGCTGTCACATAATGTCACACTAACTCAAAAGACAACAGACACAAGTTAGGGGAAGAAAGGGGAAAAAAATAAATAAATAAAAGGAGAAAGAATAGAATTACAGACAGTTTAACCTAAAGAAAGTGTTAAAAGATAACAGAAGCGTGAGTATCTTGAAATGGGGTGGGGACAAGTAGATGAAAATTGTTATAGATGAATCTACGTTTCTGAAAATGTACATCCTATGTAGGTATCAAAATCCATTTGTCTCTGTATATAACAAATACATATCTTGTGCATTACTGGTAGCTTTTTAGCTCTATGTTAAGAGCATTGCTACATTTTGAAGTGGCTATCCTATCAGTGGAAGGTTCAATTCCTGCAGCAGCCCCATTGTTCTCTAATTTTCTATTCTATGTCTTTGTCTAAATTGGGTGATATATCAACCATGTAACGACAGCAGATCAAACAAGTTTCTATATAACACAAATCATGATTCATACATACATTCAATCACACACAAACACACACACACACATATATATATATATATATATATATATATATATGAGTGTGTGTACATGAAAGTGCATGTATGTATGACTACATCACTAAAATTATGATCTCAAAAAACATGTGTGCATCAAGAGCATATGTGACAACATCCATGGATAAAAGTGCCAAAGCATGCCTTTAGTTTAAGTTAATGAGTGCTGGTCGAATGATGTAACGTTGTGTTTATTCAAGTCAGCAGTTATACAGATACAGAGAAAAAGTTTTGATTTCACTTTGATTACATAAACTTTTGATCATGAAAATTAACTGTTTTATATCCTTGTTTGGATTAAATTGAAACTATGTATTTATTTCGTTTCTGTAAAAAAAAAAAAAAGGTAAAATTTTGCCAATTAGGCAACTTCACCGATTCTGCCTGACATATACATGAAATGAGAAGGAAAAACACAAGTAAAGGATAAATCCTCCAGAGAGTTACGACTAAAAGATAGAGTGACGAGGCTACATCAGCAGGCGACAACATGCATGATTGATAACAGACAGATTAAAAAAAAGAAGAAAAAAGAAAAAACAGCCATCACAAATGGTTTCGGTGACTGACAATGTTAAGATGACAGACACAGTAATAGTAATAACTGTCTAGAATGCGGATTACTTTCAAGGAGGTATTATTGACAAATATAAATAAATCTAGGAATTCCTACTGCCATCACAGAGCACCCGCTTGGATTAAAATTCTTTTTTTCTGTTTTCAAATAATAATTAATAAGAAATATTTTTTTTTGTTTTTTTTTAAAACATTGATTTGGTCAACATTCCTCAATAACAGATTGTGAATCAATTTGAGCATAAAATTAATCTTTTTCATTTGAGGCTTTATTTTTAAAGGAAACCTCATTTTATCCATAGATTATTTCCTTAAATTTGTTTATCAAACCCACACAACTCCAAGAGGCAGAAGCTCCCAAAGTTCAGATTTATTATCAGGTATATCATTGATAAAAACAAATGAATCTATCAACATAATAAACAGTGTGACTGTTTCTTCATTTCTGTCCATGACAGGAAGTAAGATGAAATTTATATTTTGCTAATAGAAATATCTCCAATCCACTATTTGAAACAATGGACATTTCTACTTAAATGAGCTCCATGACATTTTAATAAAACCACAGATGAAAGACAAACATTCATGTACACTTAATAGGTTTGAAGTTGCAAACTATCAAGTCTCAAAGAAAATAAGCCAATGGGAAAGAACCTCCAACTACAGAAATACAGGTAGATGATTTTACCAAATGCATCGTGGCCTCTAATTCATATCTATACTAATATTTGAGCCTTTTATTTGACCATGCCTCTTTAATGCTTAAACTATGGAGAATCAATAAAAAAAATTTTAAAAAACGTCTTCTCACATAGGCTAACCCTAAGAGTCATTAGAGGTCACTAAGTTATTCTCTGACCAATCTTTGGTTCTAAACATTGGAAGCAAATAATTTTGAATACCAGGATTTTCATCATTTTTCTCATGAATGGTACAAATATTTCTTACAATAAAATCAGTTTTCAAACTTTTGCCAGTTTTTCCTCATATCCATCAATAGCATAAGTAGTAGTAAGACAGCCATTGTCAAATTCTAAGACTTCTCTTTCCTTTTTTCAAACATGACAGCCAAAGCCATAGTCAGATGCTATCATTCCTTTACTTGCCATTTTCAAATGTACCAGCTAAATAAATCAGGTCACTTTTTTTATTTTTGGATAGATTTAAAAATAATTTACAGATGACCTTTCGATTTTGATGGTTTCTCCTTTGCAGATTTGATAATTCTTGGTTTTGTCATCAATAGTTAAATGGTTTGGATTTTTTTAATTTTTTATTTACCGCCTGCTGTAAAAAACCACCGACTACTAAATACACTGTACAGTTTCATAAACCATAAAAGCATAGGATATCAAGTGCACAGTACTTTACTAAGTTATGTTACCTTAAATACATACATTCTTTTTTAAAAGACATTTTTTAAAGGTAAAGTACAGGAATACTCTTTGTCTCACTCTTTCTGTGCATGTTTATTATATGTATAACACAGTACTGTTGTGTTATTTCATGGATGTTAACCGTAAGGTAATTAGCTTAGCTTACTTCAGTAATATTTTCAGGAACAGGTTTTATGGTAAATTGTCTTCTCCAGACTCCTGTAATCATTTTAGATCTTCATGTGACTTCCAAATGTTCAATGTAGACTTCTAGTTGTATAGAATCTCATGTTTAGTCCAATATTTGCCATGTCTGTTCTTGAAAGAATTTACATTTTTGGAAGACAGTTCTTCATAGTGTATTGTATTGAATAAAATACCAATACAGTAATAGCTTTAGAGTCAATGTTTTACTTGCTAAATTAGAATTTTTCGAGGGATCTGCACACAGAACATTCACATAATTGGAGGGACGTCTTCTATCTTACTATTTTTTTTTCCAGATGAAACCATTATTAATCATTTCTGACTACTAATTACCTTCAGGTTATTTTATTTACTTATTTTTATTAGCTTAGGTTAAAATTCATTTACCGGGTAATGTCAAGTACCCTAGCTAGTGTGTACATTAGATACAAAAACTCTATATCATAGGATTTCAAATACATCTATCAATTTTTCCGTAGGTGTTAACAAGTAAATAATTAGATGAAGAGAATTTAAACAATTTTGAATTTTAAAAAAATAGATAAAATTCATTAACAGAAAAAATCCGTAATTTGCTGCTTTTTTTCTCTCTAGAGCAGACAATAAAAGAACAAACTTCTAGCCACATAAATTTAGGGTCATCAATCAATAAAAAAGAGATAGATCATATTTGCCAGTTGGTAAAATCTATATTTATTCTTGGTATACTTATGCTTTGGGGGAAAAAAATCGTTTTTTTTTGTTTTTTTTTATATATAAGGAGTGTGTGTAAACATTGTATTGACTTAGTTTCTTTCTCTCTAGAATAGATATTTTTTTTTTAAATTTTTAAATCAAAAAAAAAAAAAATGACAGTGTAACATAAATGAGAAAAAAATATATTCTTCTTTCTTCTACTCTCTATATTGTATCTTTCTATCTTTACCAACACTATGGACTCTTTTCAACTACTCTCTATTTAGGTCACTCAATTCCTACTGAACGCTGTTATCTGGTTTATGAATTGGTCTAAATAAGTAATTATCTCTGCTCTATGAACTATCAACTTTTGTCACAGTTGAAAAAAAAACCATTGAAATGAATGATAGTCATATTTTGGTGTGATGAATGGGTTGTACAGTATCAAACTGTGAATAAAATCTATACTTATTTTTGGTATTCATATGTTTTGAATTGTCTTCAAAAATATATTCTTGAATAAAAAGATTCCCTTAGTGCCTTCTAAACAGGTTTATGAGAAAAATAATGGCAACATAATGATATTCATTAACCCATTAACTGCAAATGACGGAAATATCAGTCATTGCAGTTCTAAGGCCTAACTCAATGAAATTCAAGTTTTATATTGATTGATGGTAAGTCAGTTCTATCTGCGAGTTAGGGCTTTCACCTTGCAAGGGATAACTTGCAATGGACAAGGGCTTTTATCTTGTAATGGAAAACTGTTACTCTTTGCCACCTCCCGTCATAAATAGATTAAGTAGATTTTAATATAAAGTAATTCTAAAAAGATCTCTATACGCTAGATGTTGAAAATTTTCAGTCAAATTACGCTTAGCAACCAGAACAGATATTTTATGGTAAGGGATGTTTGAAAAAAGATAAAAACACAAATGATGATCATATCAATATCTGATACGTATATTTTTCAAAGGCCCAAACATTTGAACTATCATGGCTCATGAGATTAGTTTCACTGATACATTAGCAACAAAATCAACATTCAGTAAAAAATATATCATTACAACTGAAAGAAACCTCAGCCATAGGTAAAGAGATATTGTATGCTGTGTCACTCATGAACACTCTGCAAGTTCAATTTTTGATACTTTATTTTTCAGATTATCATAACAATAACTGACATTCTCTATTCATATCTGTATCTCATGGCTTCACTTGGCAAACAAAGATCTGTGAGGGTTTTCCACATCTTGCAAATAGCCCTCAGGTCTGTGTAATGAACTTTTGGATGAAGTGCAACATGCGCATGACTGAGCTCACCCTTTAAATCAAGCATTTGCATGCTGTGGCTGACCAAGGTATGACAATGGAAGCAAAGATTTGAAGGTCAAAGGTTTTTTTAATGGAGTGGCCTTCTCCTAGAGAGACCACAAAGCTTACTGTAGAGATCTTCCCCATCCCTTGAAGTATTCCAATCGTCCTTAATGTTTAAAACAAATCCTTTATAAGGTCAAACACTCGCAGCAACTGATCCCAAAACCATAACTTTCCATATAAGGCTTCAGTAAATGGCCTCTTAGTCATAATACTGGTGCTTTGGACATAGTGTAATATTTGCATAGTTATTTTTAAAATTAGATGTCCTTTTTATATATCAATATATAATTTTTACTCAAGAAATTCAGACAACGTAAGCCCATTACATGTACTACAAGGCATAAAGGAACAATATGCAATGGTGAAAATCAGGTGAGAAAATATTGTAGCTATATGACTAGATTTGAATATTGCCTACAGGTTGGTCTTTGTGGCCCAATATGTAAAGCATTCTCTGTCAAATAATCTCCCAGTGATAGAGAATAAGAGTTCAAATTATATCGGAGGCTACATTTTTATTTCCTATTCATACTGCTTACTTGATGGTTTTAGAAAGTGAAATAATCTAAGTATTTCAATGAATGATACAATTAGTCAAAATTAGTATACTGGGACAGCTGGCTAACTGCAAATTTGGCTGAATCGTTCACTTTGTGATACAAGTAATAACTAAATTATGCAAATTGACTCATTAAGGGTTAGTAGATATAAAGACTTGAAAATCCTGGATGGCAGCCAATTCGACCCAGAAATCCCTATGTTTATACAAATGACATGATATATCATTGGAAAAAGAATTCAATAGCCTATTGCCCAGCCTTCCACAAAATTCCATTGAAATTCACGGTGAACTTTTTGAGATATCGTATGAACAGACAGGAGCGTATATACAAATATACAAAAAAAAAAACAAAAAAACACAAAAATATTTCTCAATCGAAAAACAAATTATAGGATCTTGGATTGATATGATAAATTGTTTTTCTTTTTCAACAGCAAATTTGTTTTCCACACTGAATTTTTGATACCATCCAGTGGTATAAATGAAATTTAATCATATCCATGCACTGATCATACACATATACAATCACTCATAATTTTAGCCTTTCTTTAAAGAGTTTTGCTATGATAACTATGTGTATAATTAATGATCAGGCCAAATGCGCATTTAAATCAAAGATATCAATCTGAATTGACTGTGGATCACTTTCAAAGCTCGACTCCCCATCCCACGTCTGATGAAGTCTTGCAAATTCCAGTCTGCATTGTTTGCGGATCACTGTAGACCCTGCAGGCTTTTTCTGTGCCTGAATCCTGACTTCCTAATTTTTCTTCGGATGATCTCTTTGTGAACTTTAAACTCTGTTTCTGCCTTCAGACTAGCGATAGATTGATGGTTTTGCAACAGTGCTCTGATAACTGCCCACTCATCACAATCAGACATCTTTTCTTGTCTCCATAACTAACTGCATCACACAAAAAAGATTTCACAACTGTATAACTGATTATTTTGCTCAGCTATTTCATAAATAGTGATGGACCTAGATTCTGAAGTTCAGCAAACTTACCCAATTCCAAATCAGACAGTCTTGGTGTCTTTCCCATGCTATGAAGATTTGACACTGTTTTTAACCCAATACACGGAAACCAATGAATTGAAATTTGAACCTTTTATATCACATCAATTGTCCATGAATTTAAAGTCAAGTTGCAACAAAAATTTCAATAATTGAAATTCTATAAAAACTACTCGACATAATCACTGCTCAAGTTTTTACTATAGGACAATGTTTGTAAAATGATCAACCTTATAATCACAAATGGTAATGAATTTACTCCAGATCAAAATTTTCCCTCATGTTTAAAATTTTATGGTGCACTGTATATATACACATAGTTTATAGGGTCATCTTCAGGTGTGTTCCAGTGAGACAAGAGATTTTGCAATGGCTGACACTTCGTTGTGGAGATCAATGCAGGTCAAGCAATGTCTCTTTATTGATGGAGACCATTTTTGCAATCATTTTGATGCTGAGTCATAGATCATTTTGAATGATTTGTTCGATTTTTTTAAACATTTTCACCATTTCTTGACACTCAAGAGACAGTAGGTTTGTTCAATGATGACATCAAAATGAAGCTACAACAATAAGATATGATCACAAAACAGTTATATCCCTCTGATAAAATTACAAAAGATGAAGAGCTTTATTTTAGATGAAAATCTCGTAGATAAAAATATGATAGAGCTAATTGCAACCTCTTACAGGATTGTTAGATTCTGAATCTTGATATTTATACAAGCATTAGCAACGAACTACTGAACAAAAACTGAAGATACAGAATATCCATCAAACAAAAAATATGGATAATAGCAATAAGATTTTTTCTTTCTTCACCAACATGAAAAAATTCTTTTTTTTGTATCAAGCTTCAAAATTTCACTTTTTTATTCTTTTAAATTCTTCAATACCCCCCCCACACACACACACACGCACAAAATATCCCAGAATAAAATACTTCGTAAATCTTACAACACAACTAAATTGCTCTTCTTTTTTTCAAAGAGAAAACAAAGACAAAAACTAAATAAGAAGACTACAAAACAATAAAATAAGATATTCTTTACTACATATGCCAGGCCTTGTATGCTTCTTTGAAGGATTATTTTTTTCTAGACTGTCAATAAATCAATGTGCTTACTTGCAAAACAGGAAAAGGAAAAAAATCGTTGAGAGTTATTTCATTGAAATCAAGTCATGAGTTTTTTCCTCTCTAATTTTTTAAGTAACAGTTGTTAATCATGAATATCACTAAAACTAAAGATAACAAAGAACAAGAAATTCTCATCTTTGAAAGTGGACTTGTAACCCACATACTTGCTATGGTTTTCTCTTAATAAAACTCATAACCTTAAAGAGTAATCATTTTTAAAAGTAAAGCTTACGGTCAAATTACAATAAAGCACTGGTTTTCCTCTGATCATTAAAGTTAAGCCACATTCAGTGTGTCAATTTTTAGGTGAGTGACCATTCGGGAAGAGTACTGCAAGCAAATTTTCTTTTAAATTTCATTTACACTTGCTGTGGTGGCTAAGATAGTTGATACTAGAGCAGTGTTCAAGCTTAGATTATGAATGCTGATTTTTCAGACAGGCCATCCTCTTTTAGAAGATTGGCATAACAGTCTTCCTACTCCACATTTCCTTCTATTTTATGCAATGCCAGACTAAGCTAAGATTAGTAAACATCAATATTAGCTTTCTTGAAAGCACTTTAATTAAGAGTTTCTACTAATGGAAAAATAATACAATAAGGTGATCATACAAATGATCACTAAGGACTAAAATTATCTTAGATCAATGGATATTATTCCACAAACCCATACTGGCCTTTATCTGTCAAAATTGACAACTGATATAGCAAGGATTTTTCAAGCCACAACCTATGTAAGGAAGGTAATCATGAAAGAGTTGTGTATCCATGTTCTAGCTCACCCATTCTTATCTTCATCATACCAGTGAAGACTATGGTCAAGTTGAGGAGCGATGTGACAGAGCATAGAGTGAGTTGGATACATGACTTTTGTGAATTTGATAGTGCTAAAAGGACACAAATTGAATAACATAACCCCCAAAAACAGTACATCGTGGTGAGATTTTCCTTTGTGCAATACCATTAAAATGCTCCAACTTGGAGAACGAAGAAATTGCCAGTCTAATTAGTAATATATTAATCATAGTGTGGGGTCAGGATTTGCAATCAACCCAGTGATCCAGAAAAATCTGATTTCTCGAGGGAGATGATTCAGATATGTGTTGAAAGCTAATTTACCTCTGTTAATGAAGTTGGAAAGGTATATGTATTACGTCAAATCATTCCATCAATCCACACATCTCCAAAAGTATTGAATGGATTCCAACGAAATTGACCAATGGGATAAGGAAGAGGAGTTGAATTAAGGGGGGGATCAGAAAACCTTCTTTTTTTTTTTGGATCAAGAGACACTTTTCCTTTTCCCCCCCCCCCCATATATTTATGTATATGCTCATGTCTATCCACACAATATCTCCAATAGTTTGCTATGAATGTCAAGGACATTTTTTTTCGAAAGGTGGATGGACATTACACTACAGAAGAACTGATTAAATTTTTGGGTGGACCCATGCAAAATTACTCCTATCAATGGCATTGGCAGAGGCATGCATTCTCTAATTGCTTCCTAGTTATATAGTGGTTTCTCATACTTATTTATTTATTCGCAAATAATTATAAATTCTATAAATAGGAAGTGACTTCAGTAGCTTTTGAGCAAATTGTTCACAGGATTTTTTTTTCCTATTAATGTTATCAATAAGTGAAGATTATTTCCAGTTTTCATCCTTTCGGAATCATTTTCCCTGATTTTAATAATACAATTCTAAAAATAAATCCTAGAGGTAAGGAAGAGAAAAAAATGCAACCCTGTACATCACGTGAACTAATGAATTCATTTATTCTTTTTTCTCAACACTTGCCATAAGTGTTCAGTACTGTTGTTTTTAGTTGCTATATTGTCATATTTAACTCTGTTATAAAAACCCTAAATAAATAGAACTCTCACAATATTTATAAAACAAATAGATTTTGATTTGGGGAGAGGTAGATCAATACTTATATAAGCCACAAAGTATCAGTTTGTTATTTGCTTTGAAAATGTATATGAAAAGCCTACAAATGAAACATACATAAAGAAACAACATAACTTAATATTGAAATCCATATCAATCCAATACTCTAACCACTTAGCTAAACTCACAAACTGCTTTTAATGTTTTGACTAGCCATTTTGGCTCCTTTTGATTTTTTATAATATATAGGAGACAGAATAGTTGTAATATTGAAGTTATTTAATAGGTTAAGCTTAATTCAATATAAAGGTTCAAAAGTGGAGCACCCAGTAATATTCAAATTCAGTAAAGTAGCAATGGTCTCCTGGACAAGATTGCTAAACACTACTCCAAGGTGAGTGAAAATCTTCAAAAGTCGGAAAATACAATTTTTATTAAATATTTTAGGACATTTACCATAGAATAACTACTTTCTTAAATTGCTAACCTTGAACTTGTACAAATATAAGTGCAGAGAAAATACACTTCCAGATTTAGTAAGCAATTTGATATATCTATCGATTCAAAATTTGATCACTTCACAAATTCTGAGATAAATTTTTGTTTAATGATATGAATTTATTGATGCAGTTATCCAATTCTCAGTGAAAAAAAAATTTTTACAAGAAGTTTGAAGCATTTTTAAGGGCATTGATTTGCTTACATTTCACACCTTACCTTACATTCACACCTCTTCAAAAGAAGTTAAAAAATCTGAGAAATTTTAAAAGCACAGTGGCAAAGATTTATCCAGAAGAAACTGCAATCAGTGAAAATCACACTGATATTTAATTTTGAAAACTTGAAAAGATTTTTTTTTCAAATGTTTTAAATCAATATGCAAATGATGGTGAAATATACAAACTAAGATTCAGCTATCAGAATTATTAGATAATTTCTTTCTTAGGAATCTGAGAACAAAGATTATAACATGCCAACCTCTTAGTGGGTTTGTTGATATTGACCAGAAAAATGTACATACTAATTAACTTTATGCATATAAAATATGACTGGAAGCTCCACTGGCATAAAAAGGGAGAGAAACTCAACGAAGACAAAAAAAAAGAACAAGAAAGCGTGGGAAAACGGATGGTGACACAAAATAGGGATAACCAGGGTAAACATACACAGAAACATAATGAATGTGATAAAAATGCCATCATAAGCTAAGAAATAGCAGTGAACTCACACAATGGCAGAATGAACAAGTTGACAAAAAGAAAAAAAAAAGGAAAAAAAAAATATCGAAATTTCAATATTGCATAACTTGATGTGAAAAAGACGTAAGCATAACAATACACAGATACTTATTTCCCAAACTAAATGTACAGAGTAGATGTGTTCATCTTTCCTCACATCCTTCTCCTTACTTTTACATAAATACGTACTAACATAAAAGTTCTGAATCTACAAAGACATAACATTACAAAAACTTGTTTCAACAATTAAATGGAATTTTATTCACACAATGAAACTATTAGAAACTATTGAAATGGGATTCATGCAAAAAGTTTATTTTTAAAGTGACTCAAAGGAATTTCATATCTACATTGTCAACCTACACAACAATTGACAAAAGACAGGATAGTTTGCTAAAAAAGAAAAATGGTAATCAGTAACAGTTAATTAATGTGTTTATTAGCAATTATTACTCTACTAGTTTACCATGCTGTCCAAACGAAAAAAAAAAAGACTGCAATAATCAAGTAATTTTGCAATTAGTTTGTATATTGCACCATCCTTGAAATTTCTGCCTTTGCATGTAATGGACTCTTCCAGTGAAGCATCTCCATGACAGAGATGGGTAAAGACATGATATAAACTATATATATATATATATCACACACACACATACACACTATAGCATTCTTTATATGAAGATTGCAAAAAGTTTCTTTTCAAAAAATTTTACAAAATGAAATTTTAATTAGTGACGACTTTCCAAACCACCTTAAAGTTGCATATGAATCATTTTATAAGATTCGATTGATAATAATTGACAAGGCTTTATCTAATAATAAAATCAGGATAATATCTGTTTTTAAATTGTGAAGGAGTTTTATGAATTTCAAGCGATATCACACAAAGCATTATAATAACAAGGTGTGTCCCAAGAAGATTGGTTTTTACTCTTAAGACTTGGCATTTTAAAATGATAAATCATTTTGTACCGACTTGGAACAAAATGCCAAAATGTGTTCATTCTTACAGCATCTGTTTTAAAACTATTCCACAAAAAGATGAAAATCAAAAATTGAAAATGACTGGAATTGTAAAGAATTCAGTTTTAAGTATTTTATCCTCAATGCTGCACCAGTTCTTTCAAAACCAAATTCTATGTCATCTCTTAAAGGACTTATTTTCAAACTTCAACACTGAATTAGCCTTAAAACTCAGTCCTGCACTAAACTGAAAACTCAAAATCGTACTCAGTCTAAAAAAGAATAGCTATGTGACATAGAATTCCTTCTGATTTCCATTGAGATTTGAGGCACTGCTCTTCTGTTTTGTGCAAATTAATCAGAATCCAAGGAAATCCGACATCTGCTGGCTTAATCCTTGCTGAAAAGACGACACCCATATTCAATATCTTGAAACTCCAGGCAAATGGCGACAACTCGCATGAAATCAATCCCAGTTAGAATTGCAGCTTCAATGGGAGGGGGGGGGGCTAAAGAAAAACTGAAAAAAAAGAATATACAACCAATTGCACAGTCAGCTGATGTTGAATATAGCCATTTTGTGAATGTGGAAGAATGAAAAAAGGAAAAACTGACATTTCTGTCTTCCTGCTGCTGCTGCTCAGCAGCAATGACAACGGATTACGTTCTTTCACATTAGAGAAAGGAATTTGATGCAATGACATATTTAAAGGTTTCTTTTCAGAGATTTCTGGATCCCATTTCCTTTTAGTTCCTACCAAAATATGCATAAAACTAAAAACAAAAACCACCAAAACCCAAAATATAATGTTGAAGCAACCTTTCCGTTTCCTCTATCAATCATGAAAATCTATTGTAAGACTATTCATCTCATCAAAAAAAGATTTTACACATGTTTTGGTAGAAAATAAGAGAAAAGACTTTTGTTAAGCTAGTTATCAAGAATTTTCAATAACAATTCCACCAATTTTCAAAAAAGGCTCATGTCTGGAAAGATTTTCCTTACATCACTCAGACATAAGCCAGTTTTTTAATATTCATATCCAATCAAGAGTTCTAGTCCAGGCAAACTAGCCCTATTGGGGCCATATTGGGGGGGGGGGGGGGTTAGAAATTTAAAAAAATAAAATCTATTTTTTTTTCTCCACCCTGCATTTTCATGAAATCTCCAGAACACCATACTAAAAGTCCCAAGAAATCCTGGTGGAAAATCCAAGAAAGCAATTATTTTTCAAGATGCCTGCCAATTTAAACCTACCGAGTTCTTTGAGGCCAGAAAATTCAAGGTTTACATAAATGACATGATATATCAATGGAAAGAGAATTTTGTCAGCTTTTCAACGGTATATCTTGTCAATTTGTATCTGTTGTTCGAAAAAGAAGTTACAAGACAAAAACATAAAGGTAGGTATTCCAGACATTCTCTTTCTGATATGTTTATTTACATGGTCTACCAGCCAAAATCTTTATTTCACTTGTTTTTTGAGTTGATTCACAGATGTTTGTATAAAGCTACAACCGTAATAGAATGGTTGTCAGGAGTTTAAGAGTGTTTGACTAGTAGTAGACTTTCAAAGTTGTGCAGGGCTCCACAATTTGAATTTTAAAAATGGCAGTCAAACAACTAGGTTTTTTATACCTTCAGATATCGATTGGATTATTGTTTCCAAAACCTATTTTTGACATCAAAATACAAATATATATGATAAGTATCTTATCCTTCTGTGAAACTTCATTACAATTCATTAAGAAGTCCTGGAGATATCATATTGAAGGACAAGAGTGAATACAGAAATTTATAAAGGGAAAAAAAAAATCTCTTTCTATCAAAAACAAATACCAGGATCCACCTCAAAGTTTATTCACTTCTTCCTCAACACATGACTAACCCAACCACTAAGTTTCATTAAAATTCTTTGAGCAAATAAAAAGACATACCAAGTATTAAAATGGAAAAATCTCTCTCCATCAAAAAAAGAAAAAAAAATGAATTCCTGGACCCGCTCCAAAATTCAAATACTACTTTCTTACACCACACTCCACTCTTTTGTAAAATTTAATTGAAATCCATTGAGGAAATTTGGTGGTATAACGTATATATAAACCATTGGAGATATAGTACATATAGAATATAGAAATGCATAAATTTTTGAGATGGAAAAATATCTCTCAATAAAAAACCAATTCCTGGATCCACCTTAATCCTTACTCTGAGCATCTCCCTTCCACAAAGTTTCATTAAAATCTATTGTGAGTTTTCACTGACATTGTATGGACAGACAGGAGCAAATACAGAATTTTTTTTTTCTTGAAATTTCATTTCTTCTCCATACATTTCTGCATTCAATCATGTCTTTCCAGACAATACCTCTGAAAGTTTTTAATGAATTTCAATGTAATTTTGTGGAAAGGTGGGCCGCAGGATAGGGAAGGAATGATTACATTCGAATGAAAACATCTATAACTTAGGAAGTACGTCTGTAAGATGAACTTCACACGCCATTATGAAAATTTTACTTTTCCAGTGGTCAGACTATGGGAGACTTTTTATATGTTATTGAACACACCCGATACTATAAAAAAATCATGTGGATCTTTTTGTTGTGATTTTTTGTGGAGGGATAGGGTGGGATCTTTTTCATAAAGCCAACTAATTTGACAGTCAATTAGGATGCAATCTTAAAAATGATACCTTTCAAGAGGTCAGACTGTGGCATAATTCTGATATATTGAAAAAAACTGGCCTAGAATGAATAATGGACGAGTAATGGGCATTATAAGTACATTGAAAACCTTATTGAAAATCACACACACCAGGCCATAAATAAATTAGCAGCATTTTTTCCCCCAAAGTATTTATATTGAGCATTCATAAAAATCTCACTTCATGCCTTCAATAAAAAGTTCTCACAATACCCCAGTAGAGCTACATTACAGCCTATACCATTAGCCAAGTTGCTTCAATTGCTTCTGAAATTTACAAATCTAGAAGTAATACAAAGAAATGAACCATGAAAGTATGCAAGATCTTGCCCTCAAAATGGATGATTTAGCTAGTGATATGCAAGAAGTTACTGAGATACAATCAACGCTTTTAATTTCTGGAAACAATATATTTAAATGATCAAACTTGGGAATTGGCAACTTCATGTCAACTGTTTCTAAGTGATGATAGCCTTTATAGCTGTATATAATCAAGTGAACTACAGGAATCTTCAATCAAGTTTCTACAGACATGGCTCTGGAACATGTTAATTAGTTTTGCTAAGTTTCAAATGGTATAGTTGGAATTACTTGTTCCAAAACAGCTCTTGCCAACTTGCTGTGATTTGTCAAATTCATCAGATGATATATGAAGGCTGGCTGGACTAACCTCTGACAATCCTTGGTTAGTAACACTGAAGATTTGGTATGCATATCAACTGACAATGTAGCACTTCCTGAACTCAGGAATGATCTTCTCAATGTTAAGAATAGAGGGAAAAACTGGTGGAAAATCTTGTCGAAGATAGGTTTGTAGAAAATCCAATTGCTGCTTTCCAAGCTGATATCTGGTCACAAACAAAATGCATTCCATTCAGATTAAAACATAGTCTAGACAGACAAATACTATCATAGCTGACCAAGATCTTTTCAAATGTCTTTTCAGTACAGCTGTAAAAGGCAAAAATGTTGATATTCCACAACTTCTTTGTCATAAACTGACACCAGTTCCACTTTTGCCCTTCTGATAGGAATCTGCTGATGGCAGACTAATCTGCACTGTCGCACATACTACCTGATGGGCATGGTGTTAAAGATCCACTGCACTCAACTGCCATTCATGTTATGGCACTTGTTCAATCTATTAGATTTGGCAGATATTTATTGCAGAGCTGTGTTCAAAAATTTTCTGAAATTTGTACCTAAGTTGATGTAATCTTTGACATCTGCAGGGAAAAATCAATGAGCAAAAACCAAAGAAAAAAGAAATACCAAACATAGAAAACCAGATGGATAATTGACAGCCTTTTGTCCGACTACCAGCATCATGGTCGAATCTTATTAGCCTTGATGGGCCTTCAGATTCTTAGCAACTGAAATTATGAGACAGGAAGAAAAATTCCCAGGTGAATATGTGGTGATTGTTGTTGTTGGTTTTGAATCCCCAGGAATAGCAGAGTCTTACTTCAGCACCTTAATTGCACACGTAAACAGGCAGACATATGCATAGTCTCACATGTATCTGATGCTGCCAAACATGGAGGGAGACCAAAGACCTATCCCTGTCTGCAGTCAGGTCCCTGATGCTCTTATCTTTTAACCCACCACAGGATGGCAGATGGGGTATGGGTGGAGGTCGGAACTAAAAACAAGCCAAAAATCATACCAATACATTAAATAAGAAAGTCACTCTCAAAGAATTTCCTCCATGACTTACTCTCATTCTATGCTTTGACTAGAGGTGATTCAATTGGTCAGTTTTGTGGACATGGTAAGAAATAAATGTATGTAACAGAGCCTGGCCTAGATTCCTTTTAGTGATGATTCTACACCAGATTTTGTTGATACTGAACCCTTTGTGATCAACACTTCATCCCCTTTGACTTATGTGAACGAACACGGGGCAGAACTATTTCACAGATTAAATAATCCAAATAATTCCACCAACGCATGATGCCTTCATGCTCTATTTCAAGAGATACAAATATCAAGTGATGATCTGGAGTGATTCTATGGTGAAGCCATACAACACTACCAAATGCATTTGTAACAAACAAAAAAATAACATGTTTTTTTTAAACTGTTAGTGTATAAATGCATGAGAGAACCAATACAAATCACAGGCAGAGTATGACTGACTGGAACTTTATTACTTTAAAGAATTCATTCATATGATTTGAAAGTTTTCAACCAAATATTTAGTTTAATTTAAATGTATGGTCATTCCGTGATGGTAGTTAAGTTTCTAAGGGTTTTGCAATACATTTTGCTTTATGAATTGTAGTAAGCTATAGAAATTAACCTGACCAGGGGTATAGGGTAGCTACCGGAGCTTTCGGTTTCAAATATCTTAATTAGATTTTTGCCACTTCATAAAAATGTCGGTTTCAATTGTTCCAATTCCTTATAATAGCAAAACTTTGAAATGTAATAATTTCCAAAAAGATGAAAACCTGAAGCAATTTACTTGATTTATATATATTACCCAGAGTAGTTATTTTGCCCAATCATATTCTGATACTGTTCTAAAAAAGTTTTATTTTTTGCAAAAATGAAAATGGACTACAAGTGGAATTGCCCAGTAGATTTTACAAAATGTATGACTTACACAATAAGGTGATTTCATAGATGTTGTAAAAGGTCATTAATAAATCAGAATTTGCACATATTCATAATATTTTTAAGTAATTGCAACGCGACATTTTTGGTGCAAATCTGTCAAACTAACGACTAGTCAATTTTGAGGCTTAATTTTATCCAAAATCTAAAGCAAATTTTCAATAATTTGTGCAGATAATAACCTGATATATTGTATGTTTTCTGATAAGTTTCATAGGGATCCTCGCAAAAACAAATTTTTTTTACAGCTAATTGTTTTTTGGTAACTTAACTTTTTGGCAGCATTTTTTATGAATATATCACATTACTTTTGTCATATTGGATCAATTATCGTTATTTTTCCAAAGAAACTGATATATTTCATTTTTGTATCGTAATCTTACACATTTTGAGGTATGACTGAACTTCCAAGCATATTTTTCACCTAAAAGGTAAGCTATCATGAATCCAAATTGATGACAATAAATTTAAGAGAAATATTTCATCATAAATGGTATAATTTTTCATTGCACACACTTACTAATCCACTACTGCCAAGAAGTGATATATATTTATCTATATTAACAAAATAATGTTTCAAGGTTTATACCAGAAACAGTGAAAGTAGCTGATCAAATGTCTATGTGGCCACTGGACTTATATATATATATATATATATATATATATATATTAGAGAGAGAGAGAGACAAAACCTGATGTATGTAGAAGATGATATATCATTTGAAAGGGAATTTTGTCAGCTTCCCAACAATGCATCTTCTCAGTTTGTATCTTACATGCAGAAAAAGCTATAATCAAAAATGTGGAAGTAAGTATTCCAGCTTGTTATTAGTTGATCGGAAAGTGGAAATTATAATTTTGAAATGGACAACTGTAAATTTAAATTTCTTCCAATGATGACCAAGTCATTGTGCATGGATCAATCAAAAAATCCATCCACTTCTTCCATAATCTACTGCCCACCCTACCATGAAATTTCATTGAAATTAACAGGAAACTCTCGAAGATACTGCATAGAAGGACATGAGCGAGTACAGAAATGTACAAAAAGAAAAGAAAAAAAAACTATACAAACATATCTTTTATTTTTTCTATCAAATGGAACAATTAATTGAACTAGATAGTTCAAAACAACAATACTTCACAGAAAGGAATCTTCAAATATAGCAGTTCTATTACGCTGTGTGCAAATTATTTCTTTTTCTTTTTTTTAAACTTTCAAGTTTATATTTGCATATGCATACAGGAGTGCGCACATACTTTTGTCTCAGGAAAAAAATTTGCAGAACATAAGATTATTGCACAAACTGACTACAAAAAACTTGTCTCACCTAAGAAGAGCATTTGACAATTACTTGTGCTCTGGTTACATTTTGACTCAGCACATAACAATTGTTTAGTCTACTGAAAATATAACTGTCATAGCTCCTGAAAGTACATAACTAGGTACTGAAACAAACAACTAGGTAGAAACATCAGTCTCCCTTTTAAGTATGCATGCACAGAATATGAACTACTGATTTTATTCTCTTTATTACTAAGCAAAGATTGTCCTCCTTAGGTCTTAGACATCGTCAAAGTTTCTATAGTATATTGAGGCAGAAATTTTTCTCTCGAACATATATCATTAAAAACAACAGGCAGGGTTTGCCTATTCAATTTTTTTGTTAGTTTTTCTTGATTGTGAAAAAACTGTTTCGAAACAAGATCAAAACAATGTAAAATCTTCCCAAATTCCTTAATATCGAAAATTCAAGCGCTATCAACCATTGTTGGTCATTTTCAAGAATAATTGTTTTCAGGTGAAACTTGAAATTTTCTGCTATTGCTGATGTTAGCATTTGTAACTTTTTTTTTTTTTTTTCTCTTGAGAACACCAGCTCCAAGACTAAAGATTATCTTGTTCATAGTTGATTTTATATATATATGAATAAATAAAAATATGAGAAATATTTCCACAACAAATATGTTTCATACTCTATTGTAGTCATCAATTGGGCAAACTGATTTTTCATTGTTTCTTTTTACAGCATTGTTTTGAAATTTAAAAAATTTACACTTTGTAATTAGTCTCCTTTTCACGTTGGAAGCAGTTAGCACTTATATCATGTGGAATGATAAGCTTGTTTTATTTATGGTGTTAATAGTATGTTAAATGAAGTTTGCTTCTTTTCTTTTTTTTTCAATTGTAGCCTATCAAAAAATTAAGTTATTCTTTATATATTCAAATGTATACAATAATTATTCAATTTATATTATGATTTTATACGGGATTTATAGAAAATATTATTAGGAGTATATCAAATATATAATTATTTTTTTTTTCAATTGATTCAAAATATTTAAGATTAATTAAAACTTTCAAAACTTGAACTCACTCAGCCTATTCCGCACCTCAACTACATTTTGATCATATTCAAAATATCAGAGCAGAGTATTTTAATATAAAAATTATTCATAGAGATAGACTCCAAGATGTAGCAATCGGCAAAGACAATAAGTCTCAGTCAGAGTAAATTCTTAGCTTCTTTTATCAAGTATATTCATCCATATTTAAATATGTTAACACACTAGTGAGTGAATATGTGTCATGAATATGCAAGAATGATTTCAAACAAACATATAGTCAGGTGCAGGTATAAAAGATATGACACACATTGAAATCACTCATTGTTATCACAGAAGATATAACCACTAGTTAATTTGCACTGCCACAATCATTCCAAATATTAAAATTAAAAATTACAAAGTTGAAAAATAAACGAGTAAAGCATATTTTATTTACTGTTATTCACCAGTTGTAACTACAACTGCTAATGTCACTGTCAGTCCTCAACTTTCACTGTTCTCCAAATACTAGTAATTTGAGATTCATGGGTTTCTAACATGCACCCATATACAAGTGGGTATTTATCCACCTCCCCCAGAAGGCAGGATGTGATAAGGTTGAGTTGAGTATATCTTCCATTTAAAAATGCCTCAGACATCGAAGATTGATCCTGACCCCACCTCAAAGTGCAATGAGGAGATGCAGGCCAGGGGGTGTAATGACCCCCTGGAACTAGACATACTTTTTACCCCCCACCCACAAATGACCGACCAGGGTTCTGGAATACGTTCCAAATGGAAGTAAGTTTTTTGGCACAGACTCAACTCACAGAAAAATTAATCTTTTATGAACCGCGGAGTAAGATAATATAATAATTCTCATTCAAATCCCCAAAGATTTAAAAGCATATAATTTTTATTTCATACATATTCTTATCAAGACATTAGTAGATAAAAGAGCAAGCATCTAATTCGTTGGAACATTATAAGTTTTTGAAATCAGGGTTAGATGTTGCATAAAACTAAACAGAACTACGGATCCCTTAATGCCTGCTTCCTCTCTTTATTTCATTGAAAGCAAAACTGATATTGCAGTTTGATGATGGACAATTGCCAATAGACAAAAATCAACAAAAAAAATTTTGTGCTGTTCAGTCAAGATAAGATTCCAACAGGTCTCTCCCTCTATATTACATCTTTACACCAGTCTAATATTTTCTACTTCATTTTCAAATTGATCAAGCAAGACAGAAGTAGGCGATAGAGGTCAATGACAAATTCTAAAAATATTTTTCAATTGGCAAATGTCAGTTTACATTGCTGGTTATTACAGAAAATTCTACCACCACTGTTCAACAGAATTTACAACTCTGCCCACTACCAACATTCTCAGATCTCTTCTACTTATTTTTACATACCATTAATGTCACTTGGTCTCACAAATGAAGTTGACAACACTTAAAAAGAAAACATAGCATAAGCTAGAGTAGCCATTTCCAAACTTTGCCAAAAGAAGGACATTCCAGACTGAAAGGCAGACTACCACTCTTGGATGTGTTGACATACATTGTGGTTCATCAGCAGTGTTGACAGCTGCAACTACATATAGAAATGCCTCAACTGGTTGTTATAACTTTCAGTTCCCACAGTTTCAAGTATATCTGAGGTAATTTTTAATTCTTAGTCAGATCCCAAAATGGAGGACAAATTAACGACTGGCCAAGAGCCGGAAGGAGGACAGAATGTTTAAAAACCAGTGGTCTGGCCTCGCTAGTTGAAGTACAAGAATCTTTCATAGATGTAATATTTTGTTTTCTATTTATTTAATACCAATAACAACAGAGTCTATTAGAAAAAAAAGTTGTCTAACAACATGAGCCAAGAAATTAATTAATCATTTATTCAGGATGATAAATTAGAGATGCCAAATGGGGGAGAGGGGGAGTAACTTGAAAATTTATTGATTAATCAATATGACAGCTGTTTTGATATTTTAAAAAGGCCAAGTTTACTACTGAACATGACTTGAGGAAGATTATTCTTTCTTGTAATGGTAAGGAGAATTATTGTAATACATACCGAGTCAAGTCATTTTTTTCTCACCAAGAAGGTATTTCTAGCAGAGATGTGAGTTCTAATAAAAACTTTTTATTAATAGACTCTTCAAAAAATAAAACAGGGAAAATAAAAACAAATAAAATCATCACCAGTTTTGAATTATTTGAATTCTGTAATGAAGTACTCTCATTATTGACTTTTGGTTTATCTTATTTCTAGTGCTTCTATCAACTGATTTAAGACTTTTACTACGTAGTAAAAAGAGAAAAGAAAAACTATGAAAACTATGAAGATTTGGGGTGGGGAAGAAGTAATATCTAGATTATAATGATCTGATTTCTGTAAGTTTGTCTGTATGCATGTCAGTTACTGTAACAAAAAAAATAAACAAAAAAAAAACTGCACTTCATGGTAAGTTCACACAATACTGTTAAAATGCTCTAACTTGGAGAATAAAACAAATACCACTCCAATTTGCAATTAGTTGATATGAATGTGAAGTCTGCACTTGCACTCGTCCCGATAATTTATATCATTACGATCCAATTTCCCTAGGGTGATAATTCCAGGTAGGAAGTGACATAACTTAGAGCTCAAAGGCTGCCAAGGATGTCCTTCAAGCAATTTAGGATTTGTGTCCCATCTAACCTTAGGCTCCAATTGTGACTGAATTGTTTAAAAATGTTACTTCTTTATTCCTACTCCATGCTTTAATGGTTGGAAGGTATTAGACCAATGATGAAGTAATGAAGAGCCACAAATTAATAAAGTTAACATGCTTTGAACCAAAGCAATCAATGGAATAACTATGATCCCTTCAAAAATTCATTGAAATCTACTAGTCCAATCTAACTTCTAACCAGTATAGAAGGAAATTGGTCAAGGCAACCTTTGTCATTACAAGGAGAGAAAAACCAAACAACTCAATTCTTTCTTCTAGACCAGTGATTCTTGAACGGGAGGCACTTGGTTCCAAGTGGAGTAATTTCATAAGGGGAGGCTTTTCAGCCAGAGGGAGGATGTATAATGAAAAGCATAATGGTGAAAAAAGATCACTAGGTGCCAATTCAAAATGGGGGAAGAACTGAGGAAACCTGAGATCTGAAGGGGAAGAATGTGACCTGAGACCAAGAACCACTGTTCAAGATAAAAAGGAAAAGGAAAAAAAAAAAAAACTAATTAAACTTTCAACCCAAACAATTATTGGTATCACTATAACTCATTTAATCTTTTAAATTACATTCATTCATTCATTCATCTATTTTTAGAAACCGTCAACCACAACTGTAAACATAGTTTTCTATCAGTTTTCAAGCTAGTCTACCTGGCTATGTATCACACATAAAGGCTGCATTATTAGAGCTAGGAGTCTGACCTTTACTCCTTATTCTGTCTAGACAAGCATTTTGTCTTTTTGAAGTTAGTGAAGTAAGTTTCCGCTAAATTGATTCCTTAGTTTGTGTCTGCTCGTTTTTTGAATAAAATCAAATTTTTTAGTGATCACTTTCCCACAAAAGGTGACAGAAATAACAATCATTGATCACCCCCAATATAGCATGTTGTCAAAAAACATTGGTTAAGTGACGGTAACTATTGTGTGACTGAACAGACCTGTTTATTTCTTTCTTGGAACAAAATTAGTATAAGTCATATGTCACACAGTTCACGTCTGAGTATGTTTGTGACTGCTTAATACTTGAGCATAGCATTCTTCGCATGTTTAATATTAGGCTGTTAGCATTCTTTGCATGTTTGATATTAGGCTGTACCATAGGAAATGTGAATATGCATATTTACTAAGAATTCATTTTTAGTCACAAGCAGCGACACAGATCAGAAATGGGTCATTATACATTGTATACTGCTGGTTTTGTTTTTTCACAACATAGGAAACAGACATGATATGAATGAGAGGAGATGCACAGACTGGAAGGTCTCAGGAAAACAAAACAACAAAGATGAGATTTGTTCAAACCAACCAGATACAATGATTTGAAAACCCCAGCCAAATTCAGGCAAGAATGGGTCATTATTGTTGAAAATGCAGCTTCTGATTTTCTATCAATTCATATGAAGACAATTTGTCTAAATTTTTCACATTTCTATTTAGCTAGTAACAAAATGTCACATGTGCTCAAGTGAAGTACATTATTAATCATAAACTTCAGAAATACATCTGAAACCTTATTGGAATTAAACTAAAAATCAAGGATTTACTGAGTGAGATAACTGAAACTGAAGAAAGTGATAATCCAATCAAAACAGCCACTTATTTTTGAGGATTCTGTTCTAGAAAATTGAGTATTCTTATAAAGACTTGATGGCCACATGAAATCAGTCAAACCCTCGTACTCTTTAACTTACGAACACAACACTGAATTTGGAAAAAATGAAAATGACAACAGCTAAAAATCCCAAGAAATGAAAGAACAGTGTTTTACATATATATATAACAGGTAGGGTAAATAGATCAACTGTAAGTTGAGGAGTAAAACAAGTGGCCATGATGTAACTAAATATAACAAGGTTATACATAATGACACATAACACACATAATACTTTTTTGTCAGGTGAGAATGGTGGCAAAATTACCTGGTAATGATTTAATGTACGCTGATGAAAAAAAAACAGTTTGCCTAAGAATAATGCTGAGTAAGCAAATAACTTCAAAGCAGGAGGTACAGAAATATAAGACAGGAACTCCGCTGCTTGAGAGAAAAAGGAGTACGAAGCACAGTTACTATTTTGAATAAGTAAGCCGTCACCTGACAAGGGATTTCCCTGTCACCCACAAAAGTACAATTTCTGCATCCTGAGGACTGCTCCTCCCAGATGCACCACCCTACTGCACTGAGGGACAGGTTCAGGGTTAATCTCTGAAGCGTGCCAGATGGCAAGTGAAAAGGGAAGTGAACATGAAACTTAACCTGGTGTCATATTCTGGCATTGTGGAAAGGTGAATAAAAGCTACCTATAAACACTAAAAATACAGCTTATAATCTTACAGTACTTATCAAGCTCAACATTAAACCATTTGCTAGTTTAGTGAGTTCAATTTAAATTTAGTTTAAAGGACGAAAGTAACTCTGGAAAACATGCTCGTAAAAAATTAATACTTGATTAACTATAGTTGTGGTTGATTTTGGCAATGTTTTGAGGATTAATCACAATTTGATGCCTGTGCAAGAATCATCGTTTGTCTTTTAATGTCAGTGGTCGGATATAGACCTTCCCCTAGATTCAGCAGACCTCTCTATCGAAGGTGTTACAGAGCAAGTACTTTCTGAACTTGTGTAGTTTGTCAAGCCATCTTATTTTTTGCTGGCTGCAATTTTGCATATGATCTCTGAGGATCCACGTTGAGTGTCATGATATCCCGGGGTTGTCTGCCATCCTTGCAACATGACCAGCCCATCGCTATTCAAGTTTTCTTATAGTTTCTACATCACTAATCCCTGTTTGTTTTTCTAAGATTCTGTGCTGTCCCATGATCCCTTCAGGTGGTGTTAAACATGATTCTCTTCTGTGCATTTTGCATAGTTCTCAATTTAAGAACTAAATAAGACCAATCTTCTGGTTAAGTTCCAGTTTTCTGCTCCATGGGTTACAATCAGGAGGATGCATTGGTTGTAGACCCTTCTTTTTAAAACTAATGGGATTTTTTTTTTTTTTTGCCAAAAGCTTGCCAACCCAGTTCAAGTATATAAACAAGTAACTCTCCCGACAGCCATTCAGATGAAAAAGAAAAAGAAAAAAAAAAAAAAAAAATCAGTCATCTCCAACTGTTTCCCTACAACCAATATTTCATCAAGTTTGCCGTCTATCAACTCATTCAGATCACTCAAAGGTTTTCTGACTTCTCTGCCAAATTTGTATAGATTTACAAAATGGGTTTGTTTACAAATAAAAAAAAAAACAGATATTCAATTCTCATTTTTTGTTCTTATACACTTGCAAGCCAAAGCAACACAGTTTGAGAAAAACAAATGATGATAATAAAAAACTATGCAAGTGCAAACCTCAAAATTGAAGAACTTGTATATCGCAACCTTATAAAAAACAATCAATTTGCTCAAACAAAAAGAATACTGATTCCCTGCCAAGAGAATGAAAATAGTTTAAAGCAAAAAGTAACTTCACACATTTTATAGAGCAGAGTAAAAAGTATTGAAACAAACACTAAATTCAATCACAAGAACAATTTTCAAGTCCTTATGTCCTAATTACAATATTTGACAGCATATAAAACCCCCCCTTCCTCCAGAATGGCCGCACTGATTTCATTTGAATGTAAGATTTCCACTCTTCTAGTTATTTATGATATAATCCATACGTATGTTATTCTTCCTTTCGACCATAATTTGATTAATGATAGTGACTATAATGGAGCATTTATTTTTAGCCATGTGCTATCTATGAAAGACAAATGTTTTCGAAAGAAGGACATTTTTATTTCATAAATTTTTCTGTGTCAAAAAGGGAGAAAAAAATCTTTTACTTACTTGACAATATTATAAAATAGTAGAAAAATTAGAAACAAAACAAAAAAAATAACCTCAACAGCTAAAGGGGAAAATACTGCCCTGGTTAAGTTCTATCTATGGGGATTGACTTGTTTTTGAAGGTCCAACTTGCTTTGCCAAAGGCTAACCATCCTAGGGTGATTCTCTGCTTGATCTCTTCCTCTTTCGTGGGTTTCTTGGAGATTTGTTGTCCTAGGTAGATGTAGTGGTCTACTTTCCCTAGTTTTGCATCTTCGATTTTGACATTTAAGTCCTTATTCTCAATGTGATCGTTGCACATGATTTTTGTTTTAATGAAGTTCATGCGTAGGCCAACTTTCTTTTACTAAAAATAAGTAAATACTTAGTTTTAATTTGATCAAAAATTCATCTGAACAAAATGAGGATTTAAAATAACTATTCTTTCTTTGAAAAATAAATAAAGAGGTAGTTTCAAATTAATCAGAAGCTTATTTAATTAAAACAAGGATAAAAAAAACAACAATTTTTTATGATCAAAAGTTTATGTAATTTTCTTTCTTTTTTTCTTACAAAAAAAAGGGGGGGTAAATTTAGGCAATTTTACCAATTTGGCATAATATAACAAAATTTTCTCGATAGGATACTAAAAAATCTATTTTTAGATATACTAGATACCACCTCTGGTATTTCTTAAGAATCATTATAGAGCAATGGACTAATAGGGAGTGGAGTGACTATGCTAACCACTAAACCATCTAATACTCTAATAAACTGCATTAATGTTAAAGGGATAGATGTATATAACGTTAGGAAACAGTTAAGAACAGAGAGAATACAAGATGAAAAATTTTAAATATCAATACAGGTTTAATATCAAGTACTGAGTAAAGCTAACAACTGGGATATTCTAATTGAACAGAAAATATCAATGAAAAAATAAATTTTATTTCCAATTGTCTGGTTTTGATTGGCTGTTATTAATTATAGCTATTAAGAGTAGTACAAAAGTTATTTAAAATTAATACAAATATAATTTTCAAATATTTCACTATTTACTTTTCATGCAAATATACACATTAGCAGAAATATGCTGATTACAGGGAAACTTTCCTACAAGTAAATGAAAAAAAATCATTTTGTCTATCATTATGCAAGGTATTCAGAAATATTTTAGATTGATTTTTCCAAAAATACAACACCAAAAATCTTTAGAATATATCAATGAAGCTACACATTTTTTCTAGAGAGAGAAACTATTTTCAACACTTCTAAGTCATCAAAATGCATAAAATTTGTTCTTGGCTACAATCATAGTTATCAACACATGTAAATTATACCGTGATGGTGACTGCATTATGGTTGAAAACAGGTAAAATGCCTTCAATGCAGGATAAGAGAAACAAATGCAAGAGTGTAAAAAGAGCCATAAGAAAAATTGATACACTTTCATTTATTTCATTTCCTTTACGGTCGTAATAACAATATGAAAAAAATTAATGCACATGACTGATGAACAAGAAAAAGCAATAAATAGTACTAGATACTAGTCCTAAAACTGATAAGTTGACAACACCATATTAGTGTCTTCCCCTCTCTCTCTCGTCATAACATATTGATGTTTTTTTCCTGATGGAGAAACGATTGAAGCTGAAGTTCCAGAATTATGAAGAATTTAAAAACTAGGAAAATACAAATGTATATCAAATCTATGCTCACTGACAAACAAGATTTAAAGAAATATCAAGCAACATTTCTGGTCTTAAGAGTTGAAAAATCTGCAATCTACATTTAATAATACCTACTGGAAATTTCAAGAGACTAAGGAAGATAACGAAAGGTTTATTTGAATAGAAATTAATGAAAAAAAGAGTAAACAGACACATTTATAAAACTTGTACACCAAACCTTCAAAAACAAATAAAATTTGAAGCTTTATTTTTAATAATCTCAAGAAAACAGCAGAATACAAAGGTCTGGTGAATCTTGGGGAAGGTCCATGTTCAACAGAAGATGAAGATAGTAATTATCTCAACATAGACTTGAGCACCTGCCAAATGATACATGGACTAACACATTCCTATGTAAACATATGTATATGAAATGTGTTACTTTTGTTGATTTGGCATTAGTTTATGATAAATTGGTGCCTTCCAAATAAAGTTCGGGTTGAATTTAAGGTCATAGCTACAGGATACTAATTCCTATCTTCACTGTGATTGTTAACAATTTTGGTGGGATTTTCCATAACTTCTACTACCCTTCACAAATAGCTTAATAAATGAATAGAAAGGTCAGTGGGGCCATAGGATAGACATAGTCAAAAACAGTAAAGGTGGGGGGGGGGTGATTTCAGTCAAAAAGGCACTCTGGAACATCAGAATGTCTATAACAGGATTCTTGAATATCACTTCTGAAAAGAACAGTAATGACTTGTGGTATTATCAGTCTTTCATTTCACTATAATCTGTCCAGTTATTCAGAGATGATTGAATCTAATTTCTCTTTCATTAAAAAAATATTATTTGACAAGCATATTTTTTTAAATTATCATAATTCATGTTTGTGCAATATTTGGTATTTAAAGATTGGAAGGAATAAGGGATAGAATGAGAAGACACAAGCATAGTGAGAGGGAAGAGAAGAGGCATGAAATGATGGATAATCCAAATCTTCAACACCCATGAAAGTTCCACAGGTCCATCGGGTAAGCATTAATGTGTGCTATCAAAAAATTGATGAGGCAAATGGTCCAGAAATTCAAACTGCGTGCTTTGTTAGTTGTTTCGTCTGTAAAGCAAAATATTAATGAAATCAATAATTACCTAAACGAAAAACATATTTTAGATTGCAGATGTTAGACACAAATCAACGTTTGAAAGTTAAAAGGTGATGTTTTCACTAAACCCTTTTGAAAAAAAGTGGTGTTGATCAGCTCTGAATGATTTGACAAACTCAGAATATCAACTCCCCGCTTGACTTCATTAGCGACTTTACCGTTCCTAAAATAAAATAAAAACGTTGAAACTAAAATCTCACAATACATGTGGATTGTTATTATATTTCAAATTAAAGGCGTAATTTGTAATAAGATACGGAACCGTTACCAAAGAAAAATCTGTTTCAAATTAATTTATAGCTTCCTATTTTGAATAGAACTGATTCATATACAAAACAAAGGCTTCTTTTCACTATTGCTTGGTAACCAAATCAGTGAAGAAAAAAAAAAAATTATGGATTTTACGAAACTCAAGAACATCAGCAATAATTGTGAATGAGTATTCACCGAAAATAATACATCAAACAAAGCGGAATAGAGTATCATAAGATTGAAGCAAAAAAGTATAAGATTGACTTAAGATAAAATACATTTAATGCTTAATAACTTTAAATGTTTTCAATCCTTTCACTTGTATCAATTGAAGGAAATTACTTGACTTAGAATCTTTCAGCATTTTCATCATTTAATCAGGAACTGGTGAATACAGAAAATGTAATTTTCTTCCGAAGGAGATGCTGTATTAGAAGACAATTTACATGGAACATTTTTTGCAAAAAAATTTTTTTTCTAGATTTAAAAAATTTCAAAAGAAAAAGCAGATTCGAAGCATTTAAATAGCCATTTCATCCTTTATTTTAAAAAGAAATAACAGTAATTTGATTTTCATTGTACTTATGCCTAAAAAATGCAGGGGTAAATATTTGCTTCATTTGTTATTTTACAGAAGAGTCAGCCAACCAAGCCAAAGTGATACAGTACCAGTTGTTTGGATAAGTATAATGAAATAGTATCAAATGGGTTGATAATTATGATTAGATTCTTTGATATGAAAATATAGGAAAATTAGGATATTTTGCAAAAAAAAAACTTTCATGATTTGATTATTGTGAGAGATAGGATTTTTTGTATGAAATTCAGAAAAATAAGATGTGTTTTCTGTAATTAATACGAGTTATAGAAATCCAATAAATATCCTGCGTTTTAGCTGTCAAATAGTTTGCAGACAAGAAAGAATTAATTTGAGGAAGAGGGCCATGGTAGTTGTTGATAGGTAAGTGGCTCTAATTCTGATATATATATTAGACACTAAAAAATTGAGGATATTCTTAGTTTCTATGGAGAATAAACTTGGACCATTTCTCAGGTGGGATTGATAAGTGAGACTAGGGCTAGCATTGCGAGTCACCTCAGATGGAGAGTGGTGGAGTTGTTCGGCATTGTTTTTTTAAGATCTTTATACAAATAGATGATTTGGGATATTTCTAGCCCAAAATTTACCCAGAGTGGGTAGCTAATTTGATAGGATGTTAGAATTGCATGGAACTACCCATTGACAATTGTAAGAAAGAATTCAGCCAATCAGAGCCTTTGATAGCAGTCACATGGGAGGACCAAAGGAATAGTTTCTGATGACCGAGTTCATTGCAAATACCCTGAGACTTTAGGAAAAAGTTTATGTTCGTGCGGAATAATCAAGGCTGGGATGATTGCTGTCAGTGTGTGTGTGTGTGTTTCTCTCTCTGTCTTTTCTATCCCTCCCTCTCTCTTTTTGACTCAGTAGACCTCAAAGTCTAACCAACTGACCAGTAGAAGCTTAAGACACTTTGAAGTTTATCTCTTTGATTTGTTCCTGAGAAGTTATCATAACGAGTCTTATAGCTAATCAAAATATCTATACTTGATGAAGTTAAATGAGATATGGTATACATACAAAGGGGGTCTCAGCTAACTTCTTCAACAACTGATGGATACATTGAGCCCAAAGAAACGTTTCACTTGTACGTTGCCTCGTGGGTTAGGCCATCACAATGCACAATCACTATAATGCGGATATTAAAAACCAAAAAAATCGAGAGAAGAATAACATTCATTTTGTGGTATGATCTTGATAATGGCTAGAAGTATGGTCAGAAGTGATAGATTTCATATGTTCCGACGATGCATGCACTGATTGTATCCAGACATAGGTTCTCTAGAATAGAAACAAAAACACAAAATTTGAAAAAAACATTCATTGAAAACGGTATTTAGTCAAATTGATTAAATGCTCAAATATATACACACACACATTTACATATATATATATATATATATATATATACATATATACATACACACACACACATGTATTTGTAGATAAGCAAAACTATATAAAAAGACCATATCATTTTCCGATGAAATGAATACCTAAGTGATAATATAAGTCAATTTTCAAGATAATCTATGAAATAGTTAAGAAGGATACATCTTGGATTCCAGTAAAATTTGAACTTCCAACTCTTTGATAATGATACCTGTGCTCTAAACTACTAACTATGAAATAGATAAGTGCATATAAATCTATTACTGTTCAATATAACACTAGCATTTATCGTTTTCACCAGAATTACCATGTGCACAGTTCATTTTATGTTCCTCTTTTTTTTTGATAAGTACTTTCAATATTTTCCTTTGTTCTTTCATGCGCTTTGTGAAACATCAAAGGCAAGTAGCTAAGATAAGGTGTACATAACTACACATCACTCACTTATACCGCTAACTTAAAGTATACAAAAATGCCACAGACACCAGTTATTAACACAAAGCCTGGTTGTATTATCATTGTTTAGGATACTCATTCTCTTTCATACTGGAGAAAAATGAAATAAGCATAGTATATATAGATTGATCACTAAAATTGAAAAAAAAATTTTCCCTAAATTATGACCCATAAAATTTTGAAAATAAAAAGAAAGTACCCTTAGATTTTGACCCCTACCAGAAAGAAATCCCCCTCCATTTAGATCCCTAGAAAAAACTCCGTAATTCTGATTCCTAAACGTGAAAAAAAAATCTTCAAGTCCCTCCATATAATCTACATAATCTCCAATTCCCTAATTTCATGTTTTAGAAAAAATGATTTATCAATGAAGTAAGAGATTCAGCAGTAAATAGAAACCGCACTACACCCTCTCAAAAATTTTGTGTTACAAAAAAAAAAAAAAAGTTTTTTTTGTTTTTGATTTTTTCTTCAGGTGTGAAAAAAAATCTGCGCCTTCTGAATATCAAAAAATAGATATGAGCAGAACAAGTGAATAATTAAAATGACATCACAGCATTTTCCAATAGAAACACAAATCGGGGGTCCACTTTAGCAATATAGTCAAGTAGTAAATAGAAGCTCCATTCTAACTCCTTAAAATCTTATTTCTTCTTTTTTGCACACTCTAATCCTGAACATTTTAGCAGTGATGCACCATTTGGGAGGAGACGGTGAACATAGTCACAAACTTTTACGAATAAGTATAGATAATTTTTGCACTTCAGTGTTCCAATCATTCCTGTTACTTTTGAGCAATTAGTTTTTTAGGTAGTGTTGGCAAACATTTTGCCACATCTGTGTGTGTGTATGTATAAACAAACTGGAGTTAATACAATAATCTTTCACAACAAATATCTATCGTCTCATTCACTTGAAATATGTTAGTGAGTGTATTGATAGATAGAAAGTTGGGCCTCAAATATATATATATATATATATATATATATATATATATATATATATATATATATATATTATCCAAGTCTTGTCTACTCAAGGAACAAAGAGTGGAATATCTCTTTCCATATCACTGAATGCACATTGTAGACAAGCCATCAAGAACACTACTGCTTGCCCTTAGTGACCTATAACAAATTGCAAGATCTATCAGTTACTTTGAAATTGGTTTCCTCCATTTGACAGCATCAGGCAAAGCAAGTTTTCCATTCTTCTGCCACTTCTTAAGCCATGAACATCAACTGGAAATGAATGGCACTCTGCATTTGGTGAGTTTGAGGTTTGGTTACTACCTGTTCTGACTCTCTTATACACTGTTTGGTTCTTGCGAGATGTACTACTAACATGCAAAAGAACAGTCAAGGTGAGGAAAACAGATGAAGATGAGCATCAGTTAACTCATATCAAATATTTAGAGGAATCTTTGCCAAGTAATTATACTATTATATTCTGTTTGTTTGTAAGTACAACAGTTTCTCTCTGATTATCATTCATTCTCCTTGTGTCTTTCCTCCCACTCAGAGAGTGCTTATACTTGAATTGGAGGAAAAAGGACTCATTAGTAGTAGACCACAGGAATATAGTTAGATAGCAAAGTAATCAATGATGATAATGTTGAAATTCATTTTCCTTTGGACGTTACTGTAGTTAGTATAGACACATTCCATGGGAAATAAATTATTACAGCAAAAACATTAAATATTTTAATTACAGAAATATATACCAGAGACTAATGATTACATCTTAGTTGACAGCATCTGTGGAATTTCCACAGGTCAAGCTAGTTAATAATAATTGCTTATTATACTAGTTTATTAACATAACCAATACATCCGATTCACTAACTACTAGCTCTCAACTTTCTAAAGAAGTGACTTACACTGTTCATCCAGTCCATAAGTTTCATTTCATAGACAACAAACAAATATTAATTCAATATCAGTTTTGATTGTTTTCGTAAAATTTTACATAATTTAAACCAAAGGAAGTTGTATGATAAATGATTTGGAATACAATGAAACTATGAAATGATGTATGCATGAAGAAACATAGAAAGAATGCTTTCAGATGGAAATGACAATTGCAAAAGGCTAAATGTTCTCATTTTGGATAATCAAAACATCTAATCTTTTTATAAAGCAGTCGATCCTCATTATAAATGTATTCTGCAGATTTTGCAATTGGTAGCACACATCTCCTTTCTAAACATCATTCATGTTATAGCAATCATTTATTATTGGTTATTAACTCAGAAAAATTTGTTAAATCAGTTACATGAATTGGAAAGCTTCTCCTCTTTGTCAAATTCAACCAACCAGTAATAATTAAACTGTGAGATTTCACATGGAATGTTGTAATTCTGAAATAGTGTATAGCTAGCATGTCTAAATCTTTATCGACTCCATTTTCTATTCACAAGTACAGAATGGTGAAAGGTCACTAAATGATTAAAAGATATTATTCAACAATGAAGAGGTCAGGGGTGAATAAATAAATGTGATAAGTACAAAAAATGTAAAGGTTAAGGTTACTATATCATTTTATTTATATAGTATAAACATGATTTTATTGATTGATCAAAAAGTTTTAAAACAGTATCTTGAAAGGTATAAAGGATTTTTGAATCATTAAAATGTTGGTCAATTTGAGCTTTATTATATCAATTTTTGAATACAAACCCAAAATATATTTGTGATCTAATCATTTTATGAAGCATGTCAGGTATAGATCATGTTTATACGATTCCAGGTGATATAAATAGTAAAGGGCATGTCAAACATAACACTGAGAATTTATCCTGTATGCTACAGTTTGTTTACAGCAGGTTTATAGAGATGGATTCATGCCTTCCCCTAGAGCATTAGTGCAGAGTGAACAACTATCTCAGCTAAAGTTTGAATTCATCAGACCAATTCCATTTTCAGTTCTGTTTACTGTTAGGCCACCTACATTTATTTTATGCAAACCTAAAAGAAAAAAAAAGCTAAGAATACCTTAAAATAATAAAATGGATTTTTCTCTACAAAATGAGTTCAAGGGCGACTGTGACACAGGTAGGGTTCAATGTGGGTAGAGGCAAAAATTGCCCAGTACTCTGAGGCCCGTGCCACGAAGACACCAAAGTGATCCCCAATCCTGGAGTGGGATTCTCCAAAGGACCAGGCACATCTGCTTCCATTTTGTTCTCTCTGAACACAAAACAAGGTTGAATCAAAAAGTGATAAAAGAAAGATTGAGTAGATCAGATGAAAAGTTTAATGAACAGGAAAAAAACAACAATAAAAAAAGGTTTACTAGTGAAACATAGACATTGGTTTTTCTTTGCATACATATATTTTCTCTTCACTTTTGAATCATCAGTTTTATCAACATATATATATATACTACAAAAATTATTTCTAAAAAAAGACTTTTTCTAGTATCACTAACATTTAAATGATGACCATTAGTTCTTTAGAATAACAGGAATGAAAGAAGAAAATAACATGTATTAAACAAGTTTGTATCAACATGGAATTAAATAACATAACCAAGCAACCTACTGACATTATGAATGCAAACTGCTTCACAAACATGGATAAATATTTTTCTTTCTCTCTCCCTGTTTATTTCATTGGATGGGTTTGTTTGAGTCTCTCTCTCTCTCTCTCTCTTACCCCGAAGCATAAATCTTCTAAAGTGAAGAGGAAAATATCAAATGTCAACCAAAAATGATCCATACTCAAAATTGGCCCAAGTTCTAAGAGTGCAAGAATTAGTTTATAAGAAGGACCAAAACGAAGCAGAAGACTCGTCATCAAGGAGAAATTGAGGCTGTATCATCTGAGCCACACAATAATGGTTTCTCTCCAATGATCCAAAACAAAGTGCGAAGAATAAAATCTAAATAAAAAGTACATAATCCATTTTCAATAGTAAAAGCGGAAAATAAGTATCAACCATGACCATCACTATTATAACAACACAAGACGTTCATTTGTAGATATGGACAAACACCATTTGAAGATATCTTTTTCCTAAGTTTCAAAATGTAAAATAGTAGATGTAGTTCGGTTTACTCTCAATATATGTGAGGCTTCTAAATTCACATTGACTGTTGGAGTAGCCATGACAACAGCTCTGTATGCTGTCACCAATTCAATAAAACTATCTCAAATTCTATCAAGCAACACACAGCATTTGGGAGAAATTTTTCACTACAAATCTCATCATTACTTAGTGATTACCATGTATTTCTTAAAAGCAAAATGGTCCTAGGGTTTAATTATACACTCAATCCAAAACCAGCTATACTGTCATTTGTTCATATATTCATCCTACACACAGACTAATGTGTATAAAGCTACATGATAAAACAGGAGTTAGAAGTATAAATCTTGCTTTATTAAGAAGACAAAAAAAGATGTCATTTCTAAAATTACTTTATGAATTGATCAAGGGTTTTTCATTTTCTTCTTGGATTGTTATTAGATGTAGTCTATGAATTTCTTGAAAGAAACATTGTCATTATTATAAATACTAGCAAAAAACTGAAACCTTCCAGTGGAAGGCCAAAATAAAAGTAAATAGCTGTCAAGATTCTTCTCCAGACCTACTTTCGCCTACTGTTTAAATGAATAAAAATGAAATGACGAAGGTAATCATTGGCCTTTAGCAATCAAGATAACAACTAAACCTGGGATCACTAAGAGGTGATGCTCACATTCCTGCCTGCTTACAAAGACATTACATCCAAACACCATGTTTACATACAATATTTGCCAATCTGTAAGAACCTTAAGAGGTTAGCAAAACATAATCCTGCAATTCCCATACCATACTAAGCTAAACTTAGCAAATATTATAATCACCAAAACTAATCACCTAGAGAGAAAGGAGAGTAAAAGAGATTTAATACTCCAAACAGCCAATCGTATACAGTGTAAAATGTGTTAATTTCATAGGAATCTATTAGTTGAAAAAGATATTTATTCCTAAAATATTTGGTGCATAAGATATGTGATAGAAACCAACTTAAAATAGAGTAAGGATTATGAGAACTGAACTGGTTTCTAGGGCATTTTCCATTAGAGGAGAACACATATCCCACCTTTATTGTATATAAAAACAAAGAAAATATCTACAAAATATCATTATATTCACAAATTATAAATTTTATGAAGATAACTTCATCACTTGAAATATAGTAAATGAAAATTCAAATAATATCAAATCAAAAATACGGATTAGCAATGGATGTTATAGTAATTGATTCAGATGTTTTTTTCTCTTTCTGGCCAGGATTTAGCTATGAAACAAAAGCTATTTACAGCCCAGTGTTCAATCCTTCCAAAGATTCTTGAGTAGCGTGTGTATTTGTGTAGATAAAAAAGGACAGTAAGTCATGGCTTGGTTCTTGCTAAAGCTGTACAATAGGTGACCTACCAGTAACCCCCAAAGTTCTCTATTTCTACACCTGTTCAAATAAAGCAATGGTATAAATTCCATCCATTCACACTTTCCTCAAATATATCCCAACACACACCTAGTCAACCATCTGGCTATTCTAAAATACTAATAATTTTGTATACTGTACACCAATGACAAATAAGGTTTAGTTAACATGAAAAGATCAACCAGTCATTCCTTTCATTTTCTGAAGTGAGAAAGTAGTTCATATTATTCATTAAAAAAATCTATCCCAGTTCAAAAAACTAATATCATTTTTCTTTGAGATGAACCAAAGGCTTTGTGTTAATGGTTTATAAGAAACCAGTTGAAGCAGTAGTGAATGTATTGAGACTTGAAAATGACACAGTTTAAAAGAGAAAAAAAAAAAAAGAAAGTGAAAAGCAAATGCTAATTCTAAATCAAAGAATGACCAAACCTATAAATCTCAGATTACAATGTGTACAAGGACATTTTGGTGACCACAGCTCAATCTTAGATAATCCTAAAGACCATGAAATATACAGCTTGAATCCTGGGTAATTGACCTCCAATCCATATTACCAGGAGCGAATTCTGATTATTTGGATGATTTTATTTGTTCATTCATTTCATTTCATTTGTTTACTTATTTGCATTTTATAACTCAGCAAATCCGGTAAATGCAACCGCAAGGCCCACAGATATATTTGTTAGGTGTTGAATTATCAATGTGGAGGTAGGTAGAAAGAACAGAAATGAAAGCCCCTACTATCAAGAATAGGAAGATGATTAAATGATGAAGAAAATCAGTTACTCTTGGCAACAGAGATAAGTACCAGGCTTGGGATCACTAGAGGGTGAGTACACATTCTTTCCAACTTATTGTATCCAAATACCACGTAAACATACAATATTTGCCAGTCGATAAGACACACCCCTGTTTTACAAGCAAATATCTTGGGGGTGGGGCAGAAAGAAAGGAAAAAAAATTAATACATTTCATAATTTAGGACTTGTGCCTGGCCACCCATCCATGAGATTTGGGATGATTCTCTTTAGAGGTTATAGAACAGAGCATTTGTATACAAAAAAAGCAATGTTGCATAAATATAAAATTACAGCAAATGAACACACACACAAATATATATATATATGTATATTTCACATACAATTGATTGCCTACTATGCCCCACTGGTTAGCAAACTTGTTTCACAAAACTAGTATAGTAAGTCTAATCTTCATAGGGTAACTTATTACCAATGCTTGGTGCTAGACTAAGATAAGCTTAATAAATAACTGAACGTAGACATGAGAAACTGACAGACAGAATATAATAGACTCGTATTTCCTGTATATGTTATGCTGAATTGGCAAAATTGCTCAATTAGTGAATAAAACTATGTATTTACAAAAACAAAAATAAATTTCAAATACATAATTTTGTTTTTTTATAAATCAAAAGTTTAATTGATGAAAACAACTTTTTTTTTTTACAATCGAATGTATAATCAATGAATAAATAAATACATAGTTTCATTCACTAAATAGGGAATTCCTCCAATTCAGCAAAACATATACACACATATATCTTTCAATTAAAAGAGCAAGCTTTAGAGGGATTCTCAAAGGGACTAAGTGCAGTTCAGCCAAAGTGAGATGGTCTCAATGACCTTTAAAGCCAGCAGAGTTATTGAGAAGGGTGGCAAATTCTAATTGCCCTCATGTCACTCCACATATATTTCCTTTTAAAAAGAAATCAAAATGACAGGCAAAGTAATGGACTTGAAGTCAAACAACTGGAATGTGTATGGGTGATGGATGAAAATTTGGAGAAAAAAAAAAAGGTTATTTAGAAAATGATTCTGTGACAATGGTTGAAAGCCAAAGGAGGAGTTTTCATTCAGCATTTATTGTAACAGCGCTTTCTTAGGAGGAACATTTGCTCTGAAATGATGGATATTTTCAATCAGTGAACAAAGTTATTTTCCTTCTGAGATTCCATGATGAGGAATTATCATTATACACCAATTTATTCAAACCGATGTCTTCATTCTTAGTTGTTAATAGTCATGTTATTTTGGCCATCATACCTTTAGGCTTTCCCTTCAGGTGCCTGCTGTATTCTGTAATCTTCTGGAAATTTGGAACCGAGCCATTTATTCAATCCAAGAAATATCCCCTGGCATGGACAATGGAATAAGAACAATCAACCCTTGTGGATTGAATAAAGGGTTCAGTTTGAAATTCTTGGAAAGTTACCAAATATGACAAGCACCCGAAGATGGCTGGAGAGAACACTGACTGAAATGCTGTGATGAAAATAACCAAAATTAGGACACCAATTCAAATAAATCTGTGTATAATAAGCGAAGAGAGGAGTAATCTTTTTCAATTTTTCACAATCTTTACTTCTCCCTAAAACATGAAACAATTTTTATTTCCCTTCTCTTTAAAAATCGACTCCACTGCCAAAGATAATTGAAAGTAAATATTTCATGATCAGGCAGCGATTATATTAGGGGAAATCTCAGAATATTTATTCAACTGGTTGAAAAATATAACAAAATACATCTATTTTAGACCAAGTTCTCAACATAGTTTTGATAAAAAGCATTACTCTTTTAATCGAAATGAAGGTCACTAGCTTTTGACTAGCATTTCTTCCACCTTATTCTGCTGCCCTTCATTGCAACTCTCAGGTCATTTTAATATTCATTCTACAACTGTTGAGCAAGCAGCACAAATCAGAAATGAAGAGTAAAAGAAAAAATAAAGATTGCTGAAATATGAATATGAATTTGCAAATGTGGATTGAATACAAACAACATGAATTATCAAATCCAGCTTCATGATTAAACCCAGCCTCCTGATATTTCCTCATTCTTTACTACATTACTAAATCAACTACCATCTCACTGCAACTGGGCTTTGCTTGATGCAGAATAACCATCATTTTCTCACACCATTCTCCACCAGTAGCTCTGAAGAAATCAGAATTTCGGACGAAATATTAGCTATCATAACCGATAAAGAATTAGCCTAAAGTCTTCTTTTCCAAGTATAACTTTCTCCACATCATCTTGTCAGATCTATATGCAGTTTTCTTGATTATATATATATATATTTTATAGTAAATAAATACTAGAACTTATGCAAACTATCAACTTCAGAGACACACATGGAGGGTAGAAATAGGACAGAATGATTTGTATTAGCACACTCTTGATAGGTCTTTGGGCAAGAAGGTAAGGGTCATTCACAGGACTATAAATGAATGAGATTCACCATACATTAATGCTTAAAAATGGAATTTGATGATTTAACCACAGTATTTTGCTATGATTTACATGAAATTTATTTCAACAGGTTTTTGGCACTCAATCTGTATGCTGTGAATTGAAATAATAAAGAGAGATTTTCATTGCTCAGGAATTAACAATACATGCATTACTGATAGACAGGTTAGGGCTATTATACGTATAATTATTAAATATTCTTATTACTCTTTCATGACAATAGGTAAGCCTTGCTCAGCTTGTCAAAAGGTCATAGACGATGAGGGTGGTTAGCAGGTTCCTCTAGACACAAGTATAACTCTCAAAAGAATCAGCAGAGCTTATTGACTGAAAAAAGGATGAGCAACAACTTCGAATGAAGTGAGATACTGAATGGATGAGGTAAGTAGCTATATATTTGCATGAAAGAAAAAACTAGCTTCTTGTAATGGCAAGTCTTGTAAATCTATACCAAATTGATACCAATTTCAATATCACTAAACATAGCTCAATGTTGTTTTTGTACTAATCAATTTGGACACAAACCATTGAAATAATCTATATTCATTAACTGTAAGAAAGAAAATCTTCTATAGAGTTTTTCCTCTTGAATATTATATGTTCATGCACTGGAATACTGTCTAGCAGTAATGTAGAATATACAAACTACTATATATTGACTAAAAGATGACAAAGGCATAAGCAACATGATACAGTCTGCACTTAGACAAAGCTTCCAGACATCAACTGACCGCATAGTCCAATCTGAGATGGTATAATATTCATCTTTAAATGGCACTTATCAGTAATATTTCCCACTAATCAGAGAAATCAATGCTGAGGTCATTGGTAAGCTGATCACAATGAACAGGCAAAGAAAAAAAAACAGTTCTGCAAAGAGAAGTGCTGTCTGAGATAGATCCGTGATCCGAGGCTACCAATTGCCCAAGGGAAGATTTGTCAGATGAGATAGTACCCCAATATTTGAACAGCATGCAGGAAATTTTGGCAATGTAACCAACAATGAACCTGAAGGATTAGAAATTGAATGGTAATCAGACCTGGTTCTGATTTATTCTGAAATAGTGGATATTTACATGTTTGTTCTGAATATTTACAGACTTGAGCACAAGAAAAAAGAATTCAATGGAATTGTATTCAACAACTACAAATGAATGGGGAATAAAGTTTCTTCATATATGTTGGATTAATTTTATAAAAAAGATTCGTTTCAAAAGAGAACAAAAATCTGCTCTGAGCATTGTGAAATCTATAGTATAAAGTTTACAAAAGAGCATATAACATTCAAATATCAAAACACAATTGTAACTGATAATCCATGGGCAGATATATAGCTTAGGACCTAAGGAAACGCAGTGTCGAGTTTGAAGCAGTTTAGATAAATGGTTCTCAAGAAAGCTGCAATTATTCACCTTAGCCTATTGTGCCATCCCTTATGAATCATCATTCAAATGAAAAAGTCACTCTTAGACTGGTTCCAATTTCGGATAAACTATGCAGGTGAAGGTATTTAGAATAGAATTTATCATGCAGCTGCAATAAAATAATTCAAGGGTGCTAATTCCAAATCTGCTGCATGAAATTCACTATTTTTTTTTTTTGCAACAGGAGAGCTCTTTCAAAATCAAAGCCAAAATTGCATTTTCTAAATTACACGCCAGTGATTCTAAATGTGATAGCATAACCCAAAGATTACACAACATATCTCAATATTTTCGGTGAGCACTAAGGGTACCCCCAGGCCTATCTTTAACATCTTAGTTTTAGCATCTTGAACTAATGACATCACAGAGACATTATAACACAAATTCAGCCAAAACACCTGGTAGTCCATGTTACTACACCATATTAGCAATGTATTTCCAGTAGTTATTCCTTCTCAAAATCCTACAGGATGACATTTGCCCTTGGACTGTAAGTATAACTATCTATTGACTATACTTTTGGGAAAAGTTGTTAACATTCCAAGATTCATTTGGACAATTGATCTCATTCTTTGTGCTGCTGATGTTATCACGCCATCTCGGCTTATCCATTTTACAATCTTCTTCACATGCATAATCCATAAGGAAAGGGAGTTTGTTCAGTGAAAAAAGGATCTGTGTCTTTCTTCATGGATTATATATCCGAAGAAGGCTGTAGAATGGATTGCTTGAAACCTTGTGATAACAATATCAATGACACAAAGAATGGCTTCAATTGTCCAAGCAAATCTTGGATTATAACTATCTACAAGTTGACTTTTTTTCATTTTTTCAATAGTTTAGCATTGTTTAAATATTATTATATTGCAATAACAACTTTTGAATCATATCTTATCAACTTTTTAAAAAAATCATACTGTAGTACAAGTCACTGCCACTCGAATCTGAATTGTTCAAATGGAAACTTGAAAACTGAAAAATCTAAAGAATAAATTTCAAGTTTCAAAGATTTTCTGGTGCAACATATAGCTGAAAAATGTTGGAGAACAGGGTGGTCAGAATGCTACGTTACAAACAACAAAGATGAAGTTGCAAGTCTAAATAATTCATGAAACAACCAAATTTAAGATCACAAAAAACTGATAAACACAGATTCAAATTAAACCTAAAAACTTTGAACAGCATAAATAATTCCAGAGAGAATGATCTTGCTCTCTGATTGTTCAGTTTCCATCAACAAAAAGCTTCTGCAACATAATTCTTTCATGAAATATACAGAGTGAATACAAAGTCCTTTTGCCACATTCACCAAACATTACCCTTCTTGACTTCTTTTCATGGGGAGAGTACACCAAGTGTTCAGTTCACCAATTCCTGAGATTGATTTGAAGGTAGGGATGCTTTAGCAATGGTATCTGAGGGGACTCGAAGATCACATGGTATGAACATTATTATTAATTTTAACTTGCCTTCTCCCTTGATTATAACTTTCAGCTGCTTTTTACCACAACTTTGAATTCAACCGGAATTCTTCGGCAGGTTTCAATTGTAAACATGTCCCTATGGCTGAAAGGTTAAAAGCAGCCAGGCATATACTGGACCCCCTCTAGCTAGAGAGTGTGAGTTCAATTCTCACTGCGGGTTTGCTTTTTATTTTCCAAATGTGCTATTTAATCATTGCCGTAGAATTATGATCAGATTGTAAGTTATGATAAAAAGAAACAGAAATTTAGGATGAAGGAAAAAGCTACTCAAAATCAAAATGTTGCAATACTCTCTCCAAGAATAAAATTGGAAATTTAAAAAAAAACACATTGTGTGAAATCGAGTATCGCTTAGATTTAAGCAATTAATTGAAGTTCACAAATAAGAGTAGAGAATTTCTTTGTGCCAAAGTATGATTTGCAATAAACCTCAAGTTAGTACTTAGTATAGCTTTTACATTTGAAATCAGGGAGATACTTTATGATCAGTCTGTACTTTTTCTGAAGCAAACAGGGACTCATCTCTTATATAATCATATATTATAAAAAGGCTAATGAGAAAACATCACTGCACTCATAACAAATGTACACTAACCTAATTTATTTACATGAAAATGAATTCAACTATTCAGGTAGACCCTGTTTCCATCATCACCAAAAGGAGGACGTTCAGTTATGAGCACTGCCCCTTCTCCTTCGAGGTCTTTCAGGAGAAATATTTTCAGCAATAAGTCAAAATTGATTTCAGAGTTTAATCATAGGGTATGAGTCAGAAATTAATCTAACAAATTAGTTTTAATTAACTAATCAATTAGCGCCATATGCATATTCGAATATTTACTTCTCTCATTGGGCCCAGGGAAATTCTTCACCAGGGTGTTAGAAATCCAAATATAAGTCAAGTTCATCTCAGAGGAATTGTAGGTGTTGAACATGTGATCAAATAGTAGCAGTCAAAATCTGAAATGATTATGATCACATTTGGCAGGATTTTCATTTTGAAAATAGTGAAGGCTAGCTGTGAAAATATCCGAACATTTATGGCTCTGGATATTCTTGACTGAACTGAAACCAGGGAATGACCAGTGCCAACCTGACACTTGGAAAGGGACCTTGAAACTCACAAGACTAAGCTGTTACAAATGACCTCTACCCAATTCATTTTATTTCTGTCTAATTACCACAATCAACTCTACTTGATGGAATTATTAACCATCTTTCCTCAAAACTTGTCTTTCTCAGGAAAGCATAATATTCCAAAAATATTGCTCATTTTCTTGCATCTTCAATGTTAGAATATGTTAGAATCAATAAACAGTAATATTGACCATTGATTTTTATAAAATACTCGCTGATATGACAGCTGTCACAATACAATCAAAACTGATCTTTTTAAATGAAGCCAGGTACAGATTAATGCTCTTAATGCCATCTAACAACAAAAATAGAATGAATTTTTGGCCAACACAACACAACCCCATGAGCTGCAGACTAATTTGATAACTTTGAGAGAATGATATCTATTCATAATTTAGCTGCAACTAAAGTTATATTTTGAAAAAGTCATATAAAGTCATATTTTGAAAACAATGGTTTATAGATATGTTTTCCTTAAAACGAAACATTTGTCATTTTTCCATGATTCATGTAAACATTGTATAATTCAGGTTTGCCAATTTTAATCCAAAAATATCACTAAAATACTGATCTTGATCTTCTCTGTATTAGTTTTCTTTGGAACAATATTGTTTTCCTCAAGGATCAAAATTGAAAAATTTACACAAGAAGATATACATCATTGTTTTAATTTGAGACAAGTTTGAGATGACACCAGCCAATAACATTACAATACACCAAAATGGTTTAAACAGGTAGCATCCAGCCTCTCGTATCTCAGAACATTGTTGAAATGACAGTAAAATCTCGAAACTTGATCTTTACACTGGTGAACACACAGTCCAACAGGATGGTTTGGTCTTGGCAATTACTAAGCTTAGCCTAATAGTAGGGGGGAAGGTGTAAGAAGATTATCTTATACCAATCTACTAAGATTGTCTGCCTAGAAAATCGTCATTCAAAATTCCGGCTTTAACATGGGATAGGCACCAATGTGAAATACTGTATTTGATGGCATATAAGACCCCATCCATCTTCAACATGAAATATCAGGAAGACATTTTTTAGTGTATTTACAAGTAAGCATTTAATACTATTGAAATTTGTAACTATAGTATAGCAGGAAAAGATAACTTGGACAAAGTATGTAACTAGGACAGGGAAGAACTATTTTTAAAAATGATAATACTGCTGTGATTTACAAGTGAAAACAAAAGCAGCCCAATTTCTCATGTAAGACTGGGGGGGGTGAGACTTTTGGAGAAAAAAAGATGGATCATCAGCCATGAGACAGGCTATACAAAGTCTTTTTTTTTCCCATAGCCTGTAAGAAAATTGATCTGAGGAAAATTTGTCATCTTGAAAATGTTCCTAAGTTCTACACATACAAATGAAGCTTTGTTGATTGGAAGAGAATAGGTATGCTTTGATCCACAGTCATACTGTTAGTAAAATACAAATTTGATTGAAGACCAGAGACAAGGAATTTGTTTTAGATTTTTATTAATTTTCCTTATTTATGTATGAGAGAATGCATGTCTGGATATAATAAATGTAAATACTGTCCATCTAGCTCTTAACCACACTTCAGACCATTACCAAGATCGGGGAAAAACTTAGTTTTCTTATTAGTTTTTTAAATACTTTTAAACTCAGTGTTATAACATTTGCTGTTTGTAATCCACAAGGCAACATACAAGCTGAATTATTCACTGGACTAAATATATCTATCAAATGGATTTTAAAATCCCACTTCCTAAACTGTAGCTCTTATTTAGCTTTGGGTTTCTAGATTTTATCATAAAGGCTCCAAGAATCTGATGCCTAGAAGACTTCAAATTCAAGTCAAGCAGTTGCTATGCAAGACATTCAATAAGTCTTCAATATTTCATCCTTATTACAGTCATACATCAATACATCCAAGTAATTTCAAAGACACTTGGAATTATTGTGGCAATGATTTTTGAAGAGAAAAAAAAAAAGAAAAAAAATTTATATATTTTCTTAATTACAGAAGAAAAAAATGAAATAAAATACTTAATTTCATTATCACTATTTATGGATTTTATATAACTATTTAAAATGTTCTGTGTTTTCCAGAAGGTTTCCATAAGAAAGAAAGCCAAATGTGACTAATTTTGATGAGTACAGTGATACCTAGGGGAGGTCTTATCCAATGATGGACGCCACAACAGCTGATGATAATGACAGTAATATCTTCAAACTCAATTCTAATATTCTCATTCAAAATTTCTTACCTTTTTTAGGCCTCTTAATCAGTGCTTTACTTAATTTATTAAAAAACCCTTAAAAGCCATTCATTTTATTTTTTACTGCAGAACTCATATTTGTACGTAAAGTACAATGTATGAGGTGCTACAGAAAAGTCTGGAGAATTTGATTACAAATTTTAAAAATACTCAACCCTACACCAAGTTTCTACCATCTCCTCTGAAGTGGTTCCTTGCATACTGTTTGTACAGTTGCTCACAAAGAGTAGCAGCAAAAGTCTGTACTACATTAGGATCAGATATGCTGGTCCAATTCACCAAACCTTTAGGTAGCATCTACAGTGATATGTATTCCTTATTTTGTCAACACTGTTTGAAATAATATTTTCAATTTAAAAATACTAAATGGGAAAAAAAAATAATAAAAGGAATAAATATTTCATGGAAAATTATTTGGTTTAATAGAAATCCATAATTATTTTTACTGCATTATTCCTCTAATTATGGGGTAGCATCTACTGCGACACGTATTCCTAATTTTGTCAACACATTATGAAATGATATTTTCAATTTAAAAATACTAAAGGAAAAAAAAGAACAGAAAGAAGAAAAGGAATAAATATTACATGGAAAACTATTTGGTTTAATTGGAATTCATAATTATTTTTACTGCATTATTCCTCAATGTCTTCATTTCAGAATGCTGGAAATAATCATAAGGATTCCAACAGTGATGCATTATTTCCACAGAATCAATGAGGATAATGATTCCTTAATATATTCTCTGAAATTCTCTTTAACCTTTAAAATTTCTTTGCTCTTGCAATGTCTATTCAGCCATTCCTAATATAAATAGAATTTCTTCCAAGGCTTCCATAGCTTCAGAATTCTTTTTTTCATTCACTTTAATTGCTGCTTTGGAATCTCATTTTGTGTTATGAATGGTTGAATAGATTTTATAACTTCATACAAATTATCATTTTGGAGTAAATGAAGAGTTGTTTTATGCTTCAGATAACTCATTGGTTGAAACAGTGAATGGAGATTTAAAGGGCCAATGGTTCTATCAACAATGAGTACATTTTCAACTTATCTTACAATAAGAAATTTGACTTCAGATTTCAAAAGAATCCTTCCTTGTAGAAAAAGAATTGATCTGGATTTTAGCATTCAAAATAATTAATCGTTCTTTATAATTTACATTTTTTAATCTTGAAGTTTGATGGTACTAATTATGCTGGATGCATGCATATCTTGCAAGAACAGACACTCAATAGAATGGCTATTAAGTACAATTTGTTTTACAGAAGAAACATTTGTCTCTACACACCCAAAGCTTCTTGTTACACTTAATTACGAAATATTTGTGCTTAATAAGACATATTTGAATAGTACAATTTTTTTTCAATTCTTTCGGATTTAGCCATTTTTTTTCTTCTCTAAACTTCTTAGACAAATCCTATAGCTCTAAAAAATAGATCAAAAACATTTTTTCCTATGGAAAAACAATGAACACTTGAACAGGGATTTAAAAAAATGTGTTCCTTTGTTTGCAGGAAGTCAAAATGAATTCTTGCAAACTTTCGAAAACAGAAAAGGAAAAATTAATCCAACAAGGAAATTTCTGAAAAAGTTTAAAATGGCAAAAAGTTGGAAACATGAAAAACACTGCAATGTTTAGTCATCATTTCTGCACCTGCCACAAGTTACATATATTTGTAACAAAGAATTTTCAAACATCTCAGAGGCAATATTTGTTTTTCTACTTATATTTCCAAAATTATCTTATAAGTAAAATTTCAGACTAAAGATTGAAAAATGCTTTTTCTATAATTCAAATCTAATATTGATAATAATTGTTAAAAATAAGGTTACTCAAAATCTTTACAAAATAAGAGTTTTTTCTTCAACTAGACTTTTTCTTTGTGTATTTGACTTGAGCTTATTAGAAATACAGTAAACCCCTGCTATAACAAATTAATTGTGGAGAGAGATGGTCATTAAAGCTGAAAGTTGCCCTTCACTTAGTGAATGAGAAGTATGTTTGGTAGTTCACCACATTTAACAAGCATCATTCAATAAATCCAAAGACAGTTTGGTAACCCCACCTATTTAAGAATTTACCATTACATGTAAATGACTGATCCTATGTACAGTTCTATATATTGATTGTTTTCACATTTATTGAACTCTGTTTGGTAATTAAGAAAAGTTTGTTATGTTCACTTCTTCAGGTGGTTCACAGGTTTCCTGCATACATCCAGTGTCAGGTAGATGTATACATCTAGTTAAACAAGAAGACATTTCATGGTCCATATATTCACCACATTTATATGGTTCATGTGTTTGCTGCGTTTATTGAACGCCATTTAGTAAATCCGAAGTTGGATGGATCCAAGAGTTCATCAAAGCTGAAATTTGTTACAGCAAGGGTTTACTGTAATTCGTTCTCATCCTTATACAAATAAAGCACACAAAATATATCTGCCTCTCTTTTGAAAGAATAATGATACTTTTATTGTATAAAAATGAAAAATATAAAGAGAAGTCGTCAAATATTGGATTATTTAATATGCTCCAACCCAACCCAGAGTGCCCATACGGATATCATCCCCCTAATTTTTGGCAAATCAACATCCACTCCCAAAGTAGTCTAAAGGGGAAATATGTTTTATTTTATTGACCAGGTTCTCCACAAGCAGAGGACAAATGATGACTTGGAACAAGTTATCAGCCATAGATTCTTCCCCCTATAGTTCAAGCAACTAAGCATCCTCCCCACCTCCTAAAACAATCAAGGAAAGGATTTTAAAGTGATCCTAAATATTTTAGACTCCAAGTGCCATAGTAATTTCACCACTAGCTATGGTTGATCAGAATATCTCAGACAAGGTGTTACTATTATAAATTGATTCTTCCCGACTAATGTCCGCATCTTAGTTGTCTCTATCACATTTTGGCCTCGATAGCTTCTTGCCCTCCTTAGGTATACATTGCATTTAGTAACTTTCCACTAATGTTTAACAAAACCCTTTATTTGATTCACAGGGTTATGTTGTTCTGGATGCTCTACTTATATCATATCTCGGGTTTTTCCTGGGAAGTTTCAGAACCATTATAACACTCAAACCTTGATAGATGAAATAAAAAGTCTAATGCAAACACCTGAGGAAGGCCAGAGGGTACATCAGTCAAAACAGTGTGATAAAAGCAAGAGTTCATGTATAATAGCTGTAGTCTGTTTTTAATAAAAAAACCTCTGGTTGCTTTTCGGACTCTCAACTCAGAAAATTAAGTTTAAATGTTAAACGATATTTAATTTTCTTTCTTGCATCCTTTGGTAATCACTCCTCATCAGAGAGTAGGGAGAAATTGAGAACACAAAACGAGACCATCAAAAACTATGCTGTTAGGAGTTTTTTGATTAGACACTACTAAATATTTTCAAGTATAACATTATTTCAACAGATAAGCTTTATGAATAATTACTAATGTACCCACATTGTTCAAAAGTTTAAAAAAGAGGTACTTTGTTTACATCAGCGATTCTCTAAGACACTACGTTCCAAACAGATGGATTTTAGCCCTAAGGAGAGGAATTGAGAAGGAATGAATTGTTTCAATAATTACCACCATAAAAGTATAATAGTAAAAAATTGCTAGATGACAATTCAAATAAATTGATATAAGTACTTTTAATCTACTTGAAAGATCTACATTTAGAGATACAATCGATACTGTTAGATTTACATTAAAGGGAGGGATTAAAACAATTTTAATTGGAAAGACAACTTTCCACCGCCCATATTGAAAAAGTAAAATGTCATACATATATATACATAAATATACAAGGTGTGGCTATTTTATAGTGAGACCAGGCTTATGAATGTTGAACAACAGCATGCAGAATGTTGAAAGAAAAAAATTCTAATATCAAATTTAAATCAAGAATTTTTCTTTTTATTTATATAAATGCACTTATTTTTTGAAATCGCATTTTTGATCCACTCTTCATATATATGGTGCGTTTTGATTTTTTAAAAGAACATTGACAGGATTCTGATTAAAAGCTTCAGTGTTCCCAGCCTTTAATTTTGAGTATGATTTTTAAGATTACAAAATATTATTTTAATGTAGTAGTATTCTTTTTTTAAAGTATAGTGACAAACTTTACAAAGAGAAGAAACTCATTTGATTAACAAAATTATTTCACAACTTACTACACATTTATGCAAGTTTGAAATGTCCAGTTATATCATTTCAATCAAAGACGATTTAGGAGCATTTCATTGGAATATTTGTTCCATGAAATGCATCTTCTGATAAAATGACAGAGTATTTTTCTGCTTCTCAGTTTGCAACATTTTGCAGATAAAATATGTGCTACCCACCCATGAAACAATTGACTCTTCCACTGAAACAAGTTTAGTAGTTTTTCTCATTCTTATTGAAAAAAAAAAAATCACCTCATAGAAATACAAATATATCTGAATTTTTTCATGGATTAGGCAATAAAATTTGGATACTCTCCTCTAATCAGATTCAAATTAGTTTTATCTGAATTCAAAATTGTCTCTTTCAAACCATTTGATATAACAATAAGTATCATATGAATATGCAAACTTATGAAATTGAATTTTCATTAAGATATATATTGTTCGTATGTGTGCGTGTACTTATGTAAAAAAAACTGATAAGCCCATCATAATCATTTGTTGTCAAGATGGTTTCATTGACACATTCACAAAAGAAACAAGTCTGAACTGAAAGTCATGTGACCAAACTCTGAAAAGAGATTGGACCATAAACTGACCTCTTGTTCCCTTGTCAACAGCTTTCAACACGATATAAACTTATCAATGTTCTTTCAACTCTGTCCACACATAAGTACTCAATGAATTTCAATCAATTTTTGTGGAATGGGAGGAGAGAGATAATAAAATTCGGGATTTTTTTTTCTGTTCTAGAGATATTTTCCCTTTTATATTTTCATATATTCTCGTCACTATCTGCATAATATCAAAGAGTTTAGAATGAATTTCAATTAAATTCTGAGAAGGGGTGGATAATAAGCTATAAGAGAAATGATCAAATTTTGGATGGGGTCCATGCAAAACGACTTACCCTAGGTTAAATTTACACGTCCAAAACACAGAATTTCCAAAGAATTTTATGCCTGTCCATGCAATATCTCCAAAAGTTCTCAATGATTTCCTATATTTTGCAGAATACATAGGCTACAGAGAAACTGTTTAAATTTTGGACTGGATCCACGCACAATTATCTCCCCTACATCGCAGTTAAATGTCAAAATCATATAATAATGCCAACATTTTTTTCCTGTCCGCAAGATATTTCCAAAAGTACTCGAATTTCAATGATATTTTGTGAAAGGGGGAACAACAGACTACGGAAGAACTGATCAAATTTAGAGTGGATTTATGTACATTTACCTCGCCAACACCATTATTTTATGTCCAAACCACAGGATATCATAGAAATTTCATGTCTGTCCACACGATAACTCCAAAAGTTATCAATAATTCTAAATGACATTGGACAAAAGGCTACTGGAGAACTGATGAAATTTTAGAGAGGATCCATCCATAATTATCTCCCCTTCCATTTCCATATGCTAGTCTCTCGTTTCCTGGTCAATAGTTTTCAATTCTATGAAAACCTACCGATGTTCTTTTTAATGGGTTTTCAGAAACTGCAAAGTATTGATGCTTTTCAAATTTAAATAAAAATCTAAAGGTTATTTACTCAATAGAAACCTTCAACTGTTGGGAGAGATAGATAGCCAGCCAAAATCACTTCAAAACTAAAGAAATCTACGTTGACACTTTCGAAGAGCCAGCTAGGTAGAACCACTTAAAAACTGAAAAAACATGTTGCCCAGCATAAATTATGGTTGGTAGTTGATGGTTTCAGTAACAGTTCAACAAAAATATAGAAAATAATCTTCAGAAATTGTATTTTCTGGCTAATCAACACATAAATGGGTTTCACAACTTGTGTATCATTTTTATTTTGTAAGCTTATACTTTTGTCCCTTTGAGACACAATCAGATAACATTTCTGTTCTTCCACAACATAACTGGGTATGGTGTGTATTTATAACATTGCAACATTAGAAACTTTTCCTTCAAGGAATTTCCAAACATGAGCAGATGTCTTCTTTTAATTCAACACCAAGCAAACAGATTACCAACAAGTGAAAGGGCTGCCTGTTGGCTAAATAGATTTCTTCCATTGCTCACATATCTATCATAGAAGATTTTTTTTTAAAGACAGACAACAGGTACATATGTTCGGAGCACAACAAAAGCAGCAGTTTTTCATTTAAAGCCACAATTTGTTTCTTAATTTTGATAGACTTTGTAACCTATCAGGCCTGGCAACTGGATTTCAAGAAATATGTTTTCTAGGTTTTCTTATTTCAAAGGGAATGGAAAAGATTTAATATATTGCTTATTACCTGCAACAAGCCAAGTTTTCTTTAAACCATGCAAATATTACACCGTATCCAATGTGTGGGTATCATGACTAAGGGCCATCTATCTAAGCTCAATATGGACAGTTATGGTGCTTGAATGACTTGCAGTGAGTGGTGGTCCTTCGAATATCTTTATAAACCATTTTCTATTAACTCGACACATACAAAAGCATATTTTAAAGTATAGTACTGAATACAAAAAAATATTTCATATAGACACTAGCAAAATCATATCAGTTCAAAGAAGGACCATCATTTTAATAGTTCAGCCAAGGGAAGTGTGAAAGAAATTAAAGTGAATGATAAGATATATAAAAGGTATTATTATACTTTGGAAAAGTAGAAAAGAAAGAGAATAAATAAATTTTTACAAGAACAGCTTATATAGCATATTTTGTTAATGACAAATTGCAAAATGAAAATCAGAATTCAGATAAATGTGGTAACTGGGTACCTTGCCATGGAGCAATAGCTAACAAGCTAGTCTCAGGGACTTTTTGATATCGAAGTTAGTTTGATCTACACTGGGCAAGCCACACTTATGGCCTTGTGTCATACCAAGCTATAATCAGTAAACATCAATAACTGTGATAACTATATTGTAGAAATCCATAAGACCAAACCAAATACGGACTGGAATTGACATTGCAAGGTTACTCAATTCCAACTCAAAAGCAAGAATGGGCATTGCTGCTACCATGATTACCAAAAAGAAAGATTTGATTCTTCCTCAGGAACAGCTTAATTGGAAAGAAAAATCAAATAACTCTGACAACTCATCAAAAATAAAAGAGATCATCTCATTATTACGTCTATGCAAGAGAGAATAGTTTTGTCTTGAAAGTCTGTGACCAGTTCTATCCAGTAGTTGGGAGATTAAAGAAAGAATTTTTGATTAGATCTATTTCAACTATAATGTTTTATATACCAATTTACTTAGATTAGGGCCCTCATCTCCGTTATTAGTCACAGCGTTCCAGTCATTGTATCTTCTACACAAAAGCCACATGTTCCAAAAACAATATACTAAAGCTACAGTTTCCATTTCAAGATCTGTCTTGTTAGTTTGATAAGTACAATGTGAACCCGTAAAGATTGGTTACATATTTTATACATCTGTATTGAAGACAGCCAAAGGGTATGATAGTTGGACAATTCTAACAATCAAGATGGAGACACAAGCTACAGTAAATCAGTGCATAATAATATAAAAATTTTCACTAACTGAACTCACATGGTTTTTATACACCAAACTTTCAATAAATGCACAACATTAGATTTTGTACCAGGTGTAGGATGAAGAAATCTTGGTTAAACATATCAAGACATTTTCCTATAAATTCTACAGTGAATTGAGGTTTTAAAATATAGAGAGCTATACCATCATATTCAACCATCTTGATGCAGGACCACAATAGTAAGGCAGTTAGTAAGGATCAAACTCACCAATCATGGCATGCAAGACTAGCTTGCTGACCATCATTCTATGACATTTATTCTGAATTTTTTTAATATATAGAACTATTTTCCCTCCCAGAAAAATGAAGAGTCTCCTACATAAATAATTTAGTAGGAGTCATTCAAATTGAACTTGAAAAAAGTCATTAATGATTAATTTCGAATGATCAAATTATTCCTGAGAAAATCAAAACCTGATACCCCTTCTATTCAAGGCAAATATGTCAACATCGCAAGAGAATTATAGATGAAAATGTGAGAGAGATGCCATGGAGCAGTAGTTGTGAGTTCGAGAGCTTATCAACGCATGAAACAAAAATAAAGTAAACTTTTTCTTGATATTGTTTTATTTTTAATTGTGTCATTCAACCAGAAAATCTATAAAAAAAAAATACTTTTCATTATCTCCATTTTAATACAGGTAAGTGAGATGGGTTTTTTTTTAAATAATAAAAATGAATTATAGTAAGTTACATTTAATGATTGTCCCTCGCCTGGAAGTAAAAAACTATTCATTAGAATTCCACTTTTTTCAGAATTTGATTACAAACTATACTTGAACAAAGAAAGAAAACTATTGAAATGCATGCAATTCATATTTTTACAAGGTCTTTTCGGAAAGTATCCAGCCATTTAGAATATCTCAAGAACTGGTTGCACAACCCTGACGTGACTAGGCAACAAATCAGAGGGAATCGTTCTGAACATGCATAAACAGACACTCGCCATGTTGGGTTACTCTATCAGCAGAGACACCATTGAGTGAACTTGTATACTGTATGACTACCACATTCACAAAGAACCTCCTACCCATTCTTCACATCTCATGCACAGTCTTTGGTAAAGCATCACATCACCCAAGTCTGTCAGCCCCTACATTTTGTTCTGTACCACTTTGGGCTTTTCCCTAGAGAGATTTGAAACCATGGACAGGATTAAGGAGAATGTATAAAGACAGCTGATGTTCATCCCAAAGGAGGACTTCACAGACAGTTTTGAAAAGTTGAAGGGATCTTGGATAAGATGGGGAGTACTGCGAAGTGGACCATCGCCCCAAGTGGGCTATTTTTTCTGTTAATCTTAAATGGCTAGATACTTTCCAGACAGATCTCATAAAATGATTTAAACGAGATTAGAAGCATTCCTCACAGCATACACTAAAATTATCAAAATATTGAATTATAGTTTCAAGAAAGTTTTTCTTCCTTAATATTTGGTAAGTTATAGTTTGAATGGCTGTCTGTCAACTATGTATCTTATAAGTAATCAGATCAGCAACAAAGCTGCACATCTGATTGTTTAATCTTATAGTTCGATCAGGATACAATTTAATTGACGTAATTATTTTTGCTGGGGCCTTCAGATGAGACATTAAGATCATTTTCTCAGGTAGTGACTGGAGCAGTGATTGTTGTCTCTGAATGTGATAATGAATTACTATTTGTCTCACAGATCATTGTAACATAGAGATTCTCTTCATAAACTGACCTACAGAAATACATGAACATGACTTCAGTTGCATACAAGTAAATCAATGAAAGCAGAATAAACCTACATGCATAAATATGTATTATCTTTATTTTAATGTTACTTTACCTTTTAGAAATATTTTTTTTTGATCTATTGAACAAGCAACATCTTTACCACATGTGAACTTATAAAGATTTTGTTGCCTGTTTGATATTTATACATATACAATCTCTCTATACAAAATTCTGGGAACTAAAAAGCTCCAAAGACCAAACAATTTTTTTTTCATGGATGTTATCTGCCCACCAAAACTTGCGTCTGGTGCCAAACTTGACCAGACACGGGCCATGTTGAACCAAGACTGTCTAGTTTACTTCCACTGCACTCTACCATGCCTTGTAGAGCATTGGAAGTTATTATTTCGAGACAACCTTGACTTAACCCATGTTACACAGTTGAGTCTCAGTGCTCCTATTAGTCAGACATGCCTCTGCCACTATTTTTTTGGGGGGGGGGTTAAAGATGGTGAAAGATTGTATACCTTTATGTTGAAAATAATTCGACCAAAAATCTTCAAACAAAATCAAATTTCTTTCTATGTAATCACTAGACCCATTCTAAATTAATTCAACAAACATTCACTTTTCAGGAAGATACTTTTGTTGACTTATCAATAAACCATGTGTCTCTTGATATTCATTGAACTAATTCAGACATAATCTACAGAGTGAGGCTTAAGGGAGACATTTTTGCAGATAATATTTAAATGTTAATCCTTGTAAGTATTACTATACTTATTAGTTCTGCTAGCTCTGCACCTAAAACACTTTTCAAGTACAATGGGTTAATCAAGGACTTTCTATAATTCTGCTTATGCTCCAAAATAATATAGAGTAAAATCACATAACAGAATAACAAAAGTTGGACAAATTTAATAAAATATTTTTTATGATCATGGTTAATGATATGGAGAATAGAATCAGCAAACAATATTCAATCTCTAGCTGGAACAGTTTGCATTCATCCTGCACTAATGCTCTTAGGAAAGGCATTAATTCATGTCTCCCCTTTGGTTAAATAGCAAGACAGTTGGAGCCCTTTAGCTCAATAAAGCAATCCATCTTGGGTTCCATAAGAACACACTATTGCTAAGAATAATGATAGAGTTTCCATGGATCATTCAAGAAATGGAGACTCAATTCAATGCGCTCTGCTTTACTGCTTCATAACTGACACATTACCCCACAGTGATCAGCCCAGGTAGCCAGAAATTACAAGGTTGATCATCAAAGCAGAGAGGCCCTCCTCTTTGAAAATTGATGAAACACAATCCACTTACCCCCATTTCCTCTCATTTGACCTTGTGCTCTTTACTAAAGAAGCATTCTAAAAATCTCTCACCACTTGCATACTTGAATTCATTCTTGTCCTTAGATCAGGGTTCAGCAACTTCTTGTAATAGCTAACTTTTGATTTTTTTATTGCCCATGGCCCACATGTATACTTTATCATATCTTATACATAAAAATTTGCCCTCAAGGCCTATGAATTTCAAATATTTACTCTGCAAGGGAAAAGTAAAACTAAAAATCAATATGAAGTGTTTACATATATTTATATATTAATAGTTCTCAGAAAAACAAGCATTAGCAAGAAAATTGTAGTCTCTCATTGATCTCAGTAAATTTTGGAATCTAAGTTGTAATAGTAATCATCAGCCTCGATAAATAAATGTCCAATACAAATTAATGTCCAAAAGACAACCTCTTTGAGAAGATTTGATGTTTTTCATACATGAAATGGGCTGATTACAGATAGATATAGTAGTGAACATTGAAATCATACAATGGCCCATAAATACACAAATTTAGAGGTCTGACACCTAAAGAGGACAAGCTATGGCCCACAACCCACTTCTCAGATGATAAATCGTTTTTTTTTTTTAAATATTCTTGTTAATAGAACGAATTGAGTAAGGCAATCTGAAAGAGTTTTTAAAATAAAACCTTTATCTATGAACATATCTCCATGTTCGTTTCCTGTTTCATCATGCATTTATATGCTAACTGTGATGTTATTTTTACAAAAGAAAACAAAAAAAAAAAGGGACAGTGATACATGAATGAAAATATTTTATTGCAACTCAATTAGAAGTTGTGTGATTTCAGATTAAAATAATGAACATTTTATTTTCTGTGTATCAAGATAATTCAAAAGTTAAAGAAATGCAAATCTTTTTGATTCCACAAAATGGTTTAGAGGTGAAGAAAAATTAATGAAAGACCTACAAGAATTTACGTAGTGTGATAGATTTGGCGATAATGCATTTAAAAATTCACATACTCATATACGTGAACAATTTCTTCTTTAACTTCATCAAATAAATTAAAAGTGCAAAAACTGAATGTATTCGTATGAGTGAATGATATTTTCTTGAATTCAAAGTTAGTTGTTTACGAGTGTAACTTTATGATCAATACATGTGCATTTCAATTTATTATTGTTACAATGTTACAAATGAGTTTCCAAATATACTCACCCAATGATCATATGAAATTTAAAGTTAAAAATTATAATGAAAAATTATTTGGATGAAGTAAAGATCACCACCACTAAAGTTCCCTAGTTAAGATCAGTGCCACATAATATAACTCAGTAAATATTAGAACCACCCTCTGAGACCAGGTTAGGATCTGATCAACATCATCTGTGTAAAAATGAACACACACACACAAAAAAAAAGAAAGGTTTTTACGACAATTTCATCAAACTTCATTCATCTTTTAAACATCATGGAATCTGCACAAGTTTGCCTGGAAGAGTACCAAAGATCTTGAATGTTGTAAGAGTCTAATCAAACCAAATAAAGATTACTAATAAAGAGGAAAAATGATACTGATCTTCATTCGACCCAATTATTCAATTTTGCAAGATGGTCAATCGAATGAACACTTGCTAGATTATCTGCGATTGATATTTTGTCATATGACTGTGAATGCATTCCAATATACTGTTGTTGTTCTTTAGAAAGGTGACTAACTGGTTTCCAAATACATTTTTCTTCATAAGTTAATCTAGAAACTAATATAATGGTTAAGACAAATTATCCAATTCGAGGTTAAAAAAATCAACAAATTAACAAGTTTTAATAGGATTATAGTGTAATGAAAATTTGATCCACTTGTTTGCCTAGATCACTTGCACATACACACACACACACTACACATTTCAGGTTATTATGCTTGATTTTTTATAAAATGTGCGTTAGTTTGTATACTGATGATAAAGCAGGAATTGATTATTTCATACAATTCTTACCCACATCCATAAAGATAGAAGAATGTTCAAAATGTACTTGTTTGTGTCCATCATCAGAGACTGATAGATAAATGTCTACCTAACTGTAACACATAGTTATTTTTTTATGTAGTAATTTTAATTGATAGGGGAGATAATGCTAAGATAAAAATAAACGGATTTAGGATCCAGATTAGACAGGCACTCTGATTATAGTAACATGTTCTGGAGATTTTCCTCATATTCATGAATAGGTTTATTAAGGCTTCGACGTTGAAAAAAAAAATGCCGACGTATGAAATTCCTAACAGTTTATTATTACACAACTCACGAAGAAGAGAGTGAAAGGTTCTTCGGGTCAGTTGTTGGTTTTTCGACCTCAGAAACGATAAACATCATAGTAGATTCAAGTTCGATCCCCTTTGCAATCACCTTTTTATTCAGTAAACGTATTTTTCATGAAAATTCATGTTCTATACGACAATGCATTTGCTTCGTTCAAGTAAAATCTACGATGTACACGTGACATACAACGGCATACGACACGACAGAGAAAAATATAACCGACATTGTAGGACAGGAACAAAAAAAAAAAAAAATACAGATTTGAATCATCATTATGATGATGGTGATCATCATCATCAATTGATATATCAGCGGAAGTGTTGTGATTGTGAAAGTAATCTTTAAATGGGATTTAATGATGTGACACATGACAGAGCCCTACTGGTATTTATTTATTTACTCCTAGTTGTCTCTGGTACAAATGATTTTTTTCCTGAAGAATGTGTAGCGCCAATCAAACGGGTTTGTAGTCATTAACATAACGATGAAGGCAGATAGCTAAAAAAAATGTAAACTGTGGTTTATAACTATAACAAGTGTTTATTTCATTTCTACATCTTAAACAAATCGGATGTTGTAGACATTAGCTTCAACTAGGTGTGTTATTTCAGTTACAGAAGGACTTCACTGGCTACTTTTTTGGTTATAAATTTTAATACATTTTTGCTGCATAAATTGAAAAAATAAAACAACAACAAATCGTCCAACTAATATATTGTATGGAGTAAAGATAGTCCTTTCAAACTTAAATTGGTAATCTTTGCTAGAACGCAATTCTTGAACCGGCTAAAAGTGGCTAGATTTTTTAAAAAAAGGAATTAACAACGTGATTAGAAAAACGGTGTCTTGAACAAAGGTTTCATTTTCATTATTTTATTAATAACAGATAAATACGTTGTATAATTGCACTATATATAAGGGGCGGTTTTTTTTTAGATCCAGGACGTTATTTGTGGAGGTTAGCATCATATCAATACGTGGTTTCATATTTCTTGGAGAATTCGTATGATTTTTTATAGCATATGATGTTATCTACCCAATTTTGGCCATATTTTGATAAATCTAGCCATTCAAAGGGGCCGTTCGAAAATTGCGTTCTTGCAGGGATTGCCCTCAAGTTTTTCAAGTGTTTTTTTTTTTTTTTTCATTTTTAAATGATAAACATTATTTTTTCTTTTCTTTGGGGTTACTTAACAAAAACGAAACGAAACAATGCACTAAGAGCCAATGTTGATTTAGTTAAGTTGGTAAAACGGATGTCTTCAACTTTACAAATAAATTGAAATGTAACGACCACAGAACGTTATATCTTTTTTTTAAACTTCATTTTATACCAAACTAACAGCAACACAGTCTGCCAGTCAGTTTTCAGACAAGAGAAAAAATTGTTCAAAACATCCAATGGATAAGATAGAGTGAATCAATGCGAACACATAATCACATTAGATTACTAGATGGGTGTGAATCGCTTGAAAAGAAAAAGAAAGCAAATCAACAATTACTACAACTGTTTTACCAGCGACATATCAAAACTAAATAAAGCTTACAGAATAAAAGAATAATTTATCAGAGTATAAATGAAGGCCCATACATGTCGTGTGTTCTATTCAGATTTGTATTTGGATAGCAAAATAATTCGGTGAACAATTCACCCCAGGAAAAATTCTAAAATTACATTCAAATTTGAGATAAATGAAATGAATGCAAAATTACCAGATAAAAAAAAAATCAATTTAGTGGAGGCGGGCAGTATACTCAAATGAAAATGGTCAATCGATTTTTTTATAAAAACAAAAAAAATATATAGTTATTTAAAAAAGCCTAAAAGAATGATGCAATTTGATCAGAAAAAGTACCAATTCTGTATTGTGTGTACATCTGAGAAATATTTTTGTTTTCCTTCAGAATTTACACGAGACCATTTTTTTTTCTTATCTAATTCAGAAGTTTAAAAAAGTCGAGCAAAAAAAGAGGGCAAGTTAGATGAAATAAATATCGAATTCAGACCGGCTACAGAATTATTTCTTTCTGCACTCCATGCAAAACATTGAAAAAAATACATGTTGGTTTTTTTCTCTTCTTGGGTTTTGTATTGAATGAATGACTAGATACACGGATGTTAATTGTGCAATAAATAGATAAAATCATGAAATAAAAACAATGATTTATTTCAAAATTATAGTAATTCTTTGTTTCTGGAGACTCGGAAGACCTGAAACACTGGAAGAATGTTTTAATTATCTAGTCTAAGCAAGTCGCAGAAAACAATTTCACAACTTTTCCCCATCTCTTCTTCAAGAAACATTAAACTAAAAATCGATCTTCGATCTAATGAACTGACTGACTTCTTTATTTCAAGAATAATTTTCAAGTCTTTTTCGTTCCAATAAACACAATTGACGGACGAAACAACTAGCATGTTGCTCCCAATTAAAACAATGTTCAATATGCTTCATAGTTCTGGAAACTGTGTCGGATATTTTTGTTGTTTCCCTACACGTAATGTTATTCAAGGAATTCATGAAAAGACCTAAATAGAGAAATCTGATATTCATGCCTTTTGTCTCGGGCAGTGTCCCGTTCGAAATATTTGTTAAATGTTAACCATCTCATGTGACAAAATTTCGAAATCTTTTCAACAAATTGTGAAAAAAATTGGCGAAATTTCTCAAAGTAGAAGAATTTTCAGGCAAATAATAATTTTGTTTCGTGTTTTATTGTGTGAACATTTTTTTTAACCCATTCTTTCTTCTCGAGAAAGAATCGCTTTCTTTCTTTCTGAACGATTTTTTGAAATCGTTTTGGGGGGTTCTTAAATCAATTGAAAAATACCAGGGCAATATTTTTGATATTTTCTGCAACGAATGATGGCATAAGTTTTCAAACAACACCGATTTCAAAGAGGTAGCATTTTTTCTTTTTTAAATTTATTTATTAGATAGATAAACAATAATTCCATTCATTCCAGTACGAGATAAGAAAAGGATAACAAAACGTTCACGTGCTGGACCGAATACGACAAAAAGAAATATACGAGTTGATTTTTGTCTAGTGAAAATGTTTCAAGTGAATCACAGTAAGCAAAAAAAAAAAAAAAAAACATAAAATCATCGGTAAAACTAAAAAGGGAATTTTTTTACCTCTACTAGTAGGATGCACGTGGTTAAATAGTTAAGATATGAATTGTTAGTGTGTTCTGTTTAATTAAATACCAATGTATTATGTGTACATTACTTTTCTTAGAATATAAGTCGATACACAAAATAATAGAATGTATTCACTTGAATAGCAGATTATACTACTGTGACAACTGTTAGTGTTTACTCGGTTCATACCGATGGACGTAAAACTGAAATGAAATAACTCGGGTAGTGAATAATACTAACGGTAGTTATACTCAAAGAACTCGAGTCATTTTTAGTAAAGTTTATTGTCTGCACTCTACTAGCTTACTTTGCTGACTGTTAGAGAAACCGGATCAGAGAGGCTCATTTAAAATGAAGGGAAAGTAACAACTGATTGCAACAAATATCAAACAGAATACTTCACCTCTCAATTCTGATGATCGGTCTTACACAATACTTATCTCTTACACACAGCGTGTTGACACGAAAAACCTTAATCGACTTTATCAGTCCTTTAAATGACAATTATTGCACATTCATCATCTGTTTACAATCTGGGGATTATCCAAAAAACTACCCCCCTACTAACTAAAAGCAGTAGTGGTACCACCTCGATATTATTCAATTAATTGAAGCCGTTTTTTTTTTCTTATCAGCCTCACAATGAAAACACTGCTTATTTGAAACTTTTAATACAAACAGAACTCTTTTACAAAACTGTATAAAACATACGACATTAAAAAGATCCTCTCGTACGACTTTTTTTTTCAAAAATAAAACCGGAAAACGACTTTTAAAATCGATCGGACGGAGAGAGCAAGAGAGCGTATAGTGTAACACTTACAGTTATGTTTTTTGCAACCAAAACAGATAAATAACTACATATCTTTCTTTATAATTAAGGTCAAGTTTATCAACTACAATGCAATTAATACAGAGCAGATGGTTCTGATGTTAAAAATGATTTTAATGCATTTTCTGATCAATAGAATTTCGTCTGTTTTGCAAGCGCGAAGGGAAAAGTAAGTACGACTATGCTATATAAAGTTCCTAATGAAGCGTATTAATTTGCGATACGTGTGATTTTAAAGTCATAATTTAAACTCTACAACTGAATATAACTTTGAATTACAATACTTAACTTATGTAAACACTAACATAGCCACCGAACATTGTTGGTACTTCTTGGCAGCAAACAAAACAGTTAAGATCTTCTTGTGTAAATATGTAATGTAAATATGCATGGATCGTGCAATCAGAAGTCTCAACAAAACGATAATGATCCATTGTGTTATTCATTCTTTACAAATAGATAAAATTAAAGCAAGGAAAAGCTTTTCATCCTTGTATCTCTCTCCTACCTGACAATGTGTCTGGTTCCAGGCCCGACGCAACGTCCAAACCACAAATCACAAAATAGTCAGCGAATCTGTAAGAAGGTTCCTGTCCAGACATTGTCCTCTCTGATTATTTTTTTTTCATGCGACTGGAACTACAAGAGTTCCATCACAATGAAAAAAAAAAAAATAATGGTAATCCTGGGTGATTGCTATTTTTTGTGAGGGTTATGTTGTTTCTTCCCTCGGTACTCCTTACTTCGTCCTTACGACACATTCGTACACATTCACAGAGATACACTCATCTCGGGAGAGTCGGTGGTTGCCGTCTAGATCTTCCTCCCACTCTATCGCCAGATCTCCTAACTCCCACTACTTCCCCTCTCACTCCCTATTAGGCAATATTCCCACTCCAGTCACATACTATATCTCCTGCTCCTCCTCCCATCTCTTACTACTTAGTCGTACTACGCCTCTCTTTCTTTTCTTTTTTCATCTTGATTTAATTTTCACTATTTTTCCATCAAATTGAGAAATATCTTTCTCTTGTATATTCTTCATTATGTTCCTCCTCATTATAAAATTTATTCTGCAACTTTTTGCGCTTTATTATCTTCTCATCTATTTCATCTTTTATGATATTTCCAACTTTTTCTGATCCTGATTTTTTTAAACCTCTCAAATTTAATTGAAGAATTTTCAAAGCCCCAGCTTTCAATTCGTACCCATTCAGTATTTTACTCAATTATTTCTCTTTCATAACAATTCCCCCTCTCTTTCTCCGGCCTCTCCCACCTTCTTTCTCTCTATGACATGTCACCTCTCTTTTATTGTCATTCCTCTTGTATTCGCCGTTTTCTCTCTCAGGAAGCCTCCAACTTTCACTTAAGATCACCTCCCACCCTTGGTATCACATGAATCCATATCAACAATAATAAACAAATCAAGTAGTGACTACAGCGAACAAGATTACATTTTTTTCTTGATAAAAATTAAAATGAGAGGTTTTTTTTATTTAGTTTCCATGTGGTCTCTTGATCTCTTATCTCATTTTAGTCATTGTTCTTAAATTATTCAAGAATCTAAATGGCTTGGGCTTGGTACTTTTTCTTAATGGTCCGTCTCAACAAGCAGCACTTACAAAACCATTGCTGCTGCTGCTGCTGTTGCTCTCAACAAATAACACCACCTGATTATTATTCTTCACTCTATTATTTTTCTTTCCTGTCCCTTATCAGCTATCCGAATATCTTTCGAAAACTTTCCAATCATACGATATGCAGTCTATCTCTATCTATCTATCTCTCTTTCTCTCACATTGTCTTACACGCTGGTCTTGCCGAGAGTTGACGGTGATTCAGTTCCTCACTGGGCACTTCAGTTATGATAAGCTCAAAGTTATTCAAGTCCATCAACTTTTCCATTTTTCGATTAGCCAATTCGTGCAGGTTCAAATCTTGGAAACAATGGAAAGGTACTTTCATTTCTTCGAAAAAAAATAAAATATTGAAGAAGGAATCTCAGAATTCTCTTTTTTTCTTCTTTTTTCACCCATACAATAGAGAGCCTTCTTCATCTGCATGGTTAAAATGGTTAAAAATGATATACATCAATTGTAAAATGACCGAGGATAAAGTTCTGTAAGGCTATTGTTAAAAAATTTATTTTTTTACAAATAAAAAAAAAAATATGGATTTGTTTATTTTGTTTGATATTTGCTCCTTCCATCCAAAATAGTCAAATTCCAGCATATCAAATTATTAAAACCTAAAAAAAATAAATGTCTTTTTCCAATACATGTAATTGATAGCTATAGTGAATATCAATACAGATATGTATGTACAGAATAACCTTTACACAATGGGTGATGAAGATAGTTCATAACAGAAATGATTGCTCTGCCTATGGTGATAAATAAGGACCTAAATACAAAGAGCCTTGAAAGTAGAAATAGATGTTCAGCACTAATTCACGCTAATGTATAAATGAAAAATAAATTATCAGAGAAAGTGAGAGGAATTTACTATTTTGAAGACATATGTCTGCAATATGCAATAAAATCATATCCCTAAAGCATAATTGTTTAGATGCATGCAAAGAATATATAAATAAAAGCCACTGAAGTAATTTATAAAGGCGCTTAACAAATTTATCGCCAATCTGATCAAACTGATTCTTTCAAAATGTGAACTTTAAACCCTATTACAAAATTATGGAGAAATGACAACAATGAAAATGCATCTCTGTTTTTACTACTCTTTAATAATTTTCTGTTTGCTGTTAAGATTAAGTTGTAATAACACAAATCATTCTGAAAAAAGGTTTCCAATATAATCCTATCACATGGGACAAAAATGGAAAATACTAACAAAAAGATTTGTATGACTTGTATATCATTTATAAAAGGTCGGTCCGAAAAGTATCCAACCATTTTGATTATCTCAATGACTGGTTGCGCAGCAAGGCTATGATGTAGCTTGGAAAACAAGCAAGAGTGAACAGACACTCTCCCATGGGATTACTCAGTCAGCAGTGAAACACCATCAAGTGAGCTCGTGTACTTTGTGGCCATCACATTCACTATGACCAAGCTAGTCATTCTTCATGTTTTGTACAGGTTTTTTTAAAAAAAACATTGCATTGTAACTTCACAACCCCTGAGTTGTTCAATTGCTTTCACCTTGTCCCAAACCTTTATGCCCACACTGTAATGTAAAGATCCACAAAGGCCTGTTAACGGAGATTTTGATTCAAATGTCTTCACTGCGTTGGAGTACTGGTTACGAACACAAGAACAATGAGCATTCCAATGATGAAATAACGGTGATCTAACAAGGACAAAAAGGTTTATTGATGACAGGTTTGCAGATTCAAGTTAACACATCCCATTGAGTCAAGAACCAAGACTGGTCAGGTGATTTTAGCAAACGTATGCTCTATGTATATGCCGTGGGTAAGAAGGACAGGGCTGGTATTAGACAGGAAAACTATCTTGGAACTTAGCGAGGGAATCGGTTAACTCCAAGCCAGAATCTTCTATGTTAGGTTGTGCGTCGAGGCAGTGAGTTTGCATAGCATAGGGTCACACTACAAGCATAGAGCCAACTAGACTTCTTATGTTCAGGTGTGTTTGTTGGAGACTTTTAAACAAGGAGAGATTTGAAGGAGATAATTAATGTCCAGTCTGGATAATCAATCAATGCCTATCCAGTTCTGCAGAATCAATCAACAATTTGATTGGCCGAGGACTTCATACCCCCATCGAAAGTGTGCTTCCATTTTTTTACATCACATGACTGACCAATAGTAGCCCCCCCTGCCCCAGCTGAACTTTTTAGGCGTGACTGACTTCTGTTCAATATTTCAAACAAAAAAAACAAAACAGGAATACATTTTCTTTCCAATCTCAAGTAAGTCCACAGATTTGACTGACTTTTTTGTATATTGCCATTGTTTATCAATTCCCCTGGAGCCTTATCTCCCTGAGTGTTCATATAAACTGACCATCTGGTTCAATTCTGGAACAAAATTTATCGCTCCAGACCCCCCACCCCTCACTGACTGATAATAGAGATTTCTTTCTTTTATTTACTGACTCAGGAGTAACCTGGTAGATCTCAGTTTTTAGGGGCCTCCCTTCATATGGAGATATACCACATACCTAATTCAGACTAATAAATGTTCTGGGTCACATCTATGAAAAAAATTACCTATCTTTAAGTGAAGCGTAGTTGGCACCTCTCTAGAATTTGCCCAGGCTGATAATTAGATTATCGGTTTATTCTTCCTTATTAACTTATCCAGGTGTGATTTGTGTGGTCTTAATTTCAGGTAGCCTGGCAACTGAGTCTAGAGAAATGCCCTCTTATCACCAGATAAGAAAGAAGTGGCATTGTGGATTGTTTCATCCTCTCCAAGCCAATTGACTCTCTTATTATCTTTCAGAAAAAAAACGCCATTTGGTAGCATGGTTTTCTATCAATTTCTTATTGTAATAGTTCCAACTGACTTGCTTCTTAGTAGAATCAATTCATGGAGTGAAGCCTCTCATGACCAATCATGGTATACCAGCATCACCCTAGTCTCTCAGGCTCTGTAGAATCCATATTTGGTTCCCTGAGACATATGGCTGTTCCCAAAGTGATTTCAGACTGTTGATGAGATCATGGATCTTAGGATATGTTTGTGAGATCCCAAATGGAGTATTTTGAAGGGCATTGAGTCACCATACTATTTTTTCAGTAATATTAAATGGCTGTATATTTTCAGAACAGACCTTGCATTATGATTTTTGTTAGCTTTTGAATGAGAGTACAATGTCCCAGGTTCCCCTCAAATAAGCTGAATCTAGGTGTCCTTTGAAGTACAGGATTATTTATTCATTTATGTTTTACAATGAAAAAAATGAATATAGGTCTGGTTAGTCCCTCAATAGAAACTGTCATGTAAGCAAAATCTTTTGGCTGTATGCTGTGTTGGTGATGATCTGTTGAAAATTGGAATTAGGGGTGATCAATGAATAAGTTATTTCTCTCATCTATTGTTGAACTTGGAAAAAAAAGTCCGAACTGAAAAGAAAAAAACAAAGCTGAATGCTGCCAGGTACAAACTAATTTAGCATAAACTTACATTGAACCCCTTTCTAAGTCATCAAAAGTAATTATGTCTGAACCCAGAGCAAACATACAATAAATACATAGGCATATATCTATCTGTGTGTGTGAGATGTGCAATATTTATAGATACATCTAATAAGAGAAAATTTACACATGCAACTAAAATAACAAAGTATATGTAAAGTACAGAAAAACACTCAAGAAAATTACATTATTATACATATATTATACAGATAAGAGACAAAAAAAGCTTGAAAAAGTCTTTAATGTGTTTAGTGTTTAAAGCAGTAAAGCTTGTAGAAAAAAGTAATCCTTACTGAAAGGTCATGTTGTAAATTCTAGCGCAGAGCATCACAAAGTATGGTCCTTTTTGAAGATGCCAAAATTGAACTGACATTAAATTGACATTTACCTGTCACCAGAGGTTAGCACCGGCTATCCTATGATCATCATGGTGTCAAGTTACCACTATACACAAATTTGCAGACCTTAGGTACAGCAATCTCAGTTAGATTGGAAATTGCCAAAATTTACTTTTTTTGAACATGCTACAATGAACTGACTTCAAATTGACCTTCAGGGGTCACCAAAGGTCACCAACTCATATTTTATTTTTATCCTGGGGCTAAGTTACCCTCATTAATGAATATGCTGCCAGTACAGTGCAGCCATCTCCCTTAGATTAAAAAATGCCTCAATGGACTTGTCCCTGAATTGACCTCTAGGTCATCATGATTTATCCTGTGTTCATCCTTGTGTCAAATTACCCATGTAAGCAAGGTTTCAACTTGTAGGGTGCTACTGTCTTTGATAGTAATTGACCTTTTTTAAACACCAAAATTGACCTGACCTCGAAATAACCTTCGTAGGTCAGTGCCACCTCTCCTATGTTCATCATGTTGTCAATTGATTCTTATAAGCAAATTTTCAGCCAGCAGGGTGCTGCTGTTTCCATTTTGTAAATTACTGAAATTACTTTTAGGGGTCATCAGAGGTCACCACCACCTATCATGTGTTCATCCTGGAGTCAAATTTATACAAAAATTTTCAGCCTACAAGGTGCAACCATTTAGGAGTCTTTAAAATATAACATTAAAAACAAAAACACTAAGAAATATGTGTTGTCTTTATGATGTTACTAGCTTGAGTATCCGGCATTGCCCAGGGAAAAAGTAATCAATTTTATGAGGTCTTATTTTAGATTCTAACTCAGAGCAGCCATGGTCATTTGATTTGAAAACACCAAAACTGATCTTTTTAGAAAATGCAGAAATTGACCTGACCTTGAATTGTCCTTTAGAGGTTACCAGAGGTCAGCTTGACCTATCCTATGTTCATCTTGTGGTCATATTACACAAATTTGCAGTTTTTTGATGCAGCTGTCATTTAGATTTGAGATTGCCAAAATTGACCTGAGTACAAAATGAACTATACAGGTCACCATCAAATATCTTATGCTAATCTGGGGATTAAGTTATATTTATGCACAAATTTCCACCATTTAGGGTACAACCATTCCAGAGTCTATAAGAACATAATCAGAAATGAACATTCTTTGTATTTATAGTAACATATATGTATATATGAATACAGGACATGACATGATTTAGATTTTTGATTATTACCAGCTTCTAGATCTTACAATAATTTACCAAATCCCTGTCTGTCTGTACAAGTAAAATTCAAAAATAATCAGAGGCTCAGCAGGTTTTAAGTGAATTAGTTTTTTTAAAATATTTACAATGTAAATTTGTGCTAAATTTGTCCCTCATTTTGTGTACTGCAGTGTTCAAGCTTACCAACATTTTAGTATTACAGGGAGTCCCCAGATCATAAACAAGTTTCAACCCTTAGATCTGCTCATGAGTCAGATCTGTATGTAAGTCAGAAGAGTTACAGACAGTGCATATCTAGCATTAGTTAGTCTTCATGCATAGTGCATATTTTACCTTTCTATGCATAGAAACCATTGGATAGACAATAGTAATAATGATGATAAAGTAATAATATAGACATATTTACGACACAAGTAGAATCCCGAACAGCAGGAACAAAATAAACCTGCCTGGGAAATGAGATTAGAAAAACTGATCTCTCAAATTCAGAGAAACGAAATGATACTGAAAAACACATAGTACATGAACAGACCTTGTGCCAGACTATGAGATACATACAAGATAAGATAAAAAAAGATATCCACGATAGTGGAAGAAATGCATCAAAAAGGACTAGCCAAAGAAACAAGACTGGCTGCTGTAGGGTCAAACTCTTCACCAAATTCTATCCTGACTGATGATGACAGCAACTTTTGTTATATATATATATACTATTTTGTGAGAATGAAATAAGCCTGTGCATATCTGTATGATAAGTTTTCATTAATATCTAAGACTTGTCAACTTGTCAGTATGAAAGCCTCCTGACAATCAGTTGGTCATGAGTTCAAATCACGGTAGGCAAAAGTGAATTTTACTTTTGGTTTACACCCATGATTTTAATGAAGATTTTTCTTATTGTTCTTCTTACGGAAGGAAAACCAAGTCAACTCCAGACTTTGTACTGCAGTTTGACAATAGGCAAAGAGTTGTCCAATACCAACTGAACTGAACTTTATGAAACTATAAAGGAAAATTTTTATCAAGACCTGAACAAAGAAAGAAAACAGAACATAAAATCAGATGTCGCAGACACAAAGAACCTCTGAATGACATATTGGGATGTCCAGAGTAACACACCAAATTGCTAGAATGGTTAGATAGTATAAAAAAAAAAGATCTCCAAGACATAGAGGAGGGGAAAAAATTGAATTGATTACAACCACAATAATGTCCATGGATATTGGTTTAAGAAATTCACCACACTACATGACAGACTTATTCACCATCTAGAGGGAAGTGATGTCCTGCAATGGATGATCAGAGGTTGAACAACCCTCATCCAAAAGGACACTGAAAAAGGAAATCAGGCAAGCAACTACAGACCAATTATGTGCATACTACTAATGTGGGAATTTTGACTGGACAGATAGCAGACAAAATATATATTTCCATGGAAAGGAGAAGATTTCTATCAGAAGAACAGAAAGGATGCAGAAAAGGAAACAAAGAACCAAATAACTTGGTCTACATTGACCGGATGATTCTGAAAGAAGTGAGGAAGAGAAGAAATAATATTCCAGTTGTATGGATTGATTATGAAAAAGCATAAAACATGATCCCACATAGCTGGATACTCAATTGCCTCAGGACATTCAAGATTAGTGAATCAGTAGTGAGATTCATCGCCATCTTTATGAAAAACTGGAAAATAGCCTTGACAGCTGCAGGGGAAAGCTTAGCAGAGGTAAGAATAAGAATGGTAATTTTCCATGTGTACTCTTTGACCCTATAACTATTTGCACTGACCATAACACCACTAAGAAGAATCTCAGCAAAGGATACTTATACCAAAATTCAATTACCTCATGTACATTGAAGACATAAAACTCTGTGCAAAGAACAGGAATGAAATATAATTCAACAAAGTTAAAGAATACAGCAATGACTTTTGAATGGAATTTGGAATAGAAAAATGCGCACAATTGGTAATGTGTAGAGGAAAACTTGGCGTTGGAAGGAATAGACTTACTGGACAACAAAATCATTAGAGCATTAACCACTCAGGACTGATTTAAATACCTGGGGATTTTCAAAAGTGACTCTATGAAACAAGAAGAAATGAAAGAGAATTTTTAAAAAATACATCAGAAGGATGAGAGGTATATTAGAAATGAAGCCAATCTATCTATATAATGAACAAAAATTTGAATGATCATCAATATATCTATATGTCTGCTTTCTCTTATTTCATACTTATTTTTGAGGAACTATCAAATTTAATACCCTTCAGAATAATAACTGTTTTCATCTACATATTTTACATCATATAGCTTTTGGAATAACTGTAGGATTTCCACAAATCTCAGTAGTATTTATAACAAACCATAATACAATCCTTTATTCAAAATTTATCATTACATCAATGGTTTTGTTTAGATATACAGAACAATTTGAAAACTTCATTGAAAAATTTTTGAAAGAAAATCAGGTTTGAGAATATTATTTACCTATCATCATCATTCATCATCATCATTAGACTTTCAACATCCGTCGTTGGACATAGACCTTCCCCAGGATTTGCCACACTTCTCTATCATGGGCGTCACAAAGCCAGTACTTTCTGAATTTTTCAAGCTCGTTATTTACCAACATTTGTATCTAAATAGCTATTTATCTGAATTTCATTCTGCATGAATTCTCGGAGACAAAATTCTTGATAATGCAACTAAGGATAATCCTTAGAAACATTTTTAGCTTGTTGGAATAGAAATTTAAAGAACTCATTTGTACTCCTGGATTATCTGTATACCACTCATTGTGATTTGTTCCTCTATTTCTTCAATCTTTACATTGTTTTGCCTTTTGTTAAATCCTGTTTCGAATCAACAAAATTATATTGATGGTTCACCATGATGTGGTGAAAACAAACTGGGTACAACTCCTGTCAACAATCTAAATAGATAGTGGATCCTTCAGCAGCCAACTACTTAATACCATTAAGAAACATTTCCACTGTCCAATAGTAATGAATAACGGTGTGAGGAGTCAACACACAAAAGCAAAATGAATGTAGGGGTCAGAAAAATAAAAGAACAAAGCACAATAACAAAAATTCATCAAATGTTTTGGTTGAATAATCTGTTTAATGTTTCAAATCTGGAATTTCTGGCATTGGAAATGAAGTGAAACTCATGGAATAGTCTCAGTTAAATAAGCACGAGTTCTGTTTGCCTAACTCAAGGAGTGTCCACTTTGGCTCACAGCATTTTGACATTGGCATGTTATAATGTTAATGATGTGAGAACAGTTCACTAAACCTTAACAATACAAATATCTCCATGTTCCATTTCTAAAAGACTATTAGATTTTCTTAAATTTGAAAAAATATTTTCAGGGATATATATGAGAAGAAGAAAATCTAAGGAGTCACTGCACATCCTGATTGTAGAGGAAAACAGAGCTAACCATTCCCTGACCTTATATCCAGTCAATTAAAAAATTATATATATATGTATATATATATATATAGTGTGGCTATAGACTTTCCATTAACCCATCCAGTACCACAAAGCAGGATCGAAACCTTCGCTTCAGATCCAGGGACCGATATCCTACATCTGAGCTACGGAACTGGACAGTCAGTAAGGCTGAATTTAAGTGATATACTTATTCACACATAAATCCCTCATCAACCAGAGTGATCTATACCTATAGAAGAGCATTGCATAGGCTTACAATAGATGGGTTACCTCACTTAAAGAGTGCTCAACCCTGAATAGAGGAGCATTAATTATTGTCATCCACAGACAGCTGTTTTGATGTATTATATCTCCTCAGTGTGGCTATACACACATTGTACATATGGTACAGATCAGGTTTGCAATATAGCATAATATAAAGCAATGTCTGATATGTGATGGATTTATTTCATAGAGTGCTCGATACATTCAACTTTATACTTCAAAAATCAAGTTGTATTAGAGTAGAACTCGAAATATATAATAAGAAGTGTAATCGCTACACAAACAAGTTCATGTTTCTGCCCTCTCTGGACCTCATCAGGTCCTCACATGTCCAAGTAAATTAAGAATAATACAAGCCACTAGAGCCACAAAGGATACCAACATGGGCAATAAACGTAATACCAAATATCAAGGTCAAGATAAAAATATCACTCAGAAAACAATTAAGTATCCATTCATAGATAACTCCTACACCAAGTACACATCCTTTGACATTTAACTTACAACCGCCAACAAAAACATTCACACTGCTAAAAATAATGAAACAAAATGAATAACTCCTCCTACTCATAGTGACACCCACAAGACTCTCACCGAATTCTCCAAACTAGAATCTAAAAACACTACATATATATATATATATATATATACATATATATATATATATATATATATATTCCATAGGAATAGAGCACTCTGGTGGATGGGGAATTTATGCGTAAAATAATATATCGCTTAAATTCAACCTTACTGACCGTCCAGTTCCATGGCACAGAGGTATGATACCAGCCTCCGAAGTGAAGGTTTCAATCCTACCTCGTGGTACTGGATAGAATAATGGATAGTCTATAGCCACACTGAAGAGTTGTAATACAACAAAACAGTTGTCTGTGGATGACACCATAATATATATATATATGAATATATATATATATATATATATATATATACATATATATGAATATATTGAAACCAGTGATAGCATAGGTAAGATTTAGTTGAACGAATGCCTAAAAACTTTCATTCGCTCTAGTGATTACATATATATATTGTGACAGCAAATATTAAAATCAAGTATAAGAATTGATTGCAATATATAGAAATACATTACTATAGAAATACATTATGACAAATAGTAGACCTTTATAATCTGAACTTGTTTATGTAACCTATGGTAGCATGGGACAAAGATTTTCCCTCCAGCCTGAGCAATGGATTTTCAAGGTGAGGTCAGCTTGCCCAGGGCACCAATGAAAAGATTCTGAAATCAGGTTCACCAATATTTTGAAGGGAAGGGTATTGAGTGGAATTATAAAATTCAGCAATGAAGAGATGAAAAGATTAGCAATGTATACTTGGAGGAAAAAAATAAATTAGTATAACAATAATGAATATTTTTATCCTTTCAAGGAACAGATTGTTTTCAAAGTTTCTAAACCTTTAAATTATAAAGTTTTCTGAATATACTGAGCTAGCTGATCAGCAAAATAAATAGAGGTAAAACAATGTGAATCAAAACAAAATTTTCTTGAAAAAAAGTATATGAAGTATAAGTTTTATTGAGAAATGATGAATTTTGCAGATTTTCCCTCTAGTTTATTCCTATATCAATGTATTGATATAATAATTGATTGGGCCTTAAAAATATAAAAGAGCAATAGATCTTAGTTTTATAGTTATTCTTTTATTGTAACTGAGTATCATGAAGTCCCTGGAATACTACTATATTTGATATATCTATTGTATTATTGTTGTGTTGGCTCTAACCCAAAGAATTTTAAAAAGCAGACCTCTACTATTTCCCCAAACGGAGTAAAGCTGGTTCGTTCAGAAGCTGGTGATAAAATGAAGGGGAGATAATTCCTAAATAGTTCACCCTTTATTCAATTTTTAATGATTCAAGTCGACTCAAAATGACTGGTTATGGACTAGTAATGATAGAAAAAGTGCCAGTATCTAACAATTCAGTGCTCCTGTTATAGAATGATGGCTACCAGGCTAGTTTTGAAGAGGATACCAAAGCTCAATGAATATCATCTATTAAAGGATACTTCAATTCCTATCGGTAGTGATAAACTTTGTGCTCTAATAACCCATGTGATTAAGAGTAGAGACCAAAGCAATCAGATATCGAAGGGGGCAAAGAGTAATAAAACTCAGGAACATATTGGACAAAATAACATAAAAAGTTTTATAGGTATTAAAAGATACCAAAGAAGAAATGTGTATTCCTAATTGTATTTCTTTTTATATACATGGAATGAGTTGATATAATTTTTGTACCAGCAAATATATTTTTACTGTTTGAATATTCTTTTCATGAATGAATAGAAATGTTCTTAAGATTGAAAAAGGAAAAAGGAAAAAGGAAAAGGAAAAAAAAGGAAAATTCTCTTAAAGTTTTGTTGTGTATGAATGTTAATAGAAATTTTCTCATTTGATTTTTCTTTTTGCAGGAATTTGAGCAACACTGATTCTTGGTGAAAACTTGTAAGTTGAGAATAGATTTGAAGAGATAGATGGAAGCAGAGTTCTAAGTTGAAATTTTCTTGCTAGTTAAGGAACTGAATGGAAAACCTTGTTGAATATCCATTGTTGGGGCTTGCATACTGTGCTAAAAGCTTTTTTTAAAAGAATAGTGAACATATGTGGATTGTATATTGAGAGACAAAAATGAAGAGATGGATGATGAAAAGATTAAGAAGGATTGAGATTGCAATATACTCCTGGTTTCTAGCAGATGAGTCAACTACTGATGTCTTTGTTTAGTTGCTTATGGCGTGAAGAAAGATTTGGTTCGCAGCATTTGAGGAGCCAGTCTTGGTGTTTGTTTTTGCTACTTGACTGGCAACTGGTTGAGTTCATGAGTGCATGAGTAAAACTTCTCTATCAAAGAGACATTGAAGATATGTCTTGGTATGTGTAGAGCAGCAAGGTTAGAACTGGCACATATTTGTGGTGCAAGGGTTTGGAATATTTGCATATGCAGAACAACGTTTGTGAATTCGGTAGGTGACTGCTGAAGAACAGTAGTATGAAAGGGATTATTAATGGTGAACCAAGACATCAAGAAATTGAAATTTTGGAGATATTTCGTGGCCTTTTGCCAAACTATTGTCTGTATTGATGGGTTTATATCGTATACATTGCTAAAATCTGTATACATTTTATTTTTCAATTCAAAAATTATTTTCATGACACCATAATTTGCGTTGGAATAGCAACTCATTTTTAAAGGGGAACAATTCATGTTTTTCAAGAGTTAATTCCCTTTTAAAAATAAGCGTTCCATTGTGCTGTTCGCAAAGAAATAAGATATGCTTATTAAATTGACAATATGAAAACTCGGAGACTTTCATTTCGACAGACATTTTTAATTCAATAAAAAATGATGAATAAAAACAAAAAGGATGGAGAAAGACTCATATATAACTGAAAAATATATAACTGAGAAATTATCGATGATACATTACTTATGGAAATAACTGTTCATAAACATATACTTCTAAAAACATGCCATTTACTTTTATCATTTATGATTACTGTAACTTCTGTATTGCATGTATAATAAATGAAAAATCATGAAAATATGTTTTTTAGTATAACTGTATTTATTTATTCATATGAAATAAGCCTTTGAGTATCTGTAAGATAAATTTCATAGATACTTAAGACTTGTCAGTAAGAGGGACTTGAATGCGATTTGAAGTCATCGTAGAAAAATGTTAATTTTATAGATGTTATCATTTATCAGAATGAAATAAGTTCTTGAATACTTCTAACATAAATTTTTGTAGATATTTAAGGCTTGTCAATTTAGCTCTGTTGGTAAAAGAGCCATCCATCAACTAGTTGGTTGTGATTTCGAATCAAGGCAGAGGAATGTTAACTTTTACTCCCCTAAATTTAGTGAGGATTGTTCTTGTTGTTATTGTTCTTTTTACAGTAGGAACACAATGTCAGCTCCAGACTGAGACCGAAAATTGAGATTATTAATCACCACTCCCTGTTGTTCAGGTTATTCATGTGTTCTGATAATTCTGGACCTTGCCTTGCTCTAACTGTTCATAGAAAGTTGAAATTTTGCACACACACTCCTCTTAATGCATAGGGAAAATGTTTTTGTTTTCGTTTTAAATTCCCCTCCAAAATGAGGTTTCAGTGAGGTGTTCAATTTTCAATGTAAGTTTATGCTAAATTGGTCTCTTAATTTGTGCCCATCCTAGTTTTTTGAAAATTTGGACAGTTTAGTGCCTAATGAAAGGCAAGAAAAGTAACTTACTCATTGATCACCTCTTTTTCTAATTTTTTAATTGATCACCTTGACACAACATACTGCCAAACAACGTTGGTCGCCGGGTGGTTGAGAAAAAACACCTTTTTACATATATCTCTGTCATGCATGTAACTGCTATTGTTGTAGCTGTTATTAATCATCACTACCCACAACTGACCGGTTGAAATATATTTGCTGGGTTTAGGTTATTCATGAATTTTAACATTTATATACACTAATTTTACCCATGGGGAAATTCCTCAGTTGTTGATACCAAAAGTAAACAATATCATCTCGTGCCTTAGTTTTTCACTCAACCTATGCCTGTATCTTATCATTGTTTCCGTTATCCCTTCCAATCTTTGTTGTTTATCTATGATTTTATCAAATCATGATATAAAAAAAGATAAGATTCATTTGTCAAAATTTTCCTACCCGCTCAGTATCTTCCTTTCCTTCCCCTCTCTTCCTACCCTTTTATTAAACCAACAAACTTCTCTTTCTCCCCTTCTTTCTCTCGAGCCCTTGAGTAAAATACTTGAATTTCTTTTCACCCCTGTTCCTTCCTGAATAAAAATGAAAAATATTATCAAATGAAATAACATGCAGCCAGAAGATGTTGGTCATCAGGAGGTCAAGAAAAAACAACTTTTCACATATATCTCATCTGTTGTACATGTAATTGCTTTTGTTGTTATTAATCACCACTACCTGCAACAAACCAGTTTAAACACTTTTGCTGGGTTTGAGTAATTCAAGTGTTCTGACAATTATGTATATGTATTTATCTATGTATCTATGAGGGTTCAGTTTACAACCAAAGTTTATACTAAATTTATGTGATAAAAATATATGGGTGGCAGTGATTCATAATTTGCCTGGGAATGCTGGTTACCTCTGGTTTGAAATTAGGTCCCTTAGGTTGCACATTATACAGCAATGCTCAAGCAGGCAAGTCTGTCACAAAATAAAATGGCAGATGTGCTGATCACGTATATGGAAGTAGTAGCTTTCCTGTTATGTATTTGCATTTGTAAAAAATCATAATGATTCACCATGCCCCCATGATCCACTGTGCCCCAGTTTCCCCAATGACCTAAAAAAAGAAATATCAATTCCAAAACAATGACAGAGCATGCTTTTTACTGATAATAAGTCTAGTCCAAGCGAAATCTGTAATATCAAGATGGCATATATATAAACCCTGATTTTCAAAATGATGAACTTTATCTTCAACAATTTTAAAATATATATATTCTGCCATAAAGAACGAAAACTCTTCAAATTTACTATTAGAAAATAAAACCAGGTGTATTCTTACTTTAAACTGGGTTTTGAAAAATTTATTTCGGAAAATTTTCTATTTATGATAATTTTAGAATTGGTATATATTAAAGCTAAGATAAAAGCTCTTTGCCCTGATAAGCAATGAAAATGCCCTGATGAGAATGGCAGACATTACATCTGTGACGTCTCTGTAATTTCGCACCTCCCGTTCACAGAAGAGTTGCCATCACTAACAACCAACATGCCTGTCTGATGACATAACAGAAACAGCTAACACCAACAGCAATAGAGACCGTGTTCAAGAAAAAAGTAAAATCATCGTTTGCGCTTCATACATCAAAAGGAGACATCATAGTAACAATAACTCTGTAGTTACTTTTGTGAGTGGTTTCAATGCACAACAAAATGTCAATGAAAAACGGCGAGGAATGTTCTCCTGAATTAGTAGTTTGTTGTCTACAAGAAGAAAAGTGACGATATTTTTTACATTTATTTTTCTGTGTTGTTAGATACGATCAGCTTTTGTTTTGTAAGACTAAAATGGGATTTACGATGTATTAGATTGGCATTGTTTAAAAAAAAAAGGACGAGAAACTAGATTGTTGTTTGTTGTCTTTATTTTATTTTTTGTTTATTTGTCCTCTTCCCCCCAAAAACCCCAAACATTTCTTAATGTTGAAGCTAGTTTCTTGATGAAAATAATGACGAGACGAGCCGTAGCATCTCAAAGCCCAGATCCTTCAATTTCAAATCATGGAGATTATTATCTTGGATTTTCGTTCTTTTGACAATGATTATGGATTGGGAGAAGAAAAAATAACGAAGCAGGAGGAGAATGACGATCGGTTTTATTTTTATTCAGTAAACGTGTTGTTGTGGTTAAAGAAAAACAATACAAAATAAGGAGAATTTGCTCTTGTCTAAAGAGAAGGGGGAGAAAAGAGAGAGAGATGGAATTCCTGCAGAATTTGGCAAATTCCCTAAAAAGTGCCCGAACCGTGGAATTACCATCTGGTAAGTAATTACTTTCACTTTCTTCCTTCTTCTTCACGATATCAATAATAGATATATATATCTCGCTTTGTTTTCGTTTTTTGTGCACACACCTTTTTTTTTAATGGCGATTTAAGGGTTTTTTTCCAAGAGTAAAAATGACTGTTTTAAGATGGGTTTTTTTGTTCTTGTTTTAATAACATGATCGGAACCAAAACATGAATTATTGGCCTCCTGGGGTTTGTGTATTATTTAGTTTTGTTTTACTGGCTTGTTGGTTTTTGGGGGGTTCGGGTTATTTCAAGCACAAGTTTGAGGAGTTGTAAACTAAGTATTACGTTTTTGTAATTATATCTTTTTAAAGAAAATTTAATCTCAATTTAAAAACTTGAATTTTTTCTGAATAATATCAGTTGTAACTGGTATGTATTGACATTTTATTTTTAAAAACCCAAAACGTCAATATGTTTAGCTGGTTGTGTTGTTGTTGTTGTTGGTAGTTCGAAATGAAAAAGGACAATATTTCCAGAAAATAAACATTTCGTGAATGTGAAGCTATGGGCGATCGAGGAAATTTCTTGACCAGTGACTATTTTTAATTTTGAATATTTCTAATCAATTTTGATGTATCAAATTTCGATTTTTCCAAGGTACAGAAAAGATGATATTTACTGATATTTTGTTTTTGCCCGTTGTTTTTTGTTTTCGTTATTTATTTTTTTTACCGGGATTTTCAATTTTTTTTTCCTGGATTGTCTCGCTCCTGTTTTATTTCCTCTGGATTTTGGGAAATTCATCTTCGGGGTTATCAAACAGATCCTTAAAAGTGTGTATGTGTGGGTTTTTTTTTTTAAATTATTATTGATTTTGGTCAACAGTATTGATTTTTTACTTCCTCAAAAAATGTTGAAATTTAGGATAAGTCTACTTGTTCTTTAGGAGAATTATAAATAATAAACGAATGTCGCACGAAAAAGACCCTGGTTTCTCTTGGTTATTGGAAAATGGAAATTGAATGTAGAAAGGCATGACATGACTGATTATTTGTTTCTGTAGGTGTTTTCCTTTTGTTCAGCTACAGATGGTGAAAAGTGACTGAATTGTGTTTATTTGCCATATACTCCTAGGGGAATCGAATTAGATTTCTAATCTCCAACAAATACCCCTCATCGCCCACAATCAATTTAATTGAAAATAATAAGTTCAAGTGTCATTCAGGCGTGTTTCTACTCAAAATTACTCTTTCTCGACGAACTCAAATCGAAATGTTTATGTACCATTAAAAAAAAAATTCTATTTTTAGCTAGTAAGAGCATAATTCTATTTTCGAAAAGGGTCAATCTTTGCAGTAATGTATTAGGAGAACAGCAATTTTAATGGTTGAAAGTGGCTAGATTTTTCAAGAGGAATGGCTAAAATTTGGTAGATTTTATTTCCAGGTATCTGGATAGGCTTCAGCAGCTCATACAAAGGCTCCGAAAAGTATAAACATACTACGTATTGATGACGTTCGAATAACGCATTTCACGATCTTGAGATTTAAACGTTGAAATAATGTTATTCTCGATCTAAAGAAATAAGGAATATACCGAATTTTTGCCATTTTTGAAAAAATCTAGCCTTTTTTAGCCATTTAAAATTGCAGTGCGTTATTGTTAAGATTGCCCAAAAAGCGGGGGCAGCTGGTACGATAAATCTGGCTTCTCTGAGACGAGAGGGATATGAATTTTAGACTCACAAAAAGCCTATCCTTTATTGCTAACCTGCAATGTTTACTTTGCCGCAAATCGACTGCCTGAGTTGATCGAATAACTGACTATGAATTCATGCTGAAAAAAATACTAGCCAAAAATTAATGATAAATAAAAATGAAACGAAAACATTTTTAAGAGATACGAGCAATCAATGAACACATCTCCATCAGCCATCTGTAGTCTTATTAATTTAAGACACGTTTTATTTTATTTGTTCATCCTTCAAGTCATTAGTACAACATGGTTGTTGGGGTCCATGAAAGACAGATGCGTTATAACTGAACTGTAAGAAATCGAAAGTCAATTAAGAGTGTCACAACAAGTTCCCCCCCCCCCCCGGTGAACTAAGATGTTGTTTTCATAATAATATCAAAGAAATTATGTGTGAAACATTATGTAATTATTTTTTAATTGATTGCCATTTGAAGAAATTAAATATTTTAGTCATATTAAGGGAGTCTTTTGATGAAATTCTGGTTTTCTGGACGATTGAGCGATAATATAGGCAAAAATATTAGGGTCCACCACCCATCCGCCTTATAATGCAAACAACTCTATCAAAACAGCACTGTATTGAGGGATGCCTGTAGCAGCACTGAACTTTCATCAAGTTGCAGCAAAACTAATAAAGTCGTTGCCGTTCTTTTTGATCTGATGGCTGAATACGATTTACTTGAAAGAAATTACAACTTAGCTGTTTTGGAAGAATGATTTTATTCACCTATAACATAGCAGTTATAGCATGGAGGTTATTTAAAGCAGTTTCTGATGACAAGAAGTTTTTGAAAATTTTTTTTAATTCATCTAAAGTGTTTTTGATGGGCAACTATACTGCTGATGTTTGTGAAATGATCAGTTAACTTTGAAGATTAGAGAAGAAGACTAAAATCAGTTCCATGTTTTTATATTTATTTATTGTTTATTTATTCATTGTATTGGGAGGTATAAGTATTGCAGGTAAACTGATGAATGAGCCTCTTACTCAGGTGTGAAATTGGAATTTCACAACTGAAACTTCTGATTCTTTGAGCCCATTCCACTTTTCTCCCATTGAGCTACACCTTTATTTAAATTGCGTATCAGAGGTGCACACGATTTCATCATATGACTGCGGTATTTTTTCATGACTTGTGGTTATAATGGATATTTGCACACAACTCATTGCAAGTGGAAAAAAAAGTGTTTTTGTCTTTATTTGAAACCAGTTTTCTTCCTTCTCCCAGCCATATGGTTTATTAGGGATACAACATCAATTTCATTGTATTCTGTTTTGACACTGAAGCAACCCATACAAATGTTGCTTACTAAATGAACAGCTTGAGAAAAATATTTTGATGGCTCTTCAAGTACTATTCGGCTTTTGCTAAAGCAATGTCATTAAAAAGGTATGTTTTTCATATAGTTGGGAATATTGCATAACCTTACTTCATTCATTGGCCATACTCCAAACTTTATCACTTTATAGTTAAGGTAATTCTAATGGATTACCAATAAAAATGTTCCTGGGTTGTGTATATAAATTATAATGAAGATCTTGTGTAAATGAGCTATGCAGGAGAAATCAAGTTAACAATAAGCAAATGAAAAAAGCTTAACAGACACAAAGTACATAATTAAATATACTAGTAAGCTTTTGTACATACTTGGTTAGTATGTGGGTAAAAATGTACATATTGTACATGGAGTCTATGTGTAATTCACTTACATAGTGAATTGACTTTTGTCCCACACCGAACAGGGATAAAGGACAGGTAGATTTATTGAGTATATTAAGCTTCTTTGAACTCATGCAGGAAAGAAGATAGAAAGAAAATAAAATAGACTGACAAGTATGATGTCTGTCCAGAAACTATTCAGTTATTTTGAATATCTTGAGAACCGGTTGCATGGCCTCGTTTTAACTTGGCAACCAATCGAATGGTACCTGTGGGAACATATACTCTCCTGTTTGGTTACTCAATCAGCATTGAGATGCTATTTTGTATGCTTGTGAACTGTGTGACTGTTGCATTTATTATTCACTCAGCCTGCCCATTCTTTACATCTAGTTCAGATTTGGTTCCCTGTGACTTCTGGCTTTTCCCAAAGAGATTTCAGATCATGAATGAGATTACAGAGAATGTAATGATCCTGAGAGAGGACTTTGCAGACTGTTTTGAAAAATGGAAGAGGTACTGAGATAAGTTTGTGAGGTCTCAAGGGGAGTACTTTGAAGGTGGCAGAGGTACTATTGCCCTAGGTTGGTTATTTTTTTAATTGATATCAAATGGCTAAATACTCTCCTTGTAAGGTTTCATGTTAACAGCCTGCAGAGAAACTGACTTGATTCATGAATATCTATGAAGAGACTTCACTAGATACACTTGTCCAAAGCAAGTGGCAATCAGAATTGTAATGTTTTTTTGCTTTTATAAGCAAAAAGTGGATTGAGCCAGTAGCGTTCCTAAAGTTGGTGTCAAGTGCTGCCAACTTGAAAATTTTTTTTCATTAAGTCCACCTAAAAAATGTCAAAATGCTCCAGAGTTCGCCTTTTTATGGCTATTTAGTTGGAAATCACTAGATTCATCTGAAGATAGGCGTGAATTGCTGAAAAATAGCTCTAAAAGTTGCCGTAAATATTGAATTCTTACACTGCCAAAACGTCATGTTACCCCGGCTAACGCCATTTGAAGGGTGAGTCGCACCCCCTCCTCAATGTCTTAGAAGGAATTAATCTATTTGATTGAGACTTGTAAATTGACATGAATTGTTTAAACTCAGCTTATAGTGGGAATTAGTTTATCTGGATTTGAGGTTTAAGCAAAAATAGGAATGTGTAACTGCGTCACTACAGCATCATCATTTTAAAATGTGACTGGTGTTAATGACATGAATTCTTGGTTTTAATTGTGGAACTGCAAACATTTTATAAGTTAATGAGTGTTGACGAGTCTATAGGCATATAATCTTTACTTGAACGTTCGTGCACATTTCACTGTTCAATTGGCAGTTACTGGTTTGTTAGCCTTGGTTAGCTTTTAGCTTTATCAGTAGCAGAAGATTTGATCTACTTCTATTTTTAACTTTGCGATAAAAAATATCCAGGAGCTTAAAGCATGTTGTGAAAATAGTCAGGTAAAAAGAAGAGCAATGCATCAAACTCTTGGGCCATTCTAACCCCTGTACTCATGACACGCGTCCTTCACCATAAGCTTCAGTCAGCATGTAAAAGGATTTGGTAGCCATTTTGTTTTAATCTCACCCATAATTTCAAATTGATGCGTTACTCAATTCAAAATATGCTAGACCATGGGAGTTTCCAAACCATAGAGCACTGGATTACGGAGGTACAACCTGTAATTATAGCAATAAAGTATATTTAGTGAATGTGTTCATTCTTTTGCTGCTTTATATTGTCGGAATTTTTCATCACTATTTTTACTTTGGGTATTCTGAAAACTTCAAGATGGTTCTGAAAAAATGTTGGACAATCAGCCATGCAAAATGTTAAGTATCTATGTAAGGAGAATCCTCCAAGCAGAAAGATTTTCTATTATTTCTTTGGTAACTTGTTCTCTGCCTGATATTTGCATTTTCTACTAAAGGTCAATAAAGGTTTCTGTGTAGCTAGTGTCCACACATCCATTTCGAGGCTACAATAATTGATGCACTGAATTGACTGAAAGCAAATTGCTTTGTCTTCAGACTTGATCTGTTTTCTCTCAATGTTTCTCAAGTTGAGCTTAATTTTCAAAATCTCTTCTTTTTCTTCAATCTTTTTACAAGTTGAAAACATCTAAATTTCTATTTACAAATTTTGACATTACCCTTTTACTGACTATTTTAATTTTAATTTTCATTATTTTAATGGTAATATAAATCTAAATTAGCTGACTCCAATGCCATAATTTTCTTCTCTTTATGATACTGTAACATTAGTGTCCACCACAGTAAATAATTATAGCTATCACAGCTAACTATATTTTTATAGATCTCTTTTATAAGTCTACTGATATATTTTAATTCAGACATTAGTCTTGAGACAAAAAAAGCCATGCAGACTTTATAACAAATAGCATAACAGAATGAACATCCATAATATTTTTATAAGCAGGACCAAAGGATTGAGTTATGTCTTTAAAAAAAAAAATCATTGGATTCGGAAGATTACATGAGTTTAACAGCATTGCATACTAAGTTCAAATGTTCTGATAAGCTGGGATAGTAATGCTTGGTAGAAGAAAAATTTATGATACCACAACAGAACAAAGAACACTTTCTCATACTAGTAATTTCTCCTGTAAAATTCTCTGTAGAGCTGAAGCTCTCTCTCGCATTAGTCAGCCTTACAAAGTCATATGAAGAACTGTGCAGGATTAAAGCCACCAAACCCCAAAACAAATTCATAGGCCTGGCATGTTTATGTTGATAGGCAATAGAAAAAAATTGCATACTTACCTGACAAGAATATGACTAAGAGGATGGGCTTGGTCTGATAAAAACAGGAAATGATTTCATAATTAGGAGCATTATTAAAGTCTGTTGCTTTCAATAATTGGTCAAATTATGGAAGTTGAATGAAATTATCAGCATCATTTTCTCACTCTTATTTTCTAGCAAACATAAGGATTTGCCCTTTACTTAATTTATCTCACATATTCTTTCTCTCTTTTACACACACACACACACACGCACTTGCATACACAAAATAGAAAGAGGCATATAGTGGATGTAAACCAGTATAGAGTTACAAGACTCCAATTTATAAATCATACATCCATGTGAAACCAGCCATACTAAAATAGTATATATGCTTATATGAGCCATTGTTTGCCTATGAATTTGCACGTTGCTTCTTATATAGATACTTAAGAGCCTTCAATTTTTTATGTTAAACTCTACAGAAGTTGCAGCAATGAAAATTTGTTATATGATGGATTGAACTAAATATTTCAGATTATCCCGAAAATTTGTTATATTATTGCTTGTAGTTTGAGAAGAATAAATTTATTCTCGTATTGAAAAATACAATTTTAAAACGGGCATGATAGTTACAATAGCTCATCACAAATGTGAAAAAACATTGAAAAACATATTTCAAGTGCAAATTTATTTATGCCAGTTCAAATATGGCATGTTTAGATGTTCATGTTATTGAAACTGGGAGGCTTTTCATCGGTTCGGTTGATATTTGAGCTTGACAAAGTGATTTGTTTTCTTTCTTTCTGATTGGCTGCTATTGCCATTGTCTTCATCTTGTATGCTTGTGATGTCAGATTAAGGGAAGAGACCATAACAAAAGCAGTGAGCTGGAAAATCTTTCCTTTTTTTTTCTGTTTCATAAGAACCTTATTCATAAAAACCTTTCAGTTCGACTAGTTTTCTGAGTCCTGCACCATCTCTATAACATTAGAATTGTAACTATTAGATTTTGTGCCCCTTCTCCTTGGTAATATAATGGATGGTATTGAACTTCTGTACAGATACAACTATGGATTTAAGCCTCATCATCCAATAAAAATTGGAGGATTGCTAAAAGAAATTTTCTAAATGTGAATATTTTCCATTATATCGATTCCTTAAGTATTGTTGTTTGACTAAAATCATCAAGGATCAATGAATAACTAAGGTCATTGAAAAGACCTCAAAACTTTTGATCGAATTTACCAATGGATTGTTTCTCAAGTTTCACTGAGCCAAATTTTCATCTTAAATGTAGAAAAGTTTGAAAATTCCTTGGAGGCTATTGAAAAGCCAAATATCAAATAGAACAAATGTTTAATAACATGTTTGTATAACGTGAATCACTGTTATTATTAAAAGAAATGCTAAGTGCGCCCTGTTTTGAATAAGAGTTTCTCTTAGGAATAATACCAGGTTTTTCATCATTACTATTCTACATCTTGTGTAGTTGTTCCCAACAAGGGTTTTAAAATAACTGCATTTTCACTATTATTTTAATGGCTCTTTTCCCCAATATTAAGAGATTATTAGTGAAATTATATTGTAGTAAAATATTCTTCATTATTTGCCTCACAAAACCCTATGCTTATTCTGCCTTCAATTATATTTAAATACTATCCTCAAAATAATGATATTTTTTCTGTATGAATGTTTGTATGTAACTGTAACCCAGTGAAAACAGCACATTGTACGGAAAATCTATTTAACACTGCATCTTAAGGGTGCACTAACACAGAGAATAAAATGTATCTGGGTGGTTTTAATCTGTTACTTTATGTTTTAGTGGGCGGTTCAATTTCCTAATTGCAAATACAATGCGGAATTAGACCCCTACTTTCAGTCCACATGATATCTCAAACATTTCTAAAAGAGTTTCTATGAAATTTTGTTTAAGGGTTGGCAATGGGCTGAGGAAGAAGTGTTTACAGTTTAGATCCAAGAATTTTCGCACTCACCTCCCCTGCATCGTAGCTATTTGTACACAGCACAATATCTCCAAAGGTTCTCCATGAATTTCAATGAGATTTTGTTGGAGAATGGTCAATACATTTGAAGACGGATCCAGGAAATTTCCACAGTCACCTCCCCTGCATCGCAACTATATGTACCCAAAACAACATCTCGAAAAGTTCTGAATGAGTTGCAGTGAAATTTTGTGAAAGGGTTGGGGTGGGGGAGAATTTTCTATGGTCACATTCCCTGCATCATAACTCTATGTACACAACATAGGGTCCCCAAAAATTCTCAATAAATTTCAATTAAGTTTTTCACAGTCACCTTTTGAGCATTTTGGTTGAAATGAATGACGTTGAAAAAAATCCTTTCTCTTAAATGAAAAATATATTGAATTTCATTTTTGGTGGAAGGTTCTCTCTATGATGTATATATACTGCTCAACTAGATCTTCTCTTTCCGTCCATCATACGAGACTATACTACAGCTTTGAAGTATTGTGATAAATGCTCTTGACCATTAAGAAATCATTATTCCACATATTTCTTGGTGTGGGGGGAAAGAAAGATTCTATATATGATGCACACTGCATATATATATATATATATATATATATATATATATATATATATATATATATATGTGTGTGTGTGTGTGTGTACAAATAAAAAATTATACCAAGGAAATGACTTCACATTGAGCTTAATGACCGACAAACACAGCCTTCAACTGAGAAGTACTTGAGATTTTCTTTACAAAACAATATCTAATTGGTTCCATTTTTAATCTTGGAAAAGATGTAGTGATCACTAATCCATGTTGGCAGGCTGAAATTGTTTTGATGAAATGAAATCAGTCTTTCAAGGTGGCCATCCAGAAGATTCCTAGTTGGCTGTATGTCTTTCTCGGGTTTGGGTCATTATGTCTGAGAGACACAATCCTGAATGTTGAAATCCCAAAAGATCAGAATCCTCAAAGGTTAAAATCCTGAAAACCATGATCCCGAAAATACAATCCTGGAAAAAATGATTTTAAAAAAGTTCTCAAAAGATATCTATTAACATTTAAAAAGGGATTTATTTGAGGAACATATGAAAACACATTTACTTATAAAAATGATAATCTATCCCTATCTTTAGCTCCATTGTATTCCGTTGTGTTGTAGGGCATACAGTAAGAAAAATCCATTGTGTTTTAGTTAATACTGTGAGAAACAATGTCATAAGAATGATCTCTATGTATAATCATCTATATATATATATATATATATATATATATATATATATATATATATATACATATATATATATACATATATATATATATATATATATATATATATATATATATATATATATATATATATATATATATATATGTATATATAGCTCTATCATTTAACCTCTTTTCAATAGCAAATTGTGTTTTTCCAAGATTTCTGCTTGACGGAATTTTGATCTTTCAGGAAAGTGGTTATCACGATTTTAGCCTTGAGGGATTCCAACCTTTCAAGATTTGGGATTTGGAAGCACTGGTTCTTTTAGAATTGATTTATCGAAGATTGAAAAGATTTAGTTAAAAAAAGTTAAAAAAACTAACTTTTCATTTGACATCATAGACTAAACAAGTTGTAATGAAATATTACAGAGACCCACGTACGGATATATTCGTGTTGTACGAGGAAAGCAATAAAAGGAGAAATTAAATTAAATATTGATTTGCATGTTTTTGTAAAAGAGGAAAAAAAAAAGGAAGAAATATTAGGTTATTTGCTCTTGGTTGTTTTCCGAATTCTTTTCTGGCTTCTGGCTGAATGAATTAATGAAGTCATCCATTTGGGTGAGTGGCAACAACAAATAACCAAATACACAATGGCAACAAAATTGATGAACAAATGGCAGAGAAGAGAGAAAAATAAAGCCAAGGAAAGTAGGATTAAATGTGAGGCTATTGATTAACAAACAGATTTACAATTCTGTTTTCTTATTTTTCAATTTTAGCTTTTGTTCTGCTTAGAGGCAGCTCATCTTCCATTTTGGACAGGGGAAAAAAAAATGTAGGAAGGAATGGTAGAAGGGAGAGGAGAAGAAGATGTGTGAGAGAGGCAAGAGAGAAGAAGTGAGATTAATTAAAAGAAGTGAAAGAGGATGCAGAAGGGCAAGGAAAAGACCGGATGGAGAGAGAAATAGTTATAAAAAGTTTTTAAAAAAAAAGAAATGGGAAAATAGACAGAAAGGAACAAAAAAAAAAAATGTTGAAAATACGAGAAAAAAATGGGATAAAAAGACTGTGATGGAAGAGAAAAACAGGAACAATATTAGGGAAAGTAAGAGAATTAGGTCTGGTTAGTCCCTCAATAGAAACCATCACATGGCCAATGTCTTTTGGCTGCATGCCATGTTGGGTATGATCAATAATAAAATTTGAAAAAGGTGCAATCAGTAAATAAGTTACCACTCTTTCCTTTTTGTTGGGCTATGATCACTAAAAAATCAGAACTAAAAAAAAAAAAACAAATATGAATGCTCCTGGACACAAACTAGTGACCAATTTAGCATAAATTTACATTGCAAATTGAAACCCCACTAAAAACCTATTTGGGTATTTTTTTCCAAAAGAAAAAAAAGTTTATTCTAGATATGATAAGGAGTAAATGTTTAAATTTTCAACCCTCTAGCTCCATTGGTATGGCTTGTACGCCTGTGACATTCATAGCCAGCCAGACCAACTTGACAGCTGAAGAAACCTAAGTTGACAGTTTTGGTTGATAGTTTCTAACAAAATCAAAAAGAGAATAACCAAAATGATATGAGATATAGGGGGAAGACAAAACTTTGAATGAAAAAATATGTTTAGAAAGAAGGAAAATACATGAACAAAATGGGAGAGTGGCAGGAGGTAAAGAAAAGAAATGAAAGAAAAAGACAGAACAAGAAGCAAGCGAGGAGGGTTTGAAGAAGAAACAGTAATAGCTATGGGTAGGAGAGGAAGAGGCTAAAAGAGAAAAAAAAACATGAAATAGAGAGAAAATGGTCAGAAAAATGAGAAAGGTCAAGTGAAAAAATAGAAAGAAGACATAAAAAAAGGTTTGTTTCATCTCATTCTATTGGATGTCTGTTTGTTCTTCTCTGTTCCATTAAATCAACAAGTATTGCCTTGTAGTCCATACATGGTAGCCTCCCTGCTAAATCCTATTTTCCTCTTGAATCATCCAACCACAACACATCTATTTCCAATAACAAGCAAACACAGAACTAAGGTCACACATTGATGCTCTCGGAACCATGTTTGTGTGGCATATTGTGGCATCACATCAATAAACAGCCTGGCTGGCTCAAATGTTACCTAATTCACTGCCAGTCCTAAATTTGCGTCATTTTCATCTACTCTCCAATTAGTTTTTTTTTTCAGAATGATAAAAAAGATCTGATATTATTATTTCACACTTTACTCTGTCTTTTGGGAGTGTTTTCCAGTTGGTAAAACTTCAAGTTGGGTTTTAGATTTTTTTTCTCTTCTTGAAAATATCTATTCTCAAAAAAACATTACTTTACGTATGAAATGAACCTAATTGTTATAAAAAAAACGTTTGTCCATTTTGGATTGATATTATATTCTTATTATGCTATATATGATTATTAATTGTGTTATATTATAAATATCAAACTTATTTGAGATGGTTTCCCCGTCATTACACGGTTACTGTATCACTCATCCTAGACAGCGTCAATAGAATAAACAATTAAAGAAAATGGGGCTGCTACAGGAATTGATCTTACCACCAATAGAGTAGCCACTTTAAAGTAGCGATGCTCTTACCATTGAGCCAAACAGCCGCTGGTAATGCAAAGGCCTAAATAACCACTTTCAATTCTCATCTAATTTATTCTTGGTCTTGGTCTCTTTCAACGTGACAGTTATGTATTAAAAAAATGGACACATGTTGATTGTAAATATTATAAATTGCATTATATTATATAGAAACATATTTATTTAAATAACTTTCTATATGATATGACGCAATTCATAATCATTCTGTTGGACTACTTATATCCATTTCTCAATGTGTATACTATGTATGTAAATTGATTTAATCTCCATGCATGTGTGAAATGATTTGAAAATATCATGAAATGTATGTGACAAAAGCAACAATCATGTGCATATATAGTGATCTTAATATCTTTCAAAGTGACCACAATGGTCAGTATATATATATATATATATATATATATATATATATATATATATTTATAAAAGTGTATATCTAAAAAAAACAAATTTAATAAATAATGAGTAGCAATATTCAAATTATAAACAAATTTGATAAATAAAAAAGCAGTGTATAAAATTACTACACCCTAATATAAGCCTTTGAAATAGTGCCTTGTGATGTCATTTCCTCTAACCCCCCAAAATAGTGCACAGCACTTCTCGTAATCCCTAGCCTATAAAAAGTAGTTATTTCCATTTTACACCCTCGTACCTCTTTTTCACTCTGTCCCTTTGATTGTCATGTAGTCTGAAAGAACAAGATACCCTTTTAGCTTCCTGCCTCATGGAAGCAAAGGTCTGCCTAATCCAACATTGTATTAAAGTAAGTTCTTTTCCACACTTTCACTTCGTCTCAATTTCAACAGATATTTATATTCCTTTTGTGTGTGTGATCAATTGGTTTTGATATTGATATTCTGTACCATGAACATTTCTTTCATTTGATCAATTATACACTTGTTTTTGTTATTGAATGATTATATCTTTATTGAAGATATGTCTTGCTTGTATTTTCTTTGTCTGTATTTTACTTTCATATTTGGCTGAATTAACATACAAACTGTACATACAAAAATTCATAGACTTATTCTCATCCTTACCCAAATACTTGATTTCTACAAAGAATTATATGTAAACCAGACCATTAAGAACAATACTTATTTTCAATGAATCATATTATGGTGATCATCATTATCACTGTACATATTCATTGGAATGATATGAATTATGATTCATTCTTCAATGAAAAAAAATGACAAGATATATATTAAATGTTTTTTCTCAGGTGAAATCTTACAGGATATATTTCCCAACTATAGTACTATTCATTTGATTATTTTTGACTGATTTCATTTTCCTCTTATTGTTGCATTTTTATCATAACACTCAAGTAGATCTGACTTGGAACATAAAATTGAAATGCCATCGTCGTCTGATCATGTGACCCTGAGTGAAGATTTTTCTATTTGAGGAGCATTTTATCAAGGGACACCTCTCTACAAAGTTTCAAGTATATCTGACTTGAAATAGCTGGGAAACAATACAGGGACGGACCTACTGACCAATCGAATAACTAATAGAGCCTCTTATAGAGAGGCAAGGACGCCTTTAAAAAGCAACAATAAGATAAATGAAAAAATAACCGATAATGCATAATTGATCTTGGAATTTTAGATAAATCAAAATTATCGATATTCAGTTATTATCATATATACAAGTTCATAACACAATCATTTGATTTTTAAAAAAAAATTATGCAAATATCACACTGCCTCCAATGTGCTGGTAGTATGATGAGAGGACTAACTATTCAAGCTCAGTTATGGGGTTTGAATGAGTTGCAGTGAGCAATAGTCCTGCAAATATCTTTATAAGCCATTCAATCTGGCACTTGTTATTTATATTGGTTGATTTACAAAAGGTATTGTTAGAAAAATATTAGAAAATCTCATTAATTTAGTTCTTGACTTCTTGTAAGGAATTTAAAACATTATTTCCCCATTATGATAAAGATTTTGAAAATGAAGGCAAAAAAAAAGATTGTTTAAAACTGTTTAACAAAAAAAAATGATCAAACATTCAATACTATAAATTCTATAATTTGCCTACATGATGCTTGCAAGAGAAGTGTTGCATTGATGTCTGTAATGAGAACCAAGTGTTGCTTACTATGTCTCTATCTACAAAAACCTGAGGTTAGAAAACTCAGTTACAGACATCCACTGGGCTGAGAGAGAATTTCTCCTCTACTCGTGACCGAATCATGGAATACTCTCTGTGAAAAGACTATTTCCTTCAAATCAATCAATGCATTCAAAAATGATTTATCGGAGGATATAGGAAACACTAAGTTCAAATATCAATTTTCATATTTACATAGACCCAACCAGCCTGGCTGGGCTTGACTGATTGGTGAACCACGTATGGTTTCATGAGGCTATTCAGCCGTCACTAAAACCTATTTAAAGGTATTAAAGGAAGAGTTGAATTAAAAGTAGTTTCAGTGACTTTTGAGGTTCAAATGCATTTATTTATCCAATGCATAAATGTGGAAAAAAATTTAACGTAGCAGTTATTCATTTTAGCTTGTAAAGCAAGTATCCATGCATATAACCTCCCCACACACACACACACACGCATACATGTTGTTAAGAATATTTATTGATTTAACAGAATGATTCAACTTGTATCTTTCATTCTTGACTGCTTTGAAAACATATCAACAAAGTTATGCACATGATGGTAAAAAGCCATTTTCTAACTTTCAAATAAAAATTGGTATTACTTTTCTAACAAGTATAAGCTTTAAATATTTTTTTTTTTCCTTTTTAGATGACCGTTCGGCATTTTACATGCTCATGACAATGGTAGTGGCAAACCAGCACAAGTAGGTATTTGATTTGCTCAACATAGAATTTGATCCAAGTAAACTGATAGTGATTCTGTTAAAACTAAGTTTCATTGCTTCTCCATGAAGACATGTTCTAGTTCTACTCATTTAGAACTGACAGACTTTTTCATTGAATTCTTGAAATGGTGAACATAAAACATACATACGTGTGATTATTTGTATTATAAGCACTGCATTTTTCCTGAATATTTTCTAACCATTTATGCAAGCATATAAGGGGGACATTTAATTTGAAAACTAAAACAATACAGATATCACACTGCATCCAATGCACTGATATTATGCCTAGAAGGCTTTCAGGTGAGTCAAAAATAGAAAAACTGATCTTTTTTTAATGGTAAAATTGACCATTATAGGTCACCTGAGGTCAGAACCACTTATCCTATGTTTATCCAGTAGACAATCTACTCTTGTACACAGCTTTGCAAGCTGCAGCCATACATGTTAAATTTGAAAATGCTGAAATTGGCCTGACCCTAAATTGATCAGAGGTCATCTCCAATTATCTTATGTTTATTCTGGAGTCAAGTTACATGAAAATGCCTGCCAAAATTGACCTGATTATAAATTGACCTGCAGATGTCACCAAAGGTCAGCACCAACTATCTTATGTTCACCATAGTGTCAACTTGCTCTTATATTCAAATTTGCAGCCTTTCTCCATCAGATTTTAAAATGCCAAAATTGACACAACCCTACCAGAATTGACATCACCATCAGTTGACCTTCAGGGGTCAAAACTACCTGTCCTATGTTTATTCTGCAGCTGAGTTACCCATGTACACAAATTTGCAGGCTTTAGAATGCAGCCATTTCCATTAGATTTGGATGTGCCAAAATCGACATGACACTGAATTGACTTTTATAGGCCACCAGATGTCATCACTACCTATACTATGTTCATCCTGGGGTTAAGACACTCACGTATGCAGATTTTCAACAAACCGTCTTTATATTTATGATATCAGATGTATGATATACATTGTTTATATTCATATTCAGCTAAGGGTTGACTTATTTCACAAATATGAAAAAAATTGATTTCAAGTATTTGTTATTGTATAGCTTTTTGGTAAAACATTGTTCAAAGGAAAAACTTGCTTAAACTTCTTCTCCAAGAAGGAAACAAATTACTTTCAAGATAAATTTCTCGGCATTCAAATTTTTTAAAAAACTTTTGCCTTCCTCTTGTAGGTCTGTGACAGACTTGTTGCAGAATTCCAAGTTTGATGTGAACTACACATGTGGCCGTACCCAGCGGAACCTTCTTCATATTGCAGCAAAGTAGGTACAACCCTTCTGCTGTCACTACGATGAAAGCAGCACTCTTGACATGATTTTTACAATTAATATGAAAATATTGTATCTCAAACATATCCATGACATTGTAGGCATTCTTATTCAATTTAGATATTTGTAAAGCAAGTTACAAATGTTCAGTATTTTAAATTTGATACCAATATGCAATACTGTCTTCAGTCATGATAACATCTAGTATCTCAAGGGGGCTCAACTCCCTGGTTCAATATCAGAGATTGATTGCTAACCATTACCAGAGAGTCCAGCCTGCACTACTGTTTACCCATAGCTGGGGCTGAAAGAGATTGATTCATATCTAAAGGCATAACTCTGACCCTAAGCTGAGAGCCAGGGAGCAACACTTCGATTCCTGGCAGAACAAACAGAAGTGCTGATTCATTCATAAATAATCCCATCATTTTCTTATGGGTACTAAGCTAGTGTTAAAATAATGTTTGCTTGAGCTGAAATTCAGGGAGCCCATTGAATAGTTATTGATAGATTTAACACTTTGTGTGTCTCAAGTCAGCAAGCTGAAGCACTGTCACAGCTCATCAGGCTGAAGGTGAGGATCAAGGGCCTTATTTAATGAATGGATACTCTCATAGAGACATGTGACTGGTTCAGCATTCTGGCAGATCACTATAATGTTACAAGAATACGTATTCCTTTAGAAAACTATTTAAGTGATTAAATATTCCTAAAAATTTTTCAAGCAAGGGTCTCTGCTGAGACATGAAAAATGAATGGAAATTTGGTGATGCATCATTCCCAGTTGTTATAATATATTGCTTTCATTTCAACACTCATCAGTGATCATCACACATGTTTTCATTTTTATGACGCTTATCTCCTATTTATTTCCATTTTCATCTCTAACTGGTGTATATCATGTAATGTGATAAATACAGCATTGATGACACATTATTATTTAACAGAAAATCCAAGAACTTTGTTATTTATAAAGGTAAAAATCATCCATCATCAAATAAATGAAGAGGCTTGATTATTATGTCTATTTTCATGAGATAAAGTTTCATTTATATGCAAAGATTTATTTATAAACTTCTCATCAACAATGCTTTATCAATTATAGAGTTATTTGAACTATTGGACTCTTTCTTCATGTTACCTCTATGGTTACCACCATGTTTTTTTGATTCATTCTACAGCCTTCTTTGGGTGTACAATCAATAAGGAAAAAAACAACACGAAGCATGAGCTCAATAGTTTGAACAACTCTTGGAATGATAATATCTCTTTTGAAAATTATACACAAATGTTTCATCAAGTCTAGCCAGTGTTTACATTGTTCATTTTCAAATTTCATATTCAGGCTTTTGAACAAGACTTCTTTTATTGCTGACTGATATTTCTCAATTCCCAACACAACTGACTAAACTAAATCAACGGGTAGAATAGAAGAGAGTTATTAATCTAAGATGGATACCAAATATAACAACTGAACATAATCAATTAGTACACTTATAATGTAAACAAAGAGTTGAGTATTGATATAATGGTCAAAATGAATCCTCAAATCTCAAGTTCAAGAATGATGAACTAGTCTTTTTTTCTTTACTCCTAGATCAAATTAGTAGTAAAACATTCTCTTCAGATTCTGCTCCTTATGCAATTAATCTTAAATACTGCATATGCTAGAATATTAAACAGACATTCAATTTATTAAAAAAAAAACTAGGTAAATAATACATTGCATACTGTGCTGGTTTTATGACACGAGTGCCACCTACCAAAACTTGATATGAACTTTATGGGGCTTGGAGGAATTGCAGCAAGCTGTAGTCTTCTAAATACCCTTATAAACCATTTGTCTTATAGTCTGGCATATATGATACTAATCATTCCTTCCTTATTTTTTCTTTAAATCTCTCATTCTTTTATCTTCAGCTGTGGGAGCTATGAGTGCCTAAGCTTGCTTGTGAAGAAAGGAGCTGCGGCCAATGCTCAGGACGTGTCTGGCTGCACTCCTCTGCACCTAGCTGCACGCAATGGGTAAGTTCTTATCCTACGCACACTTTTTTTTATGAGGAGAGTTCAGGACCAACTTCGAGTTTGACTATTTCCAAATAACCAAATTGACAAGAAAATTGTGCAGACAGGACTTTTTCTCTATCTTAATTCTTCCAATTTCCAACCTGTTTACTGCTCTGTCTAAATTCCTTAGTAATTGAACTAAATGCAAATTAGATTCCCTTAATGAATAGACATTGTTTAATGAATTTTAATTGTAGACATTAAACAGAAGTGCGACTGAATTTGGAAGGCACAGAAAGAATTCAGATTTGACAGTTGTTGGAATACTAGGATTAAAACTGTTACCTGGATTAAAATAACTTCTTAGACCCTCATTAATTTTTGGCTAATTTCATTAGTGTCTGTTCTATATTTAAAGAGTTAACTAAACATGAAAAAACAATTTAAAGCAAGCTATTATAGGAAATTACGTTAATTGTTTCAAGACTCATATATATCCCAAGGTTTCCATGACTGTTGGTATGTATATTTCTTGTAGATCTCCTTGAGAAGTCTACTGGGACGTTTTAAGTCATGCATTAAACACCTTAATTGGTTAGTCTTGAAAGGGTTAATTTATCTATTACTTCTTATAGTATAGTGTAGATATCTATTCCTTACTAAAAATCAATTTGCGATATTTTTTGCTATTCCCTCAATGAAGTTGAGAAGAGAGACTTGTCTATATTAATCTGAAGTATGACTTTGCTTACAGAAACAATTAAAGAAAATGAGGCTGATGCAGAAATCAAACCTGCAATAGATAGGGTAGCCGCTTCAACATAGCGTTGCTCATACCATTGAGTTGATTTCTTTAATTGTTTATTCTATTTACATTGTCTAGGCCAAATGATACGTTCACCATGTATTAACGGGAGATCATTTCAAACAGAGTTTCAATATAGATTCAGTTGATGATAGGGAAAGAAAAAAATAATTGTATGTAAATTAAAACTTATTTCACTAACATGTTTTGACTTTTATGTACAATTATTGTTTTCTTTTAAGTGTCAACTAAATTCACACTGTCAAATATATCATATCTTGTAATTGATCATGTATATATATACATATATATATGTTTGTTGTGTGGATGTGAGATGATCCGACAGAATATTGATAAAAATGACAATTAAAAGATGAAGAGAAAAAATTGATGGGAAAAGCAGGTGTGAGTATCAGCCTGATACTCATGGATGCAAATGCAAACACCCTCTGACCCCCTCCTCTCACAGACCCCTCTTAATTCAGACCAAACTTGCCTCACCTACATAGATACGAACACCTCCCCTCCCACTCCTACAAAACAACCCTAAATACAGAAATATCCCCATTTCTTTCCTCAATCTCAAACATGTAAACAGCTTACAGTTTTTCTCTGCACCGCTGCAAATTTCTCTGAAAAAGATGGCTAGTAACCATTGAAATGCATCAAAACATGCCCACATGAATAATTTTTGAGATGTAACATCTACTCTTCTGAGTTTTTCTCTTCACTTTCCAATTGTCATTTTCACTCACAGACACATACACACACATATATATATATATATGTATATATATATATATATATATATATATATATATATATATATGTATATATGTATATGTATACTTTCTTGTTAACTAAATTCATATCCACTAACTGATTATCCATATATACATTGTATATTTGTGTGTAACACTTTTCAATGAGTGCACAGATACTACACTCTGATTCTTGGTGAAAGTACCGGAGAGTGATACGATAGTTTTCAAGACCTAAAAGCGAACACAAATGAACTTTCGAATTTTTTTCAACCAATATTTTTGAATCACTTTGAAACCAAGACAAAAAAAACTCAATTAAAATCTTCTTTTGTAGATTCTCACTTCCATTTTTGTTTCTATTTCCTTTGTTTTTAGCACCAACTATTTTCATGATATTGTTTTTCAACTTGGTCTCTATTTGTATTTTGTGTATTTTTCCAGTAAAAGGAAGTGTTTGAACAAACTTCTTGAGTACAAAGCAGATGTTAACATCAGAAACAATGAGGGATTAACTACAGTAAGTTGTTCCTTATTTATAATATCTTATGGCTTTTACTTCACTCTTTTTACAATAAGTTTGTTCTAATCTGTATTTTTCCCATTTACTGAGAAGTAATTTAGATTTTTGTTTAATAAAGGATACTTGTTATACACCATTCTTGTCTTTAAAAGGGGAAATATTGTCTCAGATGTGAATAAGAGGAATAGCTTGAGTAATTTGGTCAACCTGCCATTTCATCCTATTTATATTATGCAGTAACTATATCTGGCTCAAGCCATCTTCTTTTACCAAGTTCTCAGAACCCATTCGGCCATAGGGTGAGAGATGGTGCTCTATACATACTTGCCTAACAATGTAATCTTATTTTCGATAATTCTATTCATTCATTTTGTGTATTTTCAGATCCACTGGTTGGCTGTAAATGGAAGGACAGAGCTCCTACATGATTTGCTGCTGCATGTTAATGATGTTGATATTGAGGTGAGAAATTCAATATGGAAATCTTTTGTTTCAGAAAACAGTTACTTCAATGTACAAGAATTGCCTGAGTCTGGACACATTAAATCTATCACCACCAAAAATACACATTGTGAAATGAAATGTCTCTGGTCAGTTTGGTGCATACTATTTTTAGGCAGCCTTTGTTGAAGTTAGTCCGAAAATGTTCAACAGTGTTAATTAAAAGTTGTCATCAAAAGAACCAAGTTCATAGATATTAGATATGATTTGGATGAAAACTGCTTGCTACAAATTAACTTGTAACAATTTTCTCTGTTTGCTTAAACTAAATTTGAAAGGCCACAATGTGAAAAAAAGAAATGGAAAAATCTCTTATCGTGTCATTTCTCTGAAGGTGCAGAGTAACCTAATGATTACTGGCATAGAAAATGGAATTGGTTAGACCCACTTTGAGTTTTGCCCGAGGCTGCTTACATTCATTTCGCATTAATGCCCTTGGGATAGACATAACTCCTCCCACACCCCTGTTTTGATATATGGGAGGGCAGTTGGAGCTTTTTAGTCCTGAAAGGTAACACATCTAAGAGAAGGCTACTCTGACAGGAAAGAAAACTACAAATTGGCAGTCACCATAGCTGGTACTAAGCCCACGAAAAGTAGGAAGGTTGAGTGTGGGGCTACCAATGTAAAGACCATTCTTGTTACTGAAACTGCAGCGGAGCGTTTGCAGCCCTATGCTCCACAAAGAGTCTACAGGGATGAAGAAAAATGTCTTTTCTAAACTAGATTTTCTAATGAACTTCTGAAAACAGATTGGTCAAGGTCATTCAAAGTCAAATTACTCTCACAAAGAAGAATTAATCCTAATTGATTTTTGATTTGAAGCACTCACTTTGGTACAGTTGATTGAATTATAAAAAACATGTTTTGGAATTCAAATCATTTTCATGATAAAAACTTGCTTCCAACCATGTAATCGTTAAGCAAAAACAAAAGAATGATTCTCAATTTTTAAAGACATCGATAAATTATAGACATGTTTGTTTGTAGGATAGCCAAGGACAAACTGCCATCCACGTTGCCTGCCAAAATGGACACAAATCTGTAAGTATAAAAATGCGATTATTCGTGCTGACAAAATTGGAATAAAGTTACATTCATATCCAGGTTCATTTTTGCTTTATCAAAAGCAACCAGTTATTGATTTTTATGAAAATACATACGTAAGTTGGTACTAAGCCAAAGAATAGGTTATTTAAAGCTGGTAATAATTTAATATTCACGAATATATTTCAGATAATTTTATTGACTTACAACTGAATATCTTTAAGCATTTCATTTTGCTGATTCAAGAAGTTATTATTAGCTTCTGCAGATTCATCAGTCGTTGGTAAACAGATGAATACTATTGAATATTGTGGAAATTTAACACTAAAAATAGCTGACTTAGAGTTGATGGAAGTTTTTAATTGATTATATATAAAATGATCGAGCAGTTTTATAGTCCCAATATTCGAAAAAGGTTCTAGATTAAAGGCCTTTAATTATAGACTCATTTTTCCTCAATCAAATATAAATAAGATCTTTGAAAAACTAGTTTTTCAACAGAGTCTGTAAAGTTTTACATAAGTACAACTATTTTAATGAGCTACAATTTGGACTTCATCCAAAACACTTGACTAAGCATGCACTAATAAACCTTAGAGAAAAAAGTCAAAGAGACTATGGATGTTCATTATATTTCCAAATGCAGAAAATATGCATGTGGAATATTTGTTGACCAAAAAGCCTTTGACACAGTCAATCATGACATACTTAGAGAAAAATTTGATCATTATAGAGTTAGAGGACTTCCTGAGAACTGGTTTAAATCATATCTGAATAATAGACAGCAATATGTCTCAGTACTAAGGTTTAAATCTCCAATGACAATACTGAAATACAAGAGTTCCACAAGGATCTGTATTTGGCCCCCTTCTTTTTCTATGTTATATCAATAACTTTCATATTGTAGTAACAAAATCTACTACATACCATTTTGCAAATCACACTAGTTTACTTTTGATTGAAAAATCTTATAAGAAAAATACATAAAATATTAAATCCCATCCTAAATTGTTATTGGCCAATAACATTTCCCTAAACACTGACAAAATGGAACTAATCTTCTTAACCCTACTTTCCACATTAAATATCTTGGTGTGTTTATAGATAATTTCTTGATAGCTCCACTCATTGATTGTCTAGAGCTAGGAATCAAACTTTGACAGTTTTATGGAATGTTCTATAGAACTAGACCATATCTAAATACTCACAAACTATTATCATTTTACCAAGCTACATTCTCTTCCTTCTTGTTACACGGATGTCTGGCCTTACCGCTCACACTATAATGAAGAAAATCAAAACGCTACAAAGTACAGATATTGGAATTATAGTTCAGAATGATAATACTATTAAAAAGCAATAATAATTTTTATTATACTAATGACAAAGACAATGTATTTACTATAATTCATGTGACACCTTACTATATGTTCCTTACTATAAAAAATAATGTCTTTTGTTATAATACCAAAATAAAGAATTGTAGTATCATCATACAGATTGTATGGTGATATTAGAATTATTTATTTTGACAATTGTTAGCAATTCAATGTATGGTCTTATTTTTAACTAAATTAGGCATACACAGATTTCAGTTTAGGATAGGAAGAAAGGATTAGTCCTTACCCTTTGATAAAGCATAAAAATATATTAAAATACAAGTGTTTGCTACTTCATTAGGTTAAAATGATGTTATACATTAATCATTATACATTTCCTTCATTCTCTATTTTGGATCACTTCATTTTTTGATGGGTGAAAAATTGTAAGATTTAAAAAATTTTTTTTTGTTATTTTCATCAGACAGTGGTGTGTCTACTGGACAATGGTGCTGATATCAACAGGCCGAATCATTATGGTTCAACACCTCTACATTTTGCCTGCAGGTAAATTTAAATGAGTATCTCAAGTTGACCCTGTTAATCAAATACACATAATTGTCCTATAATGAGTGAATTGCCTGAAATTGTACTGATTTGATTGATGAAAAAGTAAAGTTGCCATGTATGCTGATAAATATTTGTATGCTTATTTCATCATTAGATTATGGACTTATAAGTCAATTATCTAATGATGAAATAAGCAATGAGTTTACGCAACAAATTTATATTTTTCAACATAAATTCCTTCCTTGTTAATGCATTTTATTCATTCGTAAATATTAATCATAGAGATCAAACATTGTAAATTGAAATTTCAGATCAAAATTCTGCTAACAACTACATATCAGGCTATGGACCTATCCACCTTTGTGTCATAAGGCAAATGAATGATCTTTCTAATGAATTTCAGAGTGGTACTATAATATCAACATAATAAAGTAAGATTAAAAATAATTTTGGTTTAGTAAATGGAGTAAGAATCACTGAAATAAGGCTTGCATCTTTAATTGTAAAATATAATTTGTAGGATTCTTATATTAATTAAAATTGACCCTGAAATGAAGCCCATAATAATGTTGTATAGATTTATGTAACTAAAAAGAAATGGTTTTATGAGGAGTGGTGAGCAAATTTTGAATTTCTACTTAATACATTTACTGGCAAAGTAAATGCGTCAAACTGAAAGAATTAACAATACCTGACAAAGATGAATAGTGTTTAATTTGATAGTAAGTAAGCAAGCAAGCAATATTTATAGATTGAAATTGCTTGATATTCATTTCTAATTCTTAGATTATTTTCTATCCAGATATGCATAGCAATGTCAATCTACTCGTCATGCAATCATCATTATCATCAACCTTTTAATGTCCATCATTGGACATGGACCTTCCCTGAGATTCACCAAATCTCTCTATTACAGTCATTGTAGAGGTGTCTAAAATCTGACCATCTTATTTTCGGTTGGTCAAGGTTTTGTACATGATCTCTGGGGATTCCTGTAGTGAATTTTGATGTTTAGTGGTTGTCTGACATTATTGTAACATGGCCTACCTATTGCCATCTTTGACTCATGTTCTTTCTGTAATATACTGTACAGGTTTGTGATCCATCCCTGTAATGCCAAGCATGATTCTCTCCTGTGCATTTTGCATAGTTCTTGGCTTGAGAGCTAATCTTTTGGCTAGGTTCCACATTTCAGCTGCATACGTGATTATCAAGAGGATACATTGATTGGAGACCCTTTTCAGGACTAATGGGATTTTTTTTGGTCTTGAATGTTGAGCTTGCTCTACCAAAAGCTTGTCAACCCAGGGTGGTTCTTCTTTGGATTTCTTTGTCTTTTGAGATTTCATTGAGATCAGTTGTCCCAGGTAGATGTAGTGGTCTACTTTCTTTAGTTCTATATTTTCGATTTTGATCTTTGTTTCTTTGTCCTCAACATATTTGTTATACATGACATTGGTTTTACTGAAGTTCATGTGAAGACCTATTTTCTGGCTTTTTTCCATTTAGTCAGTCTAACATTATATGGAGTTCATGAAGGCTGTTGGCAACGAGTACAATGTTGTCGGCAAATCTGAGGTTATTTAAGTATTTGTCATCAATTCCATTTCCCTTATTTGTCCAGTCTAAATTTCAGAAGATCATTTCGAGGCAAGATGTGAAGAGCTTTGTTGAACTGGTGTCACAGTGTCTTACTCCTTTTTTGGAGCTCAAAAGGTTCATAGTCTTTATGTAGAAGAACTGTTGTGTCAGTAGATATACTGTAGGACTCTAAGATATACAGGTTCTACGTCATGAAATCACAACTTTTATATTGTTTCTTGTTTTTATTTTTAGTCATGGCCAGAGAGACACTGCCGCCATACTGCTTCAACGGGGAGCCAAATTCATGAATGATAAGAATGGGAAAACCCCTCTTGATGTTGCAGTGGAGGTAAGTCGCTATGAAATACTAGTTAGAATTAAGCAATTTATGATATCTTGCAGAAAGTTTGATGTTTTTATTAGTCATATCTACTTGTGTTTGTTTTAGGGTAAATGTTCAACTTCAAATGCATCCCTCTATTTAATTCATGGGCTTTACAAAAATTGAAAGACAATTTGATTACTATAAAAATTGTTCTGTACTAATTTTGATATTACCATGATCAATCAACAAAAAATTTTTAAAAAAATATTTCAAAAACAGAATCGATAAATAATGTAGCAAAAAATTTCCTTTGGCTTTATTAAAGATTACTTTTGTTACTATGCTGGACTATGAGACAAATGGTTCAAAAAGGTATTTTGGTGACTGCTTCTCATTGGAACTCATCTGAGCCCCATAACTCTCCATATTAATGTTTGATTGGTGGCCCCCTAGTCATAATACCAGTTCCAGCTTCTATTAATTTTTTAAATTTTTCTATAATTAATTTATATGTTTTTTTGCATGCAATCTATAATATAACTTGTTCTCTTTTTAGGGTGGTTATGCTGAGACATGTGTTCTACTCCTCTCTTCACTCCCACGACTCTTTGATTCACTAATTATGATGGCTCAAAGAGAAGATGTCAAAGAAAAAATGGTATTTTTTTGTGGCATTTATAGTTTTGCACACAGATCAAAGCTATTATTCACTTGGACCAGTGTCCTCATCGAGTCACAGCATTTTGGCTGTTGTACCCTCTGGCCTTATTAAGATGATATTCATAAAATGTTCAAGCGATGACTCTTGATCCTTTTCACACATCATGTGTTTAATTTGTCATAAAAATGTTTTATTCATCAGGTTTATCTGGCTTTACGACACATACGGATATTATTATGTTAAAAGTACACATTCATATGGTGTGAAGTGATTCAAAATTTTAAATATTAAAAAGATTCTAGACATGCATGTTTTCATAGATACATGCCAAGAAGGATATTTTTTTCTTGGATTTCCTGAATTTAGAGCCTGGATTTGTCGATCAATGACTGCAAACAAGTTATATAGAGCATCTTTTTTTTATCATTTAAAAATGAGAAAGGTCAAAGTCTTGTAGTAATTTGTTTAGGAAGCAGTTAATAATGATCATAATTATAATTTTTGTATCAGTCATATAAAGAAATTAATAAACTGAATATAGACTGCAATGATTACCTCAAAATAATGTGCATTAGATTTAATCACTCTCTCTGTTCACCCTTTGTCATTTTTTTCCAGTATATAAGTGGATTTTGTATCCATATAAAACTGATAATTATGTACGATTTTTATTTTGAAAGTTTTATCTTTGTAAAATTTTGTTTTGATCAGTATTTGGTTTTGGCCATTATTCTTTCAATATTTTAAATATATAGAAATAAATTGGATGAAAAACAATTAATTGGAGATACAATGTAGTAAAATTAAGCATCTTCATTGGCACTCATTGTTTCTCCTGCTTTTCTATCATTTTTGATCCCCATTCTAGATTTAAAGTCTTAAAACCACCTCTTGCTTGACTTGCTGTGAATATTACAATGTCCACTTTGTATTTCATTGATTACATGTGGAGATTAATCCAGAGTGTCTGATGATTTAGTTGACAATTAAAGAAATATAACTGAAAGATCAGTTTCTGTCTTTTGAAAATTTGAAATGTGCTAATCAAAATTTTCGACCATATACATCAAGAGATGATCACAATTAATTTGGCCGAGTTGATAAAAATTTGTGTTGAACAAAACCGTATTAATTAAGGGATACCTGTAGTTTGTATGTGTTTGATAATATTAATGTCTTATGTGTGATAGATTTATTGATGTATTGTTTATTTCAGTTATTTCGTGTGCTATCTCACCTTTGCCAAAATCAGAATGAGGAGAAATCAGACAGAGTGTTGATTGGTTTGGCTGAACAAGCTTTTGGTATTGGACAGAAATTACTGAGGTAATACGTCAAGATTTTAAATGATTCCATGTTTTTAGCCACCTATAATTGAAATGAATGTTATGTATTCTGTTTTGATGACAATTTCAAGAGTATCAGACTGACCACTTTGTCAAGATGAGTTGAAGGCTGGAACCTTAATAATCTAGGGATATGGATGGAATACAAGGTCTGTCTGGAATGTAACTAGCAATGAATATTAACAAAAAGCCTATCTAGAGCAATGGCACTTTAGTCCCTTCAAAGTATTTTCCGGGGACCTTACAGACTTATCCTAACGTCCCTTTTACTTTTCAAAACAGTTTTCTATTGGGAATGCCTTCAGATCCTCCATTGCATTCTCTTTAATGTTGCCCATGGTATGAAATATCCTCCTTTTCAGCAGCGAAAATCCAGAAGTCACAAGGGGTCAAATCTGGACTGTAGAGATGCTGATAGACCTGGGTGATGTTTTGTCTTACCAAGAGACCCTGTATGAGTTGTGAAAAATGGGCAGATTCGGTCATTATAAATGTAATCGTCACACAGTATACAAGCTCATTCAATTGTGTCTCACTGCTGCCAACTGAATACCCTCATGGGAAAGTGTTCACGTATGCACAGTACAGTCTCTTTTGTTTGGTTACCTAATTACATCAAGGCCACGCAACTGGTTCTTGAGATATTCAGAACGGCTTGATACTTTCTGGACAGACCTTGCATTCATTGTCATTTTTCTGCTCTACTGGACTAAAAACGCAGATGATAGTTTGAATTTTAAAGCTTTTCTCTACTTTGACCTCACTGGGTAATGAGTTTTGTTTACTCTGTTTTCAGATTTAATGCTTTAATCCTAGTCTTTACAGATCAATAATAAACATATGGTCCAAAACTTATTTTCTTACGATTAATTTTTTTATTGGTTTGACTGGCAACAATTATTGTCAAAATTACCAGCAGAGGATGACAGGAAACTTTATGGAAAGTTAGACTATAGTCTTATTGAGTTTTGGATACCAAAAAAATGATTAAAGTCATTTTTAGCCTTTAAACTTCTAAGTCATGAAAATAGAAGTACATTTTTTTTATTGGATTCCTTGTTTCATTTTGAATCTATTCTTTGTCTTATAGTTCTGAGTAATTATTCCACATTTTGTATTTTGTCAAAAGGAATCTTTTTGCAAGTTCCACAATATAAAATCTGATTTTCTACAGATTTAGCTCACAGTATGATAGAACTGATGCAAAAATAAATTCATTCTTTTTTAGATATTCCTTACTGTTATGTTTTGATTTGGCTCTAACTTCAGAAGATGCGTTTTCAGAAGATTTAAAACAGCTAAAAATACTTTCAGATCAAAATTGATATTCAGTAAAATCTAATGATCTCTAGAGAGGAAAATAGTGTTACTACAATCTATTGCTCAGATATTATGGCAAAAATGTAAAGTGAGAATAGTAAAAATTCCATAGATCAATTGGAATAAATATTTTCTCAAGTAGCAATTGATATTTTAAAACTCTTGAAGTCGATACCTTCAGAAAACTATTTTAATGTAATCAGTGTTGTACTGTTAAGCATATTTTTTCAGCCTAATATGTACCAATGCTACTCAAGTATAATAATTTCCTTTTGTTTTGACTATTTTCCAGTGTGTCCAGTTCTTTAGAGCCTGAAGTGCACTGCTTACTACGTTGTGTGAATTTCTTATGTAAGTTGTATCGTCAAGTGTACAGTCTAAAGACCAAGATGAATACTTCCAGTGCCCTCAATAATGTGTCACCTATTCCAGCTAAAGCTTGCAAGATATTCCAGGTAAAGAACACCTCATTAATCAAGTGAAAGTGCAGTGGATGATTGTTACTCTTAGTCATTCTTCAGCTTTTTAGACTTGAATCTGATGATTGACAATTATACAAAACACTATTTTTGGATTGAAGACTCTATTTCTTTAGTATTGTTGTATTTCCATGTCTCTGAGTTCATGAATGTATTGTATTATTCCAAATACATTTTACTTTAATTCTATCGTGTCAAGAATTCATATTGGACCAAAACCTTTGAGTGTTCTTGCCAAAATAAAAATATAGTTTCAAAGATGTATGCTCCTAACAGTCCATAATGAACTTGCATGAATTGCGAGATTGAACTAAAAACATTGCTAGAAACTGTATTTATTCTATATGAAAGTCTAATTATACCGGTTTCCTCGCTATTCAAGAGTAGAGTGTGTTTTTTTAAAAACTTCTCATTAGCCAAAATGGTATCTGGCAAAGAGGAAATTACCATTCATTTATATGTAAAAAAATTCCCAGACCTCAAAAAAAATGGTGATGATGGTATGAGTCGTTACAAGTTGGGGAGGTACTGGAGAGAAAGAGTTAGGACTGTTTTTACAACGGCTCACTGCTAAACAAATGCTGAAGACGATTTTTGCCTTTTGTATAAAAGCGAAAAAATGGCTTCAAGTGAACTCTCAAAAAGCAGGGATACCTGTATTAAAATTCACAATTGAGTATATTTGCAGTTGTCTTCATAATTGTGTTGATATCTTTATAACAAATATAATGGCTAGATTGAAAAAAACGTTATGTTTAATAATAATGTTTTTAATAAAAAACATGACAAGCTACATGGTTGAATCTTTCTATTTGTATTATTACACTTTTTAGCCTTTGGAAGTTTTATGGAAACTCTTGGATGATTGGTTGAAATTATTGGAAGACGAGTTCAAAAAATTTAATAAGTCTCAAAATGGAAAAGTAGCCAACATGGAAGCGATTCCTGCCAATGAAATCAATTATGAACCTCAGCCTATGGAGCCTAATCCCTGCTTGACAGTCAACGCAGACCAATCAGAAAAAAACAAAAGTGCCGATCTTTCTAATGTGAGGGAGATGGAGAGTAAACTGACCATGCCATCCAATATGTCTGCAGACCAGACATCAGCACGTGCCACAGTTGAGACCAAAGGTCAGCCAAAGAATCAAAGTGTTGAGGCTAAAAAATTAGGGGTGCATTCTTGGGATAGCCTCCAAGGTACCGGCCAGGAGATCATCACTGCAACCGTGCCACGTATTTGTGCAGTCATTCAAGCCTTCTACCAGTGTTGTACATGCTTTACTCCTCAGCCGTAAGTTATCATCTCACCTAATTGATTAGAATTACACTCTCAAGATTAAAAAAAAGGCTTCAATATATATATGTACTTCTAGTGTTTAGATGTTAACCCAAACCTTTATTATAACACTTATAATCCGTTTAAAAGAGCGAAGACCAAACTATTTACATTCAGTCAAATTTTAACCACCTATCAAACATTATCAAAATACTAATTTCCGTAACAAAAAGACTCTCTAATAATTCCAAAAATAAACAGATATTTTATGAGATCATAGCACAATACAAAAATGCTTTAGTGCTGAGATTAAATTCGAAATCAGAATATCAGCCACAGAATAATATAAAAGAACAAACCTTCAGAAAAATTATATGATTTAATGCACCATTCAATTTAAATGTAAAATCCAATATTAGTAAAACATTTCTAAAATTGATAAGATTTTCTCTATTAATAAAGAAAATATGGATGATGAAGTTTTATGATATAAGATTTAGTGACTCTAAGATTAACAAACTTCAAAAGGTATTGTCTGCATCCATTTTTTCAAAACTTTCTTTTACAGAATCACATCACCACGGTTCATAGAATTTGTTAGTCGACACAATAATGTTCTAAAGTCTTTGGTTGCCAGGTAAGTAACAACAGACTCTGTGGTAATTTCTAACTTGCCTTTAACTATTTTCATTGTCTCTAGCGGCACAGAACCTTATAATCTATATTTGTATGCAGTGAAACTACCCAATGATATCATTGGATAAAAATAATAGTTAACAACTTCAGTCAATGGTTTTACTGAACATATCATTGTCAGTATATCATTTTTTCTATTAAATAAGTTAGTTGAAAATTGTAAAGAACCTTGGTTTACAATGTTCTTTCTGTAATGATTTACTGAAGTATTTCCTTCTTTCATTCCAGAAATCCAAAAGTTATTTTTGATCATTTTCATTTTTTATTGGAATGTCCAGAACTCATGTCCCAATTCCTGCATATCATTAAATCCCAGGTAAATATTTGTTAAATATTTTGTCACTATCTATCCATATAAATATCTGGTCACCTTGATATTCATATATGTATGTACTCATTATATATGTGTGTGTGTGTGTGTGTGTGTGTGTGTGTGTGTGTAGATACTGCCATACATAATTAAATGCATGTGTATAGGGTTACTTAAAAGATTTGTTATATATGATGTTAGATAGCATTGCAAGGGCTTAGTTTTAGTCAACTTTATTCAAAAGGTTTGCCCTTTACTGTATTGTGATAATGGTCATATAAGGATGCATTTAAAGAGAAATTTTGTCAAAATTTGCGTGTTTTTTTGTTTATTGATTCTAACATTGAAGATTGAAGAAAATAAACCAACATTTTCAGCACGTGCTTTTTTATTTCAAGAAGTGTGAAATTGCAATTCAAATGCAAGAAAGATTTGTGCAGTTTATGGAGAAAGTGCTCCAAACAATTAGAAGGTTTAAAAGTGATTTGAAAAATTTTGTGCCTGAGATTTCTTGCTCAACAATGCTCTGCAGTTGGGTTGATCAGTTCAAATTAACCCATGCGCACTTCCTGAAGTAAGGAGAATTAGAAGACAGAAGATAATCATGACTGTTGTGTAGTAATTGCATTGTCATTTCGTTCATGGGAGATGAAGAGAAGTGAATAAGCATTTGAGATAGCAGGCTTGCAATTTGTAGCTGAGCGTATGAGAGATTCCTCAACATCTCTGAAATGAAATAGGTGAGGCTTAGAACAGTGATTAGTCATGTTGGAAAAAGCAGTAAACTTCAAATCATCTTGAAGGTCAGTGAAATAATACTGGTTCTAGAGAGAAGGAAAGGAAGAGTGAAGTTACCGACTAAGAAAGTCAGGGCATCAAATGAACATATGAACACATGCATTCAGAGCTTTTATAGACAGTGTATAAATAAGTAACGATTTGCATATGGGGTTAGATTTAAGATTTAAGTCAATACTTATTTATTTTTGTATTTAATTTTAACTTAAAATAAAGGAGTCGGTACAATACTCTCCCCAGCAACTACACGCTATATAGAATCAACTACCACTACTACTCTCACTCACACACTATAGGAACTATCGTACCTATAACTGGTGACCGTTATGGGGCTAGATTTAAGGTTTATTATGTTAAGCTACACACCCTCCAACTAATGCTAGATAAACTAAATGATGAAAGCAAGAAAGCCGGTCTACACTTGAACTTCAGCAAGACAAAGGTCATGTGCAACAATTACAAGAATTGGAGAAAGTAGACCATTACATCTACATAGGACAACGAATCTCCATGAGACCCTCAAAAGAAGAAGAAATCAAACAAAGAATCAGTCTAGGATAGCAAGCCTTTGGCAGAGCAAGCGCACTCTTTCTAAAACAAGAAGATCCCATTAATCCTAAAATGAAGGGTATACAACCAATTCATCCTACTGATAATGACCTATGGTGCAAATCCTGAGGAAGGTTTATGTCCAACAACGGACGCTAAAAGACTGATGATGATGATCATCATGATCTGAAGTTGATACTTATTCATTTTTTGTATTTAATTTCAACTTAAAATAAAAGAGTTACCACAGTATCTCAATATGATAGATTTTCTTCTATTGATGATATATTTGATATTATTTGAACAAAATTTATCATAATTAAAAATATCTAAGAAATTTCTAAGTTTCTGCAATTTCTTTTCTCCATCCTCTCTCCATTTATTTTTTTATTTTTTCCTTCCACTAGCCATTTTCAGCTCGCCAGGAATGGTTCTATGAGAACCTTCATCCGGAAGACTATGAAAACGACATGTTTCACTCACCAACATCTCAGGAGTCTTTGCTTATTGATAGAAGTAAGTGAAAATTTGATTTCCTAACCTGCATGTAATGGATTTTATTTATTTATTATTTATCTTTTTTTATTAATCATTTATTTACTTTGACTTATGTCCTCATCTTGATTGTTATAATCATAACGTTTTTGCCATTCTGCGTTCTGGCTTTTTGGTATCTGTAATACTTGATAACCATCTGGGAATTTTTAACCAAACCCTTTATCAAATCCACTGGTAGATTGTTTTCAGTCTGCCAGAGATCATTCTCCCTTGTAATGTCACTAGTCTGGCTTTTCTATTGCCCTTTTTGCACTACCCAATCCAACAATGACTGCAGACAGGTTATTAGATATGCTTAACCAATGCTTTTATCTACTTGGCTATATTTCCTGTAGGACAATCCAGTGGCAGACACTTAGAACCTTACATCAACCATCTTCCACTGACCAAGAGTATATGACTTTTTGTACTACCTGTGTGATAAACAGATAGTGGAATTCTAGAATCTTAAGCTCAAGTAAATCAGTGAATAATCACAATAATTCCTCATCTCAGAAATTCAGACAAAAATTCTATGTATTTGTTTTTATTGTGCTCAATTATTTATTAATTCCATTTAATGTGAACCAATAATTAGGGAGAAGTAATAGATTCATAGTTCAAGAATTCTATCATTTAGTCAATGGAAGGAAATTTTCCCTTCCAAGTCTCAGCAAATAACAACCTTGTTCAACAGCAAAGGTCATTAAAAAATTTAGCTCCTTATCTTTATGAATACGGGTGATCATTCCTAATTGAATCAAATGACTACACCCAGAGGAAGAATCAATAAATTGTTTTAGATCTTTTACAATATATTGTCAAACAAAGTGATAGATTTTTCTTCACCTACTCAATATGCAAGCTGAGATGGTGATATTCCATCCAAAGTTGGAATGCAATAATAAGTGCCAAACTGCGTGACCAATAATTTTTATTTTGGATTAGAAAAATGCCCTGTACACAGCTCATGATGATTGCTGATGAGTTTATTGTAAGTAGTTAATAAATTTATGAGATTACAATTTCAGAAAATGTATTTTTTACTTATTGCAGATCGTTTATTTGATAGCAGTTGTGAGGAATTGAACAAAGCAAGTCCTACCAAGTTGAAAAAGAATATCTCCATCAAATTTGAAGGAGAAGAAGGAATGGTGAGTATTTTCTTGATTGCTTACTGTAGTGTTCCTGTATTGTTAAGTAATGGTTCCTTATCTCCACCCATGAGCAGTTTTTATTTCTACCTGCATATCTCTGTTTTACTATCTCATATATCTGCTATATTACACTGGCTCTCACTTTGTCATATTTATTTTTTCGTGCCAACTCAAATCATCATCGACTTATATACTGAACAAGGTGATTTTTTTTTGTTCTTTGTCAGTAACAATAGACTCTCCAACTTAGAGGTAGAATTATGCTTATAAAATACTTTTTACCCATCATTAGGATTATGGACTCTTCAAATTAAACAAATTCAGTTTTTTTTGCCAAGAAAAAAATTTCATAGAAATCAAAATATATCCTTGGATTTTTTCACTGGAACTAACCAGTAAACTATATGAAAAAATAATGAATCGGGTGTTAATCTTGCTGGCTTTTGTCGATTTGATCCTCATTGAATCTCCTACTATTGACGGTCTGATACCAAGCGGCTATGTTAATAAGTATTATGAAAAAAATAATGGATCAGGATGCACATCATATAGCAATTATCAACAAGTTGATCTTGCTGGCTGTTGTTAGAGGTTTCAATCATCATTGGATCTCCCAGCATCAATGGGCTGATACAAATAATGTTAATCTAAAAGTTAATCTACTTATATAATGAATAGTGTGATTTTTGTTCTATCTGTAACAATAGGCTCTTCTATTTAAAGGTAACAATTTTGCTGATAAAAATGTCTCCTACGTACTATTTGAGACTGTAAACTCTCCCCCTGAAACAAACTCATTAAGTTTTTTTCTTTAAAAAAATTATCTCATAGAAATTCTTGAATTTTTTCTTGGGGATTTTTTTAGTTTAAAATAGGAAGCAAGTATAAAATGATGTTTGGAACTGAACTTGAGACCAGGTCAGAAGAACGGAATTATGGAGCCATCATAGAATATTTCAACAAAGACCTTAATCAGCATTCAATAATGTGATTG